>CM062817.1:1702466454-1703072876 GCA_031772625.1 Pinus tabuliformis | reverse complement strand
AATAGAAGGTCCACTCTTACTTGACCAAAAAAAAAGTAATATGCAATGGCACTACTTAATACCTGCCTCTTATGCAAAAAGTAATTGATAACAATTATTGAATGCATGAACAAATTCATAAATCTAATAATGAGACACATTTGAATATGACGAAGGAAAGTAAAAAAAGTAATTAATGGACTAAATAATCTTGGAGCAAAATAGAGATAGCCGAATAGATAATTAATTTATTAAAAAAGTAATTATTGTAGCAAACTGTTTATTTAATGTTAAATTTATACTCATCTTAATTCATAGCAAATAAATAATCTATGGTATAATTTCTATGTAGAAAAAATTAAATTGATATCTTAATCTTGTGACAAATAATTCATATGTAACAAAATATCTAATATAAAAAATTACAATATCTAGTATATTAAAATAAAAAAGTTAGTTACACAAGTGTGAGTGCCAAAGATTCCTAAATTTTTTCTTTTATTTTATATTTTTAAATAATGATTAAAATTATGAAGACAAAATATAAAATCTTATTTATTATAGTGTTGAATTAGATTTTTTTTTTTTGCATCATGATTTAAAATTGAATTGCAAAAATATATAATATATGTAAGGTTTATTGAGGAAAATGATTGAACTGAGTCCATTTAATAATAAAAATCAGCGAGAGAAAAAAATGAATAATCAATAAAGGAAAAATTAGTGTAATATATCGTCGTTGCTTTTGTTTTTTAGATCACTAAGTTTCCATGGTTAGTAAATATACTGACAACTAATTTTTTTCGAAAAGAAAATATTAATTATACAAAAATCCATAGATTTGTTTTTTGTTTTGCTTGAAAACTATTTATGAGGACATTTGGCAATTGGAAGTTTTTTCTTATTTTAGTTTTTTTAGACAATTTTTAATTATGAACTTTTGATTTTAAACCACATAAAATTAGTCATCTACCAATAATAGATTAGAAATTCAAATTTAAAAAATTCAAAAAATAATTTTCAATTTCTAAAAAATAAGTTTAATATTTAATTAAAAAATACTTTAATAAATTTTGGAAATAGTTTCTAAAAAAATGCAAATTAATTAAGAGTCAAAGTATTTTGACTGAAACTAATTACAATATACTCTGCCTGGACAGGTATAATAAAAATAAAAATATTAAAAAAACACATTAGAAACCATTTAAACAAATATTATATTTTTTAAATAATTAAAATTAAATTAAAAACATTTAAAAAAATTTACAATAAAAAAGAAGTAAAAATTGAGGTCCCTTGGGCCCTAGGAGGGACAAGGTCGATCTCCAAGCCCCACCCAGGGCCCGTGGGGCCATGAGCTCGAGTGGGGGGGAGTGCATACTCTCCCTTGCCCAAGCCCGCGACCCTACGGGCCCCGTGCAAGACAAGGCCGATAGCCAAGCCCCACCAGGGGCTTGTGGGGCTGCAGGCCTAGACGAGGGAAACTGCACGACTGATGGCCATGCAGCTCCCCTGTGACCCCACGGGCCCTGAGCGGGGCAAGGCTAATGGCCACACAACCCCCCTTGCCGCTCAGGTTCGTGGCTCCAAGGGCCTTGGGTGGGGCAAGGACGATTCCCGGAATCAACCTTGCCCTGTCTAGGGCCGCACTTTTTTTTTTTAATTTTTAATTTTAAATGTTTTTTTACAGTTTAAAAAAAATTGTTTTTAATGTTTTTTTTTTTAATAATGCTTTTTAATTTAATTTTTTTAATGTTTTAATTATTTATTTATTTATTTTTAATTATATTATTTTAATGTTTTTATTTTTATTTTATTATTTTAATGTCTTTTAATTTAATTTTAATGTCAGAATGCAGTCTTCTGTGATTCTTGATTTATACCTAGAATTTTTCGGAAGTAATCACATGTAGATGTTAAAGTCGACGTGTTTCGAACCATTTACTATGGTTCATCATCGAGACATGGATGGATAGTTGAACTATAGAAACAATAAATAACAGAGATGTAACAGATTAATCCCAATAATGAAAAAATTAAAAGAATATTATAATAAAAATGAACGTTAGATAAAATAATAAGGTCAAAATTAGAACATAAAAAGCCCTAAAAATAAGGAATAATACTAAAGATTAAAATTAAAAATGTCAAAAGAAAAATTAGAAACTATTGATTATTGTTTTTTTTTTTTTTATAACTATAACGGTTATATTAATTATTTAAAACCGGTTGGGCCGAAACCAAAACAACCATCATTACAATGTTCAAAATTCCTTTTAGTTGTAGCTCTCCTTTTCCTTACATAGGTGTAGATTTACTCTAGATTACGGGATCGAGTTCCATGTAGGTTCTTCATCATTCTTGCTTAAGGCTCCTTGTGGCAGGAGGCATGCCAGGTTTGATTTTGCGTTTGCTTTCTTATTTGAGCCACATAGAATATGGAAAAGGAGATAGGAAGAGAAGTCTTGGAGCACATATCTCATCCTTTGAAGTGTCTTGTTGAGCGTCGGATCGCTGAAGTGGTCCTCCGAATTTAATATCTTTATCAAAATTTCTGTCCCCTCGAAGACTTGTATTTCCTTAATGCCTTTTTCATGTGCTATGTGACAGGCTTTTAGCAGCCCAAGGATTTATGCCTAGTTGTTGGTTCTCTGTCCAAGTCCCTGGTTGAAGCTATCTTCACGAATACCCTCCGGGGAGTAGATCACTCCGCTTGCTCCTGTTGTCCCTGGATTGCCTTTGGAGGCACTATAAAAAAAGATTGTTGTTTTACCATGTTTCCTCCACCAAGCTTGAAAATATGCGTCCACTTCTCGTAGTCTCCATACAAGAGTTTACCAGGGCAAGTGGTGTTGTTTATCCTGTCTCGAAATATATAAGTTCCCATCCATTTTTTTCTTCCGGGAGAAGCATGTTATCGTTTTTAAGGGGATGATTGGCCACAATCTCGAGGAGTAATTGCTTTTGCTTTTGCTGCCACCTTCAAAGGGGAGTTCAGAATGTTGTTGAAGATCTGGTTGCTTCTGGTGAGCCATATTTTCCAGCAAACATATTTAGGTACTACTTTCTAGATTTTGTTCCATGTTATCTTTCTTTGGGTCATGTGAGGATAACACATTCTCCAGGTGCTAAAAAGGTTAGCTACTTTGACTTGCGATGGGCCAGAGACATTGAGGCCTAGACTTCTTGAGTGAAAGAGAATCCACAAACACATGCTCCATGGTTTCCTGGGCTTTGCAGCAAAGAGAACACCGATGTGGCCCGTGAATACCTCTTTTACTCATATTGTCTCCAGCTAGCACTTTCCCATGCATTAATACCCAGGTGAAGAGATTTATTTTGGGGAGACTGAGAGGGTTATAGACTTGTTTCCACATAGATGCAGTGTGGATCGAAGCTTGTTGTGGTTGAAGAGAGGCAAATCCATGCCTTGCATTGTAGATTCCAGTCTTTCCCCATCCCCATTTGTCCATTAAACACATATGAACCGGTGCCAGTTCTATTAACGCTTCTTCCAGGAGGGTCTTTTGATTGCGCATTTGATCTAGAACTTGTGGGATTTCCCAAGTTCGCCATTTTCCGGAGTCGTCCCATGTCGAGATATCTGCGAGGGTGAGGAATCCTTGTTGAATGAGCCAGTTCCTGATTTCTTTGATTGCTTCATTTTTGCTCAAAGGAAATTCTCCCATTATGTTGTCTTGCCACAACATCGTGTTTTTTCCATTGCTAGGAATGCGATACAAGTGCTTTTGGAAGAACTCTATCCCATGGCGGCAGAGATGCCATATCGACATCCCTTTGACGTTGTTATCTATCTGAATGTTCCTTAGCGTTGAGCCTTTTAGATATTTTTTCTTTATGACATGACTGATAGGGTGTTTGCTGTTCGAGAAGAGGGTCCAAAGTATTTTACCTCCAAGAGCCAGATTGGCAAGGCCTGGGTCTCTTAGTTGCAGGCTTCCTTTATAGATGGGGCGTTTAACTGTATCCCAATTCACAAGGTGGAATTTCTTTGATTTCCTCTTCCTCCTCTCCACAGAAAATCCCTGATAAGTCTGGAGATCTGTTTTGTGATCTTCTTTGGAGCTAGAAGAAAGGAAGCCTGATATATAGGTAGGGAGGACAAAACAGATTTTATAAGGATGAGTTTGCTAGCATTGGTGAGCCATTGACCTCCCCAAGTTGTAATCTTGGACTTAGTTTTGGTTATTATCTCTTTCCACAACGATAATTTGTTAGGGCCTAGGGTTATTGGTAACCCAAGATATTTGGTTTTATCCCAAGAAGCAAATCCCAAAAAACCTAAGGAGAGGGATATTATAAGAAGAATTTCGGCGTAAATCACATGTAGAAAACCTTTGTCGATGCATTTCGAACCAACCAGTGTGGTTCATCGTCAGGACAAGTTGAATGAACAGATCTCGAACCAACCAACGAGATCTGTTCATTCAACTTGTCCTGACGATGAACCACACTGGTTGGTTCGAAATGCGTCAACAAAGGTTTTCTACATGTGATTTACGTTGAAATTCTTCTTATGAGAGGGATATTCTCTGAATGGCTTGTTGATCCACATTCTGCCCGTATATTGCACTTTTCCTTTTATTTATAAGAGCTCCTGATATGTTGCAGAATTTTTGAAGAATTCCATTATAAAATTTGGCTATCTTGATGGAGGCTTTGCCCAAAAGAAGAGTATCATCTGCAAATAGTGCATGATTGAGAGGCTCTAGCCCTTTCGTCAACCTGACTCCTGGAGCTGTCCCTGCTTTCTTTTCAGCTATCAGTTTTTTACTTAACGAGTCTTCCATCAGAATGAACAAGAAAGGGGATAGGGGGCAACCTCGCCTTATTCCCCTCGAGGCTTGGAAATAGTTTGTTGGCCTGCCATTAAATAAAGGAGCTATCCATGGCTTTTTAGTACAAGCTTTAATCAAATTGACAAAGTTAGAGATGAAACCAAAGGAAAGGAGGACTTTGTATAGGAAAGAAAGATTTACCCGGTCAAATGTGTTTCCCATGTCTAACTTTTTGAGCATACCTTGCTCCTACCGAAGATAACTGGAATGTATGACTTCTTGCACTTGTATTACATTGTCCAATATATGTCTCCCTTTGAAAAAGCCGCCTTGGGTGGGAGAAATGAGTTTCCAAAGCAATGGCTTGATTCTGTTTGCCAACAATTTTGTCGAGATTTTCTATGATGCATTGCAGAGCGAGATTGGCCTAAACCTATCAAAAGTGCCCAGATTCACTTCTTTTGGTTTTAATGCAGGGAAGGTAGAGTTAGTACTGCCTCCCACTTTGGCTTTTTGATGAAAATCTTTAATCATCCTCATAAGATTAGTTTTTATTATTTCCCAGCAGATTCTATAAAAATGAATTGAGAAGTCGTAAGATCCTGATGTCTTGTATGGTTCTATGGACCATATTACTTTACAGATTTCTTCCTCAGAGAAAGGTTCTGTAAGACTAGTGTTGTCCTCCTTACTTACCAAATATGGAATGTGGGAGAGAAATTCAGAGATGACTTCTTCACTTCCATTCCCATCCTCTTTATACAAATTCCGGAAATGATCTTCTGTTGCCTTTTTTAGTTGTTCTTGACCTTTGAGCACAGTCCCATTTGAGCAAGTGATTTCAAAGATATGATTTCGAGATAGCCGGGCTCTATATTGCCTATGGAAGAAAGAGGTATTTTGATCTCCAACTTTAAGCCACAGGCTATGAGACTTAAGCCTCCAAGTCTCTTCTTCATGGCAGAAAGCGTGAAATGATTTGATTTGGGTAGCTTGTTCTTTTTCTAAATCTGAAGCAGAGATCTCCTTACTTTCCAAATCCATTTGCAGATCTGATAAAAAATGAACTGTCTCCTTTTTGTTGTTGGTAGGAGAATTTGAGGGTTCTTTAATCCATTTTTTCATAGCTCTCTTGGTTATTTTTAGTTTCTTCTCCCACACGAAGCTGGGAGATCCTGTCATGGGTATGGACCATGCCCATGAAAAGTTTCCATGACCCCTTCTTTCCCTAACGAAAGCGGGTTGAATCTAAAGGGGATAGGGCCCAAATTTTCTTCCTCTTCCAACTGTAAGAGAATAGGTTTGTGATCTGAGGCCAGCGTTGGGAGAATTTTCGAGGAGATCAGTCTTTTTCCTAGCAACAAAGAGATCTACGCTAGGAAACGATCTAGGCGAGCAGAGATGTGTTCTGCCCGTCTATTGTTTGTCCAGTTGTAAAGACCTTTCTTTGGTTTGAAGTCAAGAAGATTCCAATGAAGTATTAGCTCCTCTACTAATGGAAGCATTTGGTCCCTGCCACTATTGCCACCTCTCTTTTATTTTGGATCAATGATGAGGTTGAGATCTCCAACCACTATTATATTCTAAGGGGAGTAAATGTCTAAGAAATTAGACAAGGTCTGCCAACATTCTTTCTTCTATGTAAGGTGGATTGGAACATAAAGGTTGAAGAGAGAGATGGAGAGCTTACTAGAAAGGTGCCGAAGTTCGGTGAATATCCAATGTTGGGTCTCAAAGGAGCTTTCTAGTTGATACTTGTCCTCTGACCACAATGTTTCTAGGCCACCAGAGGAACCTATTGCACTAATGGCCTTTCCTGCATTTTTCCCCATTTTAATTTGTTGATCTCAAGAAGGGTTTCCCCTTCAATCTTAGTCTCTTGGAGCATGAGGATCTCGGGAGTTTCTATTTACAAAATATCTTTGACTGCTCCAGTGTTTGAAGGGTTCCCCAAGCCTCTGCAATTCCAAGAGACTAGTTTCATTATTTAACAGGATTGGAGTGATTTGATCCCCCCCTTAGAGGACCTTGTTCTGGCGTTTCTCCCGATAGACATTTCAATGGTGGATTGGTTGCCTTGCATTTTTTGCCTCTCTGCCTCTTCTTCCCTGGCTTCCTTATGATATTTCCTTCCAACTCTTTTAGAGGGTCTCTCGAATGTCTCATCTTTCGATGACCTAGAGGTTTTCGGGGGTTTTTTCCTTCTCATTTATGCATATGTAGGTGAGGAGGAGGTTCCTGCTGGGGAGTCAAGTTGGGTTACTTCTATGTTCTTATTTTCTGCTTCGAGTGAGGGAACTTGGAATTCAATCTCCTTTATCTCTATTTCTGGAATTTCGATTGAAGTGCTGAGGGTTTCGAACGGGTTTATTGAGGTTGTTGTATTTGGTTGTTCTCCTCTTCCTTCCATTTGAACCAATCCTATTAAGGGCGTTCCAGACTCCATCGGTACCTCTTTCCCTTTTTTCTTGTTACTCTCCTTGGCCTGGACTGCTTTCCGCACTTGGATCCATTTTTCTCCTTTCGACTTCTCTAGATCTTCCTCCTTTTTTTTGCAGTATCTTGCGAAATGCCCATATTCATGGAAATTTCTACATTTGAATGGTAGCTGCTCGTAGTCTAACTCTTGGATATAAGACCAGTCTGCTATTATTAACTTTATGGCTTCAGGTAACCCTATTTCCAAGTCAACTTCGACGCACATTTTTGCACATGAATACTGATCCCTTCACTCTGCTCTGTCTATGTATTTTCCCAGGGTGTTACCAATCATGTTTAATGACTTCAGGTTCCAGCAGTGAAGTGGAAGATGAGGGTGGCGCACCCACATTGGAACTGCTGACGACACATCTTGTGTCGGATTGAAATCTGGTGACCATGAGTTTAGATACAGACCCTGAGGTCCCATGAAATATGGTCCATTCCTAAAGATGAGATTTATGTCTTCTATTGAATAAAAAACAAAGACAAAAATGCCCTTACCAACCAGAAAAATTTTGATGCGTTCCTTTACTAGTGGTCACTAGTTCCTCTGAACCCATGCCTCGACAGCCTTGGGGGAAGGCCATAGCCTTGTAAATTGACTGATGAGCCCTCTTTCAGCTAAGTTCATAGCAGATCTACAAGAATCTTCAACGGGCAGGTCGACTGTGGGATGCTGTCAAGTTTCTTTACAATCTTGCGCTGCGTTTCCCTTGCTAGTCGTTTACTACTATTGCAGATTAGCTTCCTGAATGCAAGGATCTCTGGTGGAGGAGGAGGGGCCTCAGGGCCCCCTCTCGGGGCCATGGCGATGAAGGGAGTACTCAGATCGCACCAAGGGATGCTGCACGCGCGAAGTAGAGGTTTTCAAAGCTTTTCGATAATAGAAAGTGTTCAAGTTTTGAGTTCCATTATCTCGAAGCTATTGATTATTATTATTAATTCTAAATATATTAGTTAACTAATTTTAAACATAAAAATGTAATGTAATATGAAAAGAGAAATAAAAAAATAAATAAAACTTAGAAAAAATACTAAATAAAAAAAAGAGTCAATAAAGAAGGAAATTTATTAAGAATAAAAAAAATAAAAATAAGTAAATAAATGAAAATGTTAACTAGGAATAAAGCGAAGGGATCCTACAGCCCGCAGGGGTTTGTTCTAGTGGCCAGCGGACGGTCTGCTAAGTCGTTCGTGCCGCTGTGCAGGTCACGAGTTCAAGTCTTGTCTTAACTGAGGGGCCGTTCTTGCGGGTTGGGCGGTTCCTCCTAGTGGTTATATTGGCAGCTGGCGGGATTCGACCCTGTGTAACGCGAGTACGATACCACTGTTGTTGCTGATTCCGCTAGTAAAAAAAAGAAAACGAGGGGATCTGATAACGACTAACCTTCCAACCATCATCCCTATTTAGCATCTTGGACTTTTTTCAATCACGATTGCTTCCCTATACTTATGGTGATGGAAGTAATCAATATTCGCAATGACCTGAGAATCCTTAATACTAATGTGGTGCTTAGTCTTCTCTACATGCTCAGCCAGAGCTGAGGAGCGAGCCCTATAGTGCTTTATGTCAGTTGCATGTTCATGAATCCTTTGATTAATGGAACGACTAATTTCCCCAACATAGGGAGTCCCACAAGAACATGGGATCAAATACACACCTTTCTTGTCTTTGGGATTCACTAGGTCTTTCACTGATCTTAGGGAACTACAATCATGTTCAAGGGTCGGAATGTGGAAGAAACAATGTGCTTCTAAGAACCCTAGCAATCTTATCAGTAGTTCCTTCAATAAAGGGAAGTTGAATATTTGAAGCAAATTGTCTAAGTTATTTATTAATCTTAGGACCTTTGCTTGCCTTTTGAAAGGCTTTGATACCCAAAGATCTGTTATAGTCATTCAATTCAAAAACATTTTTTGTTTTAAATTATCCATTCAGGTATTATTATTATTTTTTTGACAATCAAAGTACTTTCATTAGATTTTCAGAAAAAACATTGGGTACAAAATTCATCTCAACATGCCCCTATTTCTCATTCTGGCCAAACTTGTTGAGATTGGGACCTGGAGGAAACCATAAAACACATATAGCATACATTCTTTCTGATAGGCCTTATAGCCTTAGCATGCTTAAAGAAAACAAAAAGTTAACCAGAAGTGATGGCAACATATTAAGGAGGGGGGTTGGGGGGTATTATAGGAGGAGCTACGAAATAACTGACATGTTCATGCATATGAAAATCAATGTGCTCCACCCTTGCTTCTAGGTTGTGGAGGTGTTCATTGGTGTGACGATGTTGGTGTCGAAGGTTGTCCAATTGTTCTAGTATTTCATTATGGTTGTATTGGATGTCATCGATTTACGCCACCATCTCATTGTGATCATCATATCGATGTTCTTGGAGAATATCCATGTTCAACTGGACATTTCATAGATGTTCAACAATGGACTCTAGTGTGGCAGGGGCTACCACATGGCCTGGGGAGCGAGCTGGAGAGATGGCAGAAGCCTCTTCTGTCTCTCGGCTATCAGAAGTGTTCGAGGGCGAATTAATACCCGATTCGGGCTGCTCGACACAAAGGTGGTTGCCTCCCCCACGACGAGCTCGTCCCCTTTGATGAGGCATATTGAGATAGATAAGACGAAACTGCCAAAGGAGAGGGAAGGTAGAAGATATCAATTCACAAAACCTGTAAGAAACACAATAGCCAAACCTGTAGAAAATCAACCTCTGAGGAGTGTAAAAAACAACCCAATACCATGCACGAAAACACATATAAAGTTTGTGTAGAACTAGTCCCAGGGCACGACTGTTCGAGGCGCCTTCCTCCACCCCTTGGACTGGAAAATGAAAAGGTGCCTGCCCCTGGGTGTCAGAGATCCCACACACCGACTTTTCACCTTTCGCTGAGGCCAGCCTTCAGGCCCCCAGAGGAGTGTATTGCATCCTAGGACAACCCCCTCCCTCCAATTGCAGTAAAAATCATGGACTAGAAGGACCCATAAACCAGGGCGAACCCAATTATAAGTCAGCTGGGCACCCCAATTCTGAGAGCGAAAATAGAAGTATATGGGAATGACCTTACCCCGAACAACATACACAAGCTCGCCTCCACAGACTTTTCATCCCTTGAGCAGAAATTGTAGGCGGGAAGGTGAAAAGGCACCCTAATGATTCGCGTTCCAGGGTCCCATGGACAATCCCAGACTTTAGTATCACACCACCCCCAACAATCCCAGGCGACTGCCTCTCTTCTCACCCAAGGTCTTGACCCCGACGAGGCATCCTGGGACTCAACTCCACTGTTCTTTGCACAACCCAAATTCATCTCCCGAAACAACAAACTGAAGGAACTACCACTACAGGTCCTGTATTTATCGACTAAATGTGCGAGCAAGGTCTCCACTTACGACATTTAGAGTTGGTCTGGTTTGTCATGGTGAGGTAAAGGCGCGTGTGGAGGCCAGATGGGCTTCTATGGCAGTTCAATTGCCAAGTGGCCATCGTGAAGTACACTCCCATCAGGGATCCAATCATGTATTATTTATTTTTTTGTTATTTTTTTAATTTTTTCCTTAAATTATGTTGTTTTGGAAATATTTTCACGTTTATTTATTTATTTTTATTATTATTATTATTATTTTTAATTTTTATCTTTTTATAAGTTAATTTTGTTTTTTTACATATTTTATGTTTGATTTATTTTTTGTCTTATATATGTGTGTGTGTGTTTGTGTTTTCTTTTTGCCATGTTTTTTTAATTTATTTATGTTTTAATAGATGTTTTTATTTACTTATTATTATTATTTTTTTAACTTTTTGTGTTTTTTGTTTTAGGTTTTATTTTTTTCAATGTTTTAATTTTTTTTTTCTTTTGTACTTTTCATTTGTATTTATTTATTATTTTGTTTTGTTTTATTTTTTTCTATATGGTCTATGTCGATCTTCGACTAACAACCCGATCCTATTATTTGTCAATTTGATAGTTGATTTTAAAGTTTTCGTTATAATGGATTGAGTTTGCTCCCACAATGTGTCAATTTCATAATTGGTCTTTAATTTTTCATTACAATGGGTCGAGTTCGCCTACACTGTGTGTCAATTTGATAGTTGATTTTTAAATTTTTGTTGCAATGTGTCAAGTTGTCTTAGGCTAAGATTTTAAAATCATTATACTTTTAGCATTTCAAAAGTAAATTACCCTTGGTATAATGGCTCTTTCATTCAGGTGTTCATTTTTAAAGTTTTTTTAGTCATAATTTTTTTCCATAATGCCATGGTTGAAATATGTTGAAAACTTAAGTTTTTTGTAGTCATGATATTTGGTTTTAATTCTATGGTTGAAAAATTGTCAAAATTTTAAGGTTTTTTCAAGTCATGATATTTTATCTTTAATGCTAAGGTTGAAAATAGTTATAAACATTTTTTCTTTAACACCATGGCTGGAAATTGTTGGAATTTTAAGGCTTTTCAGAGATGTGATATTTTATCTTTAATGCCATGCTTAAAAATTATTGGAATTTTATGGTTTTTCGGAGTCATGATATTTTATCTTTAACGCCATTATGAAAAAATGTTGAAATTTACCCTAAAAAAGAAGAAGAAAAAGACGTTATTTCAACATCAACACTTTTCGTTTTCAGGTTGTTTTTTTTTGCATAAAAAAATTGGTTTTCACTATCATTTTTAAAAAAAATTGAAAATTTGCCCCGAAAAAAAACACTGTTGATGCAACATCAACACTTTTAGTTTTTGGGTTGTTTTTTCATTTTTTTTTGCTAGAGTTCTCATTTTGAGTTTACAGTTCATGTTTGATAGTTTACTTTGTTATTGTAATAGTAACAATAGTTAGCATATGTTTTTGTTATTGTTTTGTAAGTTGACGCGTTCTATTAATTCAAAATGCAATTACATCGTGACATGCTTGAGTTCAAAAAACCAATGGCCTCATTCCTACCGAACTTGTTGGCCAGATGGCATAGAAAAAAATGTACTGATAATAGCAACACAAAACATATAATTCACATACAGATCGCCCAAGATAACCAAAACC
The DNA here is from genome assembly GCA_031772625.1 of Pinus tabuliformis. Taxonomy (NCBI): domain Eukaryota; kingdom Viridiplantae; phylum Streptophyta; class Pinopsida; order Pinales; family Pinaceae; genus Pinus; species Pinus tabuliformis. Next base: position 1,703,060,562 of record CM062817.1, on the reverse strand, counting down.
TACCAAGTATCAAAACACATCTCACTAAGATTCTTAACCAGCTAAATTACTCGGAGTCGGGTCATCAAGATCAATGCCACATGGTGGTTGAAAGCCTTCATGGGCGTGGGCTCCCTTATGAACCAACCTACCCTCCAAGTTGTTTAACTACACTTGAAGTTGCTTCTGACCACATTGAAAGGAGACTAACCTATCCATCATGTGCCACTGGTTATGTTGGAGGTCATTTAGAAATACAATGACCTCATTGCGATCATCGTGCTTGTTACGGGCCAACTCCTCTATTATTTCCGAGACTTGGCGTATCTGTGCCTCTGTTGAATCAAAGGGCGGGGGGAGGTCCACGTTGCCAGGTGAGGCAACTGCGGATGTTTGACCCCCTCCTTGTCGTCTTGTTTCTCGACCTTGTGCACTGCCCCTTGACCATGGGGGCCCTCACTTCTCTGGGATCTTCCTCACTACCTTTCCATGGCACCCCACCTGTTGTCGCGGGTTGTTCTCTAGCCCCCCTACTCCATTGTACACTAGATCCTTGGCTTCCCTGCCAATGAGCCCGAGGCGCCTCACCAGCCACTCGAATTGCCAAATAATTCTGCACACAAAAGCCCCCCTATAATGACCACTCTACCACCCTAATCCAGATAACTTGCTTAACAAAACTGACCCACTTGCACCATCATCACTAGTAAGCTCTCCTACATAACCCTTCATCCATCACTTGCCCCCCAATATTCACTATTGAGGCTAAACAACCACGAGCACCCAGTAGAGAAACCCACTGCCACTTAAGTGTTTAATTACAAACAGGAGAAGAAACACGACCAAATTTCGCATCATCCCCAATTTCAATGGTGGCCCCAACCAGGCCTGTGGACTCACTAAACACATCCACAAAACCCCCACCAAACCATGACCATCAAGAAAATAAAAACACAAAAATAAACTATTTGAATCAAAGAAGACAAAGCTGATGCCCTAAACTGCATGAAGAACACCCTGACGTCATCGAGCTCCATAAGTATAGGCATTAGAAACTTCCTCTCATCCAACGTTTCCCCCCACAGACCAGGATCCCATACAATTATGGAAAAAACCTCCTTATTAATTAAAACTCCAACATTGCATCTAGAGGTGTCGTTCACTCTCAATCTCTCGACCTAGAGTGCCGGAAAAGCTGCCACTGGGTAGCCCCTCTTAGTCTCCACGTACTTTACTCAGCTCTGACGAATGGCCTCCCATTCCTTGTAACCGATTAAGAAGAACCTTTGCCCACCAAAGTAACTAAATAGCCATCACTGCCTCCAAAATGTTCGTAACCCACCATCCAACGAAAGCTTCTCCAACATGCCAATTCATCAATTGCCACTTGCGCAGGGATTAATGACCCCATGAACCCTTGTCCCATCACATAATGTCCACATCAGGGTTTTGTTATTGAAATATTATATTTTATGTATTAGTTAATTTAAATAAAAGTATAGGAAAGTTGAGTTAAGAAATGTATTTTGTTGATTATATATTTATAGTGAATTGTATTTTGTTAAGTTTTTTTTTCACCATATGTTATTTAATTTTTATTAATAAAATTAAAGATAAAATTCATTAATAATAACATAACTATATAAGTTAAATGATTAATTAATATATATTATTAAAATTAAATCATATTCTCCTCTAATTAAGTGAATTTTCTTTAATCTTAATTTTTTTTTTATAACAATCCCTTTGCACTTTAATTTTATTTCTTGATTCTACTTTCTTTAACCTTACTTATTTCTACATGGATAATTATGAAACACAATGTCATATTGTTGAATAAAGTAATATATGAACAATTGATTAACTATTAACACTAGTATTAAAATTTAATCTCATCCTTATATACATGAAAATAAACAAGAATATACCTTCTTTATTAAATCCAGTTGGTCTTTATTAAAAAAAAAAAAAAAAAAAACCAAAAATGCTATTTTAAAATAAATACCTTTAACGACATAAAATACTAAAAACATTCATAAAAATTTTAATCTATAATATTTAGATTCTAAAATTATATTTTTCCTTAATAATAATTTATAATAAAAGAAAAAGGATTACATTCCTCTATCGTAGGACGGTAAATTACTTACTAAGACTTCTACGTTTATAGTCTTTTACATTTAATTGATGGAACTAGTGTGTGCACATTTCCCCACCTCACAACCTATGACATTTTATGGATGGCTTTAAGAAAGAGAGTTCAAAAATTCTCATTCATTAAGAAAGAAAGATTAATTTAAATCAATAATGTTAAATTAATTGTTATTCAAGATAAATATATTTCTATCAAAATATATGCATATTTAAAAAACTAGATAATAAATTCAATTATATTTATTTGATGTAAATAAAAATATTAAACAATAAATTATTAAATTAAATATTAAAATAATAAATTAAATAGATAATTAAATATTTCAAAAAATATTTGAAAATAATTTTATTTTTATTAAATTTATACTTAAGTCTTAAGGGTTAATTCAAGTGGTTTAGACTTAGATGTGAATTTTTTGATATTGTTGCTAGTTATGCTTGATCACAGGTTTGACTCTCACCCAATTTACCATTCACTATATGTGGGGAAGTGATTTGGGGTTCATTCCAAGTAAAAAAAACAAGGGTAATCCCTGCAATGCAACATAGTCCCTCTCACCCAATTTACCATTCATTAAATGTGGGGAAGTGATTTGGGGTTCATTCCAAGTAAAAAAATAAGGGCAGTCGTTGCAATGCAACATAGTCCCTACATAGACTGCTTTTTCTAATTAATTGATTAAAGATTGTGTGTGGAGAAAACTTTGCACAATGAAAGCCCTTCACACAATCAAAGCTCTTCGTAGAGAGGATGATTATCCACACTGGGACTACAAGAGGCAACAATGGGGAAATTTTCGCAATGAGCGAAAGCCTCACACACGTAAAACTATCCTCTGTTTCTTGCCCATGTTCATAGGTATTTTTCTCATTTATGTTCGTTTTGACATTGCCGAATTCATATTTAAGCCACTTACAACTCCATTCTAGAAAACAAAGTCTTGTTTTCACTGTCTAAACTTAAGTTTTTTTCTAGCATTTTGTTAGATTATTCTATAATTGTGACAACTCGAAATTTAAAACAATTAAATTTAGTACATCAGTTTCGCTACTAGAGCTACCACATGCTTTCAATGCGCATTAGCCTTTGCTTTGGTATACTTCCCTCTTAGCGTGTAGTTTTATCATGACTATACATAATTGTGCATTTGGTGTTCACACATCATGCATAACAATTAGTCCTATAAAAAACAATGTAGATGATGTTTTGACTCTTAATGTAGGTGCCCAACTTGCTCACTTTATTATCGTCTTTCTCGCTAATGCTACTAGGATTCACTTCAATGCTTAGTTTGCATTGTGTTGAAAAAGAGATGTGTATAATGCATAAAAATAATGAAATAAACAACTACAGTGGAGAAACATCATTTCAATGCATAATAAAGCATGTACCTACCAACACTTGTATCTCTTATATATAACAAATAAATGAATATTTTGAGTTATGTTCGTTTGAGTGTGGAGAATGAGTACAAAGAAGTTGATTGTATGAGAGTGCGAGTGCGAAGAAAATGTGTTTTCTCCGCACTCTCGCACAACAACTTCTCTACACTCACTCTTCGCACTGAAATGAAGTTCCATTTTGGCACATGTTCCGAGAAAAATTTACATGAGAAATAAATAAATAAAACTTACATAAATTTATAAGATATTGATCTGAATTGGGGTAGATTAGTAATGCTATGATAATTCCCCTCATCAGAATATAAAAATGTGCTTGAGGTTGAACTGCAAAATAGCAAGTAAAAGCATGAATTTTATGTGTTTTTGCTTAAGATAGTTTTATGAAGAAAAACTTAAAACATGAAATCAAAACACTGAATAGAAGCATGCATCAAACAGTAATACATCAACCATTGATATAGGAGTTCACCCCTCCTGGGCTACATCTGCGTGGATCAACTCTAAAGGCTTGACTCATTCTCATTATGCTCACAATTCTTCAAATAAAGAGTACATAAATGTGATGACAAAAAGAGTGGCTTGCTTCCCCTTCAAGGAAACATTCTTCTGCAAAGAATTCTCACTCTAAACATATGACAACCTACAGTTATTCATGGAATAATCAACAAGCTAAGGGCTCTCAAATCAAGACCCCATAATCTAACTTCTATGAGCATAAACAAGTACAAAAATCTACTTGAAGCACTTAAACAAGTCTCTTTCTCCATACATATATAGAGCCAAGAAGAAATACAACTACAACACTACTGTAATGGCTGCTGCATAAAACATATGGAAGCTAGAATGCCCCTACAAGGTCATCTCCATCTTAGAACTCCTCCATAAACTGAATCAACACTCTAGTTGACCAAGGCACCCATAGGCTTCACTTTACAAAAATCATATTCAGAAGTGCTCATTTGATCCTGAAACCTATTCCAATAAGTTCAAAATGCCAAAAAATGGCTATCTAGCTTCTTTTTGCATCCAATTTGGTCGAAAATTGCCTTAGTTATCACTTCTGCTAGTCTCCCCATAATTTTCTCCTCCAAATTTGGCTCATCGCCAGTTAGATTCATTATATGTAGTCTAAACTAGTAGTTCTGCCTAAACCGGCGGTGTTAGCCTCCTATTCCAATAGGTGTCATTTTTCATGATTGACAGTGGAAGTGCAAAAAATGTTCATCTTTTCCATGCTGCAAAAGTTCCATTTTTGAAGGATTTCACAGTTAAGGGAAGGCCAAAAAGCTTAATCTTGGCCTCCCTAGGTTTAAATTGCTTTTTTTAGAGATAGAGAATAAATATCTGTCCAAACTGTTTAATCTTGGCAGATTGTTAGATAGGTAGAGAAGCTAGGGTGCTCAACAGCTTAATCTGAGCCCCTGGAAGAAATAAGGGTAGATTTAGATAGAAGGATAGCTAAAAGAAAAAGAGAAAAGCTGGGTTTGCTAGTCCAAGTGCACCCATCCAAAAAGAAGACAAAATGTTAGGTAAGTAGGCTGGGTAGGCAGTTTTGAGGTTGCAGAATGAAGGATTGTGATCAATTTTGTGTTTCAAAGTGTTCAATCTACTTCAGGTCACAAATGCAAGGCAGTTTTCCCTTGGAGCAGCTCAAGCGAGGCATGACTAACTTCCCCTTCATCCTTTTCCCCAAATCATTCACTAATTTCCCCAAGGATATTGAGATCTGCTCAATATTCCTAGATTTCTCCATTAAACTCCTTTTTTCCCTTTAAAAGCCTAAGTTTCTCATACTTAGCGCTTTCTTCTCAATTTCATACTAATTTCTAACTTTATTATGTAAATCCTTCTTTATTTTCCCTTCCCATACTAAAAATATAATAAAATTCCCTTTTATATACATATCCCCGCTCTCTAGTTGAAATATAACGATAAATAAACCCCTCTTCCGATCATATAAACCCTCTTCTGATTTCAATAACCCTTTTCCAATGTATAAAATTTTCTTCCAATCCATTAGACCCCCCTCCGACGCGATATCGCTGTCGGAGGTAGCAGTCAAGTGTTGGCCCCCTTCTACTATGCCCCCAATGCATTCCTCCGATGCGATATCGCTATCGCATCCGAAGCGATATCGCAAGTCATCAAAAATCGCCCCTTTTTCCCATTTCTCCGCTTTATCGTTAATATTTCGTTTTATCACAATTCTCCATATTTTATTAAAACCCCGCTTTACCACAAAACTCCATATTTCCGCAATTTTTCTATTATATCACAAAACTCATCGCTATCGCAATATCGCTGTCGCGCTTGTATAAAGGCCCATGTCCATAGCCCTCCGCCGACGCGATATGCCGATTGCGCCTCCGCCGTCCGATTAACCCGCCTATCCAACGCTCCATATTACATCGCTTGCCCATATCGCTTCGCTCATCGCTATTTGTTTAAGCCTTCGCCCATGCCACCCCCGATATGCGATCGCCGATGCGATATCGGCGGTCGCTATATCGCAGTCATATATATATATATATATATATATATATATATATATATATATATATATATATATATATATATATATATATATATATATATATATATATATATATATATATATATATATATATATATATAAAGACTCCAACCCCGGTCCCCCGCCGATGCGATATCGTCGATCTCCTCTCAGCCGTTGGATCTGCCTTCGCGCGATCCAACGGCCCGGATTTAATCTCTGCTACAGTGATCGCTCCCGCCTGTAAAGTCATGTTTTTTCCTGTGTAAAGTGTTTTTTGCCTTATAAAGGTAAAAAGGCTATTTTTCTGCATATTTTCAGTCTGCGCCCGCGCGCACTTCCAGTTCAAAGGAAGCATGATCATTTCTTCAGTCATTTTTTATCGCCTCGGCCCAAATTTGCTCCGGACAACGAGCACGGCCTCAACACAGTCATCATTTTGCAAATCCTCAGCCATTATGAGTATTCCTTCTTTTTTGATAATATTTTGATCGGCCAGCGCCGAAACACTTCTAAAGCCCGCAGAAAGTAATAAAGAAGGCATTAACAGTCACATCTCGCCATAAAGTGATAAAGCAAGGGCGATTTAGCAGAAAAGGAGTATCAGATGCAGCATTAAAGTGTATCAGTCCAGTTAAAGAGTATCGGTTCAAGCGAAGCGTTAAAGAGTATCAGTGGAGCAGTTAAGCCACATCAAAGGAGCATTTAAGAGGATCCAGCAAAGTCAAGAGTATCAGTACCAGAGTTAAAAGCCCATAAAAGCCAAATCAGATCACAGTTAATGAAAGCAGAGCCAAATAAGAGCAGCAGATCAGAGATTAAAGAGCAGTTATTGCTCACAGTCGACACAGAGCCACCAAGGATGCCTTTCGGGACAAATTTTGATGCGGCTGCCTCCAGCGCAGCAGTAGCTAGATATTTTACATTACTTGCAGTAGAAGCTAGGTTAATCTAGATATTTTTTCCTCAGATCTTCTCCAAGATCTTGTTTGTAGATATTTTTCTTATAAATACCTCCCCAAGCGATGTATTAAGGGTTGGTTGTTGTTGGTTTGTATTTCATTTCTGAACTGCACTGTAACTCTGTGAATATTCTGAATAAAAGGTCGCTGGAATGCATTGTTGCTAAACTCTGGATGTGGGATTGATGACAGGGAGCTATGTTACATAATTCTTGAATCATTTTGTGGATCAATAAGTCTTTCTCTTACTTGTGTCTTCAATTTCTGTCTTTCTATATCATACATGTTTCATAATCTAAATATCAGGGAAAAGGAATAGCCCAGAATTTACGTAACTGTAATCTGTGTTCAATCTCTGTTATTTTCTATGTTTTCTTCATAATTAGCACAAACAGTGAATACTTAATTGCTCCTGTTTCCCTAGTTATCACATCTTGATTGCAGGCTAAGAAATCCTTAATTGCTTCTTGGTCTTAATCATTCACTTTCCCTCTGTCAGATGAAGGATTCTTAGTTGCCCTTCACCTCTGACCCCATTCCATCTGACTTCAGCTTGCAGATTGTTCCATGACTGATTCCCTGCTCTGTAGCACCTCTTTTTGTCAAAGAAACCATATCCAGCTCATCCTCATGGACTCCATTGCCCAATGGACTGAACTTCTTAGATTTGCACCCTGTTCCATTGAATGACACCATCCATCCAACCAAACTTAAAACAAACTCCGTACTTCATAACTAGCCTAAAATCTCCCCAAACAAAGCTAAATCATAAAGAGAGAGCCCTCTCTGGATGTAGGTAGGCTAGGACCTGCATCTAAAAGATTGGTTTGTGGTTACCTCGGCCGTATTCCCTTAGGAGTCAAAGGGAACAACCTGAGTGATAACAGGTGGTTCCACCATCATTCCCACCTATCTCACAGCCAAGGGTGAGTGATCACATGCGAAGTGGAGGTCCTACGGTTAAGGCGACGATTCCACAATCTGTCGGAATCACAATTGGCTTTGCCAGGGGTAATCCTTATACACAAGACTTCACACATTGCAACACGCGATCTGGAAATAAGGCGGACCCAATGAGTTATAAACTGTAGCTCTAAACATATCGCGTCCGAAACATCCCATCACATTTCGTATTGGCGTATAGACCCTTATATCAGGCACTCTGCAGATCCGTTGGGTTATAAACTGTAATGCATAAAACATCGCATTCGAAAGTCTATCGCTTATCGGAACTCATCACAATCGTGCTTGAACCAGGGGCCGATTACCATGTCTTTACGCGATGTGAAATTATGATCACATCGCAACCTGCTCTGTGCCGGGGCCGATTCTTCGTACTCGTCCACCTTTCGCCAATATGCGATTGCGATCCATCGCATTCGCAACTCCAGCTAATATCACATCACAATCCAATCCTTGTCGAGGCCGATTTTGTAATGTGATCCACCTGCTGCTGCGATGTGCAATATGCGAGGACCAATGGTGGGCTTCCACTTGGTGCCTCCTTATTTGCTGAAGGGCTATCCCATGTCATCCAATCCTACCATGTCATCAAGTCAACCATGAACTTTGACTTGCTCTAACTTCTGCATACGAGCTCGAATTTGAGTTTTGTTTGCACTGTTGGATTAAGAATGATGAGCTCTTCGATCTGAAGCTAAACTTATCAAAATTCTGACACTTTGAAATTTTGACAAATTTTGAGCCCCTGATCACTCTCCCCCACTAAAAATCTTTTGGTCTTCAAAAGTATTAAATAATCTGCAACTACTCTGTACTTTGTATGCACCACAAGTATCCTACGTGTCATCCTTCCTTCTCCTTCACCTTTGTTCTTCGGAGCCATAAGTGATGAGATAATAGATGCATCCCCTGCAAACATGTAGTACAATATCTTTCAAATTACATGTTTCACTATGCGACAAAAGATTCAAGTCTCATGTTCTTCTCGACCTATCCATGTCACTATGCCCATCCACAACAACATCCTTCCCAAGAAGGGTTCCAAGAAGATTATCTGCAAAATCCTTATCAAGGATAAGATTCTTAAATACTTTGTCAAATGAACCCAAAACAAGCTTCACATAGTGAATGCTCGTAAAAATCGAGCGCTACAAACATTTGGAACATCCTAAATGTGTTGCAACTACTCATACAACAATATTAAAATGCTTTTTAAAAAATGTGTTCAAGAAAGTACTTTACAAAATGGAATGAACTTGACTCCCAAATTTCTCCATTCAAATTGACTATCGACAGACAAACTAGCATTGTAATGCTTAAAGAAAAACACTATTTAATATCAGTGATTTATTTATGAACATCACTTTTACAAATTACCCAACTATGGGGATATGCAACTAGTGCAAAATAGAAACTTATATACTTCAGATGGACAAATAGTCCACCCATTTCTTACCCAACTAGGTGAATGAACCCTCTATTTGAACTTTCTCTTCTTCTGAAGCTGCTTTATGAATGGTCGCATCTTGCACCACTTTTTATGTTGTCACTTCCTCTTCTGGTTCTTGCATGATCTGCTTGCCCTTACCAGGATGAAGATGTGGAAACAATTTCCAACACTTCTCAACCCAATTCCCACTGATATTGCAGTGCGTACATAAATTCTTTTGATCTCCTTTCAGCTCACTTGCCTTTATCTTTGGATGGGATTTTCTCCTTTCGGTCTAAATTCCAATAGACATAGACATCTTCTCAATGATTGCTTTCCTCTTATCGCACTTATCTACACAATGGTTAGATGAAAGGCAAAATGTGCATGGAAACATTTTTCTTAACATGTTATTCAAATCCGCATTTTGTTTCCCACCATGAAAAAAATTTGATTTAACAACATTCGAATTAACAGAACGGTTATACCTCTTTCTGTTGTCCTTTGGCTTACGTTTCCTGCGTGAGGAACTCGCGTGGCTGGAAGAAATGTGCTTCCCCTCTTCTTCGACGCTTTCATCTCTCTTTGGAGTCGTTTTCCCTTTCGAATCCTCCTTATGTTTGAGGAACCACACAGGGACCAGTTTTGGGTGCAGGCTCCAACAACTTGCCTCCTCGTGTCCTCCCTTATGGAAATAGGGGCACGTGACCCATGAACCTTCACTAGAAGACCATTCTTCTTTGGCGACATAACCTAAGCCTTCGTATTTAGGCCTCTCTTTGGTTGCAATTGGATTTTTAATGCCCTGCTGGTTTATGCCAAGGCCTCCTCCCTTGTAACCCATCTTGGTCAAAAGTTTGGATCCAATGCCTTTACTGTGTTTTTCAAAGGCCACTAATGAATTTACATTAATACTTTCACACAAGGAAGAAACATGTAAATTCTTACCATTTGCTGCATCCTTTGATTGGCATACGAAGATGCTTTCGAATTCCCTTTTAATTTGAGATGTGTCCTCTTGGATTCTTGGACTCTCTTCTTTCAGCTCCTCAGATTTGGGCACTGATAGAACCTCATCTTCCACATCATGTGGATAGAAGGTACAAACTTGTCCATCTACCTTCTCTGAAGGAATTTCTACACTAGCATCTTGCATAAAAGTTGTAGAAAAACATGAAGATTGTGGAGAAGATGGTGGCTTATCACCATTCTTGTTACCTTCTTCCCTTGGAGAATATTCTCCTCTTTGAGGTCTAGATCCTTCACCTTGCAAATTGGTATTCCTCTCTTCATAGAGGACTTTCACCATTTTTGCCATGTCTAAGAAAGCCTTTCTAAAAGTCTTCACATTCTCTGACATTCTTGCAAGCTCTCCTCCTGGGGACATGCGTCTTTTTTAAGCTTCTACTGCAATTTGAGGTAGAACTTGGTGGTAGAGATTGAAACAATGTTACTCTCCTTTCCAAAACCTTCTCCTCAATGAGCTTCAAAACACATTTACTTGCAAGCAACAACCAATTCCTCCTTGCACAAAGTAAAACCATAGCTCTAATACCAACCTGATCTAAATTGGGGCAGATTAGTAATGTTATCCTAATTCCCCTCATCAGAATATAAAAATGTGCTTGAGGTTGAACTCAAAAATAGCAAGTAAAAACATGAATTTTATGTGTTTTTGCTTAAGATAATGAAGAAAAACTTAAAACATAAAACCAAAACACTAAATGGAAGCATGCATCAAACAATAATACACCAGCCATTGATAAAGGAGTTCACCCCTCCTGGGCTACATCTCCCTGGATCAACTCTAAAGACTTGACCCCTTCTCATTATGCTCAAAATTATTCAAATAAAGAGTACATAAATGTGTTGACAAAAAGAGTGGCTTGTTTTCCCTTCAAGGAAACATTCTTCTGCAAATAATTCTCACTCTAAACATATGACAACCTACAGTTAGTCATGGAACAATCAGCAAGCTAAGGGCTCTCAAATCAAGACCCCATACTCTAACTTCTAAGAGCATAAACAAGTACAACAATCTACTTAAAGCACTTAAACAAGTCTCTTTCTCCATACACATATAGAGCAAAGAAGAAATACAGCTACATCCCTGTTGTAATGGCTACTGCAAAAAACATATGGAGGCTGGAATACCCTTACAAGGTCATCTCCATATTGAAACTCCTCCATAAATTGAATCAACACTCTGGTTGACCAGGGCACCCATAGGCTTCACTTTACAAAAATCCTATTTAGAAGTGTTCCTTTGATCCTCAAACCTATTCAAATCAGTTCAGAATGCCCAAAAATGGTTATCTAGCCTTTTTTGCATCTAATTTGGTCGAAAATTGCCTTAGTTATGACTTCTGCCAATCTCCCCACAATTTTCTCCTCCAAATCTGGCTTACTGCCAGTTAGATTCATTATCTGCAGTCTAAACTAGCAGTTCCATTGAAATCGGTGGTTCTGCCATCATTCCCACCTATCTCGCGGTTAAGGGTGAGTGATCACATGCGGAGTGGAGGTCCGGCAGTTAATGCGACGGTTCCGCAGTCTGTCGGATATCAAAATCGACTTTGTCAGGGGTAATCCTTACACATAGGACTTAATGAATTGCAACACACGATCTAGAAATAAGGCGGACTCGATGAGTTATAAGTTGCAGCTCTGAACATATCGCATCTGGAACATCCCATCACATTTCGCATCTGTGTACAAACCCTTACATCAAGCAGTCTGCAGACCCGCCAGGTTATAAACTGCAATGCATAAAACATCGCATCTGAAAGTCTATCACTTATCGGAACTCATCGCAACCGTGCTTGGACCGGGGGCCGATTACCATTTCTTTACACGATTTGCAATTGCGATCGCATCACAACCTACTCTAATCCGAGACCAATTCTTCATACTCATCCACCTTTCGCCGATATGTGATTGTGATCCATCACAATCGCAACTCGAAATCACAATCACAACTCCGACCAATATCGCATCGCAACCGAATCCTTGCCAGGGTTGATTCTGTAATGCAATCCGCCTGCCGCTGCGATGTGCGATATGCGAGGGCCAATGAAGGGCTGCCACTTGGCGCCTCCTCATTCTTTGAAGGGCTATGCCATGTCATCCAATCCTGCCATGTCATCAAGTCAACCTTGAACTTTGACTTGCTCTAACTCCTGCATACGAGCTTGGATTTGAGTTTTGTTCACACTGTTGGATTTAGAATGATGAGCTCTTCGATTTGAAGCTAAACTTATCAAAATTATGACACTTCAAAATTTTGACAAATTTTGAGCTCCTGATCAACTATATCCATTGTCATATATGTGTGCCTAAGGAGAAACATGCGAAAGAGACATCTGCACTTTCCACACCTCCACACAACGCTTCATAATCAATCAAAATTCATCAACATCCACCATCTCCAGAAGAACGTGGTGCTCTTGGGCATGGAATCCATGAAGGAATAGGAGCTATGGGCGACAATGGGAGTGTGGCCACTTGCTAGATGATACTTTATCAGGAGTACGCCCAAAAGGGACTTTAGAACTCGACATGAGCTTAAGCTCCACTGCATTACAAGGGGTTTTAGTTTCACTAGTTTTGAAATTATTGAGATCATGGCAATATTGCCTCTGTGCTTGATCACCTGTAGTGAATCCTTCGTGTTTCCCGAGCTGTCAAAAACATTGGCTATTTATCTAGTACCTCTGATCAAATTCAATATTCTCTACTATATTTTGTAACATGTTTGCTACATCTCCTCAATAATTAGATTTGTTGCTCGATTCGATATGATCGCTAACACGTCCATGCTTGCCTTCATTTTGTTTATATTTTGAATGCGAGAAGCCCTTGATTTGTGTATGGTCTTCATTGGTCTATGAAGCTTGCAGCTAGCCATAGCTTCCATAGGGATGGTCTAGGGTCTCCAATTGCCAAGATGCTCTCCACCTCACCCTACATACACATTGCCCAGTTCCCCAAGCAAAGAACTTCAATTGATCCAAAGAGTGAATTTATCATCCTACTGATTCATACAAAAGAGACTTGAAAATTGCTACATCGCCTCTCCACCCATGATCTATCACCGACACTACAACAAGAATCTCAAAACTCATGGACAAAATGAAAACTCATAACATCGATTCCCACCAGCATACATAGTTGATATGGTTTTCATTGTTAAACATTACAAGGCACATGGGACATGTGGAATAGTAGAATATGGTTGAGAAAAAAATGGAAGATACACTTGTGAATGTTGTAGATGAAGCAATCCCAATGGCTAGTGTTCAAGAATATCACAACAATTAACAATAATCGAAAAAAATGACTCAGTAAATTTCCATCCTCGTCATGATACATAACTTAGTTGGTAGCCCTATTGATTTCAATCTTGTGCATCATATTATTTAAACGGTACATTATCAAAGAAAATTGTATGTCAAGCTATGAAAACTAGCAAATAGCTTGGGATCAAGATGCACATTTTATTGACCTGATGCATAGCTTAGTTCTTCGATATCAAGAACATTAAAAATTGAACCATGGATCGAGAACTTCTATCTTCAATCTTGGTGTTAAGATTTGGAACTTCCATGAAAGTTTTATGCCTCTTAATTTTATGCCAAAAGAAAACCCTGTTATCAAAATTCTGCCACTTTGGTTTCATGCAAATACAACAAATTAGTACAATAGGTGGAGAGATTTGCAACACATTTGGAGAAGAATTTTGAAATTTTATGCCAAAGAAAGCCTTGTTATCAAGATTTTGACATTTCAGTTTTATGCAAAATACAACAAATTAGTATCGTAGATGGAGAGATTTACAACATGTTTACCCCAACTAGCATTGCACTGGATTTGACAGAAAACAACGTGAGGCATGTTAGGTTATTTGTGTTTTACCTAGCCCTTGCATGTGCAGAGCTTTGCTTGTGTGGAGCTTTTCACACAAGCAAAGCTCCTCAATAATGTTTGATATGCACAATTGTCCACACTGCGACTCAGCTGAAGCTATAATACTTGTGTGTTATTTTAATGTTGGATCAATTACTTAGTTCTAGTAAGTGTCAATATTATATTAATATTTATATTAATGGAATCATTGAAGTAAAAAGTTCCATGAAGGATAATTTGAGTTAAGCTATAACAGAGTTTAAAGTTGAGTCCAAAGCCATCTGGTAAAAAAAAAATTAGACATGTTTTCTATGAAGTCAGATTAGTGTAAGATAAGTTGTTCATTTTCTGGTGTTCGCTTCTGTCCAGGATGCTTTCAAATGGTGGTCCGTTCAACGATCAGAATGGAGATCGCTTTTCATTTACACTTGCTGGCTCTTGTGGAAATGGCGGAACGCAAGCATTTTCCAGGATTCAAAGAATCCCATTTCCTCCATTCTGATCCTTATTTCGGCTTTGTCTGAACAGTTTTGAATCTGATCTCTTGATGCCGCCGTCCTTCAGGGATCTCTCTTTTATTTGGTCTGTATAATCGATCTGCTCGATTTGATCCTGAAGCTTGTCCTTGGTCCTCTTATGTGGGACGGTTTTGATCTCTTGATGCCGCCGTCCTTCAGGGATCTCTCTTTTATTTGGTCTGTATAATCGATCTGCTCGATTTGATCCTGAAGCTTGTCCTTGGTCCTCTTATGTGGGACGGTTTTGTATGGAAGGTTGTCTCATTGGTGTATTTATCCGCTCTCCTGGCTTGTATCTTCCCATTATGCTCAGCATCTGTCCATTATGCTCAGCATCTGTCTATTCCTGGCCAGGTTTTTTTAGATCATATGGTATGATTATTGTATTACGCCTATTATATCTTCTTAATATAATACCATGTCGTTTTTCTCTGTGAAAAAAAAAAAGTTGGTCATTTTCTTACTTAAATCTGTCCATATTTAATTGACCATTATCATAAAAGCCCCACGCCCACAAAAATCAAAAATCAGTGCGAATTAGTCAATTTAGTTAAGTTGTCCTTTGACATGTAAATCGAATTGCAGAATTCATACATTACGCTAAAGAGCAGACATTCTATGGCAAAATAAAACCATGTTAGCAAGATTCTACCACTTCGATTTCATGCAAATACAACAAATTAGTATCATAGGTGGAGAGATTTACAACACATTTGGTGAAGAATTTTGAAATTTTATGCCAAAAGAAGCCATTATCAAGATTCTGACGTTTCAGGTTTTATGCAAAAATACAACAAATTAGTACTGTACATGAGAGATTTACAACACGTTTACTGCATCTTTGAATGCAACTCTGTAAAAAGATGTCAGATACAAGAAATGCCAGGGGCATCAAGAAAAAAATCCTTAAGCGAAAATGGGTAGGGTGTTAAAGGACTATTAGAGTAGACTAAAAATTTAAATTTAAATCGGTTCTAGAAAATATTTTGGAAAAATGTATAGACTTTTAGTAAAAGACAAAAATCAAAGCCGGTTTAGGAAAATTGAAAATTCTTTTGGAGAATTTGATAAGAAATTAAGTAGATAATGAGGAAAACTTGATCTTAGAAAATATTTGGATAAATTTGTAAAGGACAAAAACATCAAATTGATTGACTAATAATGTCTTTGAAAATATACCTAAATTGGAAAAATCTATATACTTTTAAAGCAAGCAGAAAAACCTGCGACTGTAAGCGAAGGCAAAGTAAAAGGATTTATGCAGACTTGTTGAACTGTCAAGCGTTTATGAAATCTTACAGGTCTTATGAGAATAGAGCGAAATGTGATGAGATATTATGCAAATTCCTTATATTTAGTGGTGAAGTAAATATTGACGAATTTAATACAAAATTTCAGCAAATTTTTAATAAAATTCAAGGCGAAGATTGATAAGATTAAGCAGTTGAAACGTAATTTAAATATGGGTTAAGAAGTAAACTAATCTTTTGCTTGCGGAGATGTGGAGATGTGTTGAAGATAATGGAGAATATTTTAGAATAGGTAGAGTTGGTTCACGTAGCCTGAGGATACGAATTAGTTTCTATTTCTTAGGACGCTGTTTTAACTTCTCTAAAACCATGTATTCTATTTAATGTGTAATGTTGATGAACAATGTAGAGCGTTCTGCAGAGCCAGACTCTCCTGGTTCAGACTCTCTTTCGTAGAGCTGACCAGTGGGTTTTATTTTCATTAATACAAACAATGCCATTTTTATCATGGTATTAGAGCGTCAGGGCTGAAGACCCTGTACGCTGGCTGGTGGGTGGTTCTTTGAACCGAAATCGTTGTAGGTTTTGAGTGGATAGCCATGAAGATAGCACTACTACACTTCTCGGAAATTTTATTTTTCGATCGTCGCAGTTTTTCAGTGTACAACTGCGACGGTCTCAGAAAATTGGTGTATTTCTGCGACCGTCTCGGATATTGGGTGTATATCTGTGACTAGTCTCAGAAAATTGGAGTATTTCCGTGACGGTCTCAGATATTGGGCATATATCTGCGACGATCGTGTAAATCAAAGAAATTGCAAGGTTGTAGCTGTCAGAGACGCTGAGTGGGGAAGCCAAGAACAAGGCTGTAGCTGACAACAGGAGGCTGTCTGGAGGCTGAGAAGAAAGCCATGGTGATCTGCGCGTGTGTTGTGAGATCAAGCAACAGTGATCTATCTCTGTCACAGATCTGGGGTAAATTTAACATCTTTTACCTATCGATTTTTTTTTTCTAAATCGCCAAGATGAATAACAATATTTTTGAAGCATGCATGAATGAGCATAACAAGCTCGATGGTTCCAATTATGCAAATTGGAAGTTTAAGATGCAGACTCTGCTAGAAGCGCAAAGTGCTTGGACAATTGTGAATGGGAATGAGCCAAGGCCCGTGGTTGGATCAACAACAATCCCAGATTGGGAGAAACGAGAAAGCAGAGCAAGGACAATGTTAAAGATGTCAGTGAAAGACTGCATTATACCGCACATTAGAGAAGGTAAGTCAGTGAATGAGATCTGGGGAATTCTAAAGGAATTGTACAAGATCATAAATTCAAATCATTTTTTGTTCCTCAAGAGTAAGATCCTGTCCATGAAGATAGAGGAGAATGAAATGATTGCTTCATTTGTAGCAAGGATTGAGGATCTGAAAAGCAAATTATCAGATCTTGGTCATACAATGGACGATACAGATCTTGTGACCATTACAATGAATGGTGTCACTGATGATTATCAGATGTTCATCACTCGTATTAATGCTAGAGAAAAGATCCCGCATTTTGAAGAGCTAAGGGGTATACTGATGCAGGAAGAAGAGAGGAGATCGACTATGAAGCCCCAGAGTGCCGATCTTGTATTGGTGTCGAGGAAGAACTTCTATAAATGGAAAGGAGGTCCACAACAGCAAAATGGAGCAAGTTCACAAAAACGGCCAAATCTGACCCAAGTTATGCATCCGAATAAAAACTACTCTGAAACTAAATGTTTTTATTATGGAAAATTGGGTCATATTGCCAGGGAATGTAGGAAAAAGAAATATCATGAAAAATAGTAGAAGCCGAAGAGACATGCAGGTCATCTCACGAATGGTGATCAAGTGCAGAATTTGAGATTGTTCATGATAGATCGTGATGAAAATGTTGATGCAGACATTTGGTATGTAGATTCAGGAGCGTCAACGCACATGACAAGGAACAAGCACTAGCTGGAGGATTTTAAAGAGATCAATGAAGGCGCACAGATTTACTTAGAAGATGACAGAAGTCATCAAATCAAAGGATGTGTGAAAGTTTCTGTCATTCTACCTGATGGTAATATCAAACAAATTTATAATGTAATGTATGTGCCTGGCGTAACAAAGAACTTGATTTCTGTATCAATGATTACAGATCAAGATTTGAAAGTTGAATTTTTAAAATCTAACTGTTACATTAAGGATTTGCTAGATGGAATGAAGACAATTGCTACAGAAATTCGAACAGGAGGACTACTGGGCCGCCAAATTAGCATACATTTTCACTCCATTTTCACCTTTATCCTCATTTTGTCACCTCATTTCATCACATTATCATTACATAACCCTACAATTCCATTACCATATGGGTTTATATTTTCATTTTCCAAAGTTATTAATTTCAAGTATTTAAAGTGAATTTATGATTAAAAGTTAGAAAAATAACATGTATTTGCTTATACCTAAAGGTGGAATGAGTTTGGTGACATGTGTAAGTGATTTGGAAGGTTCCAAGATACTCTTATGTGGCCTCCAAGACTCAAATTCGAATTCTCTTGAAGATTTGAAGGATATTTGGGATAGGGGTCAAGCATATCTCATGGAGAAAAATCATGGATAAAGGAATATGTGTCCCATATTAGCTGTAACCATATGAGGGATTAGTGGATCCCCATTAATGAGTTAGTTGCTTAAATTTTTGTATAAATAGGAGCTCCTCCTCCATTCCAAGGAGACGACTCTTGGAGCATATATCCAACTTATGATGGAAGAGAATAAAGCTTCACTTTACATAAATTTCCATTCTATAGTTTTAGATATAAATTGTCTTAATGTAGTATATGGAATAATTTATCACTTTGTTCTTAAGATAATTGAGCTCACTCTAAAAGAATTAAAGAAACATTTTATTTCATAATAGATCTTATTTCATTTAATTGCCTAGATGTTTGAGGATTCGTTTGTGATTGATGAATGAGTTTTAAATTAAAATCTTATCAGCATATGAGGGAACAATCAAGGGTCTAAGTTAGGCTCTCTCTCTATTTGATTTGCATGATAATTGAAATTCATTCTTTTGCTTTTAAGTTTCAAGTTATTTCATCTCTTATGCTTATGAATGAATCTTAGTTTAGTTAGGATCAGAATATGAGGGGACAATCAAGGGACTAAGTTAGTCACTCTCTATTTGAATCTAAAAAATAATTAAAATTCATTCTCTTGTCTTTATTTCAAGTTTATGGTTTTATGTAATCAATGGTTTCTTTTCAATCTATAATACTGTAGGGAAGGACAACTAGGGCCTCCTCAATTAGGAGCCTCTTCCCTTGCATATTATATTGAATCAAAAATCATTTAGTTAGTCATAGAGTTAGTTGCCTACTCCTACATATATTTTGTTGGCATCATCACAAGCTTATGAGTATCCCTAGTTGATAATTTAACAAAAGCAATTTAAGCAATTAAATTTCCCAACATTTTGGCGTCGTTTCCGGGGATGGTGCTAAGGGATTAGGCATTAGGAATTTAATTCAGTTCTAGTATTTTTCTTTGGAAAAACTAACTCATGTTGAAAAGATGACTTGGTGACAGTAAGATCTTAGTAACATGGGGTAGTATACATAGGCGTTAGCTTTGAATCTCATTTTTAGTTGCATGTATAAATCATCATAAATATGATGCATATATTTCAATCAATATTTTCATTATAAAAGTGTCAAACTAATCCATTTATGGATAGGAGATCTAGAATGATGTTCAAGCATTTGGAGGAGAGTCGAGAGAATGAGGACTACAATGAAGATTGGTTTTAAAAGGTGACTAGGCCACAACATTCTTCCATTCTTCAACGAATCTTAGCATTTAATCCAAATGTGCAATTGATCTTTCACATCCTTGTAAACATTCAAGTATATTTTTCACATTTGAATGTGAGCATACTAGATATTTTGATCCGTAAATGGCTTCATTGGAAATACTCTTACACTTAAAAAAATCTAGTTCTCAAAATAGAATAATATAGAATACGAAAAGAAAACCAAGCTTGGAAAGTTTTTTTTAAGTTTTTGATTTTAAAAATTTGATTTCATTTATTTCTTGGAAATTTTGGTGGTGCAGTAAGAGCCACCTCATTCACTAACCATTGGCAGGAAGATCTACAATCAAAGAGATATTTGTGAAGAAGGAAAACAAGTGGAGTTTAGAGCACTAAAATTTGAGGTTTGAGATCAATTCTTACTATGTTTTTCAAATTCAAAATTTCAAATGTATAAAGAATTGTCAAAATTCTCAAGTATGCTCTCTTCTTGCGCCTTGTTGCGACCTGGAAGATCAGAAAAGAAGATTGAATAAGTTAGCCTTGAAATGAAATTTCGCACTAAAATTCATAGATCTAGATAAATAACTAGGAGATCTAAAATTGCTATTGATTGTAAAAAAATGATCTCCAACTTATTTGTAAAATAAATGATTTTTGATTTCTCTTTTTATAAAACATAAAAACAAAACAATAATAAATAAAATAATAAAATACAAACCATAAAAAAAAAAAAAAAGATCCCACCAACGTACTCATGGCAACAAACTCATTAAAACACAAAAAAAACAAAACATAAAAAGGACGAGAGCATTAAAAACAAAAGAGGTTTTCTTTTGCGATCAGATAGAACACCGCTCACAACCAGATCGCAGATCAATACACCAGTATTTTTGACGTGGTTAAAACCCTCAAAGAGGGAAACAGTCCACGGCCTGAGCCAACGCGGCCACTTCAGGCAATTTATTAATAAAAGAATGAAAATTTACATATGTTTCTCTCATGCACGGATTACCCTACAAATGACCCTCCATGCGCTTTAAATAGAAATCATGGACCAATCGGGTGTCAAGCCATAGATCAAGTGTCGGTAATACTGAGGAGAGAATGAACCGTTGGATCACTACATATCGTGACCGTCGAATTGTAAGTTACAAAATGTACAACGGTAAAGAAACACACTTTACCTAACTCTATACCTAACTCTACACTAGACCAAGTTGTACTTAACTATTTCCTATGTGTCGGAATATCCTAACATCCCCCCTTAAGAACAACTTGGGATAGGATTGAAGGATTTACAAATATGACACAATAGGAGAAGGAAGGAGGCACTAGAGCCTATCCCCCCTTAGTGACAACTTCCTGAACTCCAACCATAAATCGAAGTTTAGTGAACTTCGCCTCTGTGAGAGCCTTTGTGAAGATGTCTGCAACTTGATCATCTGTTGAACAATATTGCACTTCAAGAACATGGTCGTGAATGAGCTTTCTGATGAAGTGCATGTGCAGTTCAATGTGTTTGCTGCGCTGATGTTGGACTGGATCTTTGCATAGATGAATGGCACTTTGATTATCACACCAAAGTGTAGTCGGATGCTGCTTCTCAAATCCAAACTCTGACAGGATCTGACGAAGCCACAAGGCTTCCTTACTAGCTTCTACGGCACCACGATACTCTGCTTCTGCTGATGAAAGAGAAATGGCACCTTGTTTCTTGCAAGCCCATATAATAGGTCCTGAACCAAGAGTGAACACATAACCGGTAGTAGACTTCCGATTATCAGGGTCACCAGCCCAAGCGGAATCAGTGAAACCAACCAATAGAGGAGATGCTTCGGCACTATAATGAATCCCAAACTGAACTGTACCTCGTGTTAGCGCTTGAAATTTCACCTCATGCTGAGAAAGGTAAACCTCAAGGCAACATCAAACCACTTCGCCTCGTAGCTAGCCCTACGGGGCGGGAGAGGGCTCTCTCCGGTCTATCTCGGTGAGATCTTCAATGGATGAGATGACCAATAGGGTAACACTGATTTTAGGCTAGTAAACTGATCAAAAAGGTTGATTTGGGGTTTTTAGGGTTTTCGGTGGCAAATTGAGGGGATGGCAATTTTGGGTGCGGGGATTGAAAACAGTTTCTGCAGGGGGTTCTTTGGGGCGAGGTAGGAGACAGTATTGATGCCTTTGATTGAGGTGGATGGTCAGGAATGACAGGTGAGGAGCTAAGGAGAGCAAACAATAACTTTGAATTCTCCTTAAACAGTAGAAAACATTGAAATTAAACAAACTTAAAAGCAGAGCATGACAGTCATGAATTCTTACTTTAACACTTCGTTTGCTTAATGTGCAGAAGGAAAAGAAAGGAAATGATTCACATAACACACTTACAAGTACATAGAGAAACACACCATCAATACATGTAACCACAAGAATCCCAAAAAGGACTGCAAAACCTTGGTCTTCCTTAGCCAAAAATTGCAGAGATACAGTGAATAATACAATGATAGTTTCTCCCTCAAGAGTCCAACCATGAAAATGAGCAAGAAAGTACATAATATAGATCATCTAACCTCTTTCCCTGCCTCCATGGGTCAAGCTCACTATCCTAGGAGTTGTTTCAACCACTTCTAAACTAAGCACTACAAACTAGGCAGTCAAAACAACTTGCCTCTATAAGCTAGGAAACCAATTCATTCATTTAATTTTCACCTTTTTCATGAATGAATCTTCTAGAAGAGGTACATAAGTGTAAAAGTGTCATAAAAGTACATTAATTACATAAAATAGGATAATAATCCACCCCAAAAAGTCAAACAGGGTCAAACTGCGTTTTTCTGAGCTGTACACTGAAATTTGGAGAAATTTGTCTTACGGGTCGCGCGCCTCTGCCTGACGGGTCGCGCGTCTTTGGGACCACTTTTGGGGCACTTCCAGGTGTCCAAATTGAGCAAGAGTAAGCTTGTTGGAAAGGTCTGTGAGTCTACTTTCCAACCCAACTGGAATTTCGGAATTTGGTGCTCATTTTCCCCTCCAAAATTGCAATCTCCCAAGACTGCTTTTTGTGTCTCAAAAATGTGGCAGAAAGTCATTTTTTGCTTGTTTTTTGACTTTCTGGAGGCCCAAAACTTCATAAAATATCTTGTCCATGGATGAGCATATGTAACTTCTCATGACAAATCTGGAAATGCTGAGTTTTTGCAAAATGGAGTTGCCAAGATGAAGGGTCGCGCGGGGGGTGAGACCCGTTAATGGAGAAAACCTGTAAATTGCCTGAAAAAACCAAAATTTACCCAAAATGCTCAAAATTTCTTGGGATTTGTGCTGTGGCTAGGCTATTTAGTGCCTTGGTCCTTCAGTGAAGCCTCGGCCAAGATATGGAGGGGATCGGGCCTCTTTCTCCTTTTTTGTGCCTTGGCCAACCGCCTTTGGAACATCTTCATCTTTGCCTTGCACACGTGCATTCTCGCCCAATAATGGTTCTTCATGTTTCTCAACAATTTTTTATCTTGGTTGGCCTTAGCCAACAGCCTCTCCAAGTGAGCATTTAGCCAGATAAGCATGGACTCTCGCTCAGCGGGCAATAGATCACCGGGTCTTCTTCTATTCAAGATGCGATCTCCACGAATCCTCCACAACTCATCAAGAGCTTGCTCATCCTCCAACTGCTTGTTGCGCTGCTCCAGGTATGAGATTGTCCATTGTGCCCCCTCTAATCTCCTCTGCAATGCATCATTTTTAGCTCTAAGGCGCTGAATGATCTCCTTTGACTCTCAGCTAGGAGAACTGACATCAAGATCAATAAGCTCTATATCCGGAACACCTGATCGTCCCTCATCAATCTTGGGCTGTTTGCCCCTTCCTGGTACTGTGTTGCTGAAGAAAGCAAGGCCCCTTCCACCTGATGTGGAGATAACACTCGTTGAGCCGATGAAGAAGGCGAGACCCCTTCCACATGCTGTGGAGAAAGTACTCACCAAGCTGCTGCAAATAAGGCCCTCTGGCCTCTCTGATAAGTAACCAAAGGTGAGGAGCTGACATGTCTAGTGACGGGGATGTCATGCTGCTGTGATGGTCCTCCCTCCTCATGAATAACCTCAGGATGTGGCGGTGGTGGTGTTGTGAAAAGCTCACGAGAGATGAACTCCTCCCATGAGATGCCCTGCTGAGCCAACTGATGTAATACCACAAGCTGAATCAAACCATAATGGTAAAGGCTCCTATACTGCTGTGCCAGGCTCTTCCTCTGCGTCATGGACACCATCCTCTCAATGTTCTGATAGAAGAAAACAGGGATGTTCATCATCCGTACCCGTGTGAAGTGCATCAATAGGCGAATATGGTACGAATATACCTGTGAAAATCTGCCCTCACAGGTAAAATAGAGCATGATGAGCCTCATCATGGGAGCATACTCACTCCTGAGAAATCTAAAAGGAAACACTCTCGTCAAGTGTCTCATGAGTGTTGGTCTAACGAAAGGCTCAAAATGAACATTGTCCAACACCTAGTGCTTATTCCATACCTCTCCGACATTAGGTATCCCTGTGGCCTGTGCAATCATCTCGGGTGTCAATGTAAAGTCCACCCCGGCAAGGTTGACATGTCCATCATGCAAGTGTAAAATAAATAGGCGAGCCAACTCTCTGTGGTGCTAAATCCGAGAGATCCTCTCGCAAAACTCATAGCAAGACATGTACTGGAAACATGAGACTGCCATAGGACAAGCTTGTAAATCTGTCAAAGAGGTGAGCCTATGATGACCGCCCTTTCCACCCTTATGAGGCCTCCTCTGTACCTCAATCTCTGAAGCTGATGCCTGGTCATCACTCTGCTCATAGGTTTCGGTTTCTGACATTGTTTAAGGAGCAGAGTGGCCAAAATGTACTGCTGTTTCTACCTTGTAAAATGCTGATTTATATGCTGTTTCAAGGGGACAAGGAGCACGAGGGGAATGTTAGGGGAGGGACACTTTTAAAGGGAAAATGGGAATAAATATATAAAACAGGGATTTAAGGGAAAAAACATTGCAAAAATCATTGCATATGCATCATTATATACATTGTTTACATGGGTATAATGAGATGTAGGGTTAGGGCTTGATTTTTCATTTTTTAGGGAAAAGGGGTAGGGTTTAGTTTTTCTTTACAAATTTAAAAGGGAAATTTATATAGAAAGACAAGGAAAATGACATGGGAAATGGGAAAAATGATTTACAAGGGAAAAACCTTAAAACAACATAAAACCCTAGGCATATTATACAATTTTAAACCACATCCATATAGAGCTTTTTCTCTTGCACAATGAGATCTTTAAAACATGTATTCATGATGACTTTAACCATAACAAGCAGCAATTTGTAAGTTGGAGGACCTACCTTAGGAAATTTAGCAATTTTGTTGGCTCCTTAGATGAATTTGCAGGTGATTTGGTAAGGAGGGCGCTGACAGGTCGCGCACCTCACCCAACGGGTCGCGCGCCACTGACGGGTCGCGCCCGTTAGCAATTTACACTGCTGGAACGCGCTTGACGGGTCGCGCGCCTGGTCTGACGGGTCGCGCGCCTGTCAAATTCACAATTTCGCTCAAACCCTCGCGCAATCTCTCTTGCAAGTGAGTTAGATGCACAATGAGGGTAAATGGAGGGATATTGGGCTTTTATAACTTTGATTTGAAATAATTTCATGCCCAAACCCACTTTATAATGTTTTTACTTTGACACTTTATAAAATTGACCATTTTGGTTTCCTTTGTCCTGAAATTGACTCATTTAATGCTTTTGCTCGATACTTTTTGCAGGGATATCATCTGAGGGATCTTGGCAAGGGAGCCAGGGTTACATGCTGTCCTTGGAAGCTTTTTGAAATTTCATCACTTTTTACAAAAATTTGAAAAATGACTTTGGCTTTTAAAAACAGGGTTTTTAAATCCAAGGTGAAAATTAACTGTGCAAGATAGAAATTTGCGAAGAAACACCTTTAAAATCATCCCTCTGGCTTGTTGAGCACTTATTGATCTTCAGAGACATGACCTTGTAAACAAACTTGACCAAAACCCTAGACCTAGGAATTTGACCTCAAGCCAAGACAAGACAAGCTTGAAAGTGACTAAGGACTGAAATGACTTGATCCAGCAATGCCAAGAGGGGGACAAAGACACCAGTTCCTCCATCAGGGTTATGGCATGCCTAATGGGATGCAAAAATTGACACTGATGAGACACCTACTTATGCAAATGCAAAGAGCTTTGATCGCTGATGGAGGGCTACAATACCGACTCTAACACCTTGAACATAACGAAGTATTCTTTTAGCTACTTTCCAATGACTTTCACGAGGGTTTTCCATGAACCGAGCAACAAGGCCAACAGCAAAGGAAAGGTCAGGACGAGTATGGGTTAGATACAAAAGTTTTCCTACAAGTTGACGGTATAAGGTAGCATCAACTTCAGGAGAAGTACAAGTGACTGAAAGTTTGACTCTAGACTGAAAGGGAGAAGGGGCTGGCTTACAGTCTTCCATGTGAAAATGGCGTAGAATATCACAGGCATACTTGGACTGGGAAAGAGAAATGCCCTCCTTGGATTGCAAGACTTGAAGACCAAGAAAATAGTGTAAGTGTCCTAAGTCTGTCATTTCAAATTTTCTTTTAAGGCTAGACTTCACATGGTTTATAAGGTTGGGATCACTACTAGTAAGGATAAGATCATCAACATAAAGAACAAGGATGATAAGAGAGTTTCCCACTTTCTTGGTGTAGACAGTATTGTCAGAATGACACCTAGAAAAGCCAGATTCTAAAAGAAAGATATCCATTTTGGCATACCAAGTCCGAGGAGCTTGCTTGAGACCATAAAGGGATTTCTTAAGTCGACATACAAGGCTGGAGTCTATTTGTATGAAGCCAATGGGTTGTTCCATATAAATTTCTTCATGCAAGTCCCCATGCAAGAAGCCATATTTAACATCCATCTGATGGACTTCCCATTTGAAAGAGGCAGCAAGGGAAAGAACAAGGCGGATAGAGTTCATTTTGGCAACAGGGGAGAAGGTTTCAGTGTAGTCAATGCCTTCAACCTGTGAAAAACCTTTAGCAACAAGACGAGCTTTATGTTTATCAACTTTCCCATCTAGTCCATACTTGGTTCTGTAAACCCATTTGCATCTAACAAGTTTTTGTCCCTTTGGTAGAGGAACAAGATCCCATGTATCATTTGCCAATAATGAATGATATTCTTCATTCATAGCTGATTCCCAATCTGGATGGCCTGCAGCTTCTGCAAAGGTGTCAGGATCATAATTTACTGGAGCTTGAGCCAGTAAAGAAGAGGCTCTCTCGAACTGAGAACGTGTACATCGCTGATCTGTAGGATCACCGACAAGATCACCTGCTGCATCTCGAGTAGCACGAACCCAATTTGGAAGCTCAGGAGCTGAAGGAGGATCATGAGATGGTGGGGGAGGATTGTCATCCTCACTTTCATCATCTGAAGAAGAAATGTTTTCAAAGGTAGAAGAGATAGGGAGAGGTGGCACATCCGTCGGACTAGGCTCACAGGCCGATATATTTTCATCAAATTTTACATCTCTTCTAATGATAACATTTTTGGACTTAAATGGAATAAGTCTATAGCCTTTGACATATTCAGAATATCCAACAAAAGTACATTTTTCACTCTTAGGTTCTAAAGCTTTATGCTTTTCATCTGGAATATGGGCCCACGCTTCACTTCCAAAAACACGAAAGTGACTTACATCTAGTTTGATTGAGCTCCATGCTTCTTCTGGAGTGATATTCTTTAAAGCCTTAGTAGGAGTGCGATTTATTATGTAATTTGCACAGTTAATTGCTTCTGCCCAAAAACTAATACCAAGTCCTTTAAATTGTAGCATACAATTAGCCATTTCCTTTAAGGTGTGATTCTTCCTTTCAGCTACACCATTTTGTTGTGGAGTATATGGAACAATATGTTGCATTTGAATTCCATTCTCAGTGCAATAGTTGATGAATGTGTTTTTAACATATTCTCCGCCATTATCAGATTTTAACTTAAGAATTTGATGTCCAGCTTGTTTTTCAACAAAGGCCTTGAAGGCCAAAAAAGTGTTAAATACTTCACTCTTGAGTTTTAAGAAGTATACCCAAGTGCGTCTGGAGAAATCATCAATGAAAGTTAAGAAATACTTGCAGCCAGAGAATGACACAACTGGAAGTGGACCACATAAATCACTATGCACAAGCTGTAAAGGGGCTGAGGCGTGCCAAGTGGCACGTTTTTCAAAACTGTCCCGATGATGTTTTCCGAGTACACATCCGGAACAAACACCATCTCTGCAAGATACCATAGGAAGACCTGTCACCATATTTTCTTTACATAGATGCTGAAGGGAGCGATAGTTTAAGTGACCAAATCACTCATGCCAAAGTTTGCTCACTTCATCGTTATGAGCAACAAATACTGAGGGAAGATTTGATGACCCAAAGTTGTGAAACTTATACAACCTTGTAGAATCATCAGCAATGCCAGTAGCCAAAATCTGTTTAGGATCTCTTAAGTCCTTGATTACAACGTCATGAGGTGAAAATTCAACGATTTTACCTTCACCTGAATGAGTTATCTGATATACAGATAGAAGGTTGCAGGATAAGGTTGGAACACATAATACATCATTAAACTGACCATTGTCTAGATGAACAGTTCCAGTCCCTACAACATTAAGAGATCTATCATCACCAACATATATATTTTTGGTGTTACAATCATTTAAAGAAGAAAACATGGCTTTGTTTTTGGCCATGTGATAAGAAGCTCCAAAATCAATGAGCCACTCATGAGAATGAGAAGAAGAAGATACATTTAATGCATAGCCAGACCGAGATGCTTGACAACCACATGCAGAAAGTGCCATTCCTGAAGATGAAGTTGAAGTTGAAGATTGCCCCAAATGGATGTTATGCTTCTTCATTGCTGCTTCCAATGCTTCCATCTTCTTAAAGCATTTTGATTCTAAGTGGCCATCTCGATTACAAAAATTGCAATGTCTATCAGTCTTCTTCCCTTTGTTTTTATTTGTCTTATCATTTTGTTGAAATGATTTTTCATTTTGGGGCTGAAATTGCTTAGGGCCCTTGTTTGGTTTAGGACCATTATTTTTAGGATATGACTTCTTAGGATTCTTTGAATTTGGTTGCTGCTGGGCGGCTAACGCTTTCTTGGAAGAGTTTCCAAGATTAAGAAGACCAAGGTGTAAGAGTTTTTCTTGTTCTCTTATTAAAGAATCACAAAAAGAGTCAAAGGAAGGGGGTTTGTAGTCTGTTCCTTGAGAAATGAAGGCTTCTCTTGTAGAATGGAAGGTGGAAACAAACACAGAGTAGGCTGGTCCCAACTTTGTAAGAATGGAATAGATAAGGTTACTATCTTCTTTCTTAACTTTAACACCTTCCAAAAGATATCTAAGGGTCTTGAACTTGGACAATAAATCTTCAATGCAAGAAAAATTATTAGGGTCCAATGTAAGCAACTCATTTTCAAGTTGATGGGCTCTAATTTCATTTTTAATCCCAAAAACTTTAATGATTTGTTTCATTGCTTCATCAAGAGTACCAATTTCTGCAATATGGAATCTAAGATCTGGAGAAATAGACATCCCTATCAATCCATGTGCTTGATCTTGCCTATTTTCCCATTTAGCAGCCTTATCTTCATCCTTCAGTTTCTTTTCTTGGCATGAGGCTATTCTGTAGAGACCTTTACTTCTAAGTAAATCCTCAATGTAAGCCAACCATTAGAAGTAATTGGTGCTGTCAAGGGTAACTTGGTATTGATTTTCCATTTTAATGGAAACTGAATCTAAAGATGCTGGAAATAAGTGTTCCAATTGATAGATCTCGAAAAATTAGGCTGGTTTAAAAAAAACGGCTCTGAAAACAGCTTCCAGATGAAGAAGTTATGGATTTTTGAAAAAAAGTTGTTGAAGTTGCTGACGAAGTGCGGGAATGTGCGGAAATGAAAAAATCCGCTCCCACAAAATGGAGACTTGAACCCAAGACCTCTACTCTCTTAAAATAGCTTTGAACCAATTGATCTATACAAAAAATTTGAGAGAGAGAGAGAGAGAGAGGGGGGGGGGGTGCTTTGGGTTGGCTTTGAGAAAGCTCCTTTTTCCCTACAAAACAAAAAACACAAAACCCAGCACGGACATGCAAAGAAAACGAACCTTATGGCTCGAAGCTAGCTTTAGCCGAAAAAGTAAATATTTACAAAAATGAACCTTGCGGCTCAAAGTTAGCTTTAGCCGGAAACTAAATATTTTCCTCAATGTTTCTGGTTTTCCGAGATCACCATAAGGCGCAGGGAAAAGAGCATACGCATGAAAAAAATCCTTCCTTTCTGTTTCTGATTTGCCTAGATCGCATAGAGTTGCAGGGCAAAGAGCATACGCAGAAATGAAAGGTATAGATCCGGTAATAAAAAGGATAAATAAACCGAAACCGAAATAAACAGAGAGAAAATAACAGTAAACTGCAAATAAACACTGTATACCTCCAGATCTTAAAAATGATGCAGCTAGGGCTACTGGAAACCTTTTCGCGTGAAACGAAAGGGGTTCCTCATTGGAACAGATGCTCTCAACACAACAGAGCAGTCCTCTCGGCCCGAAAGCAGTCAGAAACAGCAGATCTAGGAAACGGCAGTCGGATGCAGTTCTACCGGCTTCAGATTTGGATCACCAACGGGCGCGGCCCTCAAATAGCTCTGATGCCATGTAGGAATTTACAGGGTAAGTTCCTCAGACAGAACACCAAGGACACCACTCACAACCAGATCGCAGATCAATACACCAGTATTTTTGATGTGGTTAAAACCCTCAAAGAGGGAAACAGTCCACGGCCTGAGCCAACGCGGCCACTTCAAGCAATTTATTAATAAAAGAATGAAAATTTACATATGTTTCTCTCATGCACGGATTATCCTACAAATGACCCTCCATGCGCTTTAAATAGAAATCATGGACCAATCGGGTGTCAAGCCACGGATCAAGTGTCGGTAATACCGAGGAGAGAATGAACCGTCGGATCACTACATATCATGACCGTCGGATTGTAAGTTACAAAATGTACAACGGTAAAGAAACACACTTTACCTAACTCTATACCTAACTCTACACTAGACCAAGTTGTACTTAACTATTTCCTATGTGTTGGAATATCCTAACACAAGGGGAATAGCACAAGAAAATATTTTGAAGGATGCAGCTTGTTAGAGTCGGTCTAGTAGCCCTCCATCAGCGATCAAAGCTCTTTGCATTTGCATAAGTAGGTGTCTCATCAGTGTCATTTTTTGCATTCCATTAGGCATGCCATAACCCTGATGGAGGAGCTGCTGCCTTTGTCCCCCTCTTGGAATTGTTGGATCAAGGTTGTTTCAGTCCTTAGACTCTTTCAAACTTACTTGTCTTGTCTTGAAGTCAAATGCTAGGTCTAGGGTTTTGGTCAAGTTTGTCTTCAAGGTCATTGTCTCTGAAGGTCAATAGGTGCCCAGCAAGCCAGAGGGATGTTTTTCAAAGTGTTTCTTCGAAAATTTCTATCTTATACAGTTAAATTTCACCTTGGATTTAAAAACCCTGTTTTTAAAGCCAAGGTCATTTTTCAAAATTTTATAAAAAATGGTAAAATTTCAAAAGGCTTCAAAGGACAGCATGTAACCCTGGCTCCCTTGCCAAGATCCCTTAGATGTTATCCCTGCAAAAAAGTATCGAGCAAAAGCATCAAATGAGTCAATTTCAGGACAAAGGAAACCAAAAAAAGTCAAATTTATAAAGTGTTAAAGAAAAACATTATAAAGTGGATATGGGCATGAAATTAATTCAAATCAAAGTTATAAGAGCCCAATCTCCCTCCATAGACCCTCATTGTGCATCTAAGTCACTTGCAAGAGAGATTGGGTGAGAAATTGGCCGAAGTTGAGAGCTGGACAGGCGCGCAACCCGTCAAACCAGACACGCGACCCGTCAGAGGCGAGCGACCCGTTGAGCGCCCTCCGACAGTGCAATTTTTTAACGGGCGCGACCCGTTGGGTGAGGCGTGCGACCCGTCAGCGCCCTCCTTATCAAACTGCCTGCAAATTCATCCAAGGAACCACCAAAATCGCCGAATTGCCTTAGGTAGGCCCTCCAACTTAAAAATTGTTGCTTGTTATGGTCAAAGGAAATCGTGATTGAATTTTTAAAGATCTATATTTGCAAGAGAAAAGCTCCATGTGGCTGTGGCTTAAAATTGTAAAAAATGGCTAGGGTTTTACGCTGTTTTAAGGTATTCCCTTGTAATCATTTTTTCCCCATTTCCCATTTCATTTTCCTTGTCTTCCTATGTAAATTTACCTTTTAAATTTGTAAAGAAAACCTAAACCCTACCCCTCTTCCCTAAAAAATAAAAAAATCAAGCCCTAACCCTACCTCTCATAATACCCATGTAAACAAATTTATATAATGATGCATATGCAATGATTTTTCCCAAAATCCCTGTTTTATATATTTATTCCCATTTTCCCTTTAAAGTGTCCCTCCTCTAACATTCCCCTCGTGCTCCTTGTCCCCTTGAAACAACATTTTAATCAGCATTTTACCAAGCAGAAACAACAGTGAATTTTAGCCACTTTGCTCCTTAAACAATGTCAGAAACCAAAACCAATTACGAGCAAAGTGATGACCAGGCATCAGCTTCAGAGTTTGAGGTACAGAGGAGGCCTCATAAGGGTGGAAAGGGTGGTCATCATAAGAGAGAGGAGCCCACTTCTTTGACAGATTTACAGGCTTGTCCTATGGCAGTCTCATGTTTCCGGTATATGTCTTGTTATGAGTTTTGCGAGAGGATCTCTCGGATTCAGCATCACATAGAGTTGGCTCGCCTATTTGTTTTACATTTGCATGATAGACATGTCAACCTTGCCGGGGTGGACTTTACATTGACACCCGAGATGATTGCACAGGCCACAGGGATACCTAATGTCGGAGAGGTATGGAATAAGCGCAAGGTGTTGGACAGTGTTCAGTTTGAGCCTTTCGTTAGACCCGCACTCATGAGACACTTGACAGGTGTGTTTCCCTTCAAATTTCTCAGGAGTGAGTATGCTCCCATGATGAGGCTTATCATGCTCTATTTTACCTATGAGGGCAGATTTTCACAGGTATATTCGTATCATATTCACCTATTGATGCACTTCATACGGGTACGGATGATGAACATCCCTGTTTTCTTCTGCTAGAACATTGAGAGGATGGTGCCTGTGATGCAGCGGAAGAGCCCGGCACAGCAGTATAGGAGCCTTTACCATTATGGTTTGATTCAGCTTGTGGTCTTACATCAGTTGGCTCAGCAGGGCATCTCATGGGAGGAGTTTATCTCTCGTGAGCTTTTCACAGCAACACCATCGCCACATCCTGAGGTTATTGACGAGGAGAGAGGACCATCACAGCAGCATGACATCCCCGTGACTAGACATGTCAGCTCCTCACCATTGGTCACTTATCAGAGAGGCCAAAGGGCCTTATTTGCAGCAGTTCGGCAAGTACTTTCTCCACAGCATGTGGAAGGGGTCTCGCCTTCTTCATCGGCTCAGCGAGTGTTATCTCCACATCACGTGGAAGGGGCCTCGTCTCCGACAGCAACACAGGTATCAGAGAGGGGCAAACAGCCCAGGATTGATGAGGGGCCATCAGGTGTTCCAGATATAGAGCTTATTGATCTTGATGTCAGTTCTCCTAGCCTAGAGTCAAAGGAGATCATTCAACACCTTAGAGCTGAAAATTATGCATTGCAGAGGAGATTAGAGGGGGCACAATGGACAATCTCATATCTAGAGCAGCGCAACAAGCAGTTGGAAGATGAGCAACCTCTTGATGAGTTGTGGAGGATTCGTGGAGACCGCATCTTGAATAGAAGAAGACCCGGTGATCTATTGCCCGCTGAGCGAGAGTCCATGCTTATCCGGCTCAATGCTCACTTGGAGAGGTTGTTGGCTAAGGCCAACCAAGATAAGAAATTGTTGAGAAACATGAAGAACCATTATTGGGCGCGGATGCACGTGTGCAAGGCGAAGATGAAAATGTTCCAAAGGCGGTTGGCAAAGGCACGAAAAAGGAGAAAAAGGCCCGATCCCCTCCACATCTTGGCCGAAGCTTCCTTGAAGGAGAAAGGCACTAAATATCTCAGCCACAGCACAAATCCCAAGAAATTTTGAGCATTTTGGGTCAATTTGGTTTTTTCAGGCAATTTAAAGGTTTTGTCCTTTTAACGGGTCTCACCCCCCGCGCGACCCTTTCTCTTGGCAACTTCATTTTGCAAAAACTCAGCATTTCCATATTTTTCATGAAAATTTACACATGCTCATCCATTGCCAAGAGATTTTATGAAGTTTTGGGCCTCCAGAAAGTCAAAAAACAAGCAAAAAATGACTTTCTGCCACATTTTTGACACACAGAAAGCAGTCTTGGGAGATTGAAATTTTGGAGGGGCAAATGACAACCAAATTCAGAAATTCCAGTTGGGTTGGAAAGTAGACTCACAGACCTTTCCAAAATTCCTACTCTTGCCTCATTTGGACACCTGGAAGTGCCCCAAAAGTGCCCTCAAAGGCGCGCGACCTATCAGGTAAATTTCTCAAAATTTCACTGTACAGCTCAGAAAAACTCAGTTTTGACCATGTTTGACTTTTTGGAGTGGATTTTTATCCTCCTTGATGTAAATAATGTAATTTTTTGACACTTTTACACTTATGTATCTCTTCTAGAAGATTCATTCATGAAATAGGTGAAAATTAAATGAATGAATTGGTTTCCTAGCTTATAGAGGCAAGTTGATTTGACTGCCTAGTTTTCAGTGCTTAGTTTAGAAGTGGTTGAAACAGCTCCTAGGATAGTGAGCTCGACCCCTAGAGGCAGGGAAAGATGTTAGATGATCTATATTATGTACTTTCTTGCTCATTTTCATGGTTGGACTCTTGAGGGAGAAACTATCATTGTATTATTCACTGTATCTCTGCAATTTTTGGCTAAGGAAGACCAGGGTTTTGCAGTCCTTTTTGGGATTCTTGTGGTTACATGTATTGATGGTGTGTTTCTCTATGTACTTGTAAGTGTGTTATGTGAATCATTTCTTTTCTTTTCCTTCTGCACATTAAGCAAATGAAGTGTTAAAGTAGAACTCATGACTGTCATGCTCTGCTTTTAAGTTTGTTTAATTTCAATGTTTTCTACTGTTTAAGGAGAATTCAAAGTTATTGTTTGCTCTCCTTAGCTCCTCACCTGTCTTTTTCATCCATTCACCTCAATCTAAGGCATCAATACTGTCTCCTATCTCGCCCCAAAGAACCCCTTGCAGAAACTGTGTCCAATCCCCGCACCCAAAATTGCCATCTCCTCAATTTGCCACCAAAAACCCCAAATCAACCCTTTTGATCAGTTTACTAGCCTAAAATCAGTGTTCCTTATTGGTCATCTCGCCAATTGAAGATCCTTACCGAGATAGACCGGAGAGAGCCCTCTCCTGCCCCATAGGGCTAGCTACGAGGCTAAGTGGTTTGATGTTGCCTTGATGTTTACCTTTCTCAGCCTGAGGTGAGATTTCAAGCGCTAACATATTGGCGACCATACTGGGGAGAACAAACTAATAGTTTGTTCATTGACGTGTTATTTCATAAGTCTTAGACGGAGCTTGAAGATACGCCAGGTAGCCTTTGAAAACGCTCTTGTTTTACATCAGCGTTAGTAGATAAATGTTGCTTCAGTCAATCTCCGTGAGCTTGTGAACATAGCGCTTCATTGGCACTTTATCCCAGTATAATTGTTAACTCTGAGCCGTGGATGATAGGTTGAGAGTTTTCATAGGCTGAATGGTTTTTCTTTCCTAGTCTTTTTGAGAAAAACAAGCTGGCTACAGATCCTAGACCCATTTTCAAATCTCATTCATCTCCAGCTATTATCAAGTATTTTGAAGACCTAGACTTTGATGAAAGCTTTGAGTTGTCCCTGTTTAAAGCCAAGTCTGAAAGTGCGCTCGATTCTCTAGTCCTTGACCCTGATTTTGCAGCTGTCATTGAATTTGAGAGACACAACAAGTTGGTCGAAAATTTCATTTTGAGACATCTCCAGACACATATTCAAGCTACTACCCTTGCTGATTTTGTTGAGAATATCTCTGATCATATTGGATCCACTATCACGGCTCACGAAGAATCTTATCCTCCTTATGTTTCAGTTTCGCCTATAATCACCTATCCCGAATCCACAGTCGGTTCTCCTTCTACACCCCATACTCCTCCTACTTCTCCTAACCCTCCGACTACCCCAACTCCACAAACTACAGCTCCTCTTATTATAATCCCTGCTATCACAGCTCCTCCTCCTGATACTCATCCTACTCCCCCTCCTAAAGCAATGGCTACCCGGTTTGCCCCACTTGCTCTTCCCCAAAATCTTCATGATATGCTAGCCGACTATCAAAGTAAAATCCCCATGTTTGATGGTACTCCACAAAGTATTTCTGCTCAGCAACATATTGACAAAATGACAAATTTCTTCGATCTATATGAGATAGATGAAGAAGATGTTACTATGCGGTTGTTCGTCCAAACATTTGGAGGGGAGGTTAGAAAGTGGTTCAGAGGGTTGACAGCCGGAAGCATTGCCACCTTGGAAGCACTTCAGAATCAGTTTTTAGATCGATGGGAAATCAGAAAGGATCCGCTTCAGATTAATGCCGAATACAACAACCTCAAGCGTAATCTGGGTGAGTTCGTGCAAGATTACATAATCAGATTCAATACAGTTTATAATGTTATTCCCGATGATTTGAAGCCGTCAAGAAAATCAACACTTATTAAGTTCCCGGATGGCTTTGATCCGGAGATGGCCTACTCATTGAGAGACAGGGATCCTCCTACCTTGGAGGATATGCAGAAAATTGTTGTCAGTGTTGAGGCAAACTTAAATGATAAAAGGGCAAGAATGAAGGCCGAAAAGCGAGTCACAATCAAAGAGGAAGCATCCACCTCAAATCAGCTTCTTCGTGATGTTGAACAGATAAAGAGGGCACTTGAAAATGTTCGTCTTGACAAGCCAGAACCGCAGATCCGTAATCCTAATTTCCGAGGTGCACAGCAGCAACAATATAGAATCAAGTAGCATGAAACAAAGGCACAAGAAGCAGCAGTTCAGCAGCAAATGAAACCTCCTTTTCAGCAGAATTTTGTTAGCCAAGAATCAGAGGATGAAGGTGATAATGTTGGAGAAGAAAATCACTTCTTCACTCCTGATGATCTGACCACTTATATTACAGAAGAGGAAGAGTTGGTGAGTAATTCCATCATTCCCCAAGATGAGCATTATATTTTGTCAAACGATGCAACACTTCAAGAAGAATCCGAAGAGTATCAAAGAGGGTATTTGCATGCTTTATCAGCGCAGCAAGGTCAGCAAAGACAATTGAGAAACCGAGTAGTTCCCATAAATCCCATCCAAAAGAGAACAGAAGCTTCGGCAAAGAATGGTTCTGCTGTCCCGCAGAAAAAAGGGAAAGAAATAAGCGATCCTCCAGCGGGCCAATCATTATCAGCAAGAAAAATAGACCATCCATCAAACGCACCAAGAGATAGAGGTGAAAAAAGAGATAATCCGGCCAAAGAAGGTGAGAAGATTTCAGCTTTCAGTTTGGAGAATGAGATTGAAAAGTTGAAGGTGTCTATTCCCTTGACGGAAATCATGAAGAACAACACTTACCGAGGCCAAATCTCCAAGATGCTGAATTTCGATCCAATGCTAGACACGGTGAATGTAGAAGATGATCAGCTTGAGTTGATCTTTGGACCCGCTTTAAATGGCGAGTCTCCCGAGAGTGATGTTCCTCCGTTCTATATCAATTTGCGATTACATGAGTATGTGCTACACAATGCCATGTTTGATTCGAGAGCTTCACATAATTTGATGCCCAAAGCGATTATGGAGAAGCTGGGACTTGACATCACAAGGAAGTATCATGATTTGTATTCGTTTGATTCTAGCCGGGTAAAATGTATTGGTTTGATCAAGGACTTGGTGGTGAGTCTAGATCAAATCCCAGCAAAGAATGTTCTGATGGACGTGGTGGTGGCGGATATTCCTCCGTGATTTGGCATGTTGCTTTCGAGGTCATGGGGAGCCAAGCTCAAAGGTACACTTCAGCTCGATTTTTCCTATGCTACAATTCCCGTTTTTGGTCAGATGAGGAAATTGTATCGGGAACAAAAGATGAAATACATGATCACTAGTAAGGAAAAGCCCGTCAATCATCCTGTAAATTATGTACAAACAGATTTAGAATCTTTTGTTTTGTTTGCGGATAATTTCAATGAGATAGATAGTCAGTTAGTTCAAGAAGAAGATATACCAGATATTACAGAGAATTTTAGAGAAGTGTTGAGAAAGGAAAGTGAAGAAAGGTTTGTTGTCATAAAGCCAATAGCTGAAATAAATGGGCAGCAAACAGAGAATGCATCGACATCACATTTTCAGCACTTAGAAGACGATGATGATGGTCTTTGGACCATGGATTTTGATGGTGCAGTGGGCAGCGATGGTGCTGGTATAGGTGTGTGGATTCGAAGCCCATTTTCAGTCCAAAACCAAGTTCCAAGTAAGGTAAGGGTATGTTCATATAAATTGGCATTTGATTATTCAAATAATAAGGCGGAATACGAGGCTCTTATTGCTGGTCTGAAAATCCTTCGGAAGTTGAAGGCAAAGAAGATAGCGGTATATGGCGACTTCGAGTTGGTTATCAAGCAAGTGAAAGGTGAATTTCAGGCCAAACATCCTCGTATGTGAGCATATCGGAATGCTGTCCTAGATATCTTAAAACTGTTTTCAGAACATACTTTGACATGTGTGCCCCGGATTCAAAATGGTGTTGCGGATGCATTGGCTAAGGCAGCGAGTAATCTGAAAATACCCATGAATTCCAGCAATAAGTTTGAGATATATGTGAAGCATCGTCCTACAGTTCCAGATAATCAAAGGTGTTGGAAAGTTTTCCAAGATGACGAAGAAATCAAAGATTTTCTACAAATTGAGGGTAAATTTGAAGACATCTCAATAGACACGGAAGCTGAAGGAGTAAATCAGATGGATGTGTTGCAGCTTAAAGACAATTACATTCCTAAAGGATTAATTCCTTTGGAAGAATTGTTCGATCAAGATGATGTGGCCCGCAAGCCAACTTTGAGGCCAACAGAAGAAGGTGTCGAAGAAGTGAATCTCGGGACAGCTGAGAATCCAAAGATGGTGAAGCTATCAAAAGCATTGTCGCCCAAGGTAAAGAAAGAATATATCAGATTGTTGTCTTCATTTTCTAATGTTTTCGCATGGGACTATTCAGATTTGAAAACTTATGACACAAGTATCATTCAACATACCATTCCCATAAAGCCAAATCAAAAGCCTTTCCGACAAAAGTTGAGAAGAATTAATCCTAAGTTGCTGCCATTGATCGAGAAGGAAGTCAACAGGTTATATAAGTCTGGAATCATAGTGCCAATCTGATTTTCTGATTGGATTTCCAACTTGGTGCCCGTGAGAAAGAAGACCGGTGAGATTCGCTTGTGTATAGACTTCAGAAATCTGAATAAGGTATCGCTAAAGGACAATTATCCGCTGCCCAAAATGGATCATATATTGCAGCGGGTAGTTGGGGCATCAAGGATGTCATTGCTTGATGGTTATTCCGGGTATAATCAGATTTTGGTACATGAAGATGACCAAGACAAGACAACATTCACTACTCCGTGGGGGACATTTCATTATGCCAAGATGCCGTTTGGATTGAAGAACGTTGGTGCCACATTTCAGCGGGCAATGGACATGGCCTTTGCTAATGAGAAAGATGTCTTTTTGGTCGTTTATCTTGATGATTTGACTGTGTTTTCTAAATCTGATGAAGAGCATTTGTTTCATTTGACTAAGGTGTTCCAAAAGTGCAGAAAGTATGGTATCTCGTTGAATCCGAAGAAGAGCCTTTTTGCTATGAGCGAAGGCAAGCTGCTGGGCCATATTATTTCTAAAGATGGCATTCGTATCGATCCTGCACGGGTGGAAGCAATTTAGCAATTAGAGCAGCCCCGAAGAAAGAAGGAGGTTCAGTCCTTCAATGGCAAATTGAATTTTCTGCGTCGCTTTATTCCCAATCTTGCCGAACATCTTAGAGAAATAACCAACATGCTCAAAAAGGACAGCGAGCTCAAATGGACCGAAGAGGCGGTAAAGTCTTTCAACTTGGTAAAGTTAATTTTATCTTCAGCCCCAACTTTGATCAGCCCGGATTATACACAAGATTTTATTTTATTTTCATTTGCTTCTGAGTATATGTTGGCAGCCGTGTTGATGCAAAGGAGAGATGGAGTTGAGAAGCCCATAGCGTTTTTTAGCCGCATCATAAGGGACGGAGCGCTGAATTATAATATCATCGAAAAGAAAGCATTGGCGCTAGTAAAAGCTTTGAAAGATTTCCGGGTATACACACTGAATTCTCATATTTTGGCATATGTTCCCAATGCAGTTGTTAAGGGTGTTTTGGTACAAGCGGAACCGGAAGGAAGAAGGGGTAAGTGGATCGCTGCACTATTAGAGTATGATGTGGAAATTAAGCCTACCAAGTTGATCAAGGGTCAAGGTCTTGCTAAGTTGATGGCTGAAACAAATCTTCATGTCTTAGACATCAATTTGATTGCTGCCTTATCCGATGAAGACGAAGATAATTCAGCCCTACAGGTATCAGATATCTTTGTTTCCTCTCCTTGGTATGCTGATATTGTATATGTGCTTCAAAATTTGTCTTCACCCCCTAGGATGCCTAGAAACAAAGCTAGAACATTGAAGTTAAAGGCTGCCAAATTTTGTATCATTAAATCTGCACTTTATTGGAAAGACCCCGGTGGCATATTGCTGATTGTTTAGTCGAAGATGAAGCTAAGACAACAGTAGAGGATTTTCATAAAGGTGATTGTGGGGGTCACTTGTTTTGGAAGACCACGGCTAATAAGATCTTAAGAGCTGGTTTCTATTGGCCTTCTTTATTTTCTGATGTATATAAAGCAGTTAAGAGTTGTCATGAATGTCAAATTTTTCAAGGAAAGCAGAAATTACAGTCGTTGCCTCTCAAGCCCATTGAAATCAACGCACCATTTCAGCAATGGGGCTTGGATTTTATTGGCGAAATCCACCCAGCATCTTCCGGGTAGCATCGATGGATTTTAACTGCCACAGATTACTTCACGAAGTGGATTGAAGCCATTCCCACTCGGCAGGCCACGGACTCAGTAATTATTTCTTTTCTTGAGAATAACATATTATCACGTTTCGGCTGTCCACATAAGTTGATTACAGATAATGCAGCAGCCTTTAAGTCGAAGAAAATGGTTGATTTTTGCTACAAATATAACATCAGCTTGGGGCATTCGACTGCCTACCATCCGCAAGGAAATGGGCTGGCCGAATCTTCGAACAAATCTCTAGTGAACATCATAAAGAAATTGCTGGAAATCAATAAGAAGAGCTGGCACAAAAAGTTAGTAAATGCATTATGGGTTGATCGGGTAAGTCAAAAGAAGTCAATTGGTATGTCACCCTTTGAACTGGTTTACGGGACAGATGCATTGTTTCCTACTTCTCTTAGTATTCCGGTAGCAAAGTTGCTTCAAGAAGCTGGTGGCGAGGAGGATCCTATGCAACGGCGGATTAGTCAAATGATTCATTTACAGCAGACACGAGAGGAGGTTCTTCAAAATTCCCTTAAGCTGCAGGAGCGCATAAAGAAAATCTATGACAAAAGGGCCAAACCAGATGATTTTCAGATAGATGATGTTGTTTTGAGATGGGATGCCCGAAATGAAGACAAAGGGAAACATGGAAAATTCGACAACTTGTGGAAAGGTCCCTACAAAATTGCAGCATACCGTGGTCCAAATGCCTTTCTTCTCAAAGAAATGAACGGTGATGATTGTCTCGGTGGGTCGGTAAATGATCGGCTGCTTAAAAGGTATCATGCTTGAGCATTTTCTGCTCTAATCACTCTCATTGTAATTACCATTTTACTTTCATTCTGCACCAAGTGTGAACTGATCTTCTATCTTTATTCTGGGGCCCGCGGTGAAGGCTATATTTCTGAAGATGGTGATTAGTTGGTGTGAGTTTTTCAGGTTGTTTTAGTCAGTCTTTTTTCTGTATAAAGTGAGTTGGTTTGTGTCAAAGTTAGTTCAAATTTCAGTCAATTGTCCAAGTCAATAAAGTTGTCCAACTTTGGGTCACATGTGTAAATATTGACTCCATTGCCCAATGATGATAAAGCACTGGTCTGCTCTCCCAGAGGTCTAAGGTTCTTGGTACCTCCACGGAGCTACCATCCCCATTGGAGCCAATGTTAGAGTCGGTCTAGTAGCCCTCCATCAGCGATCAAAGCTCTTTGCATTTGCATAAGTAGGTGTCTCATCAGTGCCATTTTTTGCATTCCATTAGGCATGCCATAACCCTGATGGAGGAGCTGGTGCCTTTGTCCCCCTCTTGGCATTGCTAGATCAAGGTTGTTTCAGTCCTTAGACTCTTTCAAACTTATTTGTCTTGTCTTGAAGTCAAATGCTAGGTCTAGGGTTTTGGTCAAGTTTGTCTTCAAGGTCATTGTCTCTGAAGGTCAATAGGTGCCCAGCAAGCCAGAGGGATGTTTTTCAAAGTGTTTCTTCGAAAATTTCTATCTTGTACAGTTAAATTTCACCTTGGATTTAAAAACCCTGTTTTTAAAGCCAAGGTCATTTTTCAAAATTTTGTAAAAAATGGTAAAATTTCAAAAGGCTTCAAAGGACAGCATGTAACCCTGGCTCCCTTGCCAAGATCCCTCAGATGTTATCCCTGCAAAAAAGTATCGAGCAAAAGCATCAAATGAGTCAATTTCAGGACAAAGGAAACCAAAAAAGTCAAATTTATAAAGTGTCAAAGAAAAACATTATAAAGTGGGTTTGGGCATGAAATTAATTCAAATCAAAGTTATAAGAGCCCAATCTCCCTCCATAGACCCTCATTGTGCATCTAAGTCACTTGCAAGAGAGATTGGGTGAGAAATTGGCCGAAGTTGAGAGCTGGACAGGCGCGCGACCCGTCAGACCAGGCGCGCGACCCGTCAGAGGCGCGCGACCCGTTGAGCACCCTCCGACAGTGAAATTTTTTAACGGGCGCGACCCGTCAGTGGCGCGCGACCCGTTGGGTGAGGCGCGCGACCCGTCAGCGCCCTCCTTATCAAACTGCCTGCAAATTCATCCAAGGAACCACCAAAATCGCTGAATTGCCTTAGGTAGGC
This sequence comes from Pinus tabuliformis, assembly GCA_031772625.1. NCBI lineage: Eukaryota > Viridiplantae > Streptophyta > Pinopsida > Pinales > Pinaceae > Pinus > Pinus tabuliformis. The sequence continues at coordinate 1,703,017,293 of CM062817.1, read as the reverse complement.
CCTCCAACTTAAAAATTGTTGCTTGTTATGGTCAAAGGAAATCGTGATTGCATTTTTAAAGATCTATATTTGCAAGAGAAAAGCTCCATGTGGCTGTGGTTTAAAATTGTAAAAAATGGCTAGGGTTTTATGCTGTTTTAAGGTATTCCCTTGTAATCATTTTTTCCTCACCATTGGTCACTTATCAGAGAGGCCAAAGGGCCTTATTTGCAGTAGCTCGGCGAGTACTTTCTCCACAGCATGTGGAAGGGGTCTCGCCTTCTTCATCGGCTCAGCGAGTGTTATCTCCACATCAGGTGGAAGGGGCCTCGTCTCCGATAGCAGCATAGGTATCAGAGAGGGGCAAACAGCCCAGGATTGATGAGGGGCCATCAGGTGTTCCAGATATAGAGCTTATTGATCTTGATGTCAGTTCTCCTAGCCTAGAGTCAAAGGAGATCATTCAGCACCTTAGAGCTGAAAATTATGCATTGCAGAGGAGATTAGAGGGGGCACAATGGACAATCTCATATCTAGAGCAGCGCAACAAGCAGTTGGAAGATGAGCAAGCTCTTGATGAGTTGTGGAGGATTCGTGGAGACCGCATCTTGAATAGAAGAAGACCCGGTGATCTATTGTCCGCTGAGCGAGAGTCCATGCTTATCCGGCTCAATGCTCACTTGGAGAGGCTATTGGATAAGGCCAACCAAGATAAGAAATTGTTGAGAAACATGAAGAACCATTATTGGGCGCGGATGCACGTGTGCAAGGCGAAGATGAAAATGTTCCAAAGGCGGTTGGCAAAGGCACAAAAAAGGAGAAAAAGGCCCGATCCCCTCCACATCTTGGCCGAAGCTTCCTTGAAGGAGCAAGGCACTAAATAGCTCAGCCACAGCACAAATCCCAAGAAATTTTGAGCATTTTGGGTCAATTTTGGTTTTTTCAGGCAATCTACAGGTTTTGTCCTTTTAACGGGTCTCACCCCCCGCGCGACCCTTTCTCTTGGCAACTTCATTTTGCAAAAACTCAGCATTTCCAGATTTGTCATGAAAAATTACACATGCTCATCCATTGCCAAGAGATTTTATGAAGTTTTGGGCCTCCAAAAAGTCAAAAAACAAGCAAAAAATGACTTTCTGCCACATTTTTGACACACAGAAAGCAGTCTTGGGAGATTGCAATTTTGGAGGGGCAAATGACAACCAAATTTAGAAATTCCAGTTGGGTTGGAAAGTAGACTCACATACCTTTCCAACAAGCCTACTCTTGCCTCATTTGGACACCTGAAAGTGCCCCAAAAGTGCCCTCAAAGGCGCGCGACCTATTAGGCAAATTTCTCAAAATTTCACTGTACAGCTCAGAAAAACGCAGTTTTGACCATGTTTGACTTTTTGGAGTGGATTGTTATCCTCCTTGATGTAAATAATGTAATTTTTTGACACTTTTACACTTATGTATCTCTTCTAGAAGATTCATTCATGAAATAGGTGAAAACTAAATGAATGAATTGGTTTCCTAGCTTATAGAGGCAAGTTGTTTTGACTACCTAGTTTTCAGTGCTTAGTTTAGAAGTGGTTGAAACAGCTCCTAGGATAGTGAGCTCGACCCCTAGAGGCAGGGAAAGATGTTAGATTATCTATATTATGTACTTTCTTGCTCATTTTCATGGTTGGACTCTTGAGGGAGAACCTATCATTGTATTATTCATTGTATCTCCGCAATTTTTGGCTAAGGAAGACCAGGGTTTTGCAGTCCTTTTTGGGATTCTTGTGGTTACATGTATTGATGGTGTGTTTCTCTATGTACTTGTAAGTGTGTTATGTGAATCATTTCCTTTCTTTTCCTTCTGCACATTAAGCAAATGAAGTGTTAAAGTAGAACTCATGACTGTCATGCTATGCTTTTAAGTTTGTTTAATTTCAATGTTTTCTACTGTTTAAGGAGAATTCAAAGTTATTGTTTGCTCTCCTTAGCTCCTCACCTGTCTTTATCATCCATTCACCTCAATCTAAGGCATCAATATTGTCTCCTATCTCGCCCCAAAGAACCCCCTGCAGAAACTGTGTCCAATCCCCGCACCCAAAATTGCCATCTCCTCAATTTGCCACCAAAAACCCCAAATCAACCCTTTTGATCAGTTTACTAGCCTAAAATCAGTGTTCCTTATTGGTCATCTCGCGCATTGAAGATCCTTATCGAGATAGACCGGAGAGAGCCCTCTTCTGCCCCGTAGGGCTAGCTACGAGGCTAAGTGGTTTGATGTTGCCTTGAGGTTTACCTTTCTCAGCCTGAGGTGAAATTTCAAGCGCTAACACAGCTGAGTGTTCATTAAAATCCTGGCTGGTTCTTGAGGTTGTGAACTCGCCCACGGCTTCAGAACTGTAAAATATGCCTGTTGTCAGAACCAAAACTAATGGTATTCAATAAAAAAAATCACTGCATAAACAAAATCGATTGGATAGATATCAAGTTTGTAAATTCGATTGGATTATCAAAGTGTGCATTCCAAACCTGCATATCGGCATAGATCTGAGCAAGAAATCGTCTTTCAATCTGGTTGTTAAAATTTGGTTTACAAAATAAGGCAATATTATTTAATACCAAAAGATCTTGCAGAAATTGTGTAGTAATGAGAAGGCGACATTTGCCACGCTCCTTCTGATATAAAAGTGCCAGTGGAAGTTGGGAAGATCCCCTCTTTTAAGGAAATCGTGGGCTCAATCACAGAGAAAATCTTGGACATAAGGCAGAAATCTGGCATGAATAATCTCCAGCTTCAGAATCAGTGATGTAGATGAAGTCGATCTGACCAATGAGGAAAATCAGGGAGTGTTTTTTGTTTATGCCACCAGTCACCAAACAAGGGCATTCAAAATGTAGTTAAATGGGCTAAAAAATGATATGGAACGTAGTTAAGTGGGCCACGAATCAAGGGATTACAACACTTCAACAACATTCAGGTTTACTCTATAAAATCACCCAGTTGGCGGCTAAAATGAAGTGTTTATAAGTGAAGTTTAATGCACAAGCAGTGGGTTTAGTGGGACTGTGACATAGCTTCAAGATTATGAACGTTTTGTTAACTGTAGGGAGGAGGAAAACGAAACAAAACTTGTTTGAGAAAGAGAAATCTTCCACGAAATTCTGAAACAGAATCTCTTAATAAATTTTGACTGCATAAAATGAGGAATTTTCTGTAGTTTTGAAACGTGTAGCCTTTATAAAATGTACAGCCAGCCAAGTTTACAATACACTTGTTCATTTTTATTTATAATCAGACAGTGTGATAAAAAAACCGAGTTTTAGTTTGACTATATAATGGAAATGATCAATAAAAACAGAGTACAGGGTTTGCAATTCGTTGATTACAGTAGTGAAGAGTTTCATGTCAATGTATACATTTAAGCAATTGATTGTTATTGTTATTCATGAACTGAGAGTTATTCTGAATGAACTGAGAGTTATTCCGAATAATTATTATTGTTTTCAATCATCCTCTGAAGAAGATGAGATGCCTGAGAATAGCAGCCAGCAACACGGGCCTTTTTGGGAATGGAGACACTGAGCTTCCCAATTTTATACGTTGCCACATGCTGCCACTTGTAAATTTTGAAATGTCAAAAGAAGAGTTTTTGGAAATGTTTTGTTTAACAGAGGAAAATAACCATTTTCCAAAAAATTCTACAAGTTTTCTTGCAGTAAATTAAAGACCAGGTATCCAAAATGATTTCTTTGTGCATATTTATCAACTGTTTGCATATGAAAACGTAGTAAACTTCAGTTGTATACAGAGTACACAATTTTGTTGAAACAGAGAGAGTTTTCATGAGGGTAAAGCACGATTTTGCAAAACAGTGAAAGATTTTATTTTATAATCTTTCAGCTGTTAGAATTTTTCTTCACTCAAAACAAAGGAACTTGTTTTGATATTATTTGCGGCAGAAAACAAAGAAGGTTAATTCGAAGAAATTGTCTATTGATTTCTTGAATTTGATTTCTGAAAAAGAAAGTATGGTGTTGAGTCTAAAAAAATTCAAGACAAAGAAGGTAATAAATTTTTTCTTCATTCTCATAATTTTCAATTTGATTTCAATTTCTGAAGCGACGGGCTTTGGTAATATCACATGTAGAATGATAATTCAAGCGCAATGATTCCAAGGTCATTTTCTAAAGGAAGAAATGTTGACTCCTTTTTCTACTGCGCAAACTCTCTCTGACATGATATGCTTATGCATTCTCTTTGGTGCGTTGACAAGTCTTTGAAGGTCAAAAATGACGTGATACCATTGGTAACTTCTTTCATGGTCACTTTATTGCAGGTTGAAATTTTGTTTTTACAATCACTTTCGTACAATGGTTCACATATTAAATGTAAATTGGTTCATATGTCTTATGCATATGCATTGACTTTGTATGTGCGCTCCACTCAAGCATTTGATATTTGTTCATGTGTAATGTTGTGGGTTGGTGATGTTATGGTATATGGGCAAAGCACAGAAAATCATGACACGACGAAATTTTCGACAAGGAGTAACAATTAGTTTTCTTTCTGAATTTATTTTTATTTTTATTTTTATTTGACGCATCTGTATTAAACATCTTGCAATTTTTAAATGATGCAGATTTTGGCAAATACAAGATCGAGGACGACATGTGAAATTTGATATCCTAGACGCAAATCATGAAACAATTTCGACTGTGTTCGGGATTTGCATAGTTGCAACAAAGTTGAATTTTATTTACAAAATTAATTATACTAATTTCATATTTGAAAATGGATTTCTAAAAAAATCATGGAATTGGGCTAACTTATACATTTGATTTTATTTAAATCTATTTCATTGGTGTTTAATTTTTGCATAAAAAACCAAGTAGAAATTGATCACTTTTGCTTGGATATATTTATGTTTTGTGAATGCCAAGTTTTTGCAGGTTTGCATTAATCAGATGATCATTCAAGGAGTCTAATTTGTCGATAATTGGACTTCCAACAGATCAATTTTATGATGAATCATGTGAATAAGTCCATATTCATTACAACCAGTCTTTTCTTCCCTTTGTAAAATTGTAAATCCCAATGAGTCCTCAATGCAAGCCTTTCAGATGCCAGTGTCTCCATTGCATCCATGCTTCTTCAGTTAATAAACATTCGCCTCATTTCCCTTTACATTCACCATTATATTTCTACTCCTTTTCAGTAAATAAAAAACCTCATTGCATTCCCACTTCTTTAGTCAATAAATTTTCCATTCCATTCTCCTTTTCATGTTTTCAAATAAAACCTTGATCCATTGTTAATTTTCCTTCACAGTGATTTTCCTGTCTCTTTCACTAACTTGTAGCCCATGAATAAATTCATTCAGCTCCCTTACAAATCTGAGTCACCCCATTTTCCTTTTCTTCCAAATAAACCTTGCTTCAATGCAAATTTTCCATCTATGGTCCTTTAAAATCATTATTTCATACACGTGTTAGATGATGCAGGATTCCTTAAAGCCTCCCTTCTAACAAGTCTTGGCCTATCGACATCATCACATTATCTAGGTTCAAGGCTATAGTCCTCAGTAGTACCTTGAGGCTTGTATGCCTTAATGACAAGCTCTCTCGCCAGCAATCATGGGAATACACCAATGTCCCTTGATCGTTGGATCTTACAAGTGGCTCGACATCAGCTCATCTATTCGCACTTCGCAAGATGTACTTCGGTACCTTAGCACTCATTGACATTAATGGTGAGTTTGCCTCGCATTGGTTAACGACATTTATCAATGGTCGGTAATCCAATGACTTCTTTCCATGTTCGACAACGACACATTTATTCACATGGAAAGAATTGTGCCACGATATGGAACGACATGAAGACCATATGGTTCAGTAGCAGATTCAACAATAATAAAAGATCTATCATGTATGCAACCAGGACACAAATCACATTATTGTATTCTCCATTCCATGATTTAGCGGCAGGAGCTTATACACTTTTCTACATATACACAGTTTGTCCACTTTGGTAAGTAAAGGTAAGTTCTTTTCTAGCTTTTTATCATACAATTCCTTTAATACTAAAATTATAATTTTTGGAAAATGTTTCACCATGTTCATTCACATTCACATTCACCATGTTCATATTCACATTCATACTCCATTATCACCTTCCATATGTCATATATGTCCTTTCTACACATATCATCCTAACCAACATACTTTCTCCAAACAATTACTATTACATTATGATTCACTCATTACATGTTTTGCAAATAATGATCGAAGGATCAATGGTTGATTAGATTTTTTCAAAGTCTTTTGATGCAACATAAAAACAGTGAAAGTATTGTTACACAAGAACCAATACTAATCAAATATTGGTTGTCACACAATAACCAACTAAAATAATATGTTGTAATCAAATGATTTTCAAGAAAGAAGACTTTGCAAAATGGAATAAAGTTGTCAAAAAGAAAATCATGTGAAGTTAAAAAAATCAATATCAGCCAAAGTTCATATAAAAGCAAGACAATTTAAAAGATCAAATCATGATCAATGTAATAGATTGCATGAGGACATACAATAACTTAAGCTGGGGGGTATGTTGGGCCGCCAAATTAGCATACATTTTCACTCCATTTTCACCTTTATCCTCATTTTGTCATCTCATTTCATCACATTATCATTACATAACCCTATATTTCCATTACCATATGGGTTTATATTTACATTTTCCAAAGTTATTAATTTCAAGTATTTAAAGTGAATTTATGATTAAAAGTTAGAAAAATAACATGTATTTGCTTATACCTAAAGGTGGAATGAGTTTGGTGACATGTGTAGGTGATTTGGAAGGTTCCAAGATACTCTTATGTGGCCTCCAAGGCTCGAATTCGAATTCTCTTGAAGATTTGAAGGATATTTGGGATAGGGGTCAAGCATATCTCATGGAGAAAAATCATGGATAAAGGAATATGTGTCCCATATTAGTTGTAACCATATGAGGGATTAGTGGATCCCAATTAATGAGTTAGTTGCTTAAATTTTTGTATAAATCGGAGCTCCTCCTCCATTCCAAGGAGACGACTCTTGGAGCATGTATCCAACTTATGATGGAATAGAATAAAGCTTCATTTTACATAAATTTCCATTCTATAGTTTTAGATATAAATTGTCTTAATGTAGTATATGGAATAATTTGTCACTTTGTTCTTAAGAGAATTGAGCTCACTCTAAAAGGATTAAAGAAACATTCTATTTCATAATAGATCTTATTTCATTTAATTGCCTAGATGTTTGAGGATTCGTTTGTGATTGATAAATGGATTTTAAATTAAAATCTTATCAGCATATGAGGGAACAATCAAGGGTCTAGGTTAGGCTCTCTCTATTTGATTTGCATGATAATTGAAATTCATTCTTTTGCTTTTAAGTTTCAAGTTATTTCATCTCTTATTCTTATGAATGAATCTTAGTTTAGTTTGGATCAGTATACGAGGGGACAACCAAGGGACTAAGTTAGTCTTTCTCTCTATTTGAATCTAAACAATAATTAAAATTCATTCTCTTGTCTTTATTTCAAGTTTCTGGTTTTATGTAATCAATGGTTTCTTTTCAATCTATAATACTGTAGGGAAGGACAACTAGGACCTCCTCAATTAGGAGCCTCTTCCCTTACATATTATATTGAATAAAAAGTCATTTAGTTAGTCATAGAGTTAGTTGCCTACTCCTGCATATATTTTGCTGGCATCATCACAAGCTTACGAGTATCCCTGGTTGATAATTTAATGAAAGCAATTTAAGCAATTAAATTGCCCAACAAGGACCGTACAAGTTAGATGTGAGACCTGCACCGGTTTGAGCATTGACAGCAACGAGCCTGACTACAGAAGAGCTTTGGCAACAGAGATTCGGCCACATCAATTACAATGATTTGCTGTTACTACAGAGGAAAGAAATGGTAAGCGATCTTCCTATGCTAAAGCAAGTACATAATAATTGTGATGCATGTACTTTAGGAAAAATTCATAGAGAAGAATTCCCTGTTAGAGTAGAAAAGAAATAGAGGGATATATTGGAGTTAGTGCACACAGATCTTTGTGGTCCCATGCAGACAAAATCATTAGGAGGTGTAGTGTATTTCCTACTGTTTATTGATGACTGTATGAAGTTTTCTTGGGTGTATTTCTTAAGTAAGAAGAGTCATACATTCGAATACTTTAAGCAATTTAAAAATATGATTGAAAGACAAACAGGGAAACAGATAAAAATTCTTCGTTCTGATCAAGGGGGAGAATATAGGAAAGATGAGCTGATCAGATATTGTAAAGATCATGGAATTTTGCAGCAGTTTACAGTACCCCATACTCCACAGCAGAATGGAGTAACAGAAAGGAAGAACAGAACTCTAGTGGAATGTGCGAGAAGTATGCTGAAAGGTAAGAATATTTCAAATGGTTTTTGGGCTAAAGCAGTGAGTACTGCAGTTTATTTAAAAAATAGGAGTCCTACAAGAAGTCTTGAGTTTAAAACTCCTTTTGAAGCTTTGTATGGATATAAGCCTGCAATAAAACACTTAAGAATATTTGGATTTAAATCATTTGCCCACATACCCAAGGAAGATAGAAATAAATTATACTCAAAAGCCATTAGATGCACTTTTATAGGGTATTGTTCATCATATAAAGCATACAGATTATTTAATCCCTCTACTCACAAGATCTTTGTTAGTAGAGATGTTAAATTCCATGAGCAGGATAGTGAAGAAACTGATGAGCACTATGATGGATGGGACATTCCATACTTTGAAGAAGAGGATGTAGAGAACAATCAGGATCAACAACAAACAAAGGCAGAGGATGAACAACAACAACAGCAGCAACTACAACAACAACAACAACAACAACAACATGAAGAAATAAGGTTTGAAACCACTACCCCACCACTCAGGAGATCAGGTAGGAAAGCTCAAATGCTTGCAAGATATAGGGAAAATGCATTTATAACTAGTATGATGAATGTTGTTGAACCGTCTAGTTATAAAGAAGCAAATGAAAATAATGAATGGAAAATAGCCATGGAACAGGAATATGATTCAATAATCAGAAACAACACTTGGGAATTGGTAGAACTCCCTAGAGGAAAACAGGTCATAGGTTGCAAATGGTTATATAAACCGAAAGTTAATGCAGATGGAACTATAAAAAAACTGAAAGCTAGGTTGGTTGCAAAGGGGTACACACAAAAAGAAGGGATAGATTATGAAGAAACCTTCGCCCCTGTAGCTAAATTAAACACCATCAGAATGTTAATTGCTTTAACTATTAAGAAACATTGGATGATGCACCAACTAGATGTAAAGTCTGCATTTTTGAATGGGGAACTGAAAGAAGAGGTTTATTTAGAGCAACCGAAAGGGTTTGTCTGTAGGTTGAAGAAATCACTCTATGAACTAAAACAAGATCCCAAGTCGTGGTATGAGAAAATTGATTCATTTTTTCTACAAGCTGGCTATCATAGAAGTAAGAATGACCCTAATCTTTACACCATGAAAGATGAACAAGGGTGCGTAGTGCCAATTTCATTATATGTAAATGATTTGATAATTATAGGTGATGCTATATATCTAATTGATGAAATCAAGCAGCAGATGTCACAGATGTTTGAGATGAAGCATCTCGGTGAACTCAGATACTGTTTAGGTCTCGAGATCTGGAGAGATTCAGGTCAAACATTTCCGTCTCAAGCAAAGTATGTCAAAGGCCTGTTAGAAAAGTTTAGAATGGATCAGTGTAAGTTTGCACCAGTACCATTGCAGCAAAATATCAAATTGCAGTGTGAGGATGGCTCAAAAGCGGCGGATGCAACACTTTACAGACCGTTGGTTGGGATTCTGATCTACCTAACCACCACTAGACCTGATTTGTCTTATGCAGTCAACATGTTAAGCCAATTTATGTCTAAGCCACTTGAAAGCCAATTGAATGCAGCGAAGAATGTTTTGAGGTATCTACAAGGTACTGTAGATTATGGAATTATTTACACTGACTCTTCTGATGTTAGACTGGCAGGATTTGCGGATTCAGGTTGGGCAGGAAATGTAGATGATCACAGATCTATAACAGGTTATGCATTCAGTCTTGGATCTGGGGTGATCACTTGGAGCAACAAGAAGCAGAACACAGTCTCCTTGTCCTCAGCAGAAGCAAAGTATCAAGCCATGTGTGCAGCAACGTACGAGGCGGTTTGGTTGCGGAGACTTCTCTAGGATGTTGGGGAAGAACAGACAGTCGCAATAATAATCAGATGCGACAATCAAAGTTTAATCAAGCTGGCCAACAATCCGGTGTTTCACAAAAACACGAAACATATTGATACTCAATTCCATTTTGTAAGGGAGAAAGTGCAATCTAAAGAAATTCATCTGGAGTATTGTAATACATGTGATAATGTTGCGGACATTTTCACTAAGCCCCTTGGAAAAGTAAAATTTCAAATATTTAGGGAGATGTTAGGCATATATGTGAACCCACTCTCCATTAAGGGGGAGTGTTGAAGCTAATGGAGAATATCCTAGAATAGGTAGAGTTGGTTCACGTAGCCTCAAGATAGGAATTAGTTTCTATTTCTTAGGATGCTGTTCTAACTTCCCTAAAACCATGTATTCTATTTAATGTGTAATGTTGATGAACAATCTAGAGCGTTTTGCAGAGCCAGACTCTCTTGGTTCAGACTCTCTTTCGTAGAGCTGACCAGTGGGTTTTATTTTCATTAATACAAACATTGCCATTTTTATCAAGATGTCAGTATTGGATGCATCAAATTGGGAAGCAATTATTTGCCAAGGCAATCCAGAACCCACTTGAGGCACACTTGGATGAGGTATTGCTCTTCCTGTTGGCCAAATATGCTCTGGCTGCATGAATGAGAGAGGATATTTAGTCTCTTCACTAATATCATCCGATCCTCCTTTATGCTCTTTTTCCGATGTTTTGCTTGCCGCCTTCATTTCTCCTGCCACCAACTAGCATTGCATTAGACTTGACAGAAAACAACGTGAGGTGTGTTAGGTCATTCACGTTTTACCTGACTTGCATGTGCGGGAGATTTTTGCACAAGCAAAGCTCTGCGCATACACAATGCTTGATATGCATAGGTGTCCACGCTGCTACTTGGCTAAAGCTGTAATACTTGTGTGTTATTTTGATTTTGGATCAATTCGTTGGTTTTAGCAGAGGGACGCCAATTTTTGCGTGCCCTCCCTGCCACATTTGCAAACATCCACCAAAATGCCACATAGCTTGTATGACACATGTTTGACTCACCCTCCCACCTATTGTGGTAGATTAGGAATTAAATCTCGTCTCGATTTGAGTGTTTTTGGTCTTCGATTAGGGTTTTTCCTTAGGTTTGCGAGGAATGCAATGTTATTTTGTTTGGGGCTAATGTGTGGGCGTTCTGCTGCCCTAACTGTTGTTTGCCCAATGCCCTAATGTTAGTCACTAGTAGCTTTGATGTCAGTCACCTGTAGCTCGGTCATTGCACTACATTGGTTTCTTTATTGTGAGAACTAGTTTGTGGGGGGTTTAGGGGTTAGGTTGTTGTGGTTAAGGGTTTAGTTTTTCATGGAATGTTGCTCCATGCCTGTGATGCACCAACGCTTGGTACAATTGTCTTATTTCAATCCTCGACCATATTTTAGTCGGTTCAACAGTGGACATGGAGGTTTCATGCTCTAGTGGGTGTTTAGGAGGGAAAGTTCTCTTTCCAGTCTTTTTTTCATGCATTTTCACTTTGGTTGATGGGTTTTTTGTAGTTCTGTGAATCTTTTGTGTTGCAGGTAATCTCGGTTGGGTTTGCAGGTCAGGAATGGCAAGGTGGTGGGGTCTTCAACACTGATGCAACGAGGTTTGTGCGGCTCTGTGGCTTCAATGATGGTTGTCTGGTAGGATTTTCAATCCTACCAGTTGAAAAACATGTGTTTGTAAATACATTCAAACCATGGGAAGTTTGTGCTCTTTGGTGTTTTTATGAGTCTGTGTTCTTTCTGTAATTTCCTATTTGTGGACAATAAAAAGATAGGGTTTTTTGTAAATTTGCATATAGTTTTTGTAAATTAACTCAGATTTTTTGGAAAATGGTGTTATGGACAATCATAAATTAGGGTTTTTGTAAATTTTTCTTACGATTATTGTAAATTAACAAGGTTTTCGGAAATTGGCGTTCTGTGTAAGTAAAAATATATATTATAGAGCAATGGAACACATAAAATATTGCGGAAATATAAACACAAAAAACATATAAAACAAGAGAGACACAGATATACGTGGTTCACCCAATTTGGGCTACATCCATGGAGAAATAACCAGTCCTTCCTTTTATATTATCCAACAAAATGAAGAGATACAACCTACAACAGATCCGATGTAATTCCCTCTTCGCTCTCGCACAATCTCCTCTCTCTTTTGCGCTCAGAATACTAATCTACATAGATGCAATACAATTCCCTCATATATAGCGAGGGGTTGCCTTCTGGGGAAAAAAACCCTAAATTAAACATAACTTCTACCATCAAATCTCCGCCTAATGAATGACCCAGATTGAATACGAAATTACAACATTTTACAAGGCAATTTTACATCTATTTTTAGCTTCGAGGGCGCTGCCCCCGATCCCCCACAAGGGGGGAGCTCCAAATAATCATCGTTCCCCCCCACCCCCCAGATCCCCCTAGTGGCGTACATAGATAGGCGGTGTTGCTGCCACATTACGAAATGGGGTCCAATGCGACGATACCTCTGAATAAAGAAGATAATCAGGCTCCACACCCAACATTCTGGTTAGTAAAAAATTAGGGTTTTTTGTAAATTCGCTTAATGTTATTGTAATTTAACAAGGTTTTTGGAAATTGGTGTTTTGGATAGTTAGAAATTAGGGTTTTTTGTAAATTTGCTAACTGATATTGTAAATTAACTCATGGTTCTTGGAAATTGGTGTTCTGGATAGTAAAAAATTATGGGTTTTTGTAAATTTGCTTACTGTTATTATAAATTAACAGGGTTTTTGGAAATTGGTGTTCTAGACAATAAAAAATTAGGGATTTTCTTTGTAAATTTGCTTACTTTGAACCTTGGATAAGATTTATCATCAGTATTGAAAATAATTAATCAATATTAATCTACACTTCCCTTAATCGATTTTCTCTTTAAGACAATAAGCCTTCCTTTTGTCAACTCCACGCAATGTTGTCACATTTTTGCTTTAGTGAGTAGATTTCATGGATCTGTTGTGTTAGTATTGTCCCTTCTTGTGAATTCAAGCCTTCATTCTTTTCAGAGACAAGCCATTTCTAGTTTTCCCATAATCTTTTTGGATCATAGGGTTTGCAAGGTTAAAGAGGAGCTTGAGCTCACCCCCTGCCTCTCTTTCACTTGATGGTAGATGGTAGCTAGGAAATCAATTAGTAAACCAATAAATCACTGGACCTGCACCCCTACCTATTCATCCCGAGTCACTGAACCCACACCCCTACATGTTCATCGCAAGTCACTGAACCCGCACCCTGCATTACCCGTTTATTCTAATAAGGAAAACGTTTTGTACACTTGTCTTCCAACAACAATATTTAATGTTGGGAAATGATCAATTACACGAGCTTCATTCAAAGTGTGAATCTACACATATCCTTAAACATCTAGTTTATTTTTGTGAATTAACACTGAACTCTTCTAAATTTTCCACTGGAATTACAAGGCTTGCATTCAATATTGTATCCAACTCTCGCTATACTTTCCCCTTCTACCTTAGGTTCAAGCAGAACAATCTCTTCTTGAAGGTTTTGTGTCATGTTTTAATTCAATCTTCATTAATATGAAATGCTTGGAAATAGGTCACGATACTCTCACAATAACTCTAAACCTCTATAATTTCTTCTTGTCCCTAATAGTTTCCAATTACTAGCATCATTGTTTCTTCCTTAGTAACTTGGTTGAGATTCCATCCTCTGGATGGTAAAAATGTCAATGTCCACCTAGGATAAATCTAGAGTACAACTATTGTGTGCCAATTTGTGAACCTGTTATCACTGTTTAGTGCCAATAGTTGAATAGATGGTCTTGAATATAGGCTCAATAGCACTAATAGAGGCAAGTGGGTTACTTTGAATGAGCTTGAGAGTGATTTTAGCCTTTCAGGGGATTCCACTCCATGATTCATCATGTATGCCATAATGTATCTTCCATAACATTAGGACTTTATAGATTATTTATTTATTTATCTCTCTCTCTCTCTCTCTCTCTCTCTCTCTCTCTCTATATATATATATATATATATATATATATATATATATATATATTATATAGTTTTTGGAGTACGTAAACTATTTTGATGTCTATTGTTTGTTTCTATTTTGAATCTTGATATACATTTCAGTTAACTATTAAGTATTGACATGAGTTGTGGAGTTAAAAACACCTTGGGATAAACAAATTTGCAGAATTTGTAATACTAAGGAAGTTGAGGATGAGTTCCATTTTGAGTTTGTGACTTTTCAACATGCCCAAATGCTTCTAGGATTATTTCTTGTCATCGACTGCGTTTTTCTCACATTTTCTTCTCTAGCCATAACAAGACAATTGTGAATTTGTTTAAATAAAAGGTTTTGAATTTGTTTGATTCAATGGAGTCATGACAAATCAACTTTTTTTATTGATTGTGTAGTATTCTTTCTTGTCATCCATTGTGTTTTGCTCGCATTCTCTTCTTTGGTCATAACAATACATTCGTGATTTGTGATGAGCCCCAAAAATGGACAATTATTTGGGCTCATTCAACCTCCTAATTTGACTTAATCCACCATTCTCATTGGTTTATTGCATGTTTTTGATTATTTTTATGTTAATAGAGTGAATTTGGTTAGTCATTATGCCAACAAGTCTAATGGGTGCTTTGTGTAGCCTTTTTGGTCAACTTGGAGACAAAATTGAAGGTCTTAATGAGCACTTGGCAGCCAAATTCGTGGGAGAACAAGCTAGAGGATTTGTAGGAAGGTGTCCCCTTCATTTATGGGCCCTTACCTCGAATTCTCCACCTTCAGCACGGAGTTCAAGGGCCACCGAATCAATCAGCACAAGGGCAGCCAAGCAAGTCAAGTAGGACTGCTGTTAACTCCAAGTTTTGGGCAGCCGAGTCCCTAAAGTTTAGGAGGATTGTTGGGTCCTCAATTTGTATAAATAATAAGGCTTAGGGCCTCATTTTGGTTAGCCAGTTAGCCAGTGGATGTTAGCTAGTTAGCTAGTGGTTAGTCATTTTGTAGCCAATAGTTAGCTAGTTTATAGTTTGATTTGGATGCAATAGATTAGCTTTGCTTTCAGCTCATTTGCAAGTTCTTCTTGTGGACAATTTTGATGTAACTCTTCATTTCTTGATCAATAAAGATGAATCCAGCTTTGCACCAGCTCTAAATCTCTCTTAGGAGGCTGTAGCTCTTGGGGTTGGGCCCATCTCAAGCGCCCAGGACCTCCTTTGTTTACTATCATGTGTGTTTGCTGCGTTCTTAAAATAAAATCTGCTCTTTAGATCTTGCTTTGTTATTTTGGTTGTTTTTGTTGGTTAAAGTAGCTTTTTATGTTTGGGAATCGATTGGTAGGAGTTTGTCATGCATTTAGATCTTTCGGAATGTTCTTGCTCACGTGATGTACATGGTTCTCTTTCCAAACGAGGCTGCTGTTTATTCATTTCATTGATAGTTAGATTAAGTTAGCTAGGACTTAGTTTGTTTGCAAGAATTCATTGATTCGGTTGAATGTGCATTGTGCAGGGCATCTCTATCACTCACTCACATGGTCAAGCTTCATCAGAGCCATCTGATTCATCCCATATCTAGGCTTCTCGCTTCACACCCATCCTCTTGCCCACGTAACCCTACCTTCTTCTCCATTGTTGTCCCAACTACCTTAAAGCCAAATCAGCCTTCCACATATCATCTCACCACTCCATCCATCGGTTCCTAGGTCACTTCAAACCCCCATCCTACCTCCATAACCATCCATGCATCTTCCATCAATCACCCATCCTCAAAAATCCCATTTCGAAACATCCTGTAGAAGAATTACAGAACATCCTGTAGAAACCCCTGCAGACTTCCTGTAGAAGTTCATAAACACGGTTGCATGGCATCCAGACTTTGTGAAACTCTCAGAAAGAATGTTAGGGATCCCTTAGACCCTCTCTGTACCATCCCAACCTTTCCCAAAGCATTTCATCCCTTGATCCATCCCTGCACAGTGGAAAACTAGTTAAAAGCACATGCATGATAATTCTAATAACTTAAACAAAAATACAAAAAGATGTTTTCTTCAGATAGTGATAACTTAGACACATGCATTTTACCTTCCTAGAAGTAATGGCATCTCTTCTCGTAGTTTGCATTCTCATTTTTGCATCAGTAGGACTAGTTGGTAGAATTAGGGTTTGCTAGGGTTTGTGTTTCTTTTTGGCTTTCAGTTTCTTTCAGCAAGTAGATTAGCTTCCTTTGAGTTAGCTTTCGTCCATCAGTTAAAAAGCTTCTTCTAAGAGCTCATAGAAGTTGGCTTGAGCCCCTAGCAGACTTGTGCCAGCTGACCAAGTGACAACTGCGGCAAGAGCTAGTACTTGTGCATACAACACCGTCGCTTCCAAGTTTGTTACGAACTACCGGGTTTATAAAATTAAAGAAGGGAGTTCCAGGAGTTGTAGCATTATTGCTACAATACTGGGGCCCACCAATTTGTTTGATTAATTCTTTTTGAATTTGTTTGATTCAATGGAGTCATGACAAATCAACTTTTTAAATTGATTGTGTGGTATTCTTTGTTGCCATCCACTACGTGTTGCTTGCATTTTCTTCTCTGATCATAACAAGACAATTGTGAATTTGTTTGATTCAATGGAGTTATGACAGATTAACTTTTTAATTGATTGTGTGGTATTCTTTCTTGTCATCCACTGTGCCCTCACAGTTTCTTCTTTGGTCATAACAAGACTGTATTTCGAAAATAAGTATACTGAATTCCACAAACCATAATTGGTTTGTTGTGTTTGTTTGTAGAAATGAGGGTTTGTGCTTGGAATATATATGTGCTTGGAATAAGTTCTAATTAATCCAATTGCAATGGAAGCAGAGCTATCCCCTGTAAGCATAGTCAATTGGAATTGAATGCATTTTCAATTTGTAATAGTGAGGGAGAAATTAGGAGGTTGAAAATGACCACCAAAATAAATGGAGTCATGATGTTTGCATCAACCAAAATTGTTTATTGTTACTGTTCACTGTTTTATGGAGTTTTCAAATTATAAAAAGTGAGTTGTTCAAGATTTCATTATTCCCTCATTTGTCATTTATTTAACAACTCAGAGAAAATGTGTTGTTGTAAATCATTTGGTATGTAAAGGTAGAACAAAAATTCCATTTGCATTCTCAATTAAGATTTCTCCATTTTAATAGACTATGAATGTTATTTCTAAAATGGATTTTGATTACAATGTCACAAACAATATGGAATAAAATGACCTATATTATAAGCGAAAATCCTCAAGTGACAAGAAAAAGAGGAAATCCATCCAAAAAAATCCACATGATAATGTGGTTACAATAAAAAACATATAACACTCCTATTCTTGATGGCCTTCAAAATCTTTAGTGCCCAAACTTGTTGAGTTATCTGCTTGAGCTAAGTAGGTTGGCCTACCTAATAATAAATGATTAGGATTTATTGGGTTGCTGCCATATGATTGAGTCTAATTTGCCCCTTGTACCCATGGAGGAATTGAGTACCCATAACTTACACTTGCGCTACTAACCCCCACATTAAGTGAAGGTGTTTGATAAGCATACATATGATTGACATCTGCATTGGTAGGAATATAACAAGTGGGTAAACCCCCATTTTGATAGCAAGGGACTTGAATGTTTATGAGGTCTTGGAATAATGGTGTATTATCTGCAATATGGTCCAATGTGTTTGACATCATCTTGGTTTCATTAAGTATGCTTGCATCATTGTCAACCATATTTTTCATCCCTTGTTCTTTTTGAAGCATTTGTTGAGCCTTTCTTGCTTCCTTTTCCTGCCTTGCCAATTGTTTTTTATGGTCCTTCTCTTGCCTTACTTTATCTCTTTCAAGCCTTTCCTCTGCTTGACATTATGCTGCAACAATCCTTGCTGCCTTCTTTTCCTTGGCTAAATCCTTCTTTTTTCTATTTTAATTCTTGAATTTCAAGTTTCTTTTGTTCAGACTCAACTAATAGGTTTATATAGTCTTTTGAGGTAAGTAACTGTGAACTTCAGCCCAAATGAAGACTACCTGGTGTTCCTTGCTTTTTTTTCATTGACACTCTCTCTACTGATAGTTTTAGGAACCGACCAAGTAAATTCTCCTTCCTTGCCACCTGCGTGTCATTGATTGACACTTGCCTTTCAATATTTGGGACAAATAATTGAAATATACTATTCTCTTCATTTGATTCTTCATTATGTGCACTATCTTCTTCCATTGATCAATTGTCCATTAAAAAACGAACAATATCATTGCTCAATTCTACTGGTTGTAAAGACATGTCTATCCTTTCTTCATTAGTTCTTGAGACACTATGTTTGTTCATATTCATCATGGATTTTTCCAGCGATGATGGTGGGGTTACTTTTCTTGGCCATGTCAATTAGTCATTGTTGCTTCCTAGTGTCATATCAACAATGTCCTTTTCAACCACATTCTCGTTGCCCGTTGCATGATCAACAAAATCATTAAGAATATCAAAAACAAAAGTTCCATGTGCTTTAGTTGGTAGAACAACCTCCATGTTATTGTCAATTGGTTCATGATTATATTGTGTTTCACTTACATGTTCATCATCATCACCATATAAGTGTCCTTGAGAGAGGGAAATCATATTATCAGCTGCAACTGCATCTTCCTATTCATCCACTTCTTCTTGCACTTCAACATCTGCTTGGACATGCCATTCTTTTTTACCATCCACATGAAACACCTGGATACAGCCAGGATCATGCATAAGAGCATCATAATTCAGTGGGCAGATTCTTGTCCTCCTAAATCCAACCTTGATATTTGATGGTGTGAGAACCATTTTAAAGGCTTTACTTGCAAGCTCTGCTATCTCAAACCTTTTCACCTCAACCCTTGAATTCTTTGCCATCCATGAAGCTTTCTCTGACTTGAAATAGTTCTTGAAAGGGCCAAACACACTTACATCAAGGGGTTGCAATCTATGGTTGGTATGACCAAGCAATGTTAACAAGTCGATGCCCAAATTTCTTGCCTCCTCAATTGTTTGCACAACAATGTGGCTTCCATGGCCTTCTAAAATCAATAGTTGTTCGTTCTCAAGTGAGACACCACCTGGTATAGATGCAACAAAGTGAAAAATCCAATTTACAAAAATTTCTCTAGTCATCCATGAATGGGGATGTGCAACCATGCATGCACATGATTCACAATTTTGTAGATAGTTTTTTCAGTTGATTTTTACCTTTTAATAGATAAAATCTTGGGATTGAAGCGCCAATTGCAATGACACGACATAGAATAGTTATCCACTTGCTACTCTTAGGAAAAATATTTGGCACGTTTCGACTCCCTCTCTTGGCAATTGCTTGCATACAACAATTCCTTCCTTCCTGTAAACCTGTTTTGTCATAGTTCCATATATGGTATGCAACATAAGAATGTTTATCGTATGCACTAGAAAGAGTGTCATAAAAATTAGACACAATTGTAAGGCATATATTTAAAGCTCTGTCTCTATCAAGGCCCTCAGTTGTATGTAATACAATGTATGGATTCCTTCTCTTAAACCCAAAGCACCATGATTTACCAGGAAGCCCATGTTTGAATGAGTTTGGTCTCCCCTAATAGATTTGAACAACTTTGGATTTGAGTTGTATCAACTATAACCCATGTCCCAATTGGACCATCTCCTTACACCACTCAACCACCTCGGTCTCCACCTCTTAAGTCATAATTGTAAGAGGTCGTCTATGTTTTGTATGAGTGAGCCCATTTATTCAATAATATATCAATGTGGGAGAAATATCGTGCTTTTTTGTAGATGCTCGAACTAATTATCCTTTAAACTCTATATCATCAATTGCAACTAACATGTCTTCTTTTGCCCAACCTCTTATAGCGTTGATCTTCTTAGTTGAAGTTGCTCCTTGGAATGTGGTTGATGGTGGAAGAACATCAACTTCTGTTGCATGGTCATCCTCAACAAAATTGATGGGAGCATTGTTAAATTCACATGATCTGTCCTGTCCTCATCTGATGAAGGGCATCACATTTAGGCACCCCTGGTCACTCGCCTACCACTTTTCATTGTATGAACAACATAACTAACTCTTGATATAGATGCAATTGCCTGCAGATTTATTACATGCATTTAGTTAACAATAATTGAAATTTTGCTTTCGTACATGTTAATAGTATTTATTCTTTCCTATAGGTAATTAATAGCAAAGTTAGTTTATTCAGAATTTCTAGCAAATTTCAATAAAGATTTTGCAATAACATGGATTATAATAGAGACACAATTCACAATAAAAAATAATAGCAGCTTAACAAATTTTCATACATATGCCTTTTTGACAGTATCCTTGAAAAATCAAATATGCAGAAGGAATTTGTTGTATGTCTTCAAATATATCAATAATTGTTTTTTGATAACTTGTTTTTCCACTTAAAATACTATGATTGTATTTTCACTTGGAAAATTACTACTAGTGTGTTGAGGTTGACCTAGAATTGGTTGTATGTCTTCAATTATATCAATAAATGTTTTGGATAAAATGTTTTATGCGTTATAATAAAATGATATAGACATTGGAGGAATTTCAAATAGTTTATTTTCTGGTTAAGATGTTGATTTGGTCTAGTTCTTTTTGATAAATTGTTTCATGGCTTAAAATAAAATGATGTACTCTATTTTAAGGCCCAGAATACATGTTTAGTTTGCCAATATTGTTATTCTTATAGATAACACTCTCCTTGCAAGAAGGAAGTTCTAGGATTTCCTTAGTAAATGTTATATTGAGCTGCTAATTACCTTTTAAAAAAATTAGCCTCATGTCCATGAACATTAATTTTTTTTTTTTAACACGATCGGTTACTTATGTATTATAAAAAATTCAAGGAACAAGTCCTGTTATATATGATAGAGGGAGCAGAGAGGGGAGGATCCAAAATGGGCACGCAGACCCTTGATCCTTGTTGGTGGACTTGTGGAGTGTAGTTTGAAAAAGATAACGGCTATATTGTCGTACAAACAAGCCTGCTAGAAAACAAAATTTACAAGACATATATCAATTTACAGCTGCTGGTTGACAGAATCATCGGGCTGAGGCTCCTTTTTTGCGCTGGCCCTTGTCGAGGCCTCTGCTTGCATGCTCTGGGTTATTGCTTTGATGTGGGCGATGGCTTCTTCCATATGGTTGCATTTTTCCTTGAGACCTTCGATCTCCGCTTTCTGCTTCTCCAGCTTTTTTCTTTTTGATTTGCTGTCCGCTTGGAATTCCTCCTTGAGATCGTTGAAGTGCTTTACAAATCTTGCTATCATGAAACAGTGAGCTTTGCATAAAGTGCAGCTACTGTTGGTGATTACTCGCTCCAGGGGGTTCTCAGCTGGCTCACGGTCTGCTGGATTCTCGGCCATTTCAGAGCCTCTGTTGAGGGGAATTTGGAGAAGATGATACAGAGGGAAGAAACAGGGGGAGCAGAAGGAAGAGGGTGGAAGGGGAAAAGATGAAGGAGAGAACTGGCAGAGGACGCAGGTCTGAGAGGGATCGAGAGCAGCGATGAGGGAAATGGAAAGAGGAATGAAGAGCAGCGGGGCGGATGAGACCAGAAGGCAGGAGAACACTGAAGGGAGAGGGCGCTGATTCAAGCAAACGGAGCTCTGGTTAGAATGAAAATATAACAAGAACTTAAGATCACAATATTTACCACTGTAAACGGTTGAAGGCAGCCTCCTGTCAACGCTGGTCGTAATGCAACCTCTGAAATTGAAGAGCTCCGGAAACTTTCTGAGATAAGTCGATCCTTTGCGCTTTTGCACTAGAGGAGCTGTAGCTCTGAGCTGAGCGAAGAGAGAGGTTCTCTGGTGCATATAAAGCAGAAGGAGAGGTTGATCGACCGGGTCTGTTGATTGATACACAAGGATTTGGCTGGTCTTGAGATCAGGCCTTGGATTTTTGTTGCAGTCAATGAAGATTTTGATGCGACAAGCGCCTAACTCCTGCTTGGGGATGTCACGGGGGTTCTGAGATATCTTGAGCCCGTACCTGTTCATATTGGCAACAGAGATTTCATTTGCATCATTCAAGGTGAGGAGGGGGTCGGTGTCAGAGAGGATGAAGGCTGCGGGCGGCTTGACAAGCTTCGGGTAGAGAGCAGGAAGAATAGAATGATTACCGAGGTGACCAATATTCAGAGAGTTTGGAGAATGGAGGATCGAGCTACGGGATTGGCTTGTCATAGGTGGTGTCATTTTCTCTGACTTGTCCGATGGGTCTGTTGGTTGCCCTGGTGGCGAATGTATCAGCTTCTGTATTATTGTCCCTCAAGACGTGCTTGAAGGTGGTGTCCCCCAAATGACTGATGTTGTCCATGATCCTTAGTTTTAGATTGCTGAGAGCCACTTTTTTGAACTCTCCCCCTGTAGCCATAGCTGCGATTACTATTGCCGAGTCTCCCAGGATGATTGGGTTCTGGATTCTCATCTGTTTCAGAATGGTTGTGCCTAAGAGGAGGCTGTAAGCCTCGGCCATGTTGTTTGACATTTGACCCAGACCCCATTCATATGTTAAAAGAGCTTTGCCATACTGATCCTTTATAACTCCCCCTGCCCCAGCTTTCCCCGGATTATTTTTGGAGGCTCCATCAAACTGGAGAGTGATTCGATTTTGAGCTAGAAGCCATTGACTTATGTCCTCCTTGGTACCTCTAAGTTTCCAGTTGTTCCTTCTCTTGTCTGCTTTGGAGTGGGATTGCTTGTTCTTGTCGTAACTGAGACAGAATTTGTTGAACCAGTCGTTCTCATCTTTGTGCCAACTGGATCGATCTGGTTGAGAGATAGAGTTGGCGCTTATTGTATCAGAGATAAGAGCCATAGTTTTTGCCAAGGTGCGGGCTGGGTTTGGCTTCTGGTTGTTGAAGATACAATGGTTCCGGGTGAGCCAGATTTGCCAGCTGATCGTTGAGGGGATGCATTTCCACAGGCGAAGGATAGGGGCCTTGTTTTTCTTAGGATAAGGGTAGCATTTCTCCCAATTTTTGTATAGAGAGGGAAGCTGGTCAAAGGTCTCTCCTATTTTCAGAGGACTGATTAGCTGATTCCAGCAGCTTTGGGCATAGGGACAGTCGAAAAAGAGGTGTTGGCTGCTTTCCTCCTCTGCACGGCAAAGGCAGCAGATTGAAGGGCCAAGTATACCTCTTTTTTTAAGATTCTCAGCTGTGAGAATCTTGCCTTTGAGAAGGGTCCAGTTAAAGAACTTGATCTTTGGCAAGCACTCTGATTTCCACACTGTTGTACAGAGGTTCCATTTACCTGTTGCTGTGTTTGCCTGAAGAAGTTTGTACCCCTCTTTAACTGTGAAGTTTCCTCCGCTGGGGTCCCATATGTACCTATCATCAGCCACTTTGTTTGTGGGGGCAGATCCTGAGAGAGAGGTCTTAAGGTTGGTCCAAAGATCCCTGAGATCATTTAGGAGAGGGAGGCCCTTCCAATCAAGCCAACTATTATGGTCCCAAAGGGAAATGTCATATAGAGATATCAAATTTTTTGCTTCCATCCAAGTTTGCAGGGGTCTGAAGTTCTGGAGTAGGTTTCTTGGCTTTTCTCCCATGATTCTGTCTGACCAGATATTTGTTTCCTTACCATTGCCAGGCACTTTTGAGATGTGGTTTCTGAATTGAGGGAGGACTTTTTTGATGAGCTTCCATACAGGAGTGCATGGTCTTTCAACAATTGATTCAGAGAGGACATTAGAATTTGGACCGTTGAGATACTTTCTTTTCAAAACCTCCACCCACCAGGAGCCTTTTCCTATAAGCATTCTCCAGATCAGTTTGAATCCCATAGCTCTATTGGAGAGACTTGGGATTTTGATGGCTAGGCCCCCTTTTTCGAATGGAAGGGTAACTTGGTCCCATCTGACAAGGCTGAATTTTTTTGAATCTTGCTTCCCTCCCTGCCAGAGGAAGCTTCTCATAATTAGTTCCATATGCTTGTGGGTGCTGGTGGGAGCCAAGGTTACTGCATATTGATAGATGGGGAGGGCAGAAAGGATAGCCTTGATGAGGGTAGTTCTGCCAGCCAAATTTAGCCAAGACAACCCCCAGCTTTGGAGAAGTCCTCTCATTTTTTCTATGTTCTTTACCCAAATTTCAGACTTGACTGTTTCTTTTGCTAAGGGCAAACCCAAATATGAGAAATAGCTCCAATTTCTTTGCACTGGAATGTCCAGTATCGAAGAGATTCTTTGCATGATTTGAGGGGAGACATTCCAGGTGTATATCTTACATTTTTTATTGTTTAGCTTTCGTCCATGAACATTGAATTTACCAACCTAAAACTCCATCAATCAATTGTTTAATACTGGTCAGTGATTCTCCTATTGTAGGAATGGTTCTTAGTTTGCCACTATTGTTATTCCTATAGATAACACTCTCTAGGCATAAAGTAAGCTCTAGGCTTGCCTTAGTAATGGATAGTGATTCCCCTATTATGAGAATGGTTCTTAGTTTGCCAATATTGTTATTCCTATAGATAACACGCTTCAGGCATGAAAGAAGCTCTAGGCTTGCCTTAGTAAAGGTTTTATTGAGCTACTATTTTCCTTTAAAAATGTTGAGCCTCATGTCCATGAACACTGAATTTACCAACATAAAACTCGATCGATTGCTTTCTAATGGTTAGTGATTCTCCTATTATGGGAAAGGTTCTTAGTTTGCCAATATTGTTATTCCTATAGATAACACTCTCCACGCATGAAGGAGGCTCTAGGCTTGCCTTAGTAAATGTTCTATTGAGGTTCTAGGATAACCGAGTTGATATGTCTATCTATGAGAACTTGCATTTGATATTTGTACCTGGATAATGGAGTTGATGTGTCTATCTATGAGAAACACAATTTGGCCAACCGAGTTGATGTGTATATCTATAGATTATTCAATGGGAAATTTTTGTCCACCCCTAGTCAATCCAACATTATGAATAATATAAATTAGCCTAAAATATCATTGAAAGTTTTAGAACCAAGTCTCATAGAATTTTCATATAATAGCTAAGTTGATGCCAATGAATGATTTACAAGATCTGCTACAAAGAATAACCCAAGAAACCCTTATTTATAAAATCAGTCTTTAGAGTAGGTCACATGGATGCTCAATAATAACTACAATTCTCTAAATAGCTACCACTGATGTGACTGAATTTACCAAGAGGCATGACTAAGTTTTGTCTAGGCCAAGAATCAAATTAATAATATGGTAAAAAAATTTCACGGTAAATCCTCCTAGAACCCAACGAGAATGCCTCAAATTTGTCTGAGACACGGTCAAAATACATCACCAAAAAAAATGCATTAGATATTCTTGAATAACTAAATTCACTTTTGAATGATAGGATTGGATCCATAAATACTAGCAACCTGCAACTTGCAAGGATAAATGTTTTATTGTTCAATGTTGTGTGTGGATTTAATGGTTTCTTGTTGTTGTTTGTGCATAAGGCAACCTAAAACCTGCAAGGATAAATGTTTTCTACAGTTCAATGTTTTGAGTGCCTTTCATGGTTTCCTGTGATAGTTTGTGCATGTGTTCATGGATAATGAGAATGTGCATTTCAACCATTTCTAGTATAAAATCATTTTTAGTATTGGTATCCATGAGTTTATACAGGTTTTCTTGGAAAAAATAATAGCAAGGTGCTTAGTCTATCCATGGGTGTACACACCTATTAGTCATGACATGATTTGGTAGTGCTTATGGTGGTGAGACTCGATCTATAGGGACTCGCTTTGGATCGATTTTCTTTCACACTAGATATGGATTTGTGTCGTGGTCTGAATCCAATAGATTATATAGTTATTGATTTGTGCTAGTCCCCCTGGTTAGCCAGGCTAACTAAGGACTCAACCTTTTGGTGCACTAGCTAAGATGAAAGCTACAGAAGAAGTAGGCCAAACAAAATGAAATGAATAAACCCACCTGCAACCTGCAAAGATATATGTTTTGTACAATTCAATGTTTTGAGTGCATTTCATGGTTTCTTGTGACAATTTGTGCATGAGCTTATACTAAAAATGAGTTTATACTATATAGGTTATCTCGGGAAAAAAATTAGTAAGAACAATAACAATAAATGACTTGAACAAATATCAAGCAATTTGAGAAAATTGAAATAAATAAAATGAAATACATATTGTGCAAAAATTGAAATAAATATTGTGCAAAAACTGAAATAAGAAACCTAAATATACTATGAATTTTCCTCTCATGGTATGTCTCCAAGGTTGGTGAATAGTTTGAACGTTAAAAATGCAAATTTAGCAAGGGTTGAACTTTTTATATAGTTTTCTACCGTTGAATTTAAATGGTAACACGAATTGACATGGATTGCTCTACTCGACACTTTGGATGAGCTTCATATCACATTGGAGGTGGATGGATGCTCGATTGATACTAGTTTTATGCCTTTTCCTTGAGTTTTTGTTTGGGTTTATTTTGTTTTGCACTGGATGAATATTTCACTGTTATATGCTTCTTCATCCAATTTTGTTTTTGGTACACTGGTTGTTTTATGTGGACACAGTTTAATTGTAGAGACTGGACCCAATCCTTTTTGATATGATACACTAGGCTACTGTTGGTCTATGTGATGATATGCTATTTTCATGCTGAATCCAGATGGATCTTGATGTAATGGTTTTAATATAGTATGATAAAATCAATTTTGAATGTGTTTTGGATTGATTTGGATGTGATCTAATGGTTGGAAATTTAATGGGTTGGGTGTTATTTATTGAATTTAATGGGTTGGGTGTCATTTATTGAACACAATGGGTTGAATTGTTGAATAACACAACAATTATGGCTGACATACATCAACTTTTTACATGTGCATGTATGAATGCACATTTGGGATACATAGATGTAATTCAATTAAGTGGGGGTTGAAGTGATGGGTACGTGGAATAGAACATTTTGGGAGGATTTATAGTTTTTTTTTTTAGTTGGGACAAGATGTTTTGTACTCTTGATATTTAAAAGGCTATTTATGAACAATTGTGGATCCAATCGATATTTTAAGAAATTTTGGACATAAAGTAAAAGATATTTGCACTTAGTGAGGTTTGAGATTTTCTATGATGAACCATGGAAAAGAAAAGAAGTAGTTGCAATTTACTCTTTTCACAGGACAATACTAGTTATTTGTTGTTGCAAATGCTTGTTAAGATGTCGTCTTCTTTTGCTATTGCTAAAGCTAATGGCAATACCAATGCTCCACCAACAGTGGAAACCCTATAATTCAATCTCAGGACAATACTAGTATATTTGTTGTTGCAAATGCTTGTTAAGATGTCATCTTCTTTTGCTATTGCTAAAGCTAATGGCAATACCAACGCTCCACCAACAGTGGAAACCCTAGAATTCAATCTCATCCCGCATGACCTCCAAAACACTCTCGGGGCCAACTTCACAAGAAGTGATCCTTTTGTGTAAATCTTCCTAAGAAGTGATCCTTTTGTGTAAATCTTCCTGCTACAAATATTCCGTGGATGTAGTGGTTCAGAAATAATAAATCACATAAGGAAAAAATAATAAATGAAAACTGAATAGTAAACTCAATCAAATTTATTAAAAATAAAATAAAAGAAATATTATAGAATAAAATATTAAACAACTACATTTGTTTTTATATTAAACAATTTATATTTATTTAAAAAAATTGAACATAAATAATAACTCAATCCTATTTTTTTAAGTGGTTGGGATGAATGATTGAGATTTTTCTATCAAAATTTAATTCCCTAACATGATAAACTTTGATAAACTCTAATGTGATGGACAAAATATATATATTCCTTTTATTTATTGTGAAAAAACAAAAACAAATTCAAATCACATTTATTGAAAATAAAATAAGTAAATAATAATTATTTACTAAAAATAAATGAAAACATATTATGCACCAAGTTATTAAATTAAATCAAATATTAAAAATAAGATTGGTGATATTAATAATCAGATATTAAAAATGGCATTTTAAAAAAGCTTTCATTATAATTTGAAATCATTAAACTAAATTAATAATTAAATATTGAAATGAAATTTAAAAATAAAGATAATAACAATCTTATTATATAAGATCAATTTCCTTTAGTTTTTTATTTTTATTTTCAAGTTAAAAAAATCAAAATAAAAACAAAAATTAAATAAAAATTAAATTAAATATAGATTCAAATCATTTTAAAATATAAAATTATTATATAGTAAAATATTAAACAATTGGCTTATCTGGCATAGAATAGATGACGATGGAGTGTATTGTTAAGTCACTCTATAATGTGAAGATTATATGTAAAAACAGTGATAGAATGAAGGTTAACGTCGAAATTTCGTGGGCAAAAATCCAATCATGTTAACATCTCTACCATACTGTGCTAGAGAGCACCTCCCCAATAATAATGTTGTGGATATCTAATAAGATTTAATAATTTATCCAATAAATTTAATAATATATGAAGGCTTGACCCATGATTTTATAATTTATAGTATTTAATCACTCAAATTAATTTAAAAATTTGTCAAAATTTTTAGGATACAAAATGTGTAGTAGATTAACCCTGTTTTGCACAGGGTTAATCTAGGATGTAGTCTAAAGTACAGACGAAATGGTTTTTTCATCAGAATTCGAGGATACAATTTCAAGTAAGATTATGATTTTTTCTTGTTTAAAATACATTTGTGAATGCATAAATGGATTGTGTGCCCTGAAAAAGCTCAAAAGCACTCAAAAGCTACAGAGTAAACAACTTAAACTCGAGTTTTCAAAACTCTCTCCCTCATTTTAATTAACATTACCCAAAAAAAAATGCTTTTAAAAAAATCATTTCATCTATAAATTAAACTAAGTCTTTAATCCACTACACAATTTATGAATAACTCTAGAAATCTACACTTTTAAATTAAAAAATATTAATTTATATATATAAATTATATCATATTAAAAATAATATTTTAATATAAACTTTATTTATAAATTTAAATAAAAATAATATTAAAATTATTATAAAAATATTTATTTGACCTAATTTTAAGAAATAAATCTCCTTGTATTTTTCCAAAAATATTAATATTAAGAATGTGACCCAATACAAATAAAGTTTTCCCAAAACAAATAAAACCGAAGTGGCAATGAATTATATCTCCTTTTTAATGTAAATTTTATTTATTTATTCCCTTTTATCTTTTACAAATTTAATTAAAAATTAATATTAAAAGTATTATAAAAATATTTTCTTATTTTTTCATTTGAAATTCATTTTTTTTTCAAAATATTCGTCGCTCAACCCAATAAAAATATATATCTATATATTCTTAGTGACACCAAATAAAATAATTTTTTGGCACACGAACAAGTCAAGATAAATGATATCTCGAGTTCACTTTTCACTTTTTCTCTGAAAATAAAATTTCACTTTTGACTTCAGTGTTACACAGAAATGGCCTCACTTACTTTGCGACAAAGTTTTATTTAAATAATAATTTTATTTATTTAATGAATTAAAAAATAAAAGCATTGGAACCTATTTGAACTTATTGCTCTGCTTTAAATGACATCGAACCTAATATGGAATCTTCCAGAGGGAGGTATGTGACTTTAACCAGAAGTATTTTTGCAGGCGTGATGAACCGACATGTAAAAAAAAATATCTGTAACTAAAATGGAGCGAGTGCGATACAGCTATGTTGATGTGACATACAGAATATCTAAATAAAATAGAGGTGAATAAAGCTTGGTTGATTTAACAGTCCAGTGGCCCAAAGTAATTTGACCTAACTTGTGAAATCTTTACATGTAAAAACTGTAAGTAAAATGGAGCGAGTGCATTACAGCTATGTCGATGTGACATACAGAATATTTAAATAAAATAGAGGCGAATAAAGCTTGGTTGATTTAACAGAAGTGGCCCAAAGTAATTTGACCTAACTCGTGAAATCTTTCATTAGGATGTGAGATTACCAAATCTTCAAACTTACAATGGAATAGTTCTATCATAAAAGAGGTTAATGTGAGAAGTTGCACCGAGTGCAGCCCTTCATCCACAGTGCGTTCAAGTTTTCAATGAGAGGCAGCACCCATAGTGAGGTTCTAGATTTTCGGTCATGAACCATGGAAAATAAAAGAAGTAGCTGCAGTTTCCTCTTTTCAGAGGACAGTACCCGTATATTTGTTGTTGCAAATGCTTGTTAAGATGCTGTCTTCTTCTGCTATTGCTAAAGCTAATGGCAATACCACCGCTTCACTGACAGTGGAAACCCTAGAATTCAATCTCATCCCGCATGACCTCCAAAACCCTCCATCGCTTCCTCATGCCTCCACTTCCTTCTCTTATGGTGTTCCAACTATTGTAACGCAAAGGATGCCCTGCTCCTCTTCCAGCATTCAAACGGTGTCCGTACTGATGGAAGGCATGGAAGATATACTAATAAGAGCGGCAGTGTTGATAGTGGAAGCCACTATCACGGCCTGTTCTCAAATTGATTCTCCCAAATTTATCAGGCGAGTTTCAATATTTAATCTTACATATCTTTCTTAACCCTGATCTATGAAAATGGATACAAAATACAAGGTTAAGATAGATCTAGGGTATGTTTTATTGGTTTTTTTCTTTGTATTGCTTTTCAGTATATTTTACTAGCATTTTATGCAGCAGGGTTTTGATTCTTTCTATAGCAATGGATGTTAAAAGTTCTTATGTCTAACTTAATTTTTAATTTTGATTTATTTAGCATAAAAAAGATAAAGAAGATATACCATGGTCACGTCGGACCTATCTGTTCTTGCATCATATTATTTTAACAACATTACATATGAGGTAAACATCTCTTCCAGCGGATGCCGTAATTCTCTTTGCATTCCTTTCTCCAGACCCCTTTGTATTTATGCTGTAGCTCTCTCTGCAATTCCTCTGTCTAGGCCTCTTTGTCCCATTAAATTTAAGCAAAAAACAGTTGTTCCTCATGTGTAGACCTCCTTGTCCTATTTAAATTTATATCGGCAATGTTTTCCACAGAAATCCGCTTGAGCAGCTTTTGCCAAGGGATATACACAATGCAAGAAAAGTGAGGGTGCTATCACTGTATGGGACAGAGATGTGCGTAAAGGGTGCAGAATGTACACAAAAGCCTTTGCTATAAGATGCCTTCCCTATGCCAAAGCAGTGATTTCTATCAAAAATAAAATGTACAATAAGACAAGTGACATAGATGAACACATGGATTCTAGTCAAATGGAACAAGATAGTAAAGATATATGATGGAATTCCAAAACTTTTCATCATGCCAGCGGCAGTTATACATTGCAAAAAAGACATACATAAAGCTTATCATATAGCGAAAATAAATGGAATACTACCTCATCATCTACTATCTTCTTCTTGAGATAATGAAATATCCATTTCTTGACATCTGCTTATTTGTGGAAGATTCCAATATAGATATGCTAATAAAAAGAGCACTTGTCACCAAAGACGCAGAGCACCTGTCACTAAAAACACAAACATTATTGCAAGGGTATATGAAAATCGGTTGCCAAGACGCCTAGGAAATAAGATTCAGAATAACAAATGCAAGTCAAATTGAAAAGTTGTTTTTGGGAAAAGGTAATAAATATGTTCACCTCAAAAAAAAAAAAAACCGGATTTTATTCATACAGTGTATGTTAGATATACCTCATTTCTCATGACTGATTCATTCAATTTGATTACTTTGGTAATTACATGCAGGGCATTCAATAGATCAAAGGCATTTGGTCTATTGAATTTAACGATCCATTGTATATGCTGCAAGTATGTGTAATTTATTGAGAAGTCTTTAACATGGAAACTTTAATAAAAGAGAGGAATATGTAATAAAACATTTGAGAATTTAGTTGTTTTTTGCGAATGGCTGTGCATCATCCTTTTTCCAATGTGTACAAGGTTAAGGAGTTGAGGTACTTGAATTTAATGTCTCAAAAGGTAAAGCAGTTTAGACACTTGAGTTAAAGTCATGAGTTAGAATATTTGGTTATGAACATTTATTACCTACTTATTAATTCAGGTTACGGACCTAGGGTTGAAATATGAGGCAAGTTTGCTTCACATATGTAGTCCCTTGTTCATTTTCTCTGCTCTATTTAAATATTTGAATCCATTTCTGGTCACGTTTTATGAGTTCGAATGATTTGATCATGATTCTCACATATAAATTGTATGATTTGCAGGTGCGTTACAATCTTGAACATGCGGAACTAATGGAAAATTAGTTCTTCATGTTCTTAAATTCCTCTCTAGTGATCCATTGTTACTCTAGAATTTGCCTTTTTGGAAGTACAAAATTGATCGTCATTGTGGAGTTGAGAAACTGTTAATAGTGAGGTGATCAAGTAAATGGTTGGCAAGAACTCTCTCTTTCAAATATACAGCGGTGTTCAAGTTCGATCACTGTTCGAGTTTGAGACAATTGCCAGAGATATTGGATCACTAAGATCTTTAACAGATAAACTACCAAGATCAATTTCAAAGTTTCAAAGTGCAGTTTTACGAGTTCAGATGATTTGATTATGATTTTCACCAATAAATATTGTATAATTTGCAGATGCCTTCCAAACCTAGGTGATCAAATAAATGGTTTGGAGGAACTCACACTTTCATATATACATTGGTGTTCAAATTAGATCACTGTTCGAGTTTGAAACAATTGCTAGAGATATTGGATCACTAAGATTTTTAATAGAGGAATTACCGGAATCAATTTCAAAGCTTCAAAGGGCAGTTTTAGAAGAATTACCAGAATCGATTTCAAAGCTTCAAAGGGCAGTTTTTTTATGAGTTCAGATGATTTGATTATAATTTTCGCATATAGATATTGTATAGGGCAGTTTTAGAAGAATTACCAGAATCGATTTCAAAGCTTCAAAGGGCAGTTTTTTTATGAGTTCAGATGATTTGATTATAATTTTCGCATATAGATATTGTATAATTTGCAGAGGCTTTCCAACACTGAAAACACGGAATTAATGGAAAGTTATTATCCTGTGTTTTTGAATTCCTTTTTCATGATTTGTTGTTGCTCCAGAGGTTGCCTATTTGCAAGTACGAGAATGATCCACTTAGTGGAGTTAAAGCTGTGAATGATCGCATTTTTTGCTCTAATAAATGGTTTAGAGGAACTAACTTTTCATGTATACGTTGGCGTATGATTTTCGCATATAAATATTGTATAATTTGCATAGGCCTTTCAACCCTGAACACTCGGAATTAATGGAAAGTTATTTTCCTGTGTCTTTGAATTTTTTTCTCATGTATTTGCAAGTACGAGAATGATCCACTTAGTGGAGTTAAAGCTGTGAATGATCACATTTTTAGCTAGATGATCTAATAAATGGTTTCCTATTTGCAAGTACGAGAATGATCCACTTAGTGGAGTTAAAACTGTGAATGATCACATTTTTTGCTAGATGATCTAATAAATGGTTTAGAGGAACTAACCTTTCATGTATACGTCGGTGTTTTGAACACACTTTGAGGTGTTTTGAACACACTTTGAGTTTGAAACATTTGCCGGAGATAGTAGATCATTGAGATCTTTAATAGAACTACCAAGATCAATTTTAAAGCTCTGATCATGAAAGAGTATTGTCCATTCACCACTGTTCCAATTTGAGTCGTGACAGTCGACAAAATATTGTAATCCACATTAAAGACGACTTCTTGGTGGCATTTTGATCTAATTCCAGGTGTTGCGTCAAATGCTACAATATATCAATCCACTGGTTAGGGCTGCACGACAAAACATTTTAATCCACACTATAGTCTTTTTCTTTGTGGCATTTTGATATAATTCCAGGTGTTGTGTCAAATGCTACTATATATCAATCCACTGGTTAGGGCTGCACCGTCCAACCGCTGGTTGAACGCTTTGTAGTCTGTCCATCTTTCTCTTCTATTTCTTGGTACTAGTCTGTCTGGCTAAAAACAGCAATAGTAAGAATTTTGTGAAGAATATTAACGAGGGGCGTTTTCAATGCCAGGTGCCTGCGTTCCACCGAGTTAGTAGATATTTTGTATGAGCCGCAACAGAGGTTTTGGACTATTCTTTGTTGGATATTCCTAAGATGTCTTAATTTTATAAGAGTGCCTTTTCTGTAATTCACGGGTGGGAAGCCCTAATAGGAATCTTCGTTTATGAATTCTTCATTAATTTTATGAAGGCATAGGGTTTGAGTTGAGCCCATTGTTATCAATTTATGACAGCTTGAACATTCTGTTTGGTTATACCCCAAAATTTAATATGGACACAATCTATAACATATATTGCCCTATTCTGTTTATTTAGGACTAGTTCTGTGTTTTCCATCATTTAATTACTTTTTGTGGTTTAAGAGTCAACGTTGGATTCCATCGGTAGGCGACTCCTCTCTTATCTATTTGCCAGGCCAATTCTCACTATCCCTAAAAAGAGACTGCTATCCTATCCAATTCTCACGAGTGCTAGAGGCTCTGCTATTCTGCCAAAAGCCATTTAAATACACATCATTTTATCTTCAATTGGGGCATCAAGGCTAAAGCCACCAAGGATTCAAATACACATCATTTTATCTTCAAATTTTGCACTGTTCAAATTTTATGAGGACCATGAATCTGAACAGTGTTTCGAAGATAAATTTCACCATAAAAAAAATCTAAACCATCATCAAATTTTGCACTGTTCAAATGTTCAAATTTTATGAGGACCATGAATCTGAAATTTCACCATAAAAAAGAAACCAAACCATATGAATCTGAACAGTGTTTTGAAAATAAATTTCACCATAAAAAATAACATATGAATCTGAACAGTGTTTTGAAAATAAATTTCACCATAAAAAAAACCAAACCAATAAATTTCACCATAAAAAAAAACCAAACCATATGAATCTGAACAGTGTTTTGAAAATAAACTTCATCATTAAGAAAAAAACTAAATTATATGAATTTGATGGTGTTTCGAAGATAAACCAAACCATAAAAAAAACATTTCGATTCAAAAATGCAACAGCAAATTAAAAAAAATAAAAATAAAATTATGATTCAAAAATGCAACAGCAAATTAAAAAAAATAAAAATAAAATTATAAGTTGAATCTCAGAGTACTCACAGTAATAATTATATTTATCAACCTTTCAAATAATTATATTTATCAACCTTTCAAATCCGAATAGAGATTTATCATCAAAACAATTACTGAATTTGATAATTATATTTATCAACCTTTCAAATAAATATATTTATCAACCTTTCAAATCCGAATAGAGATTTATCATCAAAACAATTACTGAATTTGATAAAAAAAGTATTTTTTATCAAAAAAGTAATTTTTTTTATTAAATTTAGACTTCAGAAAAATGTCCGAATAGAGATTTATCATCAAAATGAGATTTATCATCAAAACAATTACTGAATTTGATAAAAAAAGTATTTTTTATCAAAAAAGTAATTTTTTTTATTAAATTTAGACTTCAGAAAAATGCAATGACTCCTTGTCTTTTATTAAACTTTATCTAAAAAGTATTTATTTTATTAAATTTAGACTTGAAAAATGCACTGGCTCATTCTCTTTTATCAAACTTGATAAAAAAAAATGCAATGACTCATTCGCTTTTATTAAACTTGATCCAAAAGTATTTCAAAATAAGAGCCACTTTGTTAAACTTAATATATAATTTTATCAAAATATAAAATTATTTAAGAAGTTAAGAATCTTGTGTTTAATATCTTATTTTATTTTGTTAAAAGTATTTTAAAAACTATAAAATTGATTATTAATTTTGTAACTTTTTAAATAACTTTAAAAAGTTGAGAATAGTACACAGTTCAATAAATTAAGAATCTTATATGATTATCTTATTTTGTTAAAAGTATTTTGAATCTTACACGGTTTAATATCATATATATATATATATATCATATTTTAAAAAATTATAAAATTGATTATATAATTTATTATAATAATTATTTAATAAGTTAAAATTTTACACCGTTTAATATCTTTTATATATATATATATATATATAAATAATTGATTATAATTTATAATCTTGGTTGTTTAATATTATATATATATATATAATTGATTATAATTTATAATCTTGGTTGGTAAAAATTAGTTTATTGTATTTCTATAATCTAGAAGTATTTGAATACTTATTCTACAATTGGTTAAACTTGATTTATAATGTTGCTCCAAATTCTACACTTTGTTAAACTTGATTTATAATGTTGCTACAAATTCTACACTTTTGTTAAACTTGATTTATAATGTTGCTACAATTTTAAAGGCATTTAAAAAACATAAAATAATTACACATAATTTAATATATTGAATATTATTTGTTTTATAATGCTAAAACTGAAAAATGTACGTTATCACATTGAATTTGATTAGATATATTTTACTGTATTAAATCTGATTACACTATTACATTGAATTTTATTTGGATTATTTTTTATTTTAATTTATTAAATTTTATTAAAGGTATATTACATAATAATTTTATTATATATATATATATATATTTTGTCACATACCCGCACACACATAATTTTCTTTTAATATTACCGACCTACTCTTACCATTCAATAATATATTTACATTGATCTCACTTATCATGCGATAATATAATTTACATTATAACGCTGCCTTGATCTGCTGACACTCCAAACATCGCGCTAAATATTCAGCCACATGCTTTTTCATTCCAGGCCAATAGTATTCCCCTCGAAGTGCAGTAAGCATCTTCTGGTATCCGGGATGACCTGCGTAGTGGCTGGTATGAAATTCATCCAAAATCAGATTTTTAAGACTGTTGTCGTTAGGTACCAACAACCTTTTTTTGTAAAGCAGCATTCCATCCTCACTTACTTCATACCCCTGCTGACCTTCCTTGCTGGAAAGTGGTATTTGCTGCTTCATTTGCTGATATTCTGCATCTTGGTCTGCTGCTGTTTTTATCATTTCTTGCAAGGGATTCTTCCATTTACTGAGCGTAACTTCATATAAACATTGTACCTTTCGACTCAGTGCGTCAGCCACGCGGTTCTCCTTTCCTTTCAGATGTTTAATGTCGAAATCGAATCCACTTAAGAAATCTGCCCAACGGGCTTGCCTTGCATTCAGGGTGGGCTGACTGAAATAGTTTGTCAAGCTGTGATGGTCTGTCAACAACAGAAATTTCCTTCCCAGAAGATAGTGCCGCCACATTTTGAGTGCATGTATGACGGCTGCCAATTCCAAGTCGTAGGCAGAATACTTCTGCTCATGTTCCTTCAACTTTCTCGACTCATAGGCGATCACTTTCCCCTCTTGCATTAACACACCGCCCACGCCTTCTCGACTTGCATCGGTACATACCACATAATCCTTATCAGGATCAGCTATACTCAAGATGGGAGCAGAAGTGAGCAAATGCTTAAGTCGTTCAAAGCTTTGCTGACATTCCGAATTCCATTTGAATGTCCTTCCCTTCTTCTGCAAGGATGTGATAGGGTATGCCACCCTTGAGAAGCCTTCCACAAATCTTCTATAATAACCAGCCAATCCCATGAAAGACCTGATATCCGCCACCTCCTTAGGTACGGGCCAATCCATTATGGTCTTTATTTTCTCAGGGTCCACTGCAATCCCTTCCTTTGTGATCACATGGCATAAATATTGGATCTCCTCTTTGTAGAAATCGCACTTGCTGAGTTTAGCATACAACTGATGCTCTCGAAGAGTTTGCAGTACCAACCGGAGGTGTTCCTCGTGCTCCTCCTTGGTACGAGAATAAATCAAAATATCATCGATGAATATCAGTACAAATTTGTCCAAAAATCGATGGAACACGCTGTTCATTAAGCACATGAAAGTAGCGGGTGCATTAGTCAATCCGAAAGGTAGCACTACAAATTCGTAGTGTCCATACCGGGTTCTGAAAGCTGTTTTAGCAATGTCCTCTTCCTTAATTCTGATTTGATGGTAACCAGATCGCAGATCAATCTTAGAAAACACTGTCGCCCCCTTGACTTGATCAAAAAGCTCATCGATCCGAGGTAAGGGATATTTGTTTTTGATTGTGAGCTTGTTCAGCTGTCGGTAATCGATACACATTCGGAGGGTTCCGTCTTTCTTCCTGACGAATAGCACCGGAGCTCCCCATGGAGATACACTGGGACGGATATAATTTTTATCTAGCAATTCTTGTAATTGCATTTTCAACTCGGTTAGCTCGGGTACACTCATTCTGTAAGGTGCCCGCGAAACTGGGGCAGCCCCTGGTAGTAATTCAATGGTGAAGTCAATATCCCTTTTTGGGGGTAACCCAGGGATTTCTTCCGGAAACACATCCGCGAATTCTTTTATTACCGGAAGGTGGTCCAGCGCGGCCGTTTTATCCTTGGTTTCTGCATAACCCACCTGAATAGCATATATTTGGCATCTTTTCCTGATGCATTTCGCTAGCTGGGATGCAGTGATTGGCCGGACCTGCACTGGTCGTTTAATCCCTTGCATCTCTTGTTCCTTTCCAGAATCATCCTTGTATCGTATGATTTTCGTCTTGCAGTTCACTAATGCCCAATGCTTTTCTAGCCAATCCATCCCGATTAGGACGTCATAGGATCCAAGTGGAAGCATGTTCAGATCTGCTACCACTGGCTGTCCTGCTATTACTATGGGGCAGTTATTAATTTTCG
Organism: Pinus tabuliformis; assembly: GCA_031772625.1. NCBI lineage: Eukaryota > Viridiplantae > Streptophyta > Pinopsida > Pinales > Pinaceae > Pinus > Pinus tabuliformis. The sequence goes on along the minus strand of CM062817.1, from coordinate 1,702,978,291 downwards.
CCATTACTCGCCTTTTAGCCCCTGTAGCTAGTTGTACCAGCCAAAGGTTCCTGAATTTTTCAGGTTGTAATTTACACTGTTCAACTATCTTTGGGCTAATATAACTTAAAGTAGCTCCTGGATCAATTAGAACAGTGATAGAAAAGTCTAAAATTTTACCTTCAAATTCTACCATGGTGGGCTGGTACTCTGCCTGGCGATCGTCCAGGGCTGCGTTAATCCTTGGCACACTTCGTCCCACATCGCCAACGGTTGATGCCTCATGAATCTGGGATATCTGATCAGTTCCCTTCCGTTGCGGACAGTTCTTGACGTAGTGCGGTCCGCCACAACCCCAGCACTGCACTGGGGGTCTGGTTATTCCTTCGCTGTTCAGCTTGTCAGATTGTTCACCCAGTCTGGTTTCACTGATTGTCTTGGATCTGAACGAACCTCTCGGTGTTGTTCTACTGTTCTGCCCTTTACTGCTTCCTTTAACTCCACCGCCCCGGCCTCCTTTACTGTTTCTAGCAGCTTTACTATTTTTCTCACTCCATTTTTTGTTGGAAACGTCCCCTTTCTGTTTGTTTTGCTGATAACAGATTCTGGCCTTGCGAATAGCTTCATCCATGGTTCTAGGATTGTCAAATTCAATCCTTTCTCTCATATACATGGGTAAACTACTAACAAATCTTTGCACCTTGGTTTTTTCTTCCTTAAGGTAGGGCACATAATGGAGCAAGGAGGTGAAATGATTAATAAACTCATCTATAGTCTGCTGTCCCAATCGCAGGTCGTGGAATTCCTTTGCCCTTTCATCATAAAAGCGTTCTGTCAAATATCTCTCTTTAAAATATTTCTGGAATTTTTCCCATGTTATGGTTCGTTCGCTTACCCCTTTGACGATTTTAACCTCCTCCCACCGCAGGGTTGCTTTTCCTTGCAACTGAAAGATAGCCAATCGTGCCTTTAAGTTATGGTCATACTCATATAGCTGGAAATATTTGTTCATATTAATTAGCCATGTTTCAGACGCTTCCTCTTGTTCCCCATCGTATAGTGGGGGTTTAATTTTCCAGAATTCTCCCTGTAATTCCACCCTTTGACGTTTTGAGGTCTGCTGTTCGGATGCATTATCGGATTGATCCTCTCCTTCTTCCGATTTTTCGGGTTCTGCTTGGTAACGTTGCTCCTCCGTCATTCTCTGTTGTTCTGTGCTGGGATTGGCTAGGGGCGGGTTCTGTTTGTCAGACAAACTTTTTAAAATCCTTTCTTGCTCCATCGTCAATCGTGCATTATCCTCCCGCAACCGAGCCATCTCATTTTTCAGTTCCTGGACTGTTTCTAGTATGGCCAGGTTCGTGCTACGTGTCTCCTCACCAAGCTGTACCCACAACTCTGGGTTGTCTCTAGGATTTGTTGCAAGTCCTTGATCTGATGTGGATCTGTGCGGTGCGCTGCTAGCTCTCTGCATGTTGACTGTTACTATTTAGTGCCTTCTGTTGCTCTTTTCTTCTCCTTTTGTCTGGTCTGGTTTGGTCTAAAATCAGGGAACATTTGACACTGTGAGTTACCTTGCACAATTTTGTTACTTAAAGAAAAGAGAAAAAAAAAATCAATAATATGATTGCCTTCCAAATTTTAACATGTTAATCACGTCCCAGAGGTCACAGTATGGGTACCTCTGCTCTGATACCAATTTGTCACATCCCGCACACACATATATATTTTTTTTAATATTACCGACGTACTCTTACCATTCGATAATATATTTACATTGATCTCACTTACCATGCGATAATATAATTTACATTATCACGGATTTCATTTGGTTCACATATGTTTTGAATGGATATGATGCGGCGAGTGATATCCATATGGTTTATGGCATTCTCTGTTTTCCGGCCACCGTGCATGGACTTCGGCTTACGTTTGGGGTTGGCGCCTTGCATATTTCCGTTACCGGAATTAGCAACCCGAGGCCGTCCTGCCCTGATGCTGTGCTGGCGCCTTTAGCTGTAACCATTTGGGCGCTGCATTTACTATCGCCGGCCCGATCACGTGATGGGAGGGTGTCAAAGTTTGCCGCCTAAGTTTTACCGCTCAGATCAATGGTTTGGATGCTTTGGTATGCATCCGAGGGTAGGAGGCCCTCCGGCTCCAATCTCGATGATGGCCCCTTCTCGATCGTTCGGAACTGGTAAAACTCGGCGTCCCGACGTTCACGGCCCCATTCGCCGCTGCCCGAGTTTGGTTCAGTCCCCCTCCGCCGAGTGATCTCCTTCTCCGCCGAGCTAACGCAGATCCGCCGAGCGTCCATACTACAAGCTATATTTACCTTCCGCTGCAGAGCCCGGGTAAGGTTACAGTCTCGGCGCCTTCTATTTATATTGAGTTTTTGGGTTAATTCTGTTATGCCTTTCGTGTTACAGTTTTCTTAAGGCGGTATTGTTTGTGGTTGCAGCTGGGCTTGTTCCCGAGTTCGGCCAGGAGATGCAGGGTCTCCTTCCAGCACCAGAGTGACTCGGCCATCCCTCAGGTACGTCCCTCCATCGTTTATGTATTACGTCGATCTGGTTAACCGTTCTTCTCTCGAGTCTAGCCGTGGCGACCTTATTGTTTTGTTTATGGTTGGTTGCAGAAGGTACTGGCTCGCCACAGTCCGCTCATTACCTATTTCTCCCGACTACGGGATATGGGTTACGGTGGAACCGTAAGGTTCCCAAAAGTTCTGCGTTGGAAAGTTAAGTTGCCGACTGTAAATGAATGTTGATATATCTGTGAACTGGATTGTTACATTAATTGTATACATTTAGAACCGGTTTCTGGCTTAAAGCCTGTGGTTACTATTGTTTGGGCCGGACCCAGTTTTTATTTCTCCTGAACAGTTAATGTAGACTCGCGGCCATGGCTTAATATTTATGAATCTCTTTTTTTGTTACCGCATTGGTTATTGAATATTTTTTTTTGTTTTTTTTGAAGAAAGGTTATGGATTATATCGACCCAGGTACTGCAAGATTTGGCTGTTCACTCGCGGCTCGGTAACATATTGTTTTCCCTTGGTGTTTGTAACTTTTCAAGTTTACATATATATGCATGTCCGCGTTATCATGGTTCTTGTTACCGTTAATAGTATTCATTTATAATTTCTCGTCTGATAAGTCCACTGTCTCGGTTGTATTCCCGACTTCTCCTTGTTTTATTTTCATAGTTTAAATATCGTCTGGCAAGTCACAGGTCAGAAATATTCTTCAATGTTTTGCTATATGGTATGTTCCGTCTTCTTGATGAAGAATGAGATTAACTCAAACATATTACAGAAAAATACACATAAAAACCAGAGACACAATATTGGCGGAAAAAGGTTGAAGCCTCATGTATTCTCTCACACTCTCATTCTTCATCAAAATAATTGAAATAGTGTTACAAATAAATAGATGAGAGATATTGGTCTCAAGATAGTGCGTGCTATCTTGGACACCTTTGGTTGAGATAATTTCTCACCAGACACACCAATATAGGAGTTACATAAACTAACTCCTATCTTAGAGGAACAACCCAAGAGTTAGGCACAAATTCCTAACTTGGAATATTTAATTAATTAATTTATGTTTGGATTTATTATTGTTTTATGAGAGAGTCTAACATTCCCCCCCTCAATGATAAATCCAAAAATAAGAACAAAAACCATCTTCCAAGTTCTCGTGTTGATCCTCAAAGTCATTGCCTGAAAAAACCGCCAAAAACTGGATGCTGGAAAAAACTCAAATCTGAAGAGAACATGAATCAGCTGCATGCCTGATTCATCTCTGAATGTTGCTTGACAACTCTATCATGTGCCAAGCCGCAAAAGGATCCAACTGTCCTTTGCTTGAAAACGGCATCCGGTGTCCACTGACACAATTTGATGATGATTGCCCACTGGCTGAAGATGTCGAAAAACAACTCAATGTTGCTTTTGCTATGATGAAAGCTGCTCACTGCTGCTTTGGCTGTCGATCGCCCACTAGCGAATTTGCTTGATGCTCACTGCTGATGACAAATGCCCACTGGCTGATGAAGATGCCCACTGGCTACTTTGCTGATGTTGTCGAGACTTTCAGTCTGACAACCACTTGTCAATTTCATTGACATTTCCCCCCCTTTGTCAGCTGAAAGGAGAGACAATCTGCTCCAAAATATATTTGAACTCCCCCCCTTCAGGTGTAGGAGAGTTTCACTGTTGTACTCCCTCATTCAACTGCATGAGAATACCAACATCTGTTCACTGCTGGCTGCACTATGTAAGATTGAAGTTGGTTGTAGAACTGAGACAACCGTTTGACTGTGGATGACCATTCCCAAGGATCAATCCAGTCATAATGTATCTTCAATCTGCCTGAGTTTTGGTGGTTGCGACATTTTGCTGAGGAATGATTGGGCTTGCCACAATGGCAACACGGATGAAGATCATAACACTGATCTTCCATATGACCGGCTCTTTGACAATGAGAACACTTCGGTTGGACTTGAACTTTAGATTGCATGCAATTTCGTTTGTCTACAACTTTCTCAGAACCTGCTGAGGTGAGTGGTTCAAGAAATCCTGCACTCACAAACTTAATTGGCTTGGAATAATCTGGGATTTGTAAGTTGGTGTCATCAGGGACATATCCTAAGCCACGTCTATTCTTGTTATTTTGAATTTCTTCCCAGGGCTTGATGATGGCTTTGGAAGAAATTTGAATTTTATCATGAACAACTTCGACACTTGAAGTTGTTGGGATGAATGATTTATCATCTGGATGGTGCAAAGACTTGAAAGTATCACCCTTTTCTTGCAATTCATTCCTTTGAAGTTGGGACTCAAGTTGAAGAAACTCAATGGTTTCATGTGTTTTTTGTAGATGCCGTGAAATATCAGCAAGAGTTTCTTTGCTGACATGCACCATGTCTTCATCACTGGAGATGATCAACCTGTGAAGAATGTTTATCAACTGAATATGTTGCGCCATCTGAACTTGCTCACTTGAAATCAGGCTCTCTTGTTGTAGATGTCGTGCACTTGATTTTGTTTCACTTTACTTAAATGACAGGCTTGCTTTGACTGACACGCTCGCTTGATGACGATTGCGTTTGTGTGAACGCACACTTGAATGAATAACCATGCTCGCTTGATGACGATTGTGAACTTGTTTCTTATTTGCTTTAGAATTAAAATTCGTACATTCAATAGAGTCTGCTTAAAGAAAGGGTGTCGAACATTGTCGATCAAATCAAAACGTATTAAAAAAAAAAAGGGTGTATAATTTATGAAAGAGTGTGGGTTTGGAGTGATAAGTTTTTTAGGGAGACGTGATTTTTTGAGAGGCTTGAAGTGATTTTATTGAGCAATAAGGGGAATTATGTATATATTTTTTAAAACGTAGCATATTAAAAATCAAGGGATCTTTTTTGTAATGGAGGGATAAGGTGTGTTTTTATTTTTGAGTGATAAGCGAGTGAAATAATAAGGTATATTTTTTAAATGAGTGATTTTTAGGAGAGATAAGGAGTGGATAAAATCATTTATTTGTAATGGAGAAATAAGGCTAATATTTTGTAATTTTGGAGTTATAAGAGAGAAGTGAATATTTTTATTTCTAGAAGGTTGGGGCAGTTTTTTGAAGACAAAAGTTTGCAAGTGTGACATTCTCATTGCTTGAGAAAGTGAAGGTTGATGTAATTCACTATTTAATAAAAACATTTTTTTGTGGTGTTTGTGTCCTAGATCCGCCCGAAATTGAATAAGGGGATCTACTTCGTTACATGTGTTGTGCTTTCTTGTATTGAACTTTATGTGTGTGGTAAATGCGATCATTTATGTGTCAAAACTAGACACAAATCATAAGCAACAACATGAAGCCATAAAACACATGCGCCATCAAACACACATAGTGTACCTTAGATCCCCTTATTCAATTTCGGGCGGATCTAGGACACAAACACCACAAAAAAATGTTTTTATTAAATAGTGAATTACATCAACCTTCACCTTCTCAAGCAATGAGAATGTCACACTTGCAAACTTTTGTCTTCAAAAAACTGCCCCAACCTTCCAGAAATAAAAATATTCACTTCTCTCTTATAACTCCAAAATTACAAAATATTAGCCTTATTTCTCCATTACAAATAAATGATTTTATCCACTCCTTATCTCTCCTAAAAATCACTCATTTAAAAAATATACCTTATTATTTCACTCACTTATCACTCAAAAATAAAAACACACCTTATCCCTCCATTACAAAAAAGATCCCTTGATTTTTAATATGCTACGTTTTAAAAAATATATACATAATTCCCCTTATTGCTCAATAAAATCACTTCAAGCCTCTCAAAAAATCACGTCTCCCTAAAAAACTTATCACTCCAAACCCACACTCTTTCATAAATTATACACCTTTTTTTTTAATACACGACTTTGGTTGATTTTAGATTTTTTAAAAATCTAAAATTCATTTTTTTATTATAAAAAATTGAAACCCTCGACCCGCCTTCTTCTGTACGGACGATTTCTTCTTTCTGCCAAGACTTTACTGCCCGGGTCGCCGGATCCTTTAAAGTTTCTGTTTCCTTCATCAGCCCGGTCCCGAATTCTTCCAAATCCCCCGCCGGTATGTTTTAATAATACCTTCGGACATCGATCCCAATGACTTAACTAGATTTTGGAAGCCCCAAATTCCACCAGAATTTCTCTCGTTTTGTGTCGAGTTTCGAAACTTCATACCTGGATCAGCTCCGATACCACATGATGAAGAATGAGATTAACTCAGACATATTACAGAAAAATACACATAAAAACCAGAGACACAATATTGGCGGAAAAAGGCTGAAGCCTCATGTATTCTCTCACACTCTCATTCTTCATCAAAATAATTGAAATAGTGTTACAAATAAATAGATGAGAGATATTGGTCTCAAGATAGTGCGTGCTATCTTGGACACCTTTGGTTGAGATAATTTCTCACCAGACACACCAATATAGGAGTTACCTAAACTAACTCCTATCTTAGAGGAACAACCCAAGAGTTAGGCACAAATTCCTAACTTGGAATATTTAATTAATTAATTTATGTTTGGATTTATTATTGTTTTATGAGAGAGTCTAACACTTCTGTAAGGATTATGATGTCTGTTATTAGCTGAGATTTGCTCAGTTTGATTTCGAGGTTTCCTTTGAATAATGCATTTCAATTTATAGCTCCATTTCGTTCCATAGTTGTCTGCAGACATTCACAATTTTTGTTGGTAATTGGTTCAGTTATTGTGGCGGCAGGGTCCTGTGCCGCGGCTTTCATCCAGCCCTAAGGGTTACATTTTTCCTATAAATCCCCATTCATCGACCCTTTGGGGTTTCACCACCTACGGCTACAGGCTGCCATCCTCTCCATGATTATTCTTAGAGCCAGAGCCAGCTGCAATCTCCGGGTCTATTTTGGTCTTTTTACGCACTAGGCTGGCTATAATTCTTTTAGGCTATTCCACTAAGTTCGTGTCTATAACCTCCCTTTTCCCTGTCGAAGACCCACTCCCAGGTTACACAGGTATATAGTTCGAGAATTAAGTTACAGCCAGAATAGTTCTGCAGTCTAATATTTTGTTTTTATCTGCGGTGATAACAGGGAGACTGTACACTTACAGCTCGAGTCCCTTTCCGCACCGTCTCTTACCCTGGCCCCCTGCCCGGGTACAAGGAACACAGTTCCCGATTCGGTTTCCATGTATGCAGTCCTTCTCTTACAATCTTATTAGGGTCTTTGCGACCTTTCTAGTGACCAGTTAATTCAGACCACTTGCAGACAGCTTGCAGATGCTTGTAAACAACCATAGATAACTTGCAAACAATTCCGGATAATCTTGCAATTAATTACAGTTAACTTGCAAACGATTACAAATAACCTTACAATAAGTAAAGATATCTTGCAGTCATATTTTTATTGAGGTCAAGGGTTCCAGTCTACTTACCTGGTCGCTCCTAGCCTTTTAGTCACCTCAGTAAATCATCCGCAGAATCTGTGCAGATCCATTTTACCACCCATCCATGAGACTCGTCCTTCGGGACCAAAGTCTCCCCCCAAGCTTTCCCTTGCCAGATCACTATCCTCAGCAAGACTGCACCTTTGTGCTCGACTATCTGGTCCTTACCAGACTTAGTCTTTTTTTTTGGCTTCTTTCTCTGCCTGTCTCTACAGCACAGATTTTTTTCCATTCTCCCCCCCCCCCCCCCCCCCCCCCTTTTTCCCTAGAAACTTTTCCAGTTAGGGAAGGTGGTTAAAGTCAGTTTCAATAACTGACTTCCTTTGCCAACTCCCTCCCGGTAGTTGCCAATACTCTCATGAGTATTCCTTGTTAAGACATTTTAATGCACATGTAAAATTAAAAGAATACTCTTAAAAGAAAAGAAGTCTTCCAATGTCATTTTAATTCAGTCTTTTATCGTAGTAACTTTAAATAATTACATTTTCCCGGGGTCATCGCATATATATAATTTAAAAAAATATATTAATTTTTTAAAAGATTTAGAATTAAAATTTATTTTGAAAAATAAAAGAATTTTTTTTTTTTTTTTTTTTAACATGGGTGTGTTTTCATCCAATTGTAACATTTATTTTTATTAATGTTAATTTAACTATATTAAAAAAAACACGAGATATTTAATACATCATAAAAATACCAAATACATACAAAATATTTTAACTTAATAAAAGTAGTTTTTGGAGCCATTTTTAAAAGTTGAGTGTTTTACCATATATGTATTATACTTTATATAGATATTAATAAAGATTAAAGTAAATGTGATTTGGGCATTAAACTATAAGCTAAAATGATCCTAAACATGTTAATAGGTTAAAAAATCTAAAACATGTGAAAGAAAATGTAATTTAGGTAAGGAAACCAAGCCTATATTGGGTTTTAGGTTATTTTGATATGTGAGAAGTAGCTCTAGTCATGCAATTTAAGTTCAAGGTTTATGAGTGTTTCTTGATTTTATAAATTATTAAAGCTAATTAAAATTACTTGTGAAAGTTAATCAAATTATTATCATTTTGTTGTAATGTGAAATTAGCCTATTGTGGAATTCAATTTTAAAAAGAAAAGTGTATGAAACTTGATTGTCTTTGAATTGTTTACAAGTGATTACATTGGTGAAGACATGGAAACATAAGCTAAGAGTTGTCCTCTTCACAATCCAAGTAATTGTGTACCAAATGCTACTTGTCACCATGGCATACTTTTTTGTTGTTATGGCTGCCATCTTGGGTTATTGTTATTTAAATATAGATAAGTGATGAGTTTGACATCTCGAGCACATGTATAGGTCCATAAGATTGTTCAATGATGATTCATTGTCTTTAAAACATAACTCCAATTTTATGTGGATTTTATATGGCTTGTTCACAATATCTATGTTAATAATTTGTGTAAGTTACATGAATCAAACAAGTCAATGAGGTGGATTCATCTTATACTTCTCAATGATTAAAAATACAAGAAAAGAGAAGATAAAGTATCTATTGTAATTTGCTAACATTGGTTTACTTTAATTATCATAAAAATACTCAAAATTCTTCCTAACTTCTTACAAATGGTATTAGTTTAAAACTCCATTAGTTAAACATTACAAATGAAAATGAATTTGTTGACGGTGCTGGACCTACCAAGATTCAGGGGATCTCCCTGGTATGAAGTCCCAACTAGACCAAACAGCGAGTCCCATCTGGTATGATGGTCTGGTTGCCATTATCTTAAATGTTTGTCTTAGCTCTTGCTTGCCAGCACGAGAGAGTGGTCTACTTTGTCTTTGAGGTTCAGGTGCTTGGTGAATGATAGTGTTACTTGTGTCAGTTTTTTCATCACAGAGAGAGAGGATGGAAGTGAGTCTTTAGTCGATGGAGAAAAAGTCCCAAATCTGTCAGAGACACACAACACATGACATGCACAACTTCCGGAGGAGCAGTTCACATGGATGCGGTAGTCACAACACACATGTGAAGATAGCACATACAACACCCACCAGAGAAGCCCAGGCGAGTGCAATGATCGTTATAACAAATTTATGTGAAAGGTTCTGTCCGATGTCTGGTGATGCAACCCACGTGGATATGACAACGTTAACAACTTATACAACACATTTTCATAAATATATGCATTAGAGCAACCACGTTATAACAAGTTTATGTGAAAGGTTCTGTCCGATGTCTGGTGATGCAACCCACGTGGATATGACAACGTTAACAACTTATACAACACATTTTCATCAATATATGCATTAGAGCAACCGAAAGAGTTCAATTGTTTTAACACAGGTTAAAGTAACATGCATTACAAGCGTTCAAGGTTAGTTCTTACAACAATTATAATACATGTGCGAAAATGTGCTAGCTTGTTATCGGGCTTCTGAATTAAGCGAAAGTTCTAAGACACATCGGTACACCATACATCATTAACCCCGTGAAAGGGGCATTGGAGCCACTGTTCGCTCCTCAAAGAATGACTACAAACTTTCAAGGCTATGTGGGGAGGAGCTAAGGTGAAAAGACCTTTGCATGTACAAATGAGGGGGTATTTATAGCCAAGGGCAAAATTGGCCCTTGTGATTGTTCGACTTTCCTCAAGACTGTTTGACTTATTAGACTCTTCAACTTTACATGACTCTTTGTATGACATATGGGTCTCTTTGATCCGGATTTAAATAGGAACGCAATAGATTACAGAGATAACCATAAATACAGAGATGCAATAACCATAAACACATAGATGCAGCGGAAATAATGCTTCATTTCATTAATGGAAAATACTGAAATATGCTTACAACCGGAAATGGAAATAAACCAGCTAGGGCGATGGTAGCTATCTCTGAGAAGAGATGTGCGGCTACATGCCTCTGAACTGTTCCGAACTGTATTACAATGAGGCTCGAAGGCCTATTTATTGTTGAGAAACAATGGAAAACCCTTCACATCCCGAAACCTAACCCTAGAAGATGAAACGCCAAATTGTGGGCCCCGTTTGGGTAAATTGGTACATCAATTTCCCGGGGTCGTAACTTTGGCATACGATCTCCGTTTGACGCGTACAATAGCTCGTTAGAAAGATCTATCCGAGCACTACCACTTTGGGAAGGGCAACATTGGTCTATAGACCCATGTTGCCCCCAGATTCCCAAAAAAACGTCGTTTAGGGCCTCAAAACGGCTCCGGAAGTTCAGGACCCGAAAAACTGCTAAAAATAGTAAGTTGTGCTACAATTAAGGAAACTGAAAAGACTGAAAGAGACAGTTGTGGGGGTCCAAATGGGTTGGTGGGTGGCCACCAACATCCACCTGGATCATTCCTCCCCCCTTAGGAAGCAATGGTCCCCATTGCGTTGAGTTCCTCCATCTGCTGAACTTGTCCTGCAATCTCTGATGTGTCCAGTGATGGTGGGAAGCATGGTCGACGATGGTCCACATTGAACATTTGGTGCAGGCGAAGGAATGGAGGAATTATGTGCTCCAAAGCATTGTTCCCCATAGCCTTGGTACTGCTATAAGGACCATGTCGGTGTGGTCTGAGCTTCTGATGGGTTCTGGTAAGGCGTTCTTTCTGTCGATGCAACCAGACTTTGTTGCCCACCTGAAACTTATGTGGTACCCCTGTGGGTGAGGAGAAGTTGTTCCTGTGTTCTGTCATGACCGTATCCTTTTGCTGCTGCTGCTGCATGGAGGAACCCTTTGCAGGGGTCATGGGTGTAGCAACGATCTTCCCCTTATTTTGGGAGTGAACCAGACAAATGAATTTCCTGGTCTGTGATATGAGCTTGCTGCCTTTCTTGGTAGTGATCAAGGATGTGGCAGTAGGTGGGGCTACCTCTGGTATCCTGTATAATGAATTATTCAAAGAAATAATGACAGCACGAGGCCTTGACTCATACACAGCATGTCGCCTCCATAAGTATGGCTGGCCTAATAATACATCACAAACATCCAGAGGTGTAACATCACACAATACCTCGTCTGTGAATGGTTTGATGCTGTAGGGAAGGCGGCACTGCTGGCGAACTTTCAGATCTCGTCCTTCATGAAGCCACCCGATACTGTACGGCTGTGGGTGTGGTGTAGTCGGTAGGCCCAACCGCTTCACGACCTCTGCTGAAACCAGGTTCTTTTGGCTACCACTGTCGACAATGAATCGCAGCGGTGAACCCTTCACCCACATCTGTGAGTGGAAAAGACGCTCCCCCTCCTCTGGATCTTCGGGCTCATTTTTCTTGATCTTGGCGGTGGCAACTGTGGCACTGGGATCCGCATCAATGATCTGCTTCCCTTTACCATTCCCCTTGTCAGGTTCTGGCTCAGGGTCGGAACATGCATCTGATTCGGAAGCCTTCAACTCGGCCACCAACGACTGCTTGGTCCGACACTCACTTGTGTTATGAGTGGGACTCTTGTGGAACTCACACCACTTCCCTGTGTCTTTCTTCGGCTTCATGGTGTTGTTCTTTTCTTGCGGCTTCGACGGGTTGTCTTGGGTCACCCCGCCTTGGCTTTGTCCTTTGGGCTTCGGATTTGCAGATCCAAAGTCTCGCTTCTTCTGTTTGAACTTTTGCTCGATTTTGACAGCATATCGGTACGCCGTGCCGAGCGAGGAGATGTTCAAGAACACCATCTCTTCCTGGATGTATCTGTGCAGGCAGCCGCGGTATTTGAGTACCAGATGCAGCTCAGACTCTTTGATACCCAACTGTGTGCGAAGGGTATGAAAAATGTTTGTGAACTCCGGCACATCTTGGTCTCGTCCCTGCCGCAATGTGGTCCATTTGATGTATTTGTCCTCATAGCTTCCGACAGGGTAATACTGCTCCTTGATGGCATCCCGAAAGTCATTCCAAGTGGGTGCGGCTGAAAATAGTGAGCCTGTACTTTCATCCTTCTGCTCGCAGTAGGTTTCCCACCAGTCCTTGACGTGGGGGGCTGCTTTGAGAAGAGCGAAAACAATCTTTTCCCGACTTGAAAATTCATGAACAGAAAAATACCCATCTAGCAGATTTAACCATTTATCTACGGCATCTGCGTCTATTTGACCCTCGAAGATGGGGATTTCAAAATTAACTTGTACCTTGAACGGTGTGGCGTTTCCAGAGTCGCTGTTGGAAGCCGATGCGTCGCCTCTGGGTAGCCGCTGAAGGATCTGCGCAAAGCTATCCATCATCGCGTTCCTTTGCCGCTCGAGCGCTTCTTCGAGCAAGATTTTGATAGGATCTCCTGCCCCCTCGTCTTTCTTCTCATCCGCCATGGGAGGCCGTCGGGATTTGCGAGGCTGGTCTTGCAAAGGTTCAACCAGTTCAAGCCCTAACTCCTTATATCCCGACCTCGTTGGGGACATGCAAAGAAAAACAGAGAAAAAGCAGACCGCTCTGATACCACTGATCCGGATTTAAATAGGAACGCAATAGATTACAGAGATAACCATAAATACAGAGATGCAATAACCATAAACACATAGATGCAGCGGAAATAATGCTTCATTTCATTAATGGAAAATACTGAAATATGCTTACAACCAGAAATGGAAATAAACCAGCTAGGGCGATGGTAGCTATCTCTGAGAAGAGATGTGCGGCTACATGCCTCTGAACTGTTCCGAACTGTATTACAATGAGGCTCGAAGGCCTATTTATTGTTGAGAAACAATGGAAAACCCTTCACATCCCGAAACCTAACCCTAGAAGATGAAACGCCAAATTGTGGGCCCCGTTTGGGTAAATTGGTACATCAATTTCCCGGGGTCGTAACTTTGGCATACGATCTCCGTTTGACGCGTACAATAGCTCGTTAGAAAGATCTATCCGAGCACTACCACTTTGGGAAGGGCAACATTGGTCTATAGACCCATGTTGCCCCCAGATTCCCAAAAAAACGTCGTTTAGGGCCTCAAAACGGCTCCGGAAGTTCAGGACCCGAAAAACTGCTAAAAATAGTAAGTTGTGCTACAATTAAGGAAACTGAAAAGACTGAAAGAGACAGTTGTGGGGGTCCAAATGGGTTGGTGGGTGGCCACCAACATCCACCTGGATCACTCTTGGACTTCCACGTTACATTACATTGATTTACACAATATAGCCCAAAGTAGTGATGTGACCGACATGACTCATGAGACGATTCAACACGTCAGTGCTGGTATGTCCATGCTGCTGGTGGTTTCCATGTCGAGCTGCAGTGCTACTGAGTGATGGATGTGCTCTTGGTGTATCATAGCTTCACCTCGCATGACAAGGTGTGCAGAGTCTTCGATGGTCTTGGTGTTCGCTTGATGTTGCATGTGCACGTTGCTTCTTTGCTTGTACTTTGGCATGTTTGACATGTTCGTTCGTTCGCGAAAAATTCTCTTCGCATGCATCATCTGTTCGTCCGTTTTCGATCACATCTCCTTGCATGTACTCTCATTGTTCATCCCATCCATCGTCGCATCATGTCTTATCCATATACATGTATCCGCAATCACTCATGACGAGACGACATCAAATCCATAACCTCCTAGTCTACCATGATGCATTGTTATTAGATTTTAGATGCAGGGGACCAGGGTACGAAACTGTGCAAGGCAAGTTTCAAGATAGGATGCGGGCTTTGACCACTTCTAGTGAAAATTGCGCAGAAGTCACTAGGAGACTGAGATGGACAATCTGGATCAGCAGTGACTATCCGCGGGATCTGGCTTGGCTGGAGGGTAGATCTGTGCAATTTTTGGAGGGAAGCAACGCGGACAGTAGAGAGGCTTGGCAGTAAAAATTGCACAATTCTTGGAGGGAGGACACAGCAGGTTATAAGAGGCTTGGTAGCAAAAACTGCGCAATTCATGGAGGGAGCTAGCAGCGGGCTGTGAGAGGCTTGCCAGGAAAAATTGCTCATTTTTTTTCAAGGAGATGGTTGTGGGCTATAGGATTGTTGGTGACAAAAGCTACGCAATTATTGGGAGACTGACCTGATGAACACCTCTGCGTAGTTTTTGAGCTGAGCGGGATGCTGGGATGCTGAGGGGCTTGGTCATGAAATCTGCGCAATTTTTTGAATGAGCAGTCAGTCAAATGACTGGAAAAACTGCACAATTTTTTGAGGGAGACAGGGACGGACACGGGGTGTCTGTCTGACTTGCCTGCGCAATTTCCTCAGTCAGCTGAGTGGGCAAGGTTTGCCGCTTTTGCGCAAATTTTGAGGGGAGTGAGTCTCGGGTTCACTGCCCAGTCAAACTCTCTGATTTACCAGCAGGAGGGTTGGTTGATTAGCTTGTGGGAAACACACATTGAAATGGCTTGTTGGACACTTCTGCGTTGTTCTGGGTGATAATCGGTCGAGTTGATTCTAGGGTGGAGATCTGACTGTTAGAGGGTCATCTAGTCGTCGGAACTTCAACAAAATGACTAAGTGTGTGAGTGAGTGAATTTGTGCATATGCGACCTTGCGAACACACACTCAACATGACTTGACGACAAGACGTCTCAAACCATCAAGATGATATACTCAACATGATTGACCGATGGTGCGAACGACAAACACGATGCTTGTGATAAATCGTTGAACGACCACGATGACGCTGCATGATAGTGCATACAACTTCGTGTGTGAGTGTGACGAATGTTTACATAGCGAATACAACTTGTACACAAGAAGCGGGATCTTGTGCATGACCAAAACATGGCTACAAGTGTGACTTTGTGACCAACATGCAAAAATATGTACGTTGAACGGTCAAGTAAGGAAGGTGAAAAGACTCAACACGAGCTCATGGGGTGAGCCCGAGTGCTTGCAAACATAAAGTAAAAATCTAAGGGAGACTCCGAAATTGGATGCAGGCCAAATTTTTTGAGGGTGTTGCAGTCGTTACAACACTTGGCAACACACTGGTTGAATTCCAGATTTTCTGTTTTGGTCCATTTACAACATAGGGCCTTGGTCCTTCTAGGAGTATTGAATCGTTGTGCGAGTTACTTTGGATGCCCCACTTCTCCCATGGACAAACATAGTTCACCTTTCACCAACTCAGTCAAACACAACAAAAATTTTCTGCTTGATCACAGTGTTTCGAAATCAGGAAGGGTAGTTTGGCTCGCGAGTTAAAAAATTTTAGAGTATAAGTTTTCATCTCTGGTGTTGCTCAACTGCTAGTAGACCTGGATAGTACCTCGACGGAGTCACGTAGGAACACACACTTTTCTCCATTTCTAGCGAGCCTAGTCAGTACCCTAGTGGAGTTGCATGCTTCACCTCTCTGCGCAGGAAGCCTTTCTCTTCTTTCACCTTCGTATTTTAAGAGAATTGTGCATATGCACTTATTTATTTTTGGGGCGGAAGAGGGATCCCAACTTATTGAGAGTAGAAGAGGTTGTTCCTTCAGAGAAGCATGTAAGCCCTCTGACATAGGTTTTCTCGTTTATATTTTCCCCTTCTCCTTTTCTACTAGTTGGATGAGCTTGATCACATAAAGTATAAGGCTGAGTATTGATCCCATAAAGCATAAGGATGAGTACAAGCATGGGGTTTCCCAGTGTGGACATAGGTTCATGGTTGGACCCAAGCTTCCCTTGCAGATGACTCATATTTTCCGTCAAGACTTCATCGGCCGAAGGTTATAACCAAGCATAGAGAATACGAACATAGGATTGGCCAAGTGTTGTAGTGTCATAAGACTCTTTAAATCTTAGTCACATACTCATTCAGAAGCCAGAACTCGGTAAAGGGCAACACTTATTTACAAAAGACCAAAAATAGTAGGATACTAAATAAGCAAAAAAATACGAAACAAAAATAGTAAGAAAAGCGAGAAAAACAAAACAATAAGCAGTAGAGAGACTTCTGTACGTGGCGCGGGGCCCGACCTACTGAAAATAATGTTTGAGATCTTGGTCGTTGACAGGAAGATTGTCAATCCTCTCGTTAAGTGATTGCAAATGGTACGTCTAAAGGCCAAGCTTCTCATGGACTGTGTACGGACCAATCCACAGGGATTGGAACTTCGTATGCTTGCCTTTGTCTTCATGGGATTTATCCCATTTCAATATTAAGTCACCAACATCGAAGTTATCTTTCCTCGCAGACTTCTTGTCGAACCATCTCTTGATACGCTTCTGGTGGAGTGTAAAATTTTGTTTTGCTTTCATCCTTTCTTCTTGTTGCTTGCGAAGTGTATCCATCCTACGCTGAACTAACAGACAGGGCTTGCCTTGGATTCTTGAGATAACTGAAGCGTAGACAAGTAGATGTTGGGCTGTAGGATGACTTCTTTACCATAGACCAAGAAGTATGGTGAGGTATTCAGAGAGGGTTTGGGTGTTACACGGTCAGCCCATAAAGCATTCGTCAAGGCAGAGTGCCAATTACGCTGCTCAGAGTAAACAGTCATTTTGATTACACGGATAAGGTTTTTGTTTGTTGATTCTGCGAGACCGTTTCCCTGTAGGTAGTAGTTAGATGAATGTTTCAGCACAATCCCATTTTTAATGCAAAATCATAAAGATTTAAAGATGAAAGTATGTTGCATTATTAAACACAAGTGATATCGGAATGCCAAAGCGTGAGATGATGTTATGTTGGAGGAAGCTGATGACCTCTTGGTCGTTCACTTGCTTGAGCGAAACTGCTTCTGTCCACCGCGTGAAGTAATCAATTGCTGTTAGAATGTAGTGGTGTTGTTTCGACGAATGTGGAAAACTTTCTCTGATGATTTCCAAGCCCCATTGTTGGAACGGTTCAGTCACTGCAATAGGGTGTAGTGGGGATGATGACCTTTGTGTTCTGTCGGCGCATTGCTGACAGACTGGGCACTTGCGGGCGTAATCATGTGCATCCTTGAATAATGTGGGCCAGTAGAAACTAGCTCGCATAACTTTGTGTGCAGTGGTATTTCCCGCAAAGTGACCCCCAACGGGTCCATCATGCAAATATTGCAAAACCTTCTCTGATTCATGTGCCTCCAAGCACCTAAGCAAGATTTTGTTACTGTGCTTTCTGTAAAGCACACCGTGCACCAACTGATAGGCTAAAGTTTTGAGGCGCAGTTCCCTCTTCTGTCTGATGGAAAAGTGAGAGGGTATAGTTCCATGCTCAAGGTAATGGCGCACATCTTTGTATCAAGAGTTTTTGCATGTAGTGGGTGGTGCTTGCACTACATCATACATTTCAATTTCCTGCTCCCAGCCGACGAGCTCTGCTTCTTCCTCCTGTGCGTGTATTGCCTCAAATGCGAGTTTGTAGAGACCATGACCATTTATAGTGTGAACTGGCCTGATTTCAAGATCATACTGTTGCAAACCTGTCATCCAGTTCGCATGTCGTTCACCCAGCTCTTGCTGTACGAGCAGTGAGCAGACTGCTCGGCGAGGCACATAGACTATGCAATGGTTCTTCAGCAAGTAGGGTCTGAAGTGTTTCACCGCCTTGTATATTGCATATGCTTGTTTGTCAATGGCGGGGTAGTTGAGTTCGAGTCCCTGCATGCTTGTGCTCATGAAGGAGATGAGGCGTTCGTCATCCAGTTCATCCTTCTGAGTGAGTACTGCAGCGAGTGAGTTGTCAAAGGCGAAGGTGTATAATAGGAAGTCTTTGTTGAAATCTAGGCTATAGAGTGCAGGCATTTCTGCAATAACCTGCTTTATACAGGTGAATGCGTACTTTTCCCTCTTGACCCAACTGTAGATTGCATCTTTCTTGATCATGTATTGCATTGGTTTTACTATCTGCACATAGTTCGAGATGAACTTCTAGAGGAAGTTTATCTTTCCCAAGAAGGACTGCATTGTTTTCTTGTTGGTTGGGTGAGGGATTTGTGTAATAGTTCAGACTCGTTCCAAATCAACCTTGATCCTGATTTTGGTAACGATGTGCCCAAGGAGGTTCCCCTCAAACACTGCAAATATGCTCTTTTTAGTTTTCAAGGAAATCCCGTATTTTCGACATTGCTCAAAAATTTTCTTCAGATGGCATATGTGGTCTTCCCGTTTTCTTGAAAACAGAGTCACGTCATCGAGGTACACCACTATTCTTTTTCCGATGAGTCTGCGGAAGGCGATGTCCATGGCACGCTGAAAGGTTGCCCCTGCATTTATGAGCCCAAATGACATTCGTTTGTATGCGAACGTACCCCACTTGGTACGGAAGGTAGTTTTGAGTCTATTAGGTTCTACTACCATAACTTGATTATATCCTGAAAACTCATCATGTAAGGAAAACATCTGTGCCCCAGATACTGTTTGCAAAATGTGCTCCATAGACGACATGGAGTAGTTGTCTTTGTCCGAGGCGTGGTTCAAGTTCCGAAAATCAACACACAAGTAGATTTCCCCAGACTACTTACATAAAAGAACAAGGTTTGAAACCAATGTAGAATGACAACTTCTGTATATGATCCGTGCATCCAACAACTTGGTGAGCTCTTTTTGTATGAGGGGTTCAAGTGACGGATGTACTTTCCTTAGCTTCTGTTGATATGGCTTGACCCCTTCTTTGATCAGAATGATGTGTTGGATTATTCGCGTGTCATAAGTTTTCAGATCATCACATGTCCACGCTAACACATCCCGGTACCGTTTGAACAAGCAGAAAAAGGCTTGCCGCTCTTGCTACGTGCAACACATACCGAGATTGACGAACTTCGGATCTTGTTCTGTTCCCAAGTTAATCAGTTCGTGCATCATGGTAGAGCTATGGGTTTTGTTGTTCCTTGGCCCCTAAAAGCATTCTTGCAAGTCATAGAGTTTTTCCAAAGATACCACACCTTTGGGGATGAGGTGGCCTTTCTTGATATCCGCCCCAGCTTGCAAAGATCGCTCGTGCTCGTCTTTGTCTATCGCTGCATCCTTGAAGGTATCAACGTTGGCCATGAAATGCAGTATCTATTGATCATCATCAAACACGCATAAATTAGTTATGTTATCCAGGATAGATGGTCTATACAAAATTTCAACAATAAATCTATCCCTAAGTGGTGACATTCTAGAAGTTGCGTTTGCCAAAGCATTGGCAGTTGCATTACGCGTTCTTGGTACAACAATGATATTAAATTCTTGGAAGTTAGAGATCAGTTGCCATACCTCTTGTTGGTAACTTTTGAGATGAGGTGATAAACAGTGAATGGTGTTACGTACCTGCCGTACCACTATTTCCGAATCACCTACCACTTTGAGTGCGACCACGTTGAGGCTAATGGATTTTTGCAAGCCCAACACGAGTGCTTCGTATTCAACAATGTTGTTTATGCACTCAAACTCCAAGTGGCTCGAAATCAAATGTTTCTTGTTTTTTGGTTCAATCAAGACACATCCGGCTCCTAAGCCATCCTATGTCTTTGATTTGTCGAAGTACATGGTCCACAACTCATCTGTACACAGACCGTTCGATGCGCTTGCACTACTACTACTACTATCGCTATTGCTACTGCTACTAGTGTTACAATGCACTGTACATGTTTCATTTCCATCAGTTGGGCAAGGAAGGAGACCCAACTATGTGTCTGGTGGGGTTGGAGCTGGCCGTGCAGGATAACACCCCAACATTGTTTCCAAGAGGCAGTTGCCGAACATGAGCTATGCGAAGGCCAACGATTCATTCTCGCCATTGATGGGAGTGACATTGTGCCTCATATATCTCTTGGATAACACCCATATTTGATTTTTTTCCCCTTGTACGGAAGCCACATGTGTTACTAGTCTGTAGTGAAGTATCTGTTCAGCTTGCTAGACCAGTGTTTTCTCAGTAATAAGCCATTTGCTTTTGGTATGTCCACAACAACAATGTTTATGCACTGGTGAACTTAACTGTCATGAGATAGTCAGATGATCACATCCCGAAGTTCACCAATGGATGGTACGGATGTCTGATTGAGTTGGATGATCTGCGTGAATGTCTTGCTCCATTGTGCATTGATCTTTTTGCAATGGAGAGCGACATGATGTTGGCTGCTGCACCAGAATCAACCAAACAGTTGTGAACATTACAGTTAAAGATTTCAAATGAAAGCAGGAATGGAGGGCATATAGAGTTTGCTTCTTCCATTTGGAGTGTGTTTAACATAGTTGACAGTGATCCGGGAGGTGTGCTTGCTCTCTTGCTGGTAGAGGCTGCGCTGTCTGTTGATGTCTACCCTAGTGCGCACAACAAGATGTCCCATTGACTATGGATCCTAGCCAACTTGAATAAATAGATGTTTGCATGAGTTTTCTTCATGTCTTCCACAATGTTGTAATCTAGAACAGGTAGAATCACTGAGATGTTTGGGAGTAAGACTAGTGTTCGTGTTGTCTGACAGAGTGTTCTGCAGTTTTCTGCTCATGGACGTACTCTTGTCCGCTGCTGTCTTCCCGGGCTTGCTTTGTATTTTCTGATTTTGGACGGCTTGTGGATCAACCTTCCTCAACAGTTCAAGTTTTTTTTTTCATTTCCCCAAGTGTAGGGGGAGCCCCCTTACTTCTGAGATTGTAATGGTCATTTTTCTTTTAGGGTTTCTTCTTAGTGTTAGTCTTCTGCGCTGCTTGCGAGCACTGATACATGTTCATCACCTACCCAGTGCTTAATGCCTCATCAACGGTAACCTCTTCTTCATTGTCTATATCTCCCTCCTGTCCCTGCGCATTGCTCGCTACTTCAAGTGCGTGGTTGCATATTGAGCCTGCAACTCGCTTCCAGTTCGAACAAGACCCTTCTGAGTGATCATCTTCATGAAATGAACAAAATTCATTGTTCGCGCACTGTTCGAGCTGGAACACTGAGCTCTGCCAGTTTTAGTCGGGAAGTGATTGCTGCCTAATGACATGCTTCCTTGTCTTTGTCTGGGCAACCGACTGCTCGTAGATGTGTCAATTGTTCGTTGTTTGAGCTCAGACACTTTTGATGTCAAGTTTTTTGACTAGATGAGTAAGGGTTTTAATATCACTTGTTTTCCTATCCTTACCCTTGCTCATCGCAACTTGGGGCTTCCTGCTCACATCTCTGGAGTCCTTTGTTGGTTCGTCATCCTTGATGACTCCAATTGCGCGTAGGTCCTTTTCAACAATGATTTCCTCTTCGCAGTTTTCTAACAGTGTTGGTTTCGCAACTTGTTTGACGAATTTCATAATGTTGGTCGGTAGTGTGGACGTTAGTAATCGATAATGATGGAGTCATGAGGTTTCATGTCCCCTGCAAACTTATTCAATATGCGCAGAAACCTCTGATTGAAATCTTTTAACTTTTATTTTCCCTCCATCTTCAAGCTTCCCAATTCTTTGAGTAACACGGTTGGGGTTTTGTCATCAACAAAATTTTCCAGAAACATATGTTTGAACGCACCCCAATTATGTATGGAGTTGACAGGAAGGCTGTGATACCATGATGTTGCGCGACCATCCAAGGTACATGGGAACAATCTACATGCGACGTCATCATAATGTACCTCAAGGGTTTGCAACTGTAGGTAGAAGTTGTCCAAGTGATATTTTTCCTTCATTATGTTATCAGAGTCAAACTTTGTGATTATTCTTTCTGACCGCTTTGACATCTTGTGCAAAGCACCTAGGAGAGCCAATGGTCCATGAGTCATCCATTCTAGATTTTGGTCAGACATGTCTTCTTGCTTTTCGTCCTCATCATCTTCTTCAGAATCTGACGGTTCCAGCTCCGAGTCTGTTGGTTCGTCTTCGCCTTCCCCTCCGCCTCCTGTACCAGAGTCTGAGCCCAAGATCATGAGGGTGTCTCATTCTCCCTGTTGGAAGACCAGAGGTTCCTCTCTGTTCTCAACAGCTTTTGCTAGATCTTAAAGTGTGGCAAGAACTGCTTCTTTCACTGATGATACAACAACCCCCGTGGGAGTGGTTTTTGGCTTTCTTGATGCGTATGGAAGATGTTGTATCACTGGGATCAATCCGATTTCTTTCGTGAACTCTTAGTTATGGGACGAATGGAGTGAAGGTGTTGATACAAAATTTCGTGTTCACGTTTGGGAGGTGAGGAGTAACCAATTTCAAAGTCACGCGTAGGTGAGAGGGAGTGCGAGTTACTGCCTTGACCAGATGATTGATGAGTGGGTGTGAGAGGTCATTCAACCATAAACAACTGGCGGACCTCCTTCTAGCACCAGAAATGTTAACAGTGCTGGACTTGCCAAGATTTAGGGGATCTCCCCGGTATGAAGTCCCAACTTTGTTTGGTGTAGGAGTCCCATCTGGTATGATGCTCTTGTTTCAATTATCTTAAATGTTTGCCTTAGCTCTTGCTTGTCAGCATGAGAGAGTGGTCTACTTTATCTTCAAGGTTCACATGCCTGGTGAATGATAGTGTTACTTGTGTCAAGGTTCTTTCACCACAGAGAGAAAGGATGGAAGTGAGTCTGTAGTCGATGGGGAAAAAGTCCCAACTCTGTCAGAGACACACAACACAACAGGACATGCACAACTTCCTGAGGAGTAGTCCACATGGATGCGGCAGTCACAACGCACACAAGAATATAGCATGCACAAAACCCAGTGGAGCAGCTCGCGCGAGTGCGACGGTCATTATAACAAGTTTATGTGAAAGATTTTGTTTGATGTCCGGTGATGAAACCCATGCAGACAGGATAACGTTAACAACTTATACAACACATTTTCATCAATATATGCATTAGAGAAACAAAAAGAGTTTAATTGTTTTAACATAGGTTAAATCAACATGCATTACAAGTGTTTAAGATTAGTTCTTACAACAATTACAATACATGTGTGAAAACGTGCTGGCCTGTTATCAGGCTTCTGAATTAAGCGAAAGTTCCAAGACACGTTGGTACACCAT
The DNA here is from genome assembly GCA_031772625.1 of Pinus tabuliformis. NCBI lineage: Eukaryota > Viridiplantae > Streptophyta > Pinopsida > Pinales > Pinaceae > Pinus > Pinus tabuliformis. The sequence goes on along the minus strand of CM062817.1, from coordinate 1,702,954,517 downwards.
ACATCACTAACCCCTTAAAGGGGCGTCAGAGCCACTATTTGCTCCTCAAAGAAAGATTATAGACTCTCAAGGCTATGTGGGGAGGAGCCAAGGTGAAAGGTCCTTTGCATGTACAAATGAGGGGGTATTTATAGCCAAGGACAAAACTGACCCTTGTGACTGTTCAACTTCCCTCATGATTGTTTGACTTATTTGACTCTTCAACTTTACATGACTCTTCGTATGACATGTGGGTCTCTTGGACTTCCACATTACATTACATTGATTTACACAGTATGGCCCACAATATTGATGTGGCCGACATGACTCGACACGACAGTGCTGGTATGTCCATGATGTTGGTGGTGTCCATGTCGAACTGCAGTGCTGCTGAGTGATGGATGTACTCATGGTGTATCACAACTTCACCTCCGCATGGCAAGGTGTGCAGAGTCTTCGATGGCCTTGGTGTTCGCTTGATTTTGCATGTGCACATTGCTCCTTTGTTTGTACTTTGGCATGCTTGACATGTTCGTCCGTTCGCGAAAAATTCTCCTCGCATGCAGCGTCCATTCCTCCCTTCACGAACACATATCCTTGCATGTATTCTCCTTGTTCATCCCATCTGTCGTTGCATCATGTCTTATCCATATACCTGTATCTGCAATCACTCATGATGAGATGACATCAAATCCATAAACCTCCTAGTTTACCATGATGCATTGTTATTTTTTTTCGGATGCAGGTGATCGGGAGAGAGGACAAGGCCCTGAAACTGCGCAAGGCAATCTTCAAGATGGGATGCGGGCTTCAGGCACTGCTAGTGAAAATTTTCATAGAAGTCACTGGGAGACTGAGATGGACAATCAGGAACAACAGTGACTGTCTATGGGATTGGCTCGGTTGGAGGGCGAATCTACGCAATTTCTGGAGGGAATTAGTGCGGGCAGCAGAGAGGCTTGCCAGCAAAAACTGTGCAATTCTTGGAGGGAGGAAGCAGCGGGCTGCAGGAGGCTTGGCAGCAAAATATGCTCAATTCCTGGAGGGAGCTGGCAGCGGGCTGTGGGAGGCTTGCTGGGAAAAATTGCACATTTTTCAGGGAGCTAGTTACGGGCTGCGGGGTTGCTGGTGACAAAAAATGTGCAATTGTTGGGAGGCTGACCTGTTGAACACCTCTGCGCAATTTTTGAGCTGATCAGGATGCTGGGTAGCTGAGGAGCTTGCTCATGAAATCTGTGCAATTTTCTGGGTGAGCAGCCCGTTGGCTGACTAGGTGGCTCGCTGGAAAAACTGTAAATTTTTTTGAGGGAGACAGGGAAAGACACTGGGTGTCTGTTCGGCTTGTTTGTGCAATTTCCTCAGTCAGTAGAGCGGGCAAGGTCTGCAACTTTTGCGTAAATTTTGAGGGGCGTGAGTCTCGGGGTCACTGCCTCGTCAAACTCTTTGGTTGACTAGAAGGAGGGTTGGTTAATTAGCTCGCGGGAAACGTAGATTGAAATGGCTTGTTGGACACTTCTATGCTATTCTGGGTGACAGTCAGTCGAGTCAATTCTAGGGTGGATGTTCAATTGTTAGAGGGTGATCCAGTCGTCAAACTTCAGCAAAATGACTAAGTGTATGAGCAAGTGAATTTGTGCACATGGGACCTTGCGAACACACACTCAACACGACTTAATGACAAGATGCCTCAAACCATCAAGAGGACATATACTCAACATGACTGACCGACGGTGCGAGCGACAAACACAATGCTTGTGATAGATCGTTGAACGACCACGACGACGCTTGCGCGACAGTGCATACAACTTCATGTGTGAGTGTGACATATATTTACATAGCGAATACAACTTGTACACACGAACCAAGACCTTGTGCATGACCGGAACATGGTTGCAAGCGTGACTTTGTGACCAACATGCAAAAAGCTGTCTGTTGAACGGTCAAGCAAGGAAGGTGCAAAAACTTAACACGAGCTCACGGGGTGAACCCGAGTGCTTGCAAACATCAAGTAAAAATCCAAGGGAGGCTCCAAAATTGTATGCAGGCCAAAATTTTGGAGGGTGTTGCAGCTGCTAGAACATAATTATAAGTGTGAGGTCAATTTTGAATGTGTTTCATACATTTACTTATCACATTGATTAACTTTGAGGTTTTTGATTTTAATATTTTAGTCAACAAATGCTAATGAAAAATGTGCCCTTCAACATTGAAGTTCAAATAGCGCAAATGAAAAGGAATTACAACTGTGAGGACAATGTTGAGTTTGTTTCATACATTTACTTCTCACATTGATTATTTTTGAGGTTTTGGATTTTAATATTTCAGTTACAAAATGGTGTTAAAAAATGTGCCATTTAACAATGAAGTTTTGTGAAAGAATTAATCAACCATTGAAGTATATTTGTCAATTGGGTTTATCTTGAATGGTTAGGAGGAACATATCAATCACAATGTTTTGTCTATGAATTTTGTTTGGGAAAATAATTTACCCATTAAATGATAGCATTGGAACCATCTTCAGCTAAGTATATTAATGTATATCAACATAAACACCTTTTCTATTGGCTTAATTTATTTTCCATGAAATGATTGTACATAGATGATGTTTTGGATTCCCTTCCAAATCCATTCATGTTCATAATAGGGGGTGAGCACACTGTGCTAGTTTGAATGACATAAACACCCTTTTTCAATGAATTATAAAAATCCTCTTGTGTCTGACTTCTTGGATCTCGGTGAATGCACTTGATTAGGGTAAACAATTATTCCTCTCTACAAGCTACTTCTACACCCTCCATTTTCAGGTGAGAAATTCTTCCTCACCCCACTTATTTTGTCCATCCTTCACGCGACATACTCCATTCAACCATAGGTAAATAGAATGAAATAATCTAGTTCAACTTGGAGTATAATTTTAGCTTCATTGTATGATATAAAAAGTACTTCTAGAAAAGCAAGTGTTGATGGTGTTGGAAATCCACCAACAAAGGGGTTCTCCCCGGTATGAAGTCCTAACTAGATCTCACATCGTTTGGAATAGGAGCCCAATATGAATAATAGACTCAACCACCATTATTATTAGAGGTTTTCCATGGCTGCAATTATAAATATAAGAGATTATGCAAACAATTTTTGAAACAAACAAGTTGACACTGTGAGACATACAGTTGCAGTGTACATGGGGTACGTTTAAAGAAGGGAAAAGAGAGAGTTAGACTCTACAAGAAAAGTAATAGTACTATCCTAAAAGAGACGCACAAGAGCATGGAAAAAATTATTGATTAACATGCAAAGTAGTTCACAAGGTAACAATGACCATAAAAGCAAGTAACAACACACATTTAATAAGATGCATACCAAAGCCAACAAAATAGTTCATTTTCATTAGTATGTGTAAACATAAACATACATCGCAAACAATAAAATAATAGTCTTACAATCATTCACAACATATGCATGAAAGTGCGCCGACTCCAAGAGCTTCATATATTAAGTGAAAGTTCCAAGATACACGATTACAATGATGCAATGCTAGCCCCAATAGTGGAACATTAAGTCACCACTTGCTCCTCCAAAGAATGATCTTCTTTTCTATGCCAAGCTAGAGAAGCCAAGGTGAAAAATTCCCTTTTCTTAAGCTATGAGGGTGTATTTATAACAAATGAGGTGACTCTCCACCTCCCTTGTGACTCTTGACCTCCTACTATGACTCTTGAACTTCTTACATGCCTCTAGGACTTCCTAGTGACTTTTGACATTCCATGTGTGACCATTGGGCTTCCAAACATTTCACATTTTTGCATTTTTGGAAAATACAATATTATGTTCCACCAATAATGTGGAAAAAATACATAAGACCAAACAACACTCTTGTGTTGGCACTTTGAATGACCATGATTTGGTGATTGTGACATGAGAATTGATAACATTGTATTGATGTGAGGTTCCTTTCTCCGTTACTATGTCTTCAACTCTTCGTGATTGATCTAGGATGTGCTTCATCTTCACCCTCTGAAGGGTCTGGATGAGTGTTGGAACCTTCTAAGTCAATGTGAGTTTCCATTTCTCTGTAGTGGTCCAAGATTCCTTTGCTCTTGCATGATAACATCTTTGTGACTTGTCTCCATAGGTGTACTTCTTGTAACTTCTCTTACTGACCTCCTTGATCTTCATCTTACCATGCTAGGATGATAAGACCTGCAAATGAAGTTCGCTCAAGAGAAGACAACATTAGTCCCAAAATAACCTATTCTATCTTGTTTACTTATGTGACACAAACCGTGATGGGACAATGCATAAAAACTGAAGTAAAACCTTGGGAATGTAGTGCAGAGAGTAAAGAGGTAGGGAGTGAGGGTCTGAATAGTATGGTTGCACAATGTGCAATAGTAAGAGAGAGGAAAGGTGTGGATTGAGCATTGGGCATGTATAGAATGCAAGGAGAGCAAGCTTAGGCATTGTAACTACGCAATCCACAATGATTGAGAGGGAGGATCCATGTATTTTGCAGTTGAGCACTGCAAGGACTGGATGAAGGCCCTACTGTCCACTGAGATTGTACAATGCATAGTAAGGGAAAGATTGGCCAGGGGATTGCATAGTTGAGCAGGAGAAAGAGGTAAGAGCGACATGCTTGCTGACTGAGAATCCACAGTGCATAGTGCTCAAGGAAGGGACATTAGTGAAATTTTGAGGTAAAAAATGGGCCTCAAAACAAAAATGTACAACAAAAATCAACTTTATAAGAACCAATAGGATTCAAAATGATGATGTCAACCATGGCGGATGACTCACCATTTTTGGAGTAAAAAGATAAAAAGATAAAAAAATAAAAATAAAAATAACTTTTTGAACTCGTATTCTCAATTTAACTCCCCATGATTTTACTCAAATTTCGAGCAGGAGCACTCGTTGGATGTAAAATTTAATTTTGCATCCAAGGAGTACCCATGTTGCATAGTTTTGATGGACCCTACTACACGAAAAATGTGCAATCACGTTTTTTCATGTATTTCACATTTTTTGTTTATTAGGGTCCATCGAAAGTATGCAACATGAGTACTACTTGGATGGAAAATTAAATTCCACATCCAATGAGTGCCCCCGCTCAAAATTTGAGTAAAATTATAGGGAGATAAGATGAAAATACCATTTGAAAAAGTAGTTTTTTCTTTTTGCCCTCCAAAATTTGATGAGATAATCTAATCTTATTTTATTATTTCCACTATTATTTTATAATATTTCTTTGGAGACCCATTTTAGACCTCAAAATTTTTCTAATGAGTCAGTGATTGCATAGTTAAGAAATGTAGGGATTGAGGAATGATCCCATTGTCCACTAGAAATTAGCAGTGCACAACATAGACAAAATTTGGTCAAGGCATTGCGCAGTTGAGCACTGCAAGATACAAGAGTGACATGCTTGGGTACTGTGATTGTGTAGTGAACAGTTGAATATGGGAAGGGTCCAAGGATGGCTCAACTATCCACTAGAAGTGCACAATGTGCAACACTGGGCTAGGTTGGTCAATGACTATACATTTAGAAAGTATAGTCAGCAAGATGGAGTGATTGAGCTCTGAGCTAGCTCAGTGCGTTGTTGAAGGAGGATGCCCTCTACGATTGCGCAATGCATAGTTATAGGAGGTAAGGCTTCATCACTGTGGCTTAGGAATGCACCGTGCACAGTTGGAGGAGGCTGAGAGACCAATCATGAATTGTGCAATTTGAGAGGACTAGGAAAAATCCAAAATTGATTAAGTGTGGGATAATTGAGACAAGAAAGTGAGAGTAAGAGTATATGACAAGTTGTAAACATGACCACACACACTTATACAATCCAACACATGACTGTAAGATGTTTAGTACCCAAAATTAACATGTATACAATGAAATAACAATAAAGTGACACTTATCTGTAAGTGCGACACATAATATGTACCTTTACAGCTTAAGTGTTGTTTGTAATCAAAATGTGTGTTATGCCATAGGATTGTGTCCAACACATGTTTTAATGATAAATAACATCAACTAGTGCAAGTGAACATGTTGGAGTTGCCTCTAGAAGGTGTGCCATGGTTCTCTTCAAGATGTGTGAAAACAAGTGCAAGCGATACATGCAAACACAAAGAAAGCACAAGCGATGCATGCAAGAATGAAAGCAGGGAAAAGTGACACTTGCACAAGATAAAACAAGTGAAAAAAACACATGTAAGAGTAAAAGAAAGAAAAAGCGAAAGAAATAGTTGAGAAACTCACTTAAAAGATGAGGCATTTACAACTATGGGTGAGAGAATGCTCCTTATACTCCACCAATGCATATAGCTCAAAAGTGAAGGATGAATGTGAAGGTGAGCTCTGGGGTGGACTCTTTACAAGGGAGCAGACATGCCATGAGGGTTAGGATTGATGAGTGTGCTTAGTGCATTCGGGAACTAGGATCCAAGAGTAAATTGATGGACTTGATGAAGTACAATCTCAATGTCCACAAAGGGTGCATAGTCACTTTCTGCAGAAGATACTTTTACACTTTCACCATCCATGAGGATTGAGCAATATGTGTCTCTAGGAAGTATGCAAGCATTATCACCAGGGACTGTGCAAGCACTATCTTCAATGATTGTGCAATCATCATCCGCATGGAACTGCGCAATGACTGTCATTAGGCACTGCGCTGTCACTACCATCACGATCTGCACAATGACTATCATTGGGCATTGCACTGTCACTACCATCAGGATCTGCGCAATGACTGTCATCAAGGATTTCACAGTGATTGACTTTCCCAGGTACACATTGACTGCAAGGCTTGCTTGGAAAAGGTTTTCTATGAAGACATCATAAGATAAACACGTAAAAGCATGTCACTTTGACACTTAGAATTCTCAAAGGAAGACTTGAACACTTGAACAACATGACTAAGCATTACCTTGATGACTTGAAACGAAAGATCAAATAACCATAAGGAGACTCCAAAATTTGGATGTAGGCAAAATTTTGAAGAATATTTGCCGCAGTAACAATGATAAGTAATTTTTCAATTACATAATTGTATTTGAAAATTCCTAATGATAAATATTTCAACTATAAAATTCAAATGCTTTATAACATTATTATCCAATATTTCAACTATAAAATTCAAATGCTTTATAAAACTATTATCCAATTGAAGAATAAAAATTCTACAATAACATCATTGATTATATATATATTTTTTTTGTAAACAATAGTTTTGATTTGACTAAAACATCTAAGTTGATTTTTGGAAGGACATGAACACATGAGATGCTAAGTTTTATTATGTGGGTTGAGAAAGTAAAGCGATTCCAACTTACATCTATCTCAAAAAAATCATAATATCAAGGATGTGGCATCCTAAGTGGTGCATAATCATGTATATCTATTTTTATTTAGATAATAATTTCTTTTTACATAGTTTGCATCAATCCATCATCACAATTAAAAATAAATAGATTAAAAATAAATAAATAAATATGAAGTTCAATTTTATGTTATCATGTTAAAATTACATGAGTGAACTTTAATCATTTAATGTTAATGGAGTTTTCTTTTTAATAATACATTTGCAAGATCCACTTATGAGTCCCTGCCTGCCAGAATAATATGGTACAAGAAGTGAATCTAGCAAAAAAATATCATATACATTGAAGCAAATTTAGCCAAACAATATCATATAGGAAGCTAGCTTTTCCATATGCCAGTTGATTTAACCTGAATAGTGTGTTGCATTCAGTGACCAAGGGATGCAATCATAGACCAAAGAACTAGACAACTCAAAGCATGTTATAAAAGTGTGTTTCATTGAGTCACAAGGGCTGCAATCACAGAGCCTGCAATCACCGATTGCAGAAAAAAGAAAACCAGAAAAATGAAAATCTGCAAGGCGATTGTGCTATTCAAATCATGTAAGTCATTCTATATAGCTCATTTTATAAGCTATTCATGAACAATAACTTCTCAGTAATAAACAAAATCATATGATATCTACATATCTAGATAAATGCTGAAGAGTTGTTCGCTTTCCACTTACAACTTCTATGTGACTTTCCAGACTTTTGTGCAACTCCTAACTTTTGTGTGTTGCAATAACTGACCACATTTTGTGTGTTGCAATAACTGACCACATGTTATAGAAGTTGACCCAATTTTACAAAAGTTGCAATCGATGAGAGCTTCAAATGTTGTAAGTCATTCCATATTGGATATCCTATTTCATAAGCTATTCATGAATATTAGCTTCTGAATTCATGACACCAGAAAATGTCTACGATTAATGTGGAATTAATATAGGGAAATGAAGAGACAGGGAGGTAGAGAAAGTAAATGTTTGTCGAACAATAGCCGGTCCAAGAAGGGATGCCCAAAAATTTTGTGCTTACCTGATAAAAAATGCTCAAGATTAATGAATTAATACAAGAAAATGACGCAGATGATAGGGAGGTAGAGAAAGTAAATGCCTATCAAACAATATAATTGGTCAAGAAGGGATGCACAAACAACATGCATTCAAAACATTTGGAGTGCATGCATTGAAAACCTGCATGCAAAACACCTGGAAGCTACAGTTTCAATATTAAAGCCATTTGAAGAGAGTGGGATGTTAAAATAATATTGATTTTCTGCACCTGTAAATATGTGAAGTCAACTCAGTGAATCACATCACAACATGCATATTAAAGTTAAAGTTTATATCGGAGCTATTTCACAACATGCATATTAAAGTTAAAGTTTATATCGGAGCTATTTATTAAATGGGCATTAGTTTTTAACTATTGAAGGGAGTTTGTCATGAGACATTAACCGATTTAAATAATATAGTGTGATTTTAAAATAATTTTAAAGCAATTTGAAGATAGTAGAATCTTAAAATAATATTGATTTTCTGTCTATGTAAATTAATGGAGCCGCATTATTATAATATGCATATTAAATTTATATTGGAACCATTTATTAAATGGGTATATCTTTTTTCACTGTTTATTGGAGTTAAATGTAGTTGACAAATCATAAAACCCTTTACTGTTGTATATTAAGTTAACGATTGATGAGACTCAACAATGGATGAGACAAAACATGTTGGACAAAATAATGTGAGGTATCAAGGTGACCTTAACTAAACATGTAAACTATTAAAGCATAATAAATAAAATACTTTTTTAAAGTAATGTTTTTTAACAAAATTAGCATTGCCAACTTAATATGTAAGTGTGAAAATTTAAAAGAGATTTTTATAATTTAATAAATACAAATGTTCGTATTTTTGAAGAAGGTTGTAGATTAAAAAACATGTTAAATAACCTAAATCACAACAACAATTTCAATTAAGAGAAGGGATAAAAACCTAAATCACAACAACAATCTCAATTAAGGGAAGGGATGAAAGAGATAATAATAAAAACAACAAAGTTGATAGTGGAAGCCTTTATCATACTTTTTGTCTAAATTGAGTAGGTATGTACTTAATGCTTTTTAATCTAAAAGTTTTACTAACCTTAAAGGATTAAAAATATTAGGATTAAGATGGCTATATGTAATGCTTTAACTTCTTTATATTGTTTTCCATTATATTTTTATCATCATTACATAAAGGGTGAAATATCTCTTTCGTCTTGAGTTGTAACTCTTTGTGCAATAATGAATATTAAACATTCCTATGTCTTGTCTAGGCGTCCTTGTAGTATTTAAATTTACGCGAGAATGATTTAGATAGAGGTATGGTTGAATGACTTTTACCAAGGGATATGAAGAAATGGAAAAAAATGAGGTTTCTTACCATTGCTTGAGACGACTCCAAGGATTCCTATCCACATCTATAAGGCCTTTGAGGTCTTAACTTCTAAATCATAATAAACAAGGAAATAAAATAATGATTAATGGTATTAATAATGTGGGTATCTAGTAGAGACTTTCATTTGGTGTTATAAAATGGATTTGAGTTCTTAATTCTATATTTAGAAAAAAAAAATGAGACTTGGGTGCCTCATTGAACACATATGGTTTGGTGTTTTGGTGAAGGAAAATTTTTTCGATTTCAAGTTTGCTTTTATTGTGAAGCTTGAGATGAGTGGAAATAATCTTTGAAGCAATGTTGCATATGTTTAATACATTATATGTATTTAGGTTATGTAGTCATGTAACATACCCCTTATTATCCCTGGCTCTAACTAGGGTTAGTAGGAAGTAGTTCCTATGTTGACCCAATCTCCAAGGTCTAATTATAGAAATGGGGTCCAAATTTTTTTGACCCTTCCCAACTTCCTTAAAACTAAAAATGGATAATGTTATTACATTCGTCTCGTCAAGGCCTTCCCAATGATATAAAATTTGCCCCGATCCAACATCCAGATCAAAAGCTATGCCCATTTAAAGCTAGCTTATCAAATAGTTCCACACCATGTAACCTGCCATGTGGCACCTATGTGACTACCCAAGTCATACGACACATCATGCCAAGTGGAAGTTTCCAACCCGTTCATGACCTTCCATGCTCACGAGGATCCCTCTCTTGGCCCAAATTATAACTTAATGTGTGTGTATGTGTGTGTGTGTGTGTGTATCTGATGTATGGGGTGCAGGCCCTCTATGGCCACGTGACCCCAAGAGTTAAATCCCAACAGGTATTGACACTACTCCTCAGTAAAATTTCAGGGACAATCTTATGGGCTATGTAGTGTTACACCTCACGTTGTATCTTGCCACCCCCTTTACTCATATGCAAGCACATTCTCACTATGCGACACTTACCCATTGGACGAGCCCCAAACACCAAGACACCCTAGAACTTACTCTACTATGCCCTGCACCCAAAATATTTGGGATCTAGGGTTCAGGGTGACTTCACCAGTCTTAAACATCGGGGCGACGTCATCCCTTGTTACGTCCTCCATGCTATGTGCCACGTGACTATGGCTTCCACTACAAAATTTCCCCAAAATTTAACTAGGGTATTTCTTTATTTTTTGTGTTGGGTAACATACCCCATTACCGCATCATCATGGGGATTTGATCTCGAGAGTTTCCCTTGGTGCTCCCTTTGAAACCTTCAAGGTCAAAGTCCCAAGGCCATCCAATGATGGAGAACACTTTGTGATCATCGAAAATTCCGATGGGATCACATACCAGTTCCATAGGATTGATTCCATAGTTAAAATTACACTCGCCAGATCTATGGTATGTAGGGGATTAAACTTTTCTTGGTACGGAGAAGGTGGGAGTTCCCACATTCATAGTGTTGTGACCAATTCCACTAGATTGATATGATGGATTGAATTACACCTGCCATATATTACGGTATGTGGGGGCTCTACCTTGTCTTGGTATGGAGAGGGAGGGGGGTCCCATATTGGATCCCCACCGTCTGTTGGTGTCTTGAATCCATCGTTGATTTGTGCATTTTCCAAAGTGCTCCGACTCAGGTCACATGCACTAGGGGACCCACCCTCTCAATGTTATGCTATATGGAGGATAGGCCCCTCCCACAATGGCTCCATTGCTCCACACCTCACATTATAACCACAAGCACTAAACCATTCGGCGGGGCTTGGTGCTTAGCCCCAATCTCCCTCCCTTATGGTCACATGATTGTCATGTGATCGAAGGCAAACACCCATGGAACTAAAGTCTTGAATGAACGTAAGCATCATTTTCACAGTGTACACAACATTTGGCCCTCGATCCTTCATCACATTTCAGTGAATAACCTCTTCACCAAACTTAGAACATATATATATATATATATATATATATATATATATATATATATATATATATATATATATATATATATATTATTTTCAAGGATATGAACTCATTGGTTAAGCTTATCAAGAGTGCATAGGGCAGCAGAATATGGTCAACCTAACCTGTCATGCATATATATATATATATATATATATATCTCTGTCTGTGTGTGTGTATCATTCACCCAAGACTGCGACTTAGAAACTAGGAACCACTGATCTCATCATTTTTCTTGTAGTCAATTAATTAAGTAGCAGAGTCATCCACCTCTTCACACACAGGTCAGATAGACCAACCTGTAGACTTAGGAAGATCACATGAATAACCATTCACGGAGGAAGACATTCGAGAGAATTTCTATACATAAATTCCATAGGAAAATGAAGCATTCCATAAAGCCTATGCATAAAATAGTGACATTCTTGTTCATACAGGAAAAAAACACCCCCATAATTAACATTGTATTGTTTCAACGTTATAAACAGTGACATAAGAGGCACAAACATAAAACATGGGTATATACTTATCTTATAAGAGATCCGTAAACTGAGAGTGGGACTCTAACTCTCCACCTAACCGTAGACAAGCTACATATTTACTTATAGTTGTCATCCCCGAGCCAGATTCCAGTGTTTGAAGTGGAGTTCCTTGAGAAGCATTTTAACTGACATACAACTAAAATAGATGCACAAGGCCACACTACATTCATCCACCAAATACATAGGCATTCATCTTGTGTTACCATACTTTATAGATATGATTAACCTTCATGCTAGGATACTACAATGCATAGATTATCGCTCACTGCCAGGAGAAGAGAGTCCACTTCAAGGGAAGGTTCATCAACTAGATAAGATTTTGTTAGGTAAGAGACTACCTCTCCAGATACTTCATCAGTGATTCAAGCACCAAAGTTTCAAACCCAAGTCAGCTTCTAGTGGTTCATCATCCCTCAAAAATACCTGAGTGTCCCTTCCCTAGCCAATAGGTTCATCAATCCACAAGATTCCCAGTGGGTTATTCAACCTTCAAGAAAGTCACTTCTCTCTATAATGTTCAGCCGACAAGCCTTCTCAGGGCTCCTCAGTTAGTTAACTCTACAAAGATCTCACCTGCTCTCTGCTCTCTTACCTGCACTTCTCTAGAGGAGTTTTTTTTTTTGTCTTTTCTCCCTCTCGCTCAAGCGCATATGCCTCCCGAGTATCCTTCAATGAATCCCCCCTTTTGATTTTTTCCTTGCGCCTCCTTTCAATGGACTAATCACCTAGCTTTTCCCAATGGTCCATGTAGTCCCTCTCCCTAGGACAATATAACCCATGCTTGTATTTAATAACTTTTCCTCTTCTTGCTTGATGCTAGAGCTAAAGGACACCTAGGTCCGCCCATCATTTTTCTAGTTAATTTATGAGACATGCAACCCATGACTGATATATTTAAATCAACCATTTCCTCAAGAAATCTCCCTCTGCAAGCAACCCGAATCTGTGTCCCCGTTATCTGAATGTTTTAAATAATTACAATTATTTACAATGAAGGAATACTAACTAGGGGATTTCATAAGTCAAAAGTAGGTTCTACTAGTGGGTGACCCTCTTCTCCTCTCTTTCTTATTGTTTGCTTATTTGTTGCTATGTTTCTTAATAACACCACACAAATTTTTATCTACCTAAATTTAATTAAGCACACACCATCTCATCTTCAATTTAGGGTGTTAAGGTTAAAGCCACTCGAATTTAATGTTTCTTCTACATTCCTTCAAGTGGGTGCAGGACATGGGGTTCTTTACTCTTGATGATTGTGTGCTAGCAGGAAGAAGTATACATCTTATAATCATACTTATATTCTTCATTTATAATCACAATAATGTGAAGCTTGCTAATGATTCCTCAAGGACTGATATGTGGAAGCATGTGATTACTTTTGCCACAACATAGTTCATGTTCAATGTATTTTTCAAATTCTTTTATTGTTAGGAGTAACCATCCAATGTAAACACTCCCTCAATCCTTTGTTAAACTTGACCTATAATATTTCCATAATCTAAGAAGTTTTCCAAAATGCATAGGAACGAATACACATGGTTTCCTAAATTAAATCTTATGTAAGTTGCACTTTTTTTTAGTTTTTTTTTGTCACATACCTATTGTTTTGCTGTACCATTTTCTCTTCTATTTTAGTTTATTAGACTTAATTATGAAATATAGTAATTTCACTATTTTATTTTGGTCATACTTTAAAATCTATTTAATTATTTTAATCATGTGTGGACACTAATATTACTTCCTTCTTTTCAATGAAGATGTTAATTGGATTTCAAAGAAGTCTTTGAAATGTTTAAGGAATCAATGAGTTTAGAATGTTGGTCCTCAAAGCATGTAAGACACTAAGGCTCTAAAATGTTTCAAACAACTCAAGTATTTGGAACGCTTTGGGTTTGTCATTATAAGGTTATTTCAATAAAATGATTCATTTTACTATTAAGAGAAACAATATGTACACATAGGGAATTTTATATGAAAAAGAGGCAAGCTTGCAAGCAAACCTTCACAAGCTAAAAAATTTACCACATAGACTTAATACCCACACACACACACACATTAAAATAGATATGTTTAGTTAAATAGAACACACACTAGGAAGTGCTAGAACATTAAAGCATAATTCATGCTATTGAAGGGCTCAAACCCACATTGGGTGGTAGATTATTACAATCTTGGAGTAGTTCCTACCCATTTGGTGCAAGTTTAAAGTCCATGAGAATGAGCTCCCATTTATCTTTGTCTTGTTTAGGGTCAAGATGCTTCTCAGCTTCAAAAATTGTTAAAGCTAGCTCAAATTACTTGTCATTTCATTGTAATGTGAAATTAGTGCCTTTTGTGAAGTTCAAATTTAATTAGAAAGAAAAGTTTATGAAATTTAGTTGTACTTGAATTGTTTAAAAAACACTACACTAGAAAACTAGCTTTAAAATTAGTAATCAAAGATATGCCAATATGGCAACATAAGATTAGAGTTATATTCTTAAGAACTATTGTCATATTGCACCAAATTCTACTAGTCAATGTTACATACATTTTTATTTCCATGGCCACCATCTTGGATCCCTACAATTTAAAAGTATATAGGTGATAAACTCACCGTATTGAACACATGTATAGGTCCATCCAAATGTTAACTGATACTTATTTATCTTCCAAAAACCTTAAATCTATTTAGATCTCATACACCTAATCCACCATACCCAAATCCATACATGGCTAATGCAAGTTAGGGAAATCAAAATGAATCAATAATTATACTTTTTAATTATTAAAATACACATTTATTACAACTAACAACACTTATTTACTCAAATGTTTAGAATGACTTACTCATGGAATTAGTTTGGAAATGAAAAGAAACTACATGTAAAGTTAGATTTTTCCAGTATTTTTGTCTTTATATATAAATTAAAAATGTTGTAAACAATATATCTTTCAATATTGAAATTTTGTGAAATAATTTACTCGCCACAATATTATATTAATAGTGTAGTTATGTTTACAACTAGATTTTTGATAAAAAAATTACCTACTAAATAGTGGCATCAAATACCATCATCAAGATAATATGTCAATATGTGCACTAATGTTGACACATTGTCCCACTAATATTTAGGTTCCATGAATTAAGTTAAGTGCCCATAATGATGCTTTCAATTTTTTTGGTTCGAAACATAAAATTACACCTAGAAAGGTAAGTTGCTCATTTTAAAAGACAAAAAATTTATTTTCCAAGTCATATTTGATATCTAAAATGCCTCATCATAGAGATTTTACTTATCAAATTCACTAAAGCCATTTACCAATTGAAAAAAAAATTCCACAATAATATCATTTATCATATTGTTTATAGATAATCATTTTTATTTAAATATAATATTTATTAATGAAATTTTAATGTTATTCTATTTATTAAAGAGATTTTATGTTATTACATGACATACTTTGTATCTTGTAATGTGAAGCTTTCTTGATTTATATGAAAACTATAATTTTAATTTAAAAACCAATTATTTTATATAAATTATAGTAATATATTGTTATCTATTAATTAAAATGATAAAATATTGACACGGGAAAAAACACGTACAAGAGTATTTTAATGTTATTCTCTTTATTAACGAAATTTTATGTTATTACAGCGCATACTTTGTACACTTGTAATGTGAAGCTTTCTTGATTTATATGAAAACTATATTTAAATCTATAAAATAAATATTTTATATATATTACAGTAATATTTTGTTATTTATTAATTAAAACGATTATATATTATAGGTTAAATTTTTTATAATTAAAATAATGATAATATATATGTTAAATTTTTTATAATTAAAATTATATATATATGTGTGAGAGAGAAAAGGGTCGGTTTTTATGACCAAAATTATTTATATGTTTTTGTTACTTTTGGTGCTTCAATATGTCAACATAGTTATAGCAAATTTGGTGCTTCAATATGTCAACATAGCTATAGCAAAATTTTTTTGCCTCCATGGGTTTTTTGCTTTACGATTTTGCACTGACATCTCCCATAAACTTTAGAAAATTGACCAAAAACTAGTTCAAATTTACAATACATAATACAGATTTAACTAGGGTACCCCAGAGAGAACTGCTTTAGACTTGTTCCCTACTTCTACTTGTTTACCACGAGCTTGTTCTTCACCATGTGATGCTCCTTTGACGTCAACATTCTGTAGGACCATTTCCAAGTCAATGAAGCCTTGCAAGTTATCATCCTC
This sequence comes from Pinus tabuliformis, assembly GCA_031772625.1. NCBI lineage: Eukaryota > Viridiplantae > Streptophyta > Pinopsida > Pinales > Pinaceae > Pinus > Pinus tabuliformis. Next base: position 1,702,937,992 of record CM062817.1, on the reverse strand, counting down.
AATGAACTTGGCAACTTCACATGACTGAGTCTTCAATAAGTGAATATTCGCCTCTAGACCAGTGGGCTTCCTCTCCATCCATGCTTGTAACCACTTGAATTTGTGGTCCATGAGTTTGGACCTCTCGTCCCTTTCCCGCTGCATGAACTCCAACCTCTTGATGACTAATTCATACATCCTCATCATAATTTTAAACAACCTCTCCACATGCTTCTTCCAGCATGGCAATTCCCCTTCTCCTTCTTGGTTGCCCATGGCAACCTTGCCCATTGTCTAGTTCCTTAGCAGGAAAAATGAACATAGGGGGAAAGAAGCAGATGTAACAACTGCTCTAATATCCATCTAATTTATTATTGCATGTGCTCCTTGACGATGACTAACCTTGAGAAAGAGCATTAATTCAACCCTAAAGTGAGATCTCCAATCATCCTCCCCATCCATATAGATAATATTCGCGCATTGGGATCGCTCTAAAGCATTAATATTCATGGAATCTAGTAATTTCAGACATATCCTCAACATCAAGTGAAGAGTCTAATTCACATTAAATATCCACCACCCTTTAGGCCTTTTAGACTAGTTGTTATCACCCCTGTGCAAGAGATGTAACAAGTAGAAATCATGTCAACCACACAAATGTCTGTCTGAGAAGACAAAGCCATGGAAGTGGAATTCCACCTTGTGCTCGTCATTTATTTCTTTTATTCTAATTATCATAAGCTTCGATCGAAGTGAAATCACTATTTTTCTCATTAAATTCATCTTACAATCAAGGGATTGGAGCCACAAACCTTGCTCCATCCTGAAATTCGATAATTCCTTGCTCAAGCTACGAGCCTAGCTTGGCAAGCTTATTTTCCTTGTCATTTAAATTCCTAAGGATATGCTGGAGGGTAATTTCTTCAAATTTTGAGCTTTATAGGGCTATTCTATGAATGATTGAAGGGAGACTAGAGAAGCTACCTAGTACCACCTTGGAGATTTGTCTAATAACAACCATAAAATCTTCTAGGACTTTTACGTTCTTTATTCCATTGTTTGTAGCAATGTCTAGTTCTTTACAAAGTGCCCAAAATTTAGCTCGGTTGTTTGATGTTGTTCCTAAGCTCCATGCAAAGCTATAAACCTTTTGTTCTTTGGGGTAGTCAATAACCCCTCCCGCTCCTTGTTGCCCTTAAAATAAATTTATATTAATTATATTTTAAAGTTAAATAAAAAATAAAAAATAATTTATTTTAAATTTTAAATATTATATATGTTTTAACATCCCAAACAACACAATCATTCAATGTGTTGAGAGACACTCTACAACCCAGTATATGAGACAAATGCGTCACATAATTGTACATTGAAAAAATATAAAAAATTTATGTTAGCTTATTGATCTGAACTTAAACAGGAACACAACAAATCACAAATATAACCATAAATACAAAGACACAACAAAAATAACACTTCATTTCATTAATATCAAATACTCAAATATGCTTACAAACAGAATGGAAATAAAAACACTCGGGTGATGGTAGCTTATCTCTGAGAAGAGATGTGGCGGCTACATGCCTATGAATTGTATTACAATGAGGCTCAAGGGTCTATTTATTATTGAAAAACAAGGAAAAACCATAAAGAACCAAGACCCTAACTCTAGGAGATGAAATGCCAAGAGTTTGTGGGCCCCATTGGGGTTAGTTGGGTAGCCAACTTCCCAGGGTCGTAACTTGGTCATATTATCTTTGTTTGGCATGTATGATACCTTGTTGGAAAGAACTCTCCAAGTTCTATAGGATTTGTAGCAAACCAATAGTTGTAGCTTGATGTAGACCTCAAAACTGCTTTGAAAGTTCAAGACCCGAAAAACTACTAAAAATAGTAAATGTTGTGATAACAAGGAAACAGATGAAACCGGTTGGAGGTCTAGGTGAAATAGGTGGGTGGCCACCAATATCCACCTGGATCACTTATTCATGAAAAATAAAGAATAATATTGAATATGTCAGCTTAATTAAACTTTTTAACAAAAAACATATATATACAATAATATTATTGATCACAAAAGAAAATTAAGCAGGGACAACATTCATGAAAACAAAAAGAATAAGGTTTGTTTAGCTAAAGAGTATAATTACAAAAACTTTTATTAAGGTATGTTTGCTTTAAAAAAAATTCTTCATTAAGGTATGTTTGTTCTTAAAAAAATATTAAACTATATTATTGTGTAACCTATAATAATGGAATAAGATTATTTGCCTATAAATTTAGCCTCGCTTCACATTGGAACAACAAATTCAATAAGCTATAAAACTTACCCAACACCCTATTTCTCATTTTCCTTCGCTTTAATCCTCGATCAAGCATTAAACAAAAAGGATTAGATTAAGCTTCCCCTTCAATGTAAAAAAATCATATAAGATTATTTGCCAAAACCTGAGACTGATCAAACAAACATCAACTCTTATTACATGTAAAATGTTGCATAAAATTAGCATAGTTATAAATCTAAAATGCTGCCTACAAAAAAACTACATAAATTAATATCATAGTTTAAACATGTTTGTGTGAAGTAAATTTTATCAAGGTAAAAAATAATTATTATTTTAGATAAATAAATCAAGTAAATTGATATTATAGTTAAAATGCTTTTGAGTGAGATAAATTTTATCCAAGTAAAAATTAATAAGTATTTCAGATATAGAAATTAAATAAATTGATATCATAGTTAAAATGTTTTTGTATGAGGTAAATTTTATCAAATAAAAATTAATAAGTGTTTCAAAACTTGGGCCGATTTTTATTTTTGGAAAAACCTATTAATTGAAGAGCATCAGGATCGTCACTTACCTGAGATCTAGCCAATGGCCCAGAAAATCAAAGTCGTGACGGGGTTAACTTAAGCGCTGGGAGCAGATCGTCAATAGACGGGAGCAAGAGACAAACAAATCTCCATAAGCTGGCGCTGTCAATCCTGGAGGTAGAAGCCCAGAAGAACCATTAGAAAACCCAATTCTAAGCGACCGAGTAGAGAGGGGCCAGGACACGTCATTCTGAACATTTAGAACTCAATTCTAAGCGATCGGGTAGAGAGAAGGACCGTGACACATCATCCCGATGGTAAGACCCAGAGGGAGAGTGCCAGAGTCTCTGCATTATAATTGAGCAGCGGCCCGGAGGTTAAAGGTCGGTACACAACGATATGTTATTTAAATTCTCCAATTGTTGTTTATTTTCCACTTATGAATATTACCAGCGCTTGGCTTATACACACATAGTGTATAACACTAAGTGGCAACATTTGGCATATACCTTTTTAGTATATAGCATTGGTCCGAAGGCTAAAGTGAAGAGTTTTTGTCTCTGAGGGATATTGTACATGACTCGGGCTATACTAAGCACCTTCGGCTAAGGGAACCAACTCCTAATAGGGCCAAATTAAGAAAATCTAAGGGAAAATTTTTATCCAGTGGTATTAGAGTGGTAAACTCTCTGGAAGAAATAAATAGAGTTTGATTTAATTGATTGCAATTATTTTGTGATTGGTCTATTTTTTAAGAATGGAATTTAGAATTGGAAGAGGTAGAGGTCGAGGAAGAAGCTGACCAACTACAAATGCAGAGTTAAGGGATGAAGTGAGGACTCTTAGGCGAAGGCTAGAAGCCATGGAGGCTACAAGACATCATGCTCACATAGGAGATACTAGTGAGGAAGAAGAACTTCCAGAAGAGGAAGAGGAGAGAGCTGAAGAACCCCCATAAATTAGATTTATAAAGTTGGTTTTTGGTCCGTGTTTCGGGTCAAAGGAAGAAGTACCTACATACTGTTGCAATTTGAATCCAAAAGAATTGACAGATTGGATCAGTGCCATGAAAAAGAATTTTGAGTATGTAGAGGTGGTGAAAGACAAGCAAGTCATATTTGTTGTTACGAAGTTGAAAAGACATGCAACTTTATGGTGGGACGAAGTGCAAGAAGAAAGGGCCTTAAAGAACAAAGACAAGATCAAGAGATGGAGTAGGATGACTGCTAAATTGAAAAGTAAGCTCCTTCCAAAATGTTATCGATTAATTATGTTTAGAAAGATGCAAAATTTCAAGCAAAAGATGATGGTTGCTAGGGAGTATGCGAAGGAATTTTATAAAGTGAATATGAGATTAGGGTACATAGAAGATACACCTGAGAGAGTTTCCAAGTATATCAATGGATTGAGGTTTGATATTCAAGATGAGTTAAGTTTAATGTCCTTGAGATCTATTGAGGAATCATATCAGGTTGCATTGAAGGCTGAGGAAAAGTTGATGAGAAAGCAAGGTCAAAAGACAAGAACAAGAAGTGTTGGAACAAAAGAGCAACAACAAAAGGGAGAAGCTAGTAGCTCAAACCAACAAACACAGTCAGAGAAAACTAACGATGCTAGAGGAAAGAGGAATCCTTCAAGAGACAAAGGCAGAGGCAGAGAGAAGGTGAGATGTTTCACTTGTGGACAGTTGGGACATTATTCCTTTGAATGTCCAAAAAAAATTGGAGAACAAAAGGGGGCACATTTAGCACAAACTGAGCCAAAACCTGAACTTCCAAAGGTAGTGGAAGAATGTGTCAACTCGCCAGAAGAAGGAGAAGCTTTGCTGCTGAAGAAAGTGATGGATGTAAATGAACTCATGCAAAAAAGAAGTTTATTCAGGACACTATGCAAGGCAAAAGGTAAATGTTACAAATTAATTATTGATAATGGAAGTATTGATAATTTGATTTCTACAAATATGGTAAGATAGAATGCCACATTCTCACTATGCAAAGTTTCATGGATGCAAAAGGTACAACATGTTATTTAAATTCTCCCACTATTGCTTATTTAAATTCTCCCACTATTGCGTATTTTCCCCTTGTGAATGTTGCCAACACTAGCTTATACATGCATAGTGTATAATGCTAAGTGGCAACGTTTGGCATATACACACTTAGTGTATAACATTGATCCAAAGGCTAAAGTGAAGAGTTTTTGGCTCTGAGGGTTATTGTACAAGTTTGGCCTCCAAGAACTATGTTAAGCACCTTCCACTAAAGGGACCAAATTAAGCCAATCTCAGGACACATCTGCATCACATCCCTTTCTCACACATAATAGTGTTGACATTAAAAATTAAATTAAAACGTAGACACGTAATTTAACTTATGTCAATAAAATACTCACCTTTTTCACTGCAAAATCAACACTACAAGCTTGGCATCGAGTGCAAAAATGTCGAAGGAAAACAAAAGTAACATTACAAAGTCGACATCGAGTGAAAAAAATGTTGAAGGAAATTAAATAAATTTAAATCAATCATGTGATTTAACAATAGTTATAATTATTTTCCTAAAACTTTAATTAAAAAACTAAAAGAGTCTGTATAACTTAGTTATGCGTTCATATGAGAGTGAATATTCAATATATATTAAGTAAACAAAGTTGACAACTATTAAGTAATAGGCTTATTATTAATATTTAATGAATTAGTTAGATTATGGGTTTTTATTATTATTTTGAGATATTAAGAAATAAGTTCTTAATAAATACACTATAACATTTTGAGGAGGTATCATTAATGAATTATTAAAAAAAAAGTCCTTCATAACTTATTAACTTTTTTTTATTGAAATTATTGTAAATGTTTTTACCAATATAAGAATGTTTACAATAAAATCTAAATGTAGATATTTTTACATTTCAATAAATATTAATATAAAGTTTTTGGTAACAATTTTATTAATGGTTATATAAAATAATTTTTAATAACAATTATTATTCACTAATCAAATTATGGAATGATATTAATATTTTGAATTACATTTATATTAATAATTTAATTTAGTAGAATGAAATTAAAGTTTTTATTTTTATTTTTTTTAAACAATAATTGAGAGATATTTATATTGATAAAAATTATATCGGAAGCTTATGTCATTGGTTTTTTTGTTGTTGTAAGGTTAAGCATTTAATATTCATTTAAAAAGAAAGTTATATATGGTTATTTTTCACATGCTACTAGTCGACCACTTGGGAAACCAGACTAGTAGCAGAGCTTCAAAATTTTTACATTACTTATTGCATAAACAACTAGTCTGTCACCTAAATTGAAAAGATAACTAATAGAAATACATTGTCAAATATTAAAACCAAAATCAAAATAGTGTCTGCAAAAAATTATGACAAAAAATTTAGCTCGCAATCATGCCCTGTTGTGGGGAAGTCCACTTGGCTTGATGGGGGAGAGTTACTTTTTTCTTTAGAGGGGGTAAAAGTAATGCATGTTTTCTTCTTGGTTGGGACAAATACTTTTTTTGTCTAGCTTCTCAATTTTCTCCATCATTTTTCCAATGGAGATTAGAGTCTCCTGCTAATTGTATGACCACTCAATAAGAATTCTTCCTATAAGAGTTTTGATGTGTCAATATAAGTTAACGACCTACATGTAAGAGGTCTGACAAGACTAAGTTGAATTACCAATTTCTGGGATCCATTGCCTTGTTTCTATTTCTACAAGATGGTCAGGAATGAACCTATGTTTTTGACAAACTTCCTCTTCAACCTTCACAATCATGCGTTAAACTAACTCTAGAATGACTTCCACATAACAAGCCATGGATCACCGACCTGTAGCCTAAGAATGAGGTTGTGAGGAGAATGGAGGATGGGCATATGAACTTACAGAGGGAGTAGTTCTGTCGTTCTTCCACCTTTGCGTCTTGCAGATATTCTACGTGTAGCCATAGAGGGAGTGTAGATAATAGATGGGATAGAACCAAAGAGCACAATTTCAACCCCTAATAAAGATAACAGAGCTGAGAACATAAACATAGGGGAAAAAAATTCTTAAATGAGTAGAATTCAAATTCGAAGGGGGGATTAAGTTGTATTTCCTGGCTTGAAAAGCCTTGTAATATTTTCATACTAGTAAACACTATAGGGTTGGGGGTGTTATGAAAGTTTGAAAGGAGAGGGGGGAATATGGGAATGCAAAGAGGAAAAAACCAAAGACCAAAAAAGGACGAAGAGGCTGGAAAAATAACCAGCATACTATAAAGCAAAGTTGAAACTTGCTTATGATATTGAAAAAAATGATGTAAAACCAATAGAGACTGGAATTACCTTGAAACCAAGGTCTTGTATCTCCAAACATCTAAGCCCGGAACTTTAAAAATTGAATCCACAAAGCTCCTAGACCTTGATTCTACTTGAGAACATGGAAATTACTTCTATAAGAAACCCTTCAAGTTGGCCACCAAAAGCAAGAACATTACCTAGACCATAAAACCCAGTGGTTCCAAATATAAAAAATGAAAAATAAGAAGAAAAATCTCTGAGCACACCACATAAGACTAAGTTACTCACAGACAACCTCCCATGCTACAAATTCCATTGGATAAAGACCAATTTAAATTATCCTCTCACATCATTGACTTAATCCCATTCTCTATCATAATTCCTCCATTTTTCCATCAAATCCCAAGCAATTATGCAAAGACTAGGATTGAATTCCATTTCCTTATTCGGTTTCCCTTCCCAAGCAATGAAAATTTTAGGGGCAAATATTTGCAAGTGGGCTAATTGTCCATGATTTTTCCACAAAAAAGATCTAGTAATTTCCATTTTTTTATAAAAATGATTCGTCGAAATTTTATAGTATAAAATTATTTTACCTTAAAAATCACCAAAATAATATAGAGACTATATATACCACCATTCAAAATTTGAATATTTTTACAAAGACATTAGTAAACAATTTATTGTTTGGATATTAAGGATTAATGAGATTCACTAAGGTGTGTAAACGTCAAGACGAGTTTCTATCCTTAAATTTTTCCCTGTTCTGGAGCTACCTTCCTACTACTTTTAATCGTGAAACATACCTCACACACTTTTTCCTCACAATCAACCATCTGAATATGTTGTGATTTACATGCATTTCTCTAATATGGTGGCATACAACCCCCTTCCTTTAATATCTTGGCTCTCATATCAAAGCGTGGGCCTTCATCCCACTTTTGGGCACCCATTGTGGAGGAGAATATTACATCATTGTTATGAGAATTACTAGCTTTGGATTCAAGGAATATTGCCAATTCCTTTTACCTAATACATAGAATAATTATGTGTACAAAAACTTCATCTTGATATTTATTACATGCATAAATTCTAACAAATTGTTGACACAATAAAGCACAAAAATATTACATGACTAAGCTAGATTATGTGCTTGATTTATTTTCACTATTGCTTGTGCTATTGAAGGAGAATATTTATCCTTTGCTACAACTGTCCAAAATTCCATTGTCTTTGATGAGGTCCTTGCTATTTATGCCTTTCTTAATTTTTCTTTATCTGGGGGTTCTAATTGTTCTTGTATCTTATCTTCATCAAGCTAATTTTCCTGATTCGTCTTAAGGGGTTCTGCATCTTGAATTAGATATGAGTGAAAAGTAGGTTCCTCTTACACCAAACCTTGTTGTGAGGATTCTCATTGAGATGAAGTGCCTTATTTTCCTTGAGTATCCTTTGATTGTTCAATATCCATTGATGTGTCCATAGTTTATTATGTATCCATTTTTAACTCTTCCTTAAGAGGATCCAACTTAGGTGGATCTTCCTTAGTAATTAATCAATGTTCTTCCTTAGCTTTGACCCATTAGGTTTTCGTTGTTGTTTTTTAACTTTCCTTGACCCTTTTTATCAATTTGCTGCTAAATGGCCTACATCAAAGCAAGATCTACAATGAAAATAAAAATGTTCATTATTTATCTTTTAGGTATAGGAATAACTCTCACCTTTTAGAATAATTTTTGTTAGAAAACCTTCACTGAAGTCCATTTCCACACATATGTGAGCACATGTAGTGATACTCTATCTCTTTGTTTCAATGCTTCTATCATAATATCTTCCAAGGGTGTTTCCAATGGCTTGAAGAGAGTCAAAATCATAAAATGCAAAGGAATATTTTGAAGTATAACTCTCACACAGTTAAGGAAAGAGAATCTATTAGAGGGTCGAAGGAAGGAGTCTAAATTTTTATACATAATGTAGAGTTTCCTTAGAGCTAGGGTCTAGAATTTAAAATCATATCCATATCTTAAACAATATCAAACTCAAAAATGAAGAAACCCTTTCCACAAAGGGTAAATAAAAGCCTATTCTTTTAACTCGGGTTTCCAGGAACTTGAAATCCATTTGAGCATACCTACTAAAGATGGCTAGAAACTGTTTGAGTAAAAAAAAACCCATTAGCATGCTAGAAGGGCTCTTGAAATGAAACATCTTTCCTTATGGGAATAGTTACGGATGGAACCTCCTAAACCATATGATGAGGAGAATTCAAGGTATTCTTCATAACATCATTGAAAGAAAACTTACCTATATTATCATTTGTAGGAAGAGAACCAGATCAAAAACCATCATCCAAATAAATTCTCATAGGACACGTTCTATTCATTTTAACTTTGAAAAAATATCCATTTTTACCTTCTACCTTTTTACTACTTTCAGCCGTCTTTCATAGCTATTTCGAGCCTGCCAATTCCCATAATGATGCATTTTTTTCTTTAAGTATGTTCTCCCACAATTTGTGTCAATTTAGTAAATTATGCTTGTGTATTTGAGGGACACAAGCCTTTTGTTACACTTACTCAAGAGGATCGTCACACGATATTGTTCAATGTTGTTATACAAGAGGCTACTATTAATATCCCTTTTTAATCCCCAAAATTTTAATTGTACTTGAGAATGATAATGTTGGATGGCTAAAATGGATATTTTGACTCGACACTATTTGATGTAAATATTCTTTTATTCAATATATTGCCAAAGACTAAAGAAAAGAGCAATGAACACATAGTTTGATGCCTGGGAGGGAAGCTTGCTTGAGGGGAAATTGTAAGGTGGGGATGGGAAGTTTTCTATCTTTCCTGATTTTTTGTTATAATTTCTTGATTTGGTAGTTGAGCTACACAACTACCAAAAATTATGAGAAGAATGGGGAAGTGGTATTGGATTTATCTAGGAGTATGGTTTACATACCCATTTTGGAGAGTTCTAGTTGACCATGAATCCCAAGGATGAGACCCTTGATTTTCTCATGTTGGGAATTGTGCACGTGTTAAAGCGGTGAAAAATGATAGAGAAGTGTGTGTGCGGTGGAGTAGACAAAACGAGAAGTTAAACCAAGAGAAGTGTGTGAGAACCAGAGAGAGTGTATACCAGTGACCCACAAATTATGTAAACATAATCGATCCACACTTGGGTGATGAAAACAAGACTTTGAATAGAAGGGAGCTAGAATCATTTTGAGTCACAACCAATTAGTGTGGAGGTGAAATATTAATTGAATTGGGGAAAAAAATTAGTGAGGAAGATTTCGACCTGAGATTCGGGAGCCGGGAGAAGTTTTGTATAGTTGTCTAACTAAGGCATGTTGGGTACTAAGATAAAGGAGGAGAATCGAGGGACTGATAAATCATCAGGGAACAACTCCCTTTTGAGTTTTTTAATCCTTGGATTGTCATATTTTGTTATGTTGTAGTCCTTGAATCACAATCTAAAGTGCATAATCCTAAATCTTGTATGTGAAGGAGGATTTCCTTCATTCCATCTAGTGAATTTAAACCTTTCTAAACCCTTAGAAATTTTTTTCCCATAAGGCATTAGGTCTGGCTCAGGGGTGGTTAGTTGCAAGAAAGACTACAGTGTAGTTAAGCCTAAGGTTTTGTTGAGACTAGCTCTCCCTTCTTTAGTTTCTAGAAATCTTAAGAGAAATAGATAAATGTGGCTTTTGTTTTTAATGAACTAATATTATTATTTAATGTTTTGAAATAATTGCTATATTGGTCAATGTGCTTGTTTGCAAAGATGAGCTGAAATTTATTGTAATGATTCCTTCAATATGTAGAAATATTTTAAGTGCTAATTATACCAATTTAAGAGTAAAGGTACATGGTAAAACATTCTTCCTGATTTGGCGGAAAATCTTGTTCTTTCCTCCTATATTTTTGGTGAGAAAGAATAATCATTAGCTAAAAGAAGGAATTATGTCGAAATGTAAATTTCATGTTTTTACCAAGTAAATATTTTTGTGGAATTTATGCTTATCAAAAAAGCTCTTATCTTTTGCTATCCTAGTAGTCAAAATTGATTTTCTCATGATGGAAATGCCCTCATATTATAGCCTTAAGACTATGTGATAAATCTGCTTCAATGTAGAATTTATACTAAGTCTAAAGTATAATAAATTAGAAGAGTAGGAAAATGCAGAGGGTGTGTAAGAGTTAAACTTCTACATGAAATTTTGATAATGGGAAAATTGGCTAAGTATGGGTGATGAAAATTAAATGATGCATAAGTGCAAGGGTAAGCCTATGGGAGGTTCATCTTCATTTAATCATTGGAAAATTAACTAAGTATAAATCATGTGGGTGCAAAGCATTGGAAAGATCTCTCAGTACCCACATAAGGTTTTATAAAATTGACTAAGACATGTGGGTGAAAAGTGTTTAAAAGAGCTCTCCTCACCACATAAAGTGGAGATTAAAATATTACATATTTCAAAAGTGGAGCCAATAAAAAATTTCAAAATAAAATTTATTTTGGAAAAGTGGTTCAAATATTTTGACTTGGATATAAACAGTGAATAATAAAGTTTACAGTCAATGAATAATAAATAATTATTTATCCTCCTTGGAATTCAACCTGATTATTCAAAGTGGACATGATGTAAAAAATGAAATAAAAGTTAGGAAAGAAAGGTAAAAGGCCTTTTGAGTAAATAAATAAAACAAAAGTAATTCATGAGAAAGGTAAGGAATCACATGGCATGGCCATGTGGCCCTAGTTCCAACAAGGCACACCCTTGAAGTGACATGTGGCACTAGTTTCCATGCGATATGCCATGTGTCAAATGTACAAACATGCTAGCCTAAAAATTGGTGTAAAAGATTATGATGGCCATATCTTGGAGTCTTGGACTCATAATGGGAGAAACCTTACATATTTGGAAAATTCTCGACAAGAAGAATACAATGAAGGCCATAGAAGTGGGTGTTTAAAATGAGAAAAAGAAAGGACAAATTTATAACTGCACCTCCTTAAGTTGACTTGGGGGGTCAAATGTGTTACACTACTAGTGCTGCTACTCTCGACATGCTAATATAGTGTTGTTAATCCCTACATGTTGTGATGATGATACTATCGACATGTTATGATGTTGCTACCCCTGATGTGTTGCAATGTTGCTACTCCTGACATGTTGTAGTGTTACCACTCTTGGCTTGTTTTGGTGTTGCTATTCATGTCTAGTTGTTGTGATATTACTCCTAGTTTGTTGAAGCGTTGCTACTACTCTAAGCACATCCCTTGTTTTTTCATGACACCATGATTCCAAGGGAATGATACGACACAATTGTAACATCTTTTTCCTTACAAGAATAAATGGAACAATTGTCTACCCCTTTTGATATATGACATGCAATAATGAATATGTTGATTTGGAGCACCACATGAGGATTGATTAAGGAAACCTGAGAACCATTACTACATATGCACTTGGTTGCAATAACTGGCATGGCCACATTGTAATAATAAGAAATCCATGTGTTATTTTGGATTGGTTGTTGAAGTTAGACAATGGAATTAGTCAAGTAGGTTAGAAAAACCTAAGAGTCATAGATTCTCATGACTTTTCTTTAAATATTTTCTAAAAATATATAGTTAAAAAGGGTATAAAACCATCCTCCCTCTAGGAGGAGGAGGAGGGAAATTATATGTTGTAATGGTATCAAGTTGTAAGTCAGTTTCTAATTAATAAAGCAACTCATATGAGGTTTGTGCCTCTGTTTTTTTGTGAATGAAGATTTAATCAAAGTAGTCCCTATTCATTCCTTCTCATACTTCATCTAATGAGGCATAGTCCCATCTTTGGAAAGGTATTATTGTATTCTACTAGAATAAGTATTTTTACTTTTATTAGTCTTTGCTTTTATGATGTTGTGTGCAATAATATTAATTTCAAGTAACAATTTTAGGAATTTAAGTATGCTTCAAGAACTTTTCTTGGTTTAGCATCGTAACAGCCTCGGGTTATATTTCCATGTAAAAAGGAAAAAATATGACCAAGGTCATGAGACACGTATTCCAAGATGAATGAGGGGGAAAACATCACAATGGGGGTCACTTGTGGTTAATTAATGGCTATGGAAATTGACATTGACATTGGCAAAAGGTAAAAAGGCAATAACGACAATTAATTATGGGAATAAAGGAAAATAAGAGAAAAGGAAGATGAATGGACATGAATATGCATGCAAGGGGAAATTAGAGAGAAAATGAAATAAAAAGGAAAAGGAAAGGAAGAGACATGAGACATCAATGATAAAAGGGCACCTGAGAAATAATTGACAATTTTGTCACAACTTTTGATTAGTTTCAGGAATCGAACTGCAAGAGGAAGAGAGAGAAAAAGCAAGGGAACAAGCAAGCAAGAAAAGCAAGGGAGTGCAAGAGGAAGTTTGGACAGTAGCAAGAAAGGGCATACAATAATTGTGGATTTGCAGGTAACAATGTGCATGTGTGATTTAGCATGCAAGGATTTGAATGCATGGTACATGCATTTGTTTATTTGGTTTTTTAGCTGCCATTGGCATGGGATTTTCCTGGATTGACAATGGTTTTAGTCTTGCCTTGCCAATTCCTGGTAAGCCATGATGTAGTGGGTTCCTTGTTGTGATTAAGCTTTGGATGGCCAATAGACTTTGGATCTTGGTGAGGTGGTTTTAGGAAAATTCCCAAGGGTCGAGGGTGGATATATAATTTCTCCTAGAACTCTTGACGGATGGGTGGAGACAGGAAAATTCCTTTAGGTATGGTGAAGAAAGTAGAAGGCATCCAATTTTGTTTGGTTTTCATGATTTTTGGACTGGTTTAGGTGAAATCACTATGGTTGAGGGTTGAGGTGGTTTAGCCTCTCAAAGCCCTAGTTGGTTTTGTTTTGGTTTATCTGACATGATCCCACATTCAAGCTTGGAATATGGCATGGGGGTGATTGGTTGAAAGAAATAATTGGTTTAGCCTAATCTATGGTCGGGTGGTACATGGAAGTCCCTAACTTGGTTGGCATTTGCATATGTATTTTTGTATTGATTCTTATTGAGAATAATGAACACATCTATTGGCTATTGTGTTGATTTTATGACTGGTTTGTCATGGCTTCATTCTGGTTGAATGCTAGTTATAGACATGGTTAATTGATGTTCTCTTGTTATGGATCTTGTTCATGATTCAATAAGTTATTGTATGGTTATATGAATGCATGGGTTAGCAAGTGTTGTTGCATCTAGCTTGAGAGGGCAGTGATCCTTCTTGATGATTCTCTGGTGAAGAGAATGAGACAATGATCATATATGCATTCATGACCTGTAATTACTATGTTTACCATATGTTTGATGAAATTTTTATCACGTGTTTGGTATGCTTGGGTAAGTTCTAAGCCTAGTATAGCTTGTGTAGACTTGTGATTGCCTTAGAATTGATTCCAGAATGTTCTGCGAAATTATGGGCAGTGGCCTATAGGATAGCCTTGAAAATGTGGCACTAATTTCGTGACCGCACACATAGTTTTGGGTATTTTCAGCTACAACTGCATGGAGGGAGGTATGTATGTGCGACTAGAGAATTATACTCACATGCACAACTTAGCATGCATGTGAATGGATCGAGATCTCAGTTAAATAGAAGTTCCATCTCAGGGTTTGATCATTAGAGGTTGTTGACTGACATCTAGGTGATATGGTGTTTATGAGATGTATCAGTAAATTTCCAGTTTGGAGGCACTACTTCCATAACTAGAACTTGGAGGTTGGGTCATGTCATAATAACTCTTAGCTCATGTTTACCCTAGAGAGATTTTAAAAGTGAGTAAATGTGGGAGGGGTGGTTATAGAGTGGTATCAAAACGAGGTTGCAACATTGGACCTTGGGGTAAAGGTAAATTATTATGCATGCATGTTAGTTGTCCATGTGTTTATCATGCATGCATGTTCATTATTTATTGTTATGATTATGGTGTCCATGTATGAGCTAATACTTGTGATGTTGTATTGCGCTAATCTGGACTGGCTTGTGTAGATGAAATAGCCTCCCCTGAAATACATTCAGGAACAATTTTGATTATGTTTTACATAGCTAACAATGGCATATTACAAGATATAGAAGGCCAAGAGATGAAGAGAATAATAGTTGAGTACAATTCATATGACTCTCTATATAGGTTGGAAGAGACATTAGTAGGTTGGGAGAGATTAGTTGAGTAGTAGGGAGAGGGATATTCTCCTAGTTTGGTAGATACATTGAGAAGTTTGAAGGGAGAAATCACGAGTTGCAAGGCAGACAATGAGCGGTTGATTTAGGCACATGAAAGGCTTGTGCAAGATCAAGAGAAGCAAGTTGAGGTTAATACATTCATCCCCTAGAGCCTTTAAAATTTGTATGAGCAAGGAAAATTGGGGATCAGTCATGGATAGGAAGAAAAGACTAATGGTGCTGATGGAAAAAGGTCTCAGAAAAGGTACAAAATGGATGATTATGATACAATGAAGAGTGGCATGCCCTTAGATACACCTGAGAGGAGGGCTAACACTCATGGATTTTATTCTAGATCCAATTTCGAGAGACATCATTGTCATCACCGCCAACGTCCTTATAGGATGAGTGAGAGGGGATATATTCCAGAATAGTTCAAGAAATCCAAGGCTACTACTTTTTATGGAGAAATGAATAATTCAAAAGACATATTAGCATGGTTGCTTGGGATGAAGAAGTTATTCAGATTGCATGATTATTCAGAGAACATGAAACCCAATATAGCTACCTTTAGTCTCAAGGGAAAAACAAATATCTAGTGGGAAGATGTTAAGCATGTCAGAGGCATCAGAGAAGAGGAGTTGATTTGTGATGAGTTTGAAAGACTCTTCGGGAAGAACTTGTTTGAGAGATGTTATGACATAAAGGCCAAGAAATTATATGAGCTTAAGATGGGTTCCATGACAGATGAAGAGTACATGACCAAATTTCTAGAGTTGTTGAGGAGTGTACCCTATCTCAAGGATGAGAAAAAAAAGGTCCAAAGGTTCATTGATGGATTTGAATTAGCATTCAAATATTAGATTGAGTATGATGAGCCTCAGTCATTGGAGGAATCCATGTGGAAGATGAAGCATTGTTATGAACAATAAAAGCACAAGATTGAGTTCAAGCGTGACTGGAAGGGTAATGAGAAGACTAAAGGAATAGGACTTGAGAAACATGGAAGATATTAGGTAAATGTGGAACCTCATAAGAATTTCAATGCAGCTGAGAAAGGACATGGGTCTTAGCCTGTGGAGCACTAGAATAAAGGAAATGGAAAATAACCATTGCGTTGTTGAACCTGTGGTTGAGATCATCGTAGGAAGGATTTCCCTTTGTATCATAGTGGTGCAATGGAAGTGTAACAGGATTCAAATCTATAGTGCTCAGGAGGCGCAGACAGTTGGGGATGTAGGTCAGATCATTCCCCATATCTATGCAATAGTTGATAAAAAGAAGGTAGATCATCAAGCATCCATTATCGAGATGGAAGGTGGAACCAGAGGGAGAGTTCCAACAGAGCCTCAATGCATCATGCAACATAATAAGATCATGCTCTGGGGCCAAGCAATAGAGCTAGTTAAAGTGTAGTGGAGGCACTTTTGGGCCAAGGAAGCTACATGGAAGATGGTTGATCAGATGCAGGCATAATAGTGGGTTTCTAGTTACAACTAAATTCGTCAATGTAATTGTAATCCCTTGAGGAATGATATGTACAGGTGTTTAGTTACAGGGAAGCATGCTTGGTACAAAAAGGAAAGGTAACTGGCATATTGTTATATTTATTAATGCATTGACAATTGTTTGTTTATGGAAGTATGATGTAGGGAATTTCATGGCAAAAGAGACTGCCATAGATCTTGAAGAAGGCTCAGGTTGAGATTTCACTCATGAACCCTTGGAAGCATCGAAAAATCATGGGGGTTGAGTCATGGTGTCTATTGAAAGTTTTGTGCTTTCAGTGTTTTGTGATTTGTTTGTGCTTGATTTGCAGTTTTAACTGTGACTGGTGCATGGCCATGCCACTTTGTTTGTGGTGTTGTATTGTTATTTGGTTTTCCTTATTCTCTTTGTATTTCCTTCTTTTTCTTGCCTTTTATATTTTGAGGGTCTTGGGAATTGGTTGGGAAAATAGGAAAGTTAATGGAGCTCAAGGAGAGTTGAGCGAAACCCAACAAGTAATTTACGACCCTGATGAAGCCTGGTGCATGAATAAAGGGCAATCGAATACAAGAATATGACAACCAGTTGGGCTGGTTAGATCCATTGGGGTAAATGGACAATGGCGGGATAATCATTAAAAATGTAACATGAAAGGTAAAGTAAATGGATTTGAGGCATTAGATTCCTTGTCGAAGTTGGGAATTGTTATTCTCAAGGTTGTGCATGCATTGCATGGATAAAGGAAGTTCTCTTCACCTTGAGCTTATGAACACTAGTAATGTGTTGTGATCATGATTATGCTAATATATATTTATGTATGTATGCCATTGTCTGACATGGTTGTCAGGGATTATTCTTACATAATAATGATTACATTATGCAGGTGAATGGCATGAAAAGATTCATGGTTTTATGAGGAATCAAGTGGGTTAGTAGAGTTGAAAGGTCTATCGGGTTAGTATCACATGGATATGATTTTGATATTGTGTGCTTATAACTATGCCTGTGTTTATTTTATGGACATGAAAATGCTAAAGGATACATCAATGGAATGAAAGTCGTGTGATTTGCGGTATCCTAAGACAAGCATGGATAGTAAAAAGAGCCACAAACCGGAGACTTGGGTTGTGGATGCACATAGTAAGGCGTGGGAAAGACACTAGAGGCAAGACTTCCTCGTAGAGATGGTGTGATCTCTGGATGTGTAGTACTACTTTTGTGTACATGTTGTGTTGTGTACATGTTTTGTTGTGTACATGTTGTATTCTGTCATGTATACTCATTATATTGTGACATGTGTCTTCATTGTTTTGCATTGTGTGTACATGTATGTGTTGTGTTGTACATTGTGTGTATGTGTAAATGTTGTGAAGGGATTGGTTCTCAGTATCCCTGGAGGTTTTGGATTGGGACAAGATCTCTGGAGCCCTGTAACAACTTGGGTTCCTTGGAGATAGTGGATTGAGATAGTTGTCCTTGGAGCCCTGGATAACTTGGAAAGAGACCTATATTGAGTGTTGATATTGAGGGTAGATGTGGTATAGTCTCTAGATACCTTTGTTGTTGATATTGAGGGTAGAGGTGGTATAGTCTCTGGATGCCCTTGTTATTGGTACTGCATATAGAAGAGAAGAGAAGGCACAAGGTGCTTGTCGAGTTTTGGAACTAATCCAGTGTGTGTATGGAAAGGAAAAAAAACAAAGGCATAAACAAAGAACCATTTGAAAGATAAGTATCAGTTTTATTTTTTTATTTTATTTATTTATTTATTTATTTATTTTTTTAATTATGAGTATAATCTAGAATTATGATATATAGTGGTTGATTTTTGAGCTTACCAGATGTGATATGTTTATACATGATGATTTGATCATGGAGCTAATTTGACTTGTTTTGACATGAATCAAACATAATTGCAAGTGTCACCTTATTGACGAGCTATTAATGAGGTATTATTTTAATTTATTACAATTCCTTTTGAGTCTAATGGAAATTATGTTCTTGGTACAAGAAATCATGGGAATTGGTTGCAAGATAGTTAAAAACAACAACAAAAGGAATTGGAACATGAAACAATATGTTGGTAAAGAACTTCAAGAGAAAGGTTGTTGTGGGACACTGGTGCCCAATAGTGTCCATTGATTTCCATAATCATGCTATGATCGGTATGATGGTTTTGAGGTAGGGATATGCCTTTGTATTTGGACCTTCCGATGCAAGGAAACCTTGCCAATGAATGGATCACTCGAGGGATTGGGAAGCAGAGAAGGGGATGTCGTGGAACTTGGTGTTGAGAATTATAGGGAAGCTAGATTAGATGTGATTTCTCTTAACTTGATAACTGCTTGTGATGTTATTTACTTCCACTTGTAGGATTTATAATTAGCTTCTTCTCTTGATTATTATGGTGTTCTTATCAGCAAACAACTACCAAAACATGAAGATCAATAGAAAAAATGGACACAAGATGTAGGATGATAGCCATGGCCAAAACCCCTCTCATAGAGGAAAACCCACAAGCAATTCTTCTCTTCTTATAGAATCTTCAAATGACGAATTCCAATACTTTTAAACACAAAATTGAGACGGACCCCTACAAGACCAATTCAACCCCCTTCTTGATGGTCCTTCCTTAAACAACTTAAAACAACAAATTTTGACCCTCTAACAACTGTTGTAACTTTGTTTCTCCAACATATTTGACCCCCAACAATTTTGACCCCTAGTAACATCTACAACTTCCCACGTGTGGGAGAAAGAGGAGAGTTTAGGCCTCCTTTCTTCTTCGCTTGGCTTGATTTATCTTTCTTAGTAAAATGTATGATATGTCTTTCCTTTTGATCACAGATTTCAACCTTATTTAAAGATATGAATTTTTGTCCTTATAGCTACAAAACCCCTAGCTTCTTCTTTGCATGTGTGAGAGAAATATACCCAAAAGCTTCAGATTTGTTGTCTTCTAGCCTTTCTTTAATATTCACTTTCCTTTTTGGACTTCTTCTTCTTGTGATCGAACTTCCTTGGATGTTCTCCTCCAAATGAGGTCGACTGCTTCTTATATATAGGCTTCTAAGGAGGACGAGTTAACCTTTATGAGGTCAACTTCATCTTGGTAGGATGACTTGGTATTGAAGGGTCATTTTGACACATTTTGACTCAACATAAATTATTTTGACTTGATACAAGATACCCAATAACAACTTCATTTCCCTTTCTTGAATATGGAAAAATAATTTAACTAAATTGTCATGCTACACTTCTCTTTCTTCATACCTTCATCCTTTCAAGCTGTGGGTTCCACACTAAGTAGATTGTAGACTATCTATGTATCATTTTCTTCTTCAAGTAATGATGAACCATTTTAACAAATATCCTTGTGGAGGATCTTGATCATCCTTTTATGCAAATACTTCATTCTAATGATGATGAGGTGTGATGAGATCTTATTTTCCAATCTTGCTATATGACATGCTTCAACCATGCAAATTGCTAATTTTGTTATCCTTTTATGCTTCTAATGTGATTTCGTCCCAATACTACTATAATGCATCCTACCATTAATGCTTGATGTCTTGAAAATAAATTTAATGTATGAGAGACCTTTAATAGTAGAGGTCTTTCACTTCTTCCTTCTTTGTTTTCTTCTCTTCCATTTCTTCTACTTCGTCAGTCACATGGGTTTCACTTATTTCTTTCCTTTTCTTGTTGCCCTTCTTAAGTTTAGGACAATTCCTCCTGTAGTGCCCATATTCATTGCATTCATAACACTAAATCTTAGACACGTCAACAAGGCTCAAACTTCCCAAACTTTCCTTTCTTCCTTGACATAGTTGCAAATGCTTGAGTTTTCTCATTAGAATCAATGGCATATTTTGATTTTAATTTGGTTTCTTCAATCTTACATAATTCCCATAGATCACTCAAAAATGTATCATCCTTCTTTTCATAGATGTTTGATACAAAATTTCCCCATTCATTCGGTAGTGCATTGAGTACACAAGCAGTCATTTCTGGATCCGACATTGTTTCTCCTAGCTCTTGTTATTGATCTTTAATCTGAGATATCTTCATCAGATATGAAGCTATCCCTTCTTCCTTTGATACTTTCATTATGTATAATTCATTTCATAAGGATATTATTTCCCCAATTGTACTTACAAAGTATAGCTCTACCAATTTGTCATAGATCTCTTTTGATGTCTTTAATTTTACTACAAAGGGAATGAGAGAATCATTGATAGAATCAATGAAGATTATTTGATCTCTTATTTATCCTTTCATATGTTTTGATAATGCTTGAGATTTTTCTTGAGGAGGATTTGTGATGGAGCCCTTGACATAATAAAAATTTCATTTTCTATGAGAATAAAATCTATTATTTTCTTCCATGCAAGGTCGTTTGATGTCACAACAAGTTTATTATTCTCCTTGTAGAATGTAGTCATTTTATTTGTAGGTTGAGACATGAATATAAAGTACTTACTTGATAAATAAAGATGATTCCTTGAAGATGATTTCTTCCACTAGAGTGTGACATTTAGAATGAGGGAGGGATGACAACGCATATTCTTCAAGATTAGGAGAGATGTTCTTCTTCATTCAAAAATGCTTGAGTTATGTTCTTTTCTTCAATAAAAGGGAGATTATTTTGATTCCTTTGATGATGATGAAGTTCTCTTCTTACTTCCTTTGGATGATGATGTGGAATGTGGTAGGCTTCCCAATATGCTTCAAATGTGTAAAGTCCTTTCTTTGAGATGGAAGTAGGGTCCTTGTGATGTGATGACTAGATATTCTTGATGTTATTCCTCTTATATTCGTTCCTTATGTATCCTTTTTCAATTGAGTGATCTTAAAGCTACCTTTCATTGTCACCTTAACTCTGAAACCATGTTGAGAAATCAAGGGCAGCTAGATTAGATGTGATTTCTCTTAACTTGATAACTGTTTGTGATGTTCTTTACTTCAACTTGTAGGATTTATAATTAAATTTTTATTCTCTTGGTTATTATAGTTTTCTTATCGTCAAACAACTACCAAAACATGAAGATCGATAGAAAAAATAGACACAAGATGTAGGTTTCTAGCTAGGGCCAAAACCTCTCCTAGAGAGGAAAGCCCATAAGAAATTCTTCTCTTCTTATAAAATATTCAAATGAAGAATTCCAAGCCTTTTAGACCCAAGACTGAGACCCCTCTAAGCCCAAGTCAACTCCCTTCTTTATGAGCCTTCCTTAAACAACTTCCAGCAACAAATTTCGACCCTTCAGCAATTGTTGCAACTTTGTTTCTCCAGTAATTGTTGCAACTTCATTTCTCCAACAATTCTGCAACTTTGGCCCCTAGTGACTTCGACCCCCAACAACTTTTTCAACTTCGCACGTGTGGGAGAAAGAGGCTAGTTTAGGCATCCTTTCTTCTTCGCTTGGCTTGCTTTATCTTTCCTAGTCAAATGGATGATATGTCTTGCCTTTTAATCATAGATTTCAACCTTCTTTAGAAATCTGAATTTTCATTCTTGTAGTTGCAGAAACCCTAGCTTCTTTTTCGCACGTGAGAGAAATATACTCAAAAACTTTAGATTTTTGTCTTCTAACCTTTCCTTGAACTTCACTTTCCTTTTTCGAATTCTTCTTCTTTTGATCAAACTTCCTTGGATGATCTCCTCCAATTGAGGTCGATTGCTTCTTATGTATATGATTCTAGGGAGGATGAGTTACCCTTTATGAGGACGAATTCTTCTCTGTAGGCTGACTTGGTCTTGGAGGGTCACTTTGATACATTTTGACTCAACATAAATATTTTGAATTGATACAAGATACCCAATAGGGTCTATTACATATGACAATGACTCTTTTGAATCCTTAACTGTATGAAAAACCCTAGAGGCGCACAATGGGTTCTTTGACCTAAAATAAATTAAGTTTCAGCATGAAAACCCATGCTTTATAAATTAAAATAATATTTTTATTTCTCTTTTACATCAAATATATGAAGTCAAGAGTACATGAGATATTATGAAGACCAAACCTAGTTACATAATTCGACACTTGGAAGGTGAGTGACCACACAGAAGGGGATGACCAGATTTCTTGAGGGACTAGGAAGTAGAGAAGGGAAGGTTGGGGAATAAATTTTTTTTGGTCAATAGAATTAGTAGTTGGGATCATAAACACATTGGAAGTGTGTCTGTAAACAATGAGCTAGTAACTGTTCATTGAGAGAACCAGTAGTGCAAAGATTGTAGCACTGGACATTGTAGCCAATATTTGATTTTAACAGTGGATTCTGGACATCTTGGGAAGGAGGTGAATCTTGGTACTACATTTTAGGGTGGAGGTGTGAGCCTCTAGATCTCCTTGTCACTGATGTAAGCATCATATCCTTTTATTTACTAGTTAAAGCAAATATGCATATGTGTATATTATTGTAAATACTATATTGAGTTGTGTTTATAAAGATCTATAAACAATATGTTTATTTCTATTTAAAGAAAATGTGCATGAATATATGTGTTTGTCATTGTAAATACCGTATCAAGCTGTGTTATAAAGATCTATAAGTGGTATGTTTGTTATGTTTTCAACAGTTTTCATTGTAAATACTACATCGAGTTGTGTTTATAAATCTCCATAAGTAGTAAGTTTTTCCAGTTATAAGTGTCATAGAGCACATAGGATGGTGTTCTCCCAAGGGGGAGGATCTCAAAACATGCTAATGATGAAATTAATACTTGAACAAGAATGTAAATGTGTAGCTATGTGAATCAAACAAATGATGAACTACTGATCATGAAATATCTATCTCTGCTGCTCATCTAAATACATAAATAAAAGTTAAGCTATTGTACTCAAACAAATAAAAAACTGCAAACTAATAAAAGGAAAACCAATTCACTTCATTTATAGTCCGATAGCTCGCCAAGTAGTTTTTCGGGGTTAAGCCATGGCTTTGGAGATAACGTAAATAACATGAGGAATTGATATCTAAATTATCTACTTGCAAATGAAAATAAAATCAAGTCTCTTCACTTATAGCCCGATAGCTCGCCAAGTAGCTTTTCCGGGTCAAGCCATGGCTCTGGAGCTAACATCAATAACATGAAGAATCAAATCACTTCACTCAAAATCCGATAGCTTGCCAAGTAGCTTTTCGGGGTTAAGCCATGGCTCTGGAGATAACATTAAATGACATGAAGAATTTGATATCTAAACTAACTATCAATAGCAAATGAATAAGACTGAAATTGAAAGCTAAGAAAAACAAAGTCAGCAGAGAGGTCAATCTCATGTCACTATTTACTGCAAAAATTGTATGAAAATGCCCAAGCCTATCCTAACCTGAAACACACTGATCAGTGTTAGCAAAAATATACAACTCTTGGAAAATCATGTACATGAATGAAACATTAACACCATAACTGAAATGTGAAATATACACAAGTGAACAAACTACGAAATATCTACAATGGAAATAAAACAACAGCATATGAAAACTTTACAGAAATAAAAGAACGAAACCTTAGCCAGCAGGGGCCCTCTGCACGGCCTTGGTTAACACGCTGTCAGTTCGAGATTATGCTCACACAGTCATATAAAACAGAGTCTTATTATATTGCAAAACAGAGGAAGGATCCTCTCGTTATCACAGTAGGACCAGTGTCACGACACAGTACATAAACTTAACAGCAAGATTACATCAACAAAAACTAACTAGCTACATGTGTTTGCAAACGCGTTATTTATAAAGGAAATTACATAACAGTTTTCCTATGAAACACCTTCAGCGGAGGACACGTAAAAAGACAACATCTGTGAGCTTAGCATGATGGTTGCCAAGATCATTCAATCTACCAAAAGGTGGCTATTGGATTTGCGTTGTGGAGGCAGTCTACAGTTTTCAAAATGAATCCACAGATCTAGGAACGGTCTCAGACCCTTCATGTGTTGAAAAAAAGAGACCTACTTGCCGTAGAACTCCTCGTTTGACCACCATTTGACCAAGGCTTTCCCTTATGAATCTGGCTAAACCAATAGGACCTGGTCCATGTCCAGATCATTTTTGAACTTCCCACGTGCCTCGTTTTGCTTGATGACACCTGTAACCTAGATATCAATAAAAACAGTTGCGGAAAGTCGAGTCAACTGCGGAAAGTGGCTGCATTCCACAACTGATGAGCAAAATCTAAGTCAAATAGCAAACACAAAAACATAGTTAGAAAACCACTTAAATGCACTCTCAGAATCAATATGTAATGACTTTTGATAGCTTGTGAGGCACTGGTGAGGGGAAAAAGTCTAGAAAAGTGTGTAGAAGAGATGTAGTTTCAGGGCTCAACAAAGGGTCTCTTACAAAAATGACTTTGACTTTGACTCAACAAAAATTTGGCTTCACAATGCCCAAAAAATGTATTTGAAGGCAAACTTGTAAGCAATTAGATTTCATAGGCCTAGCCCTTGCTCATTCATTGTTGTATTTTCTATAATGGCTATGAATTTAAAGGAACATTTGTTGTTAACAAAATATTTCCCTTTAAAACGGTCCATCTTCGAGAGTCGATGATAAATTTAGTTGAAAGAGATGTTTGTTACCCAATTATCAACTCCTTGGAAATATATGGAATGACCTATAAGTTGAGCACAACATCCATTTCAAGATGTTTGATCACATTGCTTACTTATGGAGTGGTTCCAAACGATTGCTTTATTAAGCTTGTAATCAATGTTATAGAAAAAAATACAGAATGAACTTAAAGATGAAACAAAAGCTTGGAAAGTTGCAAACCAGTATAGTGATTTAGATGAAAATCACATACGTGTTAGAATGTTATCGTGTGGAATTCCCTTGCATGAATGAATTCTTATTTTATTGACTGGAACCACCCTTGGGGTATCATGAATGAAATGTGAAGCAACGATCTCAAAATAGGTATCTAGAATAAGCACATGCTCCTAGGTGTGATGTAGGGGAAAGATATGGATAGCTATATACATAGATCCTATTAGATTTTACATAGAACACGTCATTAGTTATTCCCTTGATGTCAATAGGAAAGAGAGAGGAAAAGCGTATAAGCCCAAAACCAATCCAAAATAATAGGTGCTCCAACTTATCCAAAATATGGCAAACTAGTAGTTGAATGAGCCCATGATGGGATAACAACTCATGTTTACCCCCTTTTTTCCTTGGAAATCATTCCATTTATGGATTGTAGGAGGAAGTATGGCACATTTATGGTCTCTACAAGTTATAAGTGTGGTTGGTGTCTAGTTGGTATAGGAGTCTGAATTGATAAACATAAATTGTACTTAGCCTTCCTTCATAGGAGATGTATTTTAGAAATATAATATGCTACCTCATCCTAAATACCTTAATAATGACACCTTTAGCCACAAAAATTTCAAGCCCCTTAACAACAGTCACATATCTATTTTTTCCATTTTTTAAAAATTCATGGAAAATTACCTAGATACATCATAATTATATCCTCTTAATCTGTTAAAGTAATCTATCTAGTGGCATCTCTAAAAAATTCCACCACCTCAGGGTGTTGGAAGATCCTAGAGGGATCAGTGTGTTCCCTATGATTAAAGGTCTCCCCCATTTCAAAATCATGTGTTATATAATTCCACAAGAAGGTTGCAATGTTGAGCAATCGTATAGATTATTGAGGTCAAAAAATTATTTCGAGAGGAAAATCCCAAATATAGATATAATTGAATTCCCTTCTCGTTTAGAATAATTGGATCGAAGAGATTCATTAAAATAGTATATTTAGTTGAGAGGAGTGTTTATTGGAATGGTAAAAAATAAATGAGTACATAAATTCCCCATTGCATTATATGTTTCCTAAAAAAATTGTGGTGAATTCTCCTTTATCTATATGTAAACATTTATCCACCCTCCAATAGAGCAATATGCATAAATGTAGTGCAACCACAAAAATGAAATCTTGTCAAGGAACATGAGTTGTGAGCAGTTCAACAACTTATTTATAGATGACCATACTAACTTATAATATGGTTTCAGGATATGAGGTGTATTGGTGTTAGTGCTGGAAATGACCTTGTAGTAACCAATTTTCTAGTGTCCATTATCTTATAATATCAAAATTCTATAGGAGGGAGAGGAATTTTGATTCTAACAGAGCCTCGATATGTATGTTTGTATTATGTACAGTGGTGGAAATAATTGATTGCATCATATCAGATCAATGTTTTAATTATCATGGAACCATGTGTGCACATGACCTTACGCCTACAAGGTAGAGTGGATGCCATGCCACTATATCTAGCATTTTCATCAACCACGAACAAAAAAGGTTTTCAAATATAGCATGTTAGTATTACATTTAACTCATCCTCGTCATCTAATTCATAGATATCATTAATGTCATCTGCGTTACATACATCATATGGATGTGCTTCAGGAACTGCATTGAGAAAATCGAGATCATCTTTAGGTTAGATGTTTAAATTTGTTTTAATGGTTGGCTTAGTCCCCTTTCTCTTTCATTTTTTTTTGTGTATGTGTGCGCGTAAAAAATAAATGGAAATGGCCAAGTCAAAATAACAAAAGAAGAAATAGTGAAGCTAGTTGATAGTGAGAGAGGCCCCTCTGCATATCCTTCCCAGGCCCAATTAGATGTATGTATCTTAGATCCTCCTCGGCATAGGGGTCGCAAAATCCTTCCCAATTGGAATTGTTTCAACCAATTTTAGGGCACAAAATTATATACCGTGAATAAACACCCATAATCCATCGAATTTTCACCGGTGACAAAACCATACAATATCCCCCAAAACAACTAATCGAGTGAGCCAAACTTAAGATGATCTGACGCTTACATGTTAGTGATTGATCCTTACACCTGTGCTTGTTTTCTGCATAATATCTTTGAGTTTACGCTTCACTTCTTCCTCACTCTCCACGCAGAGGAATATAGAAACAACGAAGTTGAGACAAAATGGAAGACAACCATAGACCGATGTCACTTAGATTCCTAAAAATAGTATTGTGTAATACACACACACACACACACACACACACACACACATATATATATATATATATCTATATATATATATATATATATATATATATATATATATATATATATATATATATATATATATATATATATATATATATATATATATATATATATAGATATATATATATATATATATTCGTCGAATATTCGATAAACTAGACTTTTTAAAAAAGCAGGACTCTGTTGAATATTCAATGGCAGAGGCATTCCATCGAATATTCGATGACTGTCAGTCAAATTAATCGTCATATATTTGACGAAAAAATTGACGGATGAAAGTCTTGGTACCTTAACACTCCTATCGGACAGAACTCTCGCCCGTCGCATATCCGATGCTTCACCGTCGACTCGAAAGTGTTCGAGCGACAACACTTTTGTTGCACAAATTATTTATGTCATTGATTACCCGATGCTTAAACATCAGTTTGTTCCATTGGAAAAAATGACCTATGTGTTAAATATTCGACTGCGGACTGGTGTGCGACCTGCCAGATATTCGACATTCAACTGTCGAATATTCGATGATATGTAATGTCGCAAAACCGACTTATAAACGTTAGTCTTTTAATGACCATTTCGACCTTTTTATGTGTCATATAATTAACATCTATATCATTGCATATACAACAATAAATAAATTGTCAAATATTCGACAAAATTCCAGCGACGATTTGATGAGCACCAATGTGTCAGATAGCTTATGCCAATAAGTCGCATATCCGACTAATAGCTGTCGGATTTTGGCCACATTTGTATTAGTGTCAATATTACATTTTTCTTGAAAATTTTGATCTTTTGCATAGTATAAAGAAGACTCATTATTTTTCATCATATTTATTAATTGGTCTTTCGTATCTATTTTTGAAAGAGTAAATATTGGTTGAATATCATCAAAGTCCTAATTATCATCATTTATCCATACTTCACTTTCTACTTCAGTTATTGTTTTTACTGGTGGATACAATGTGAATTTATTAGTAGAGTTTCCATCATAAATATACATATCACCAGATCTACAACTTATGGATGGATCAGTTGTGGCTAACCAAGGTCTACCAAGGATCAATGGATGGCCTCCGAAATTATTCTTGGTAGTTAAAATCATAAAATCAAAAGGATACGTCCCATGAATCCAAAGAGATAGACACATATTCTAATATACCATCTAGTTTTATAACAGATCTATCTATTGATTGTAATAATATAGGGGTATATTGAAGATTGGGAAGCTTCAATTGATCCATAGTTTGTTTACTCGTGATATTGATGGTTTCTCCTAAATCTATTAAGGTGTTTGGAATTTCGATACCACTGATGTGAATTTTTACAATAGGGCTACCTTGATCTAGATATTTTTGAATTATTGGTTTCCCCATCATATATCAACAATTTTTCCTACTAATTGAATTTTCTTAACATCTTTGTTTTTCTTCCTGGTTTCTTAATGCACAACTTCTGAATTGTTTTTCAAAATATTGGTATTTCCTTTATATCTTGGAGCAAAAGAATTTTGATGCAAACATTTTTCATTTCATCTATCATATCATATTCTGGTAAAAAAATTGCATTATTCCTTTGTCATTTTTTAGCCTTTCAGGGAAAGGTATATCTTGTAAGGAGATAGAAGGTTATTATACTAGAGGAACTATAGGAGCTGAATTCATTTGGTCATCATCCAAATGTATATGAACATCTTCTTTTGGAGGAGTCTTGTGTTGATTAAGAAATATAATTTGCAAGAACCTCATCTTCTTTGGATTTTTGGATGACAACTGGTGTGACTTCATTTGCAAAACCATACTAGATCTAAGTTGAATATCATTTAAACCTAATGGGGCTATCATGCAATCTTGAAAAGTTTACCTTATATATTGTAGATAGGTTGTTGATTTTTATAATTTGGGTTGGGAGTGGTTGAGAATATAGTTGATTGGATTTTTTAGGAAATGGAGTGTATGGTAATGAAAGTGGTTGAATTGGTGGTTGGGATTGAAATTTAAGGGGTTGGTTTGGCTGAGGAGGGTAGTATTGAGGTGGGAAATCAGAATAAGGCTGTTAGAATTGAGGATATTGAGGATTTTTTCCATAAGAATTCTACCAACCTTGTGCCCAAGATGGATTTTGGGGTTGAGGAGGCCAAGTTTTCCAAGGCATAGGTGCAATCCAATTAATATGTGGTTATGCATATGGTTGATATTGAGTGTTAAAACCTTATGTCATACCTGGCTATTGGGATTTCCATGGTATTTTAGCAACAAAGCGAAGTGAATCAGTTTGACTTGTTCCAACATCATCTTAAAAGATAGCTTTAAGCCCAAGTATTGGGGAAATTCCCTTATATCATTATTTTCAGCACATATGACACAAATTTCTATACTATCAAGAGGATATTCATTCTCTCATAGCATGTTTTTTCCTACACCTAGGACAGAAGATAGATATTGAAACATTTTCGGCTTTTTGCTGCTTTTGAATTTTGAGAGTATCTAGTTGTTCACTAATATTCCCAAGGATATTTGTTTTAAATTTATCAAGAAATTTTTCTAATTCTGCTCTACTTATTGTTCCAGTTGCAGATTTACTAACTCTTAACATGGCTGGATATCTTGGATTCTTACCATATCTACCCTTACCTCTTGAAATATGTTTACACAACTAACAGATTTCATCAAATGAAAGTTGGGAAACATCTCCTTTGCCCATTAAATTTAGGAGTTTGATCCACTCATATCTTATATATTTTAAGAAAAGAGATTTCAATGTTTCCTCATCTAATTTTGCATCCTAGCCCTTTTAACATTGTAGGCAAATCTTTCCACTAAGTCTTCAAGGATTTCATTCTCCTTTTAACACATATTTCATTAAAATTGGAATTTTTTTATTACAAGAACATCACTAAAATTGAGCTTTTTGGTTATTTTGAAATTCTATATCCACTATTTAATTCCAAATTTAATGAAATAAGTGTTTTTTGCATCATCTTAAATACGTCATCCTTAAGGTTATGGGTCATACAATAACCTTCATATTTTTCTAGGAACACTCTTTTAATTTCTTCTCATGTTCTAATACTATGTGTTCCTAGATCCATAAACCATTTAAGGGCTCCATCTTTTAGACTAGCTGGAAATAATTTTAATTTTTTAGTATCAATTAAGTAGTCATAAGACCTACATAATACTTCAAACTAAAAAAGGAATGTTTCTAGATCCTCAGTTCTTAAGCCATGAAAATTAGGAAGAATAGAAGGTGAGATATTTTTCATTGTGGTTTTGTTGTCTTCATCAAAGATAGAAAATCCATAAGGATTTGTTTCTCCCCTATCTCCTCTACCACCTCATCCTCCACCTCCTCATCCATTTCCTCCTTTGCGTATTCCACCTCCAATCCTAATTTCACCATTTACATTGTGTACTTCTCCTTCCCCTTCCCCTTCCATTGTAGATTCTTTAGAGCTAATATAAGATTCAATAATAGGATTATCTAGCTCTTCCTCAGGTTCCTCTATGTTGATCGACAAAAATGTCCTTTGTCAACATCAGGGGAGACCACCCAGTCGGGAACTTAAAGCAACTCCTTTTCTATTGAAGATGGTGGTTCTGACTGGTTATGGGTCTAGTTACCGTTAAACATAAATCTATTCTAATCTAAAACTAATATAACCTAAACTAATAATTAATCTATTTACACCTATTACATCATGTTACATTTCCTTTGTAAATTGACACAAATATTTGATTGATTTAAAAAGGGATGATCAAATCACAATTAAATGAGTTATTTGCCTCTTTAAGAGAGGACTTGATGCAGAGCTAAATATTCAAACACAAGATTAATCTCAAACATAAAATTGTATCTTAAACTAGAATGGGTAGCCCTCTCGTAATCTGAGAGCAAGTTGACTGAAATAGGGGGAAAGGATTGGTATAATTCATCATGTGATTTTGTATTAATTAAAGGAAGTAGTTCACATTAACTCATACACGTGAAAACAAAATAAGTCCGCAAATGAATAATAAATAGTTATGAGTCACCACACTAACACTTCAACGAATTAAGATTGATTTTTATCTCATTTTACCCTGCAAAGACATCTTTAGCAAAGTTTCAACAACAAAATGTCAATGACACAACAATAGTGCACAATATCAAAGAAACATAATACTATTTAGAATAAAGATCAGAACCAAAAATGAAACTTTAACAGTGAGACAATGATCATGCATTCTGGTAATAGTAGACAAGAATAAGGATTAATTAAAACCATGTCAAAATTTACATTAAAAATGTGCAGTTCTGGAGTAGCTCAGACACATAATCACATTGCCTACAATAGTGCTAAGCAATAAGAACATAGCCAAAAACCCTATGTTTTCTCTATAATCAGCCTTTATGTACATAATAGTAGTGCTATTGCACAAATCGAACAACTACAGAGAACCCCGCTTGAGTGGATCATGACCTCCTCCCTTTACAAGATTGAATACAAGGGTATTTATACCAAATTTACAAAGCTAACAACCCCCCTTATATCTCTCAACAACAGAATATAGAGGTTTTGCTTCTGTTGGATCGCAAGCCATGATTTCTTTACAATAGTCGAGTTAATTTCGAACAATGTTTGTCACATGGCAGGGGGCCTTTAGAAACATGGAACGAGCACAACATTATGTCTTGTTACACAAATCACAGAGTAGATCAAAGCTTTATTATTAAATTTGACTGAAACAACATTGAAAGAAAAATACGTAACATAAAATCCGAAAACCATTTAAATAACAGCTTTAATAAATATAGCAGTGACCCTTTATGAAAATGACAAGTGGAAGATGATAACAGGTATTGGAGAAATGGATATCGAAACTTTTAAAATGAAATAAAATAAATAGTTGTGATCTTGGGTGGCTCTGATATGGAGCAGATGCAATATTGTATTCAACTCCCTGTAATGAATTTAGCAGGTCCACTATATCAGAGGTTTATATCGGAGTTTTGATATCGGAGATTTTACAATTGCTACCATTTAAAAATTATGATATACAGGCGGACGTGATATTTTGATTAGACCATAGTTAATACACATATCGGGTCCGACTTATTAAAGCTTGGAAGATATCGGAAGTCGGAGATTGGAGGCGCATTGGGATATCGAAGATCAGAGAGATATGAATATCAGAGATAGGAGATCAGAGGGATTGGCATATCGGAACATACGGCATATATGATATCAGAACTTGTGGCAAGCACATATATTGGAAGATCGAAGCTTAGATGATATCGTCATATTGGAACTTTTAAAATGAGACACAAAAAAAACTCTGATATGAGGGATTCTTTGATATAAGGGAGCAGAGGAGGGTTACGTGGTATGTGGGTCCTCCATAATACTTTAGCCACTTTATAATATATATCACCGAAACCTATATTCGTTTATTTGTATTAAATCCATTTGTCATATGGTTCAGAGTTTATATTTGTATGTTTATTAAAAAGGGCTAAGCCACTTACCACATTATAATATGGTTAATGTATGAATCTTGGTCTTGGGGGCTATGTTTTATTAATTAATCTAATTAAAACAAAAGAATAATTACAAGTTTATTAACTTTAGAAAAATGAATATTTTAATTAACTTAAAAGTCTAAATAGTAAAACTAAGGCTAAATTTGCAAACCATAAGGGAAGATGAAACAAGCGTTAATGAAAAAGATGACTAGGCTAAACTGAAGCAATAAACACTCAAAGCCTAAATGGATGCAAAAGGATCCCCATGTCTATTATGATAGAATAAAATGGGGGTGTTGTGTTTTCACTACAACACTCTACTAATTGTATTTCAGAATAAGCTTCCTCCTCTTCTTCATAGGAAATTCTAACTCTTGTCTCAAGAGTTTCTCTCCTATTGAAGAGAGAAATATAACTCCTTTAGTTGAGGATGTAGGTTCTTCAACTATAGCTTCAGTGGAAGAAGTTGGTGAATCCCTAGGTTGGATTTTAGATCTATGCACCCCAGGAAGTCTGTGTCTACCTGATATGGATGGAACGTGAGTGTTAATGGATGGTGTGGCACTACATGGTCTAGTGGAGGTGAGTGGTGATGTTGGTATTGAACTTTGTCCTCTACCTCTACTTGGTATCAAAACTCACTCTAATTGGTATTGAACCAAAAAATCTATTCTATTTACAGAATGGAAATTCTACTTCTAATTAAAAGGACTAAAAATATTCTAACTACTTTTGCAAATCAAAATTATATTCTTCTCCCCCCTATTGGGGTGTGAGCCAACACTTTATTAGATATACAAGGCCATGAAGGCGAGTTAAGCCCCTGCCACCTTCTGCATGTAGCCAACACTTGGAAAGGTGGCGGCGAGCATGCATGAGTTAATGTGTGTGATGGGGGAAGAGTTAAGGCAAGGGGGAATGGGTAGAAGGTCATTTCGACCGCGAGAGAGGAAGGCTCTGCGGAGGTGGAGTGAGGTCTGGGTGTTGGCTACTCTGGGGTTCTGTACTGTCGAGGTACGTTGTTTGCAACAACAAGGAGCGCTCTTTGGTATGTTAACCTTATGCTTCCTGCAATTTATATTATTATGGAGAATAATTGTATGACCCCTGTCCAGTTTCTAGTTACGGGTCGGTGCGGTAAGGAGGTGGAGGAAAGCCAGAGGCTTGGCCTGGTATGGCACCTGGGTGGCCCCGTTTCTATTGTTATGTTTGTTTCTGTGTCCATGAAGTTCGGCATTTGTCTGTCGAAGATGGGAGTCTGTCGGGAAGAAGAGGAGGAGGGGAGGGTGTTTGAAAGGGGGACCCCTATGGGTTTGGATGGGTGGATTGAGGGAGATGACCGAAGAGTGAAACTGAACCTTCTGCATCAGCTTCCCTGGGCTGGGCTTCTGGGTGGGAGGGAAAACAACCTCATAGACTGGGGATGGTGGTGCGTCCTTGGAGGAGAATCCCATCTGATCAGGCCCATTTCGGTGCTAATGCCTTGTGTCATAGCTGAGGGTAAAGAGGCATTACACAACGTGCTTAGAGGGAATGGGGCTCGACCCCTAGAGATACCTATTACTCTATCCACACATATCAATGACACATGTAAAATTGACTTGAACTTCGTGGAGACCTGGAAATTTCTGACAGAAGATATGAGGAAAGAAAAAACAGACCCCTATCACCTAGCCCAGATTTGCCTGAAGCAAGGAAGGATGGGTCACCAAGTATTCGTAAGCATACTGGAGTGACTCTCAATCAATGATAGCGAGTGGAAGGAGGCTCTGACTTGGTTGAAATTATGTGACTATGGAGTAGGTGTGTTGGCAGGACGAGACCTCAGTTCACATCTAACTCTCGTCCCACTACTCAAGGATACTATAGGGAGGAAAGGCCAGGGAAGAGAGGATTTTTCAAAGTACCCCAAAGGCATGGCATGAGAAAAGGGGACTTGAAACAATGTAGCCAAGAACAAAGGTCATGGGAGGCAAAGGAGGAGCACTCAAGCCCAGGGTGGCAAGCCCATCTTGTCCTCTAGGAAAACAAGGAGAAGTCTTGGGTGCAGGATGGTTGCGAGCCTCATTAAGGAGGTCAAATAGGCATGCCATGCTAGAAGCCTGAACCCGGTAAAAAATCTAATTGCAGAGTGGGGGGAGGAAATTCGCAAGGCGGAGGAAGAATTTGAGAAGGTACAGGTCGAGTGGCAGGAGGTAGCACCAGACCTTGGTTACACGAGGGGGAAAGTCACTCAATACCAACAGATGATTCATCTGTTTTGGATGATGAAATGCATACTGGCAAAGGCCATTGATTGACCTCCTTCTGACCAGAACACACAGGCCCATTCAGAACAACATGAAGGCATCCAAGGAAACTCGGAGAAGTCTGAGCTCATGAGGATTCTGAAAATGATACATTTTCAGCTACAACAGTAGAGGGGCGTTTGAGCCGAATTGAACACAACATCACATGCATCCCTCACTCGGAGCTTCCTGGCTCCAATGTGATGGATCCTGCCCCTGTTAACTTAGATAATGATGATCAGTGACAACTCAATCTATTTTTTTTAATCCTTTAACATAGATATAAATGTATTTACAGTTATGTTTATAGTTATCTAGTATACAGGAAGAACAAAGACACTCAAGTGTACATGGCTTGGTTGGACATTCTCAAAATTTTGTGTTTATGGATGACTTACTTTGCAAATAGTTGGCCAACAGACCTGGTTTCCCACTGGGCAAGTTAAGGTAATTTTCCCTATTTTTGAAAATTAATAGAAAGGAATCACCAAGATTACAAAAAAAATCTATTCTTCTTGATAGAAAGAAATAAATTGAAATCAAGCTTCTTCAAAAAAATATCAAACTAAATTGTAACTTCAAAGGATTACTAGTCTGTGCAGTTATACTTTAGAATTTCTCTATCCATCATTCATGAAGTCACTGATAGAAATCAACTGAGTTACTGAATGAAATCACTGAATAAAATGAACAATGAAAAGAAAATGTTTTTTTTTTTCTTTTATGAGCGCTCAACCTGTTGGAAATATTGAGAATTAAACTAGAAATCAATGAACAAAATACTAATTAAAAGCATCAACAAATTGTAGTGAAGAAAGAGTTATTCATCTAATGAATTGAAATGAACATAATCAAAAGCTAATCTAGTCTTACATCTCTCCAGGGGGCCCTCCTGTTGAGTGCAAGCATGCAATTAAATATCAAATCACTTAGCCATGCATTGGTCACCAAAGAACAAAGTATTTATATTAAATTCCAAAGTATTCAACAAAAAAAATGATTGCATAAATTAAAAAGGATAATTATTATTTATTGCTTCACCTCGAGGCCTTTTATACTCTCTTATTAAATAATTATCTTAAGAGTCATAAGCCAAGAGGTAAGTTTCTAATTTGACAGCTAAGAAATGAAATCGAAATTAAAGTCTTTCTTCTCATGATTTGCTACTGAAAGAGAAAATCATGAGAGATTTAATTTGACACATCAACTTCGAACTCTGCTTGGCCACTTCCATGCTTGCTTGATATTGCCACAAAGCACATTTAAGATCTTCCCATCGTTGGAGTGTCATAGCCAGAGTTGACTTATGGTTTGAATTTCAAATCTCTTAAAGCATGTGACTTTCCAGATCGCTAAGACAGGTGGATAACCATGTGTTGAGTGTTTTCCATCTGACTATGTCTTTCATTCCTTCTCTAATGCACTAAAACTTATCTAACCATGAAGGTAGCTGCAAAATTCTTGGTTAGATGCAAAATGAATGTGATTCAGTAGCTATAGGAATGTTTAAATTAAATTTCATAAAGAAACAATAGATTATAAACCATGGATGATTGATACCTTTTTTTATGTTTGAGCATGTCTAAGATGACCTTTTAGCTTGAAACTGCAACAAAATTATTATGGAAAAATATGGAAAGGAAGGAAAAAGGGTTGTTAAAAAGAGGACAATTTTGGACTTCAACACTTATTGCCAAAGTTTTCCCAAATAATAAAGAAGAAAAACTATGTGCTTATGGCCACAAAAATGATATTGGCTTATGGCCAATTTTAATTCATAAGTAAATAAAAAGAAAAAAAAATACCCAACATTATACTGCAAATTTGAAGAACAAATAGTTGTTAAACAATTCGAGCTAAAATTAGATAGGGTATGAAAATAAATCTGAATTAAGAGATTATATACCATAAGAAGTCATGATGCAAATATCAGGAGCCATAATTTGGTTCACAATTGACATACTAAAGTTATAATTTTAGTGGAATCATCTTTTAACAGATCGACAAGTGAAGAAATAATATGGAAAAAACCCATAGACAACCACAAAGAAAAGACAATGTTGACTCTCAAATTAATTTTCATTTGCATTGAAACATCCAAAATTGTGACATAAATCTATCCTTAGAAAAAAAAAAAAAAAACTTGTGTGAGGCCATGAGAAGTTGATCCACATTTTAACTTGGTATAGATGGATGTAATCTAGAAAATAAATTATGTGCCATAGCCATCTTTAGCTACATGTCTTGTAGTTGATTGAGGCTTGAGCTTATGTCATGTATATAATGATAAAGAGGTTCTACCATTCTGCTGTGGAGCATGAATGACATTAGGTCATTTAAGGCTATTAACAAAGAATGAAGCACTTAGAAACCATGGTGAACCCTTGGTTTGAATTCACCATTAACATCACTATATTAAGGACAAGTTTAAAGATTCTATTAGAAATGTAGTTTTGAGAAAGCATAACACAGTGCCAAGTTGGCACCATATCCTTGACCTCTCCTCATGAGTGTATTTTGTAACTCACCAATTGGCATATGAGTGCCCTCATGAAGAAATAAAAACAATGAACAAAG
The DNA here is from genome assembly GCA_031772625.1 of Pinus tabuliformis. Lineage (NCBI taxonomy): Eukaryota > Viridiplantae > Streptophyta > Pinopsida > Pinales > Pinaceae > Pinus > Pinus tabuliformis. The sequence goes on along the minus strand of CM062817.1, from coordinate 1,702,899,768 downwards.
ACAAATGACATGTTATGTAGGTTCAACTATGGTGATTGTGAGGAGTTTTGATAGTCTAAAACACATTGGTAGATTGTGATTTCCGATGGATTAAGTATTAATCCTTATTATATAATATATCAAGTGGTATATATAAACATTTTTTTATTGCATTAAGTTATCGGAACTCAACTCTGAATCTTCTAGAACTGTAAGGAAATTTACAATAATTTTACAAAGAATCCCACTCCTTGGGAAAATATTAAAACCCTAATGTTTGATCAACACCACAATTGTTTAGGAGAGAATATGCTCCTATATCAATTTCTAAGCTACAACAATCTGAGACTAAACTACAATAGGGGAAAACCCTCATGCAACAATAAAATCAAATAATGTGTTGTAAAAAGAAATTAGAATCCAAAAAATATTATGTAAATATTGCTAGAAATTTCTGTAAATTTCTTCGCATAACACCCACAGACAAAAACCCACAAAAGTTCACATAACACGCACACATAAAAACCTAGAGAACAATACAAAAAATGCACCAAAACCCACGTAAAAAATTGCTCAATGGACTAAGATTCCTAACAGATTAAATATTTTGATAAACACAATGACAGTTGTAGTTGGTAGGATAAAAAAATCCTACCAGAGTCAACCACAAAGCCATCATCATACCTAATTGTTGCTACAACGGTCAACCAAACCCCAACTCCTCATCAAAGCTTGCCATACCCAAACACTGTTACAACAATTGGCCATACCTCAACACCTTGCCAAAGCTTACCTACAACATAAACAAATAATATGGGGTTAAACAAAGAGAAAATTGCAAAAACCCATAAGAAATTCATAGAGAGAACCAACTAAAATCATACTTACCCTCATGGAAACCCATTAGAAACTTCCATGTCCACCACCAAAGCGATCGAAATCTCCCACTGGGTCCCATGCAAACAAAAAAACCAACCGCTCCACGAAACAAGAAACCATCAACGACCACTTAAACCATGGTAAATCCCCCACGAACAAGGAAAAACATAGCATAAGCCCAACAACGTGACAACAAAGTTCAAGATGGACCAAAGAAGGAGGTTGGTCAGACAAGTATTGGGATAGTTGAGTGCCCACACATCCATCTTGAACAAAATTACAAAGGGTTTCTGACACCTTCCAAAATCCACCTGAAAATGATGTGGAAAAGAGTGCACTAAAGTTCCTACCCACCACGACACGTGGAATTTTCATCTCGACATGTTTTGTATCAATGATTTGGAATGGAAGCTATCATTTGGGTTTGTGCCAGGGAGGGCATGCAACAATTGGCGTCCCTCCCCTAGGGTACAATCATGTTACTCTAAGTGGAGCGGGATATTGTGATTTAACATTATTGAATGGTACAATTGTATTGATGGATTTCCAAAGACTATGAAATGGAGAAGTGCTATACATCTATGTTGATGTGACATAATGAATTTTTACACAAATGTGTTCCTATGATGGGTTTGGTTGGTCATATTTTTCCAATAAGATCTATCTATCTATTTTTATCTTCCTCCCTCCAAATAAAATTTGACACATGACACTACAACACCCCCAAATAAAATTTGACACATGACACTACAACACCGTCATGGAATTCGCTAAGAAGTGCATCGTCATTTCTTGTTGTGGAAGTGTTTTGCTTGCGTCGTTGTTTCTTTTTCGTGCAAGCGTTTCACCTCCATCATCATCATAATATTACCATTGTTGATCCTTATGTTTCGATCCAAATTGGAGGGGAAACTAATGCACAAACCCATGTCATAGAAAACAACCACGATCCTACCTAGAATGAGCATTTTCATGTTGATCTGGTTCATTTTACATCGAATGTGGAGTTCACTATTAAGGACAATGATGTTTTTGGAGCTAAGCTCATAGGAACTGTGGTGATCCCTTTTAATTGGTGACAAAATCGATGATTTGTTTCCAGTTTGATTAGGGACAAGATCGATGACTGGTTTTTTATGCTTAATTCCTATGGTAAGCCTCCTAAGCCTGATTCTGTGTTGAGGTTATCAATTCAATTCCATCCAACAGAAATTGAAGCCTTGTGCAAAGATAGTGGTGGGGTTCCCAATACTTATTTTCCTCTTCGTAAGGTGGGATGGTTTCTTCGTAAAGGTGGGATGGTTTATTTTTATCAGGATGCTCATGTCGTTGATGTCTTACTTCCTAAGATTCAATTGGAAGACGACTTCAACCTAAACCTTTGATCTCAATATAGCATTAATCAGAGGGAACCTGAAGTTGCTATAAGAGCAGTCGAGAAGGCTTAAGCCTCAAGATTGGACATATCTTTGATGCCAGTCCACTGGTCTAGTGCCGAATTCTCAGGTTCAGTTTCAAATCAAGAAACCCTACTGCTCGGATATGGAAGCTCTTGTTCATGGCGGTAAAATTTATGAGCAACATGGCGCAATTGACAATAATACTTCGCTTAGGTCCGCATCGTCTCTGAAGCAAGCGATCTCTGCCATGGAATTCGAGAGGCCGGAAATCGAAGGTGAGGCGCCGCTTAAGGTCGCAAGATCGAGGTCTATTACGGCGGTCGAGGATGCGTGCAAGCAGTTTCGAAACTATGTCATAGAGATGGTTGCGGAGGACAAGAATGTGAACGATCTTATGGATGTGGAAGAATTGCTGTATTGTTACCAAAATATCACGTGTCCCGTTTACAGGGATTTGCTGAGCCATTTTTATGCGGAGATTTGTAGTGATATCTTCTTGGATTCTGCTTCTTCCTCTTCCAACGATGAATAAAACTTCAACAGATGTAAAAAAATACAAATAAAATGTTAAGAATTTTCAATTTTTCTGTCCAGTTTCCAATATTCCTGCAAAAAGAAACCGATGAAATAGAAAACAATCTAAAATATAACTTGTTAAGATATAAATTATCAATAAAAGCACAACAACTCAAATCTTGAAGCAATATTTTTAAAATGCTTAGAAAGGTAATTATGTCGAAGATGTTTCTTCATGGTAAATGTAACTTTATAAACCAGCCTGCATAAATCAACTTTCTTTATGGTGAGGGGTGTAGCCTCAAGAATTTTCTTCTCTGAATTGGTTTCCATAAATAATCTATGTGAAAGTATTTGTATTTCATTCCATGTCTCAGTGTATATCTAGACCACATGACAAGGGTGAACGCAGTGGTTTCTTCGTCTGCTTATAGGGTTTCTTGTACAGATGAGAGCTTGCACAGAGTAGCCACCTCCACTGCTTAGAGCCTGATGCTTCTCCCAGGTTCAGTGTTGGTGAAGGACTCATCCATTATCTTGGCTAGCTAGATTTTGCAGTCATGAGTTGTAGAGGATGATTATGGCAGCAAGGATTCAAATTTGGGATCCACATAATATGATCCTTCACAAGATTTTATTCAAATGTAAATCTTTCCGTCATCGTCCTAGTATAATTGTTTTTCGCTTTAGAAATTTTATTGACATCAAAATTTATTGATATTACAAGTTTGATTATTTACATTAGTGAAATTACAAATTTGATTTATAAATCCAAGTGTTGAATTTATTTATTTATTTTAAAATAAATTTTAAAAAACGTTATTTATCCCAGCACATGATTTAACAAAAAAAATGTTTTGTGAATTCCAAACACTCCAAAACTTGCACAACATACAAAAACATATAATAGTTAGAAGAGAGTGAGATCATCCAGTTCACTATCAAGAGAGTCAATACTATATTCCAGTGCTTTAGCCATTGTGTTTTCCTTGCAATTCACACTATATTTGGTGCTAATTTAAAGGTTTGATATGACGAGTTTAAATATCCATTGCAGTTTTGTAGTAAGAATACATTTTTTAATAGTCCCAAGGGATAGCTCAAATGGTCGAGCTCCCGTTGCTAAGCACTTTCCCAGTTGGGAGGTCACGGGGTCAAATCCCCTCGACGCCCTCGGGGTTAGGCCTGTTAAGATTGGTCGACGGGCAGATCCCTTGGGGTGGCACTGCCCCGAGTAGCGGAACTGCCCCGATATTTACCGTGGATGTAGATGTAGCGGCCACTTAGTGACCGTGAACCACAACTTAGAAAAAAAAAAAGAATACATTTTTTAATTATAAAATAATGTGTTATATTTCAATCATTTTATTTTATGAAGAAAAAATATTAATTTACATTTATTTACGAAATTTTAAATAATTCAAACGGGCAGATTCCTTCGGGTGGAACTGCCCCGAGTAGCGAAACTGCCCCGATATTTACTGTGGATGTAGCGGCCACTCAGTGACCGTGAACCACAGCTTAAAAAAAAAGAATACATTTTTTAATTATAAAACAATGTGTTATATTTTAATCATTTTATTTTATGAAGAAAAATTATTAATTTACATTTATTTATGAAATTTTAAATAATTCAAAATATATTATAAAGTTATTTATGAATTCTACTCATCTATCTCAAGTATTATGTAGTTAATTTATTAACAAATTTTCATCCATCTAATTGTTCAAAATAATTTTTTTAAAAATTCAATAATTTTTAATATATATTGTAAAAAAATTATTCATTTTTATCCATCATCTATCTAAATATTAAATAACCAACTTATTAATTTATTTTCACCCAACCATCTATTTATGTAATTTTATAAACAATGACTTCATTTATTCACTGGAACCAAATGTCATTAATTCATCTTCATCCATCTATTTCATGTTTTAAACCAGCATAGATCCATATTAACTTTGGATCTACCATATGTGGTCGAGGGGTACCAAATCTCTTTTCACTTTAAAAGAGGGTTGCATCTTAAGAGATTTAATATTGGGATTGGTACATCCAAAATTAAGATGAATCTATGTTGGTTATAATTTTTTATTATGGAATTTGACTTGAAGTGGAAATCTATGGGAAAATAATAATATAAAGTTGTTTAACTTTTTTTTTTGGTATAATTAAGTTGAGTAAAATTGTGGATTAATTATGTATTTTTAGCACATTTGAAAATACAATTAGTGGAAATCTATGGGAAAATAAGAATATAAAGTTGCTTAACTGTTTTTTTGGTGTAATTAAGTTAAGAAAATTTGTTGATCAATTATATAATTTTAATCAATTTTGAAAGAAAATACTATTATTTTTATACTTGTTTATATATTGTAATCATTTATAGTCAAGATACTTTGACTTTCAATTAGTTTTGAAAATTTTAAAAAGATTTTATAAAGTTAACTAAAGTTTTGAAAAAAATAACTATTAACTAAATATTTTGAAAATTAAAAATAATTTTTGAAATTTGAATTTTATTTTCTTATTGGCTCATATAGATGAAATCACTATTTTCATGGCCCTATAAAAAGAATTTGTAAATAAAAATTATTTTAAAAATCAAAAATCAAAAATTTCTATATGCCACCAAGTGTCATAATAGTACACACTTTAAATCTCAATATTTATGAAAAAGAGTACACACAACAAATCTCAATATTAATGCAAATTTCATTATTTATAAAAATTAAAAATTAAAAATCAAATAAATTATATTTGTCACCAAGTGTCAGAATATCACATACATCAAATCTCAATATTTATGAAAATTTCATTTCTAAGCGTGCCAAACTCATATTTGACTTTTAATTAATGTGTAACTTTTGAAAATAATTTACAAAGTTTACTTAAATTTTTGAAAAAATTTACAATCACATTTTTATTTTATAATATTTTTTTGTGGTTTCATTCATATATATATATATATATATATATATATATATATGATATTTTAAATGTGAAATTACTTTATATATAGATTCACTTTTATATATAATATTAACATATACAATCTACTTAATATAAAAAACATCTAAAATTATTATGTCACTACTTAAATAAAATATTCCTAAGTTATAATGGGAATTTTTTAACAAAATCTATTTTAAGTGTTACGTCCATCTTTATAGCTCTTTGGTATGCCCCTAAGTCAACATTCCTTTTCAAATTTAACTATGTGTTCATTTAATATTATATAATGTTTTTCTTTCAAACATTTTTACCTACCTTTAATAACTAGATTTTATAGGCAACTTGTGTAGGAGTCATATATGACCTTGAAATATCAAGTTGTCAAATAATGCAAGGTAAAGACTTATAAGCATTTGTAGATGCATTAGTTATTTAAGAATATAGACAACAAACAAAAGCCAATTGATGTCATTTGTTGTGGAAATTTTTGTTATAAATGATTTTGATGCAAAATAGAAATTTCATTGTTTTAACTAAACACTTATTGAATCTTAACTTTGTGAATTCAACTATAAAATATTCCTACTTAAAAACTTTAACAATTTTATTTGTTTTAATATTTTAAAATTTTGTTTTAATATTCTGAAGTAGAAACCTAAATTCAAAAGTTGAAGAAGATCTCAACTATTATAATGTCACCTCAAATGGAACCTTGCAAATCACAAGTTTTAATAATTAAAAAATTTTAAAATTTTTATGCATGGGCATGAGGGGAATTTTTTATCTTAGATACATTAACTTTTGCTATCAATCAATTTTTGCATAGGAGACAGGTACTAAGCAACAACACTGCATATTACACTTGTTATTATTGTAAAGATAACAAACTATTAAATTTTCATTATAATAATTTAATGAATGAATTTAATTTTCTATATGGAAAATGATATTTTATAAATTAAATATAATTTAAGTGGTTGAGAATTAGTGCGATAATCTTTAATTGTGACTAATCCTATCGAACCCAAAAAAAGATTAATCACAACAATATATGATATTTAATAACTAATATTTTATATTTTGTATTTTAATTACCATTTCATTGGAGAGCTACATAGACCTTATACATAGGGCCTATTTGTGGCTAAATCATCTCCCCAAACCTTCTATTCCTTAGCTATACCTTTGCATCTTTAAGAGCAATTGCTAGTAAATTAATACTCTTGATTTAACTAGGCTTTGACCATACCTGTAAGATATTTCCATTCTATTGCGAGAATATCATGGATGGGCATGGCTATTGCTAATCTCCAACATATAGTGGATGAAATGGGATGGTGTGAATGGTTTTATTGAGTATTCATAGTGCCTCATTGAGGTTCGCAAGGAGGAAAAGGAAAATCTACCATGAAGTGCTTTCTTTTTTTCTCTTTTTTTTTTCTTTAATTTTAAATCCATATAAGGCAATTTTATTAGTTTTAATTATTTGATTATGGTTTTTACATATAGATTGTATTGTATGCCTATATTATATGCAGAAGTGTTACAGTATCGAAGACATGGAATTAATGTAAATTTAATTTCCCCTGTCTCTAAAAATTCTCTTCTAATGATCTTTTGCTACTCCAAAATTTGCTAATAAGCAAGTATTGAGAATGATCCACTTTGATGAGTTAAAAAAAATGTTTGACGAGTTAGGTAGTCTAAGAAATGGTTTACCAGAACTGACTCTTTCATATATACACATTGGTGTTGGAGTTTGAGGAAATTGCAAAGATTTCGGGTCACTAAGAACAAAAAAAAAAACTTACTTTTAAATAGAGAAATTACCAGGGTCAATTTCAAAGTATCTTTTAGTGGGTACTGGGAATTAATCAATGTTCCAGTTTGAGGTTGTGGCATTTGACAAAAGATATGAATTCACATTATAGTATTTTCCTTTTGTTGCATCTTTATCTACTTAAAAGCGCAGTGTCAAGCGTTGTGTCATATATCAATCCATTGGTTGGTGGTGTACCATGTAACCGTTGGTCAGGCATACCATTTTCGTCTCTCTTTCTTTCTCGTCTCCTTTGTTAGTAGTATGTCTGAGCAAGAACAGTGAACACAAAACTTTCCGAATAATATGAAGGGGCGTGCTCAATGACAAGTGTTCCCTCCCACCGAGTTAGTAGAGATTTTATATGAACTACAAAACATGTGTTGGGATTTCATTATTTATTGCATATATAACTATGATAAGTTGATTTTATTGTAATGAGAATATTGGTGCTTCAGTTTGACCCTACTTATCAATCATATTGAATTTTATTGATGGATTGGATGGAGAGCTCATGTAGCCTAATGACTACCTTCTACTAGCGTGACCCATCCTCCTCTCTTTCAGCTAACCAGTCTGCCCTGCTTTTCCTCCCCTTCTAGGCCGACGCATCCCCTCTTGATCTGCTCAGACAATCTATCATGGCTAAGTCGGCCCAAGACTCTTCCCTAGCCAAGGAGATTGCTCCTTTCAACTCTCTAGTGGCTTATGGGCCCAAATCCATCTTGATTTGGGAAGAAGGCAGATGAAATTATGAAGATAGAGATCAAGGCCCCCCAAGCTCAGATTCATGCATTGCAGCTTGCAAATTGTGGCCTCATTATCCAATTCATGGGCCTTTGCCCTCCCCACACTCAGTTCAGACTTGGATTGAGAAAAGTTGGAAGCCCTTAATCAAAGGAGAAGTGATTTTTTCCTTCTGCGATAAGGGTTTCTATACTTTCTACTTTGATAATAGATCGGATTGAGAACTGGTTTTTAGAAGTGGTCCTTATTTCATGGGAGCCCAGGGTCTCTAACCTGGATCGATGGAGCCCTAGCTTCAACCTATATTGTGACATTCCTTCATCTATTCTCATCTGGGTGAAACTTCCATACCTTCCCTTACACTGTTGGAATGATGCAACCTTTCGACTTATAAGGAATTCATTGGGGAAGTATATTGATCGTGTAGAGCCAAAGGATGGGCTCTTTGTGTGTGTAAGGATATGTCTGGAAGTATATCTAAAAAAAGGTCTCCCAATCGTGGTCAATCTCTGTATGGATATTTGGTTCCACATTCAATAAATGGACTATGATCAACTCCCCTTTAAATGCTAAATCTATCATTAATATGGGAATTTTTCTAAAGGTTGCTCCAAATCACACTCTCCCAGGAGTTGTAGTAGGGAGAAACGAATGAGCAGTGGCAACAAGTGAAATGAATAAATGGAAAAAAAAACATCAAAATGTGTCGGCAAGTAATGCCTTTGCCCCCCTTATGAAAGCAGGGCCTAGTCATAGCAAGCTTGATCCACCTTCTAGTGCCTCTAGTCAGGGTGGAGGCTCTGGATTTTATGGTAATCACTTTGATTCTCTCTTAGGGGTTTCAATAGAAGGAGAACCATCTCAAACAACCCCTAGAGAAGATTCTCAAGCCCAAGGGCCAAATCTACAAGCCTCTCCTCTTTAACATAAAGAAGTAAGCCCATTAGCTAAAGAAATAAGCAGTAGTTCAGAAGATTCCTCGGAGGAAGAGGAGGAAGATGAATACTTTATGTCTTCAAAAGAAAAAACGGGACCAGTCATAAATGCAAGCTTAGTGGAAAAAATATTAGAGAACATGAGAGTCAAAGAGATTGCAAGAAACGTTTGAAGTCAAGCCACAAATTAAATAAAGAAGTCAGGCTTAAGCAGACAGAAAAGGACAAAGAATTAGGGTTTCAATACACCATCCCCCAAAATTTAGCGGATCATGGGAACAAAGGAGGAAATAAAGGAAATGTAGTAGGTCTTAGGAAAGGAACGACATCCTATAAAAGTAAATAATGAATATTATCTCCTAGAATTGTAGGGGACTTGGATCAAACAAAAGAATCATGGAAGTGAAATCCTTAATCGAGAAAGAAAGAATATTGGTCGCCCTCTTCTAGGAGACCAAACTAGGAGAGACATAATTCTCCTCTAAACAAAGAAAAATTTGGAAAAGAAGCAACATGGTAGTTGTTAGCTCTCGAGGTGCCTCGAGAGGCCTCTGCACATTGTAGAATCCAGTGCAACTACAATTGGTAAGCTCTACTAAAACAACCCATTGGATTGTCACTACCTTTAAAATTTTAGAATTCCATTAGATATGCACTGTTTTCAATGTATATATGTCGATCCACTTTTGAGAAAAGCAGGAATGTTGGAAATTTGTAATGGAGTTGCGAAACTCGGAGTATGGGCACAACTGTATCCTAAGAGGGGATTTTAACACCACTATTAGCCAAATGAAAAAGAGAGGGAGCTATGTGGTTTGTGATGCCTATCAAGAAGATATGGAAGGCCTAATGCTTTCCCTTATCATATTTGATGTCAAAAATTCCAGTTTTTTCTACAACTAGAACAACAAGCACTCAGGTCCTAGCCACATAGTCGCTCGTCTAGAATTTTTTCTTGCCTTCGATAGCCTCCTCTTGTTGAATTTGTGCCTTTGATCCTTTATTCTCCCTTGGAATGGCTAAGAACATCACCCTATTCATCTCCTCCTCTCGCCCTCCCAAAATTTAGGCCATATTCCCTTCCGGTTATCCTCACTTTGGCTTGCCTCTCAAGGATTCTCACAAATGGTAAAGATCTTATGGTCTTAATGGGTAGAGGGCAACCCAATCTTCATCTGGGAAACCAAAATCAAATGCCTTAAGAAAGACATTAGAAATTGGCTCAAAGAGAACAAGTCGGAAAGGCATCACATAATAAGGGACAAGGAGCAACAACTGGAATCTATACAACAGCACATCAAGGCAACCTTGGTCATCCCTGCATATCTCCAAAAATAAGTTGTTACCTTTAAGACATACCATTCCCTCCTCAGAAGGGAAGAAAAATATTGGAGGATAAAATCTAAGAACACATGGCTCCAAACCAAATATCATAACATTAAATTCTTCCATAAGCAAGCAAAGTTTAGAGAAAGAAAAACAATCTCTCCTAGATTCGGTTTTAGGGTCAAACCATCTTAGAGTTCGAAGACATTAAAGAAGTTGTATTCCAACACTTCCAAACTCTATACCAAGAAGACTCTATGAGCGATCAAGAGAGTGAGGAGTATATGCTAGAGCATATGCCCACCCTAATCACCGAGGAAATGAATGCTCTCCTTATTACCCCTCTGACCTATGAGGAGATCAAAAGTGTAGTGTTCTCATTTCTCCCAAACAAAGTTCCCGAACTAGATGGATTTTTAGCCAGCGTTTAACAAAATTTCTGGGAGCTGATAAGTAGAGATCTGTGTATAATGATAGGTTATTCTCTCAAGCGCCTCTACATAGGAGGGGGCATCAACTCATCCTTCTTGACCTTAATCCCCAAAGAATGAAACCCCTCCTTCTCTAGATTCTATCCAATTTCTCTTTGCAATGTATTTTACAAAATTATCTCGAAGTTGTTGGCCTCTAGACTCAAAAAACTCTTCCTCTTCTGATTTTGGGCAATCAAGGACGCTTCGTTCCAAGGAGGAAAATCCTCAACAATATAATTCGGATACAAGAAGTTGTTGATTCTAATTGGAAAAGAGGGGACCAAGGTATGATAATTAAGTTTGACATGGAAAATTATTTTGACATGGTAAGCCACAACGTTCTCTACAAGGTAATGAAGAAAATGGGGTTCGTGCAACCTTTATCCAATGGATTGCATTGTGTGTATCGTCCCCATGGATTGCCCCATTGGTCAATAGGAGGGTAGTAGGATTCTTCAAGGCATTCCAAGAATTGACACAGGATTGTCCCCTCTCTCCCTTCCTCTACATTATCATAGTGGATTCATTGAGCAAGAAGCTTGAATTTGAGAGAGAAATCTCCAATCTGCCAGGTATCAAGAATAAGCCAGGGATCAAGAGCATTAACCATGGACAATTTTTTTATGACACCATCTTGCTAGGAGGGTATTTAGTGTTAATAGAAAAGAGATTCAAGTCTAATCTGGACAGGTTCCTGCAGGCCTCGGGGGGAGCTACGAACAACAACAAAAGTCACATCTTCACTTGGAATACATCTACTCAGAAAGCCAAGAAGATTGAAGACATTATGGGATTTAAGATTGTCTGGGATTGGAAGGAGTTCAAATACCTTGGTATCCCAATTTACTTAAGGATAACTTCCCCCAAAACATGGCAAAGCATCATGGACAAGATCAAAACTTAAATAGTGAATTGGGGAGGGATTTGGCTCAATAATGTGGATAGGACCATTCTAGTGAAAGTGATCTTATCATCCATTCCATTGTATCATTTTTTGACTCTCATCGGCTTGGAAAATACATTAGAAAATTTGTATGGGATGGAGGGAAGCAGGAATCCAAAAAAATTCACTTAGTAAATTGGAAGATCGTCAGAGCACCAAAGAAATATGGGGGACTTGGCATCACGGGGGATTCACTTAGTGAACCTCTGACATATTACGTGCGTTCATGGCATATTAAACAATACCCTTAATTTGATTACACATTGGAAAATCTCTCAAAAACTCACATTATTTAACCCCCTACCAATATGAATCCAATACAACTTCCCAATTAAAAAACCCCTACTTTCACTAGATATTGTAGGTATCGATTTTTTCATTAACATTTTTTCTACCCCTTCATATTTTTTCATTAACTTTGAGCTCCATTTTTTATATTTTCCAATTTAAAATCCCTTTACCCCCTATATATACCCCAATATATTATGTCATTTTTTCCTCAATATATATCCCCCAATATGAACCCACGTGGCATGATATTGCTCCCCAAGTGAAGCCCCCGTGATTGGCATTAAAGACCCCTCTATGGTCAATAATACAATGGATGTTAAGCTATACTGAAAGCTCAAGTCTCAGCCAGACTAATAGTAGGCGCAAGTCCTGAGGGAAAAATACATGCACAATGTCAAAGATATGCACAATGTCCCAATCCAAGGATCTTCTATCTAGAGGCTCTTTCAATCCTCCTCCTCTCTCATCACAGTCAATCTATGTAGCATCCTTGGGAATGGAAGCTCAATCAACATATGGATGGACTCAATCTTGGGTCACCTGCACTTGCGAATAGACCCCTCCATCACCCCTATGAAAGATCACCTAAATCAGGATGGAATAATTTTTCTGGACCATATCTCTTGTTGGGATAGGCATGGCCTTTGTAGTGGATGGAAATTTGAAAATATCCCAGTTCACCAGGCACTGACTTTGGACAACCTGAAAAGTAAATTAAATAGGTATGCCCCTCTCGTGCATTCTACTACTGATCGATGGGGGTGGAAGAGCTCCTCCTACTCGTAAAAGGAAGTATACTCAATTCTTCTCTTCAATTCCCAGATTCCTCCAAAATCTATGATATGGAGTAAAATTTGGAGGTCGAACACAATCCCCAAGGTAAATTTCTTTTGTTGGTTGTTCCTCCACAAAAAATACTAATTGCAGAAAATCTTCAAAAGAGAGGAATTGTTGGCCCCTCTAGGTGTCGTCTCTATGAGAAATCTGATGAAAAAATTTCCCATCTTTTTCTCTTGTGCCCATACTCTCATGCAGTATGATCCCTGGCTATGGGTCCCCTGTTCCCAAGAACTCAGTGGCCCTCTGATAGCAATCCTCTATTCGCCTCCTGGCCTAAAAATTATTTGGGCTCCCTTCAGACCAAAATATCTCTTCAAGAATCCTGGATTTCCCTCCCTAAATATGTTTGTTGGCGAATTTGGTTGTTTATAAATAAAGTAATATTTCACTCTGTTTGACCTTCAGCTAAGATCATTGCTCTCAAAGCTCTCTCCTTCTACTTTGAGTTTATCCACCCCTCTTTAGATTCCTCTCTTGATCCGAAATAATTGAAATTGCTCAAGCCATGGGCCTTTCCCAACCCAAAACCCTCCCTTGTAGGCCATCCTAAAGCTCATCCTGGCTGGATCATTCGTTTTCCCCCGGACAAGTTTATTGAATGAAAGCAAAGATCTCAATCCTAGATTCTTTATTTCGATGGAGCTTCGAAACAAAACCCAAGGGTGGTATGAGGGGGAGGGATTCTCTCTAATCTTAAAGGAATAATAGTCGACAAGTATGTCTGGGGCTTAGGAAGAAGGTCCAATAATCAAGCTGAAGTTTATGGTCTCTACCTGGGGCTCCTCTTAGCCCATCAAAGGGGAATCAAAACCATCACAATTTTGGGAGATTCCTTTCTTTTCATAAGGCACCTTCACACAAGTTGTATTTCCCATGATAAAAAACTAAACCAGATATTACAACAAGCCCAGGGTATTCTCCTCTCTTTTGTTAACCCTTAGATTTTCCATATCTTAAGAAACCTTAACACTGAGGCAAATATACAAGTAAACAAGGCTTGTCAACTGAAGGAAGGCCAAACTAAAGTCAATGGTGCCTATGGTCTCTTTCCCATCCCCTAATTTGTTAAATGTATATGTTCCTATTTGGTACCCCCCCTAGACCTACCCTCAAAAGGAAATTTATTGATATTATTCCCCCCTCCCCAATTGTTGCTCTCCTCACCGTCCCTCTTCCCTAATCCCCTTTGGCACTTAATAATGGTACTTCCTCCCACAACAACATGATGAATCCACCTTCAAATTCCCAGATGCGAGGCGCTCTCATCTCACACCATGTGACAATCTCAGGGAAGATGTTACGGTTATGTGTGGGAATCTCTTGTCTACCCCTCTCATCAAGGCTCCACTCTAGTGTTTTCAAGAGCTCCTCATGCGAACTCTCTCAGCGAGCGAGTTGCATTTACTCCCTTTGGTTCAAATTGGACTACCCAACCATTCGAGGGCCATGATGCATGAAGATAAGGCCAACTCACATCACACAGCAATGATGGAGCTGCTTTGGGATTCTGTTGGCATGCATCCACTCCTCTGCGTTGCGCGAGGCTCCTGCATGGCACACTCTATAAATCATTTGGGTGCAAAATGAATTTTTTCAATATGTTGGATGTCAGCAGGCCAAGTAGGAAGCTAACGAGGGTATAGCTTCCCTCCCTCATGCTGGGGGAGTTGAGTAGGTTGTAGTGTTGTTTTAATCATTCCGAATTGACCGAGACTACAACATTTAGTTGTGAGCCCAGGGTAGGTCTTGATGTTTCAATGGAGTTTTCACTGTTTGTGCCAATACACTACAACCAAGAATGAAAAATAGAAAGAACAGTCAAATATGTCGCTAAATCAAATTGCAAAAAATCAAATCATTCATGTAGAAATTAAAACACTCCACAGAATTGAAATCACACTTTGCAATTATTAGAGTAAGGGCACTCCACAGAGTAACTAATGCCTACACCAGTTGGTCACTATCATTATGTTTGATTAAACCAGTGTAACAACACAATATAATATGGAACAGAAGCGGATGTAATTCACAATTTGTACAACAACAGTAGAAAACCATATGACGATAAAATAAACAAAAATGTACACTACTTATACCGTTGCATTCCCTACTAAAGAGGAGGGCCCTTCCTCCCTAGCAGGGGTGCATGAATAACACGAGATTAATTAACGAATTAGATGAAGAACAATAACAACATCACCATAGTGATTTAGTATTAAAAATAATTCAAAGTTACAAGAGCAGAGTAACAGTGCTTTTCTATATGCCATCCTTGGACATAGGAAATCAAGTTTCTTTTATAATTATTACATGCACGAAATTAGGAATATATCAGTCATGAGAATCTCACGATTCTCATGCTGATAAAAAATAAAAGTAGTTACAACCTAGTTCTAAATACAAATAATTCTCAGATATATTGGTTAGGATTGCAACCACTTGGGTCTGTTGCTTCTAAAATAAACAATTCCTAATGCCCGACAGTTGTTATGTGGAATAATACCCACAACTTGCCAGCTTCGGTGCAACAACATCCTGCGAGTGAATAGCGGTTCGGGATGTAATGGCAATCACTAGCGACATCTCCCTTGGTGTAATAGCGATCCTTTGTATCATCATGTAGTGTAACAGTAGCCTATAACAACATTCAATGTGTAACTGCAACCTGTAACAACATACAGGGTGTAACAACGAACTGCTCCACCCTGCTCTGAAATCCATCAGCGCTGCCTGTTTACTCCATAACCTTGTTCCTGTGAGCAACACCTGAAAAGGAGAAGAGCTTCCAAAATACTTCTCCAATGCTCACCCCAGTTAGCCACAAAAAGGACTAAAGTATCGTATTATTCAGCAAAATATGGAAAAATAACATGATAATGGAATAGGTTGTATAAAATGAGAAAAAGGGTGATTAATCATGTAAAGTTTCATGGGCTTGAAGGATAAGAGGATCAAAACTGGGGAAAGAAGGTGTAGAAAATAGGTAGAAGGTCACACCCAAAATCTCCCCCCAACTGAAGCAACTAAATGTCCCCATGCAAAATCTCAGCTTCTCCTATTATACCCCTGATTCAAGTCTATAAAATTGTAAGCACCAGGAGTGTCTTCACCTAGAGCTTTGTACCCTTGAGTGGCCATCAAATGACATGGCCATGATTTTTCCTCATAATCACATAGGTGGTAGTTTGGTTGATACTCTTCTACTGGTAACCAAATCAAAGGAAATTTAAATCTGAGCCCAATCCAAAATGCCTCCAATGTCTGCACGATTCGAGCATACTCGAGCACCTGTGTAACAATAGCCACAAAATTTTTGTATTCAAAAGGATCCCCTTCTTGCAACTCAGCGCTACAGGCTTCGGTGTGTTTCATGCATCCTGTTAGTGCTTGATCTTCCATCTGTGTGTGTAAATTGAGGCAAATCTTGACAATCCTCTTCCTATAGATGGCTGACTGTTCCCTGGTCTTTGGAGTGCTTAGGAACAACTTAAACTCACGCCTGAGTTCATAAACCATCCCTAGTTCTTCTTTGACCCATAATGTTGTCCTTTCTTCATTAATTTCTGTTGATTTCATGGCCAGATGCCATTCAATCTGGTTTCTCATAAATGAAAGAAAATCCTGCAACTGCAAATCTCCCATATAGAAGAAGACACTTGCTACCATTTTTGTGCTGACATACTCACACATGATGTTATGCAAAAATAGCTTGCAAAGCAAGCTCTGTTCGTCAAAATCACAAGTGCGAAAAATCTCAAGAAAAGTTCGGGTAGAAGAACCCAAATAAGACCTATTCTCAAAAACTGCTTTCAACTGAAATAAATAATATCATTCCCAAAGGAACACTGGATATGATGGGGACAACCGCCTACATCCTAGCAGGTTCAAGGCAAGATCATGGAGCTTTTTCTTGTCATTCGTCAGGTCTGAGACTTGCCGCTGTAACAGATGCAATTATTCATCCTTTTTCTTCACGGCTTCCTTGTGCCTCCGTGCTTCCCATTCTCTCTCCATTCTTCCTTTAACTACTTTTCCCGTAGCTCTGGTAACAACAACATATTTTCAGAACACCATCCCTCTTCAGGACCTGATGTTCTTCCACATGCACTAATAATCGAGGGTGTAATAACCTCCCCAGGGTGAAACTGCTCCATTTCGGTTTTTGGTTCTTGTGTAACAACAACATCATCAATGGATTTTTGTGTTATAGTTTCCTTCTCTCCCTGATCAGCTTCCATTCCCACTGTTGGTTCTTTTGTAACAGCAGTGTCATCCACAGGTTTTTTTTGTATCATTTTTCCCTAGGTGGGTTTCTGTCTCCACTGTTGGTTCTTGTGTAACAGCGTGTCAACCGCAAGCTCATTGATATCAGTTTCCTCTTCCTTTCCTTGGTTGATTTCTGTCTCCACTGCTGGTGCTTGTGTAACAGAAGTGTCAACCAAGGGCTCTTGTGTATCCACTACCAAATTACTTTTTGTGGACTGCGCCGTCTCAGTTGTTGGTTCTTGTGTAACAACAACATCCTCAATGGGTTTTGGTGTGTCAGCCTCCCAGATTTCAATTTTGTTTCCCTCGAGATGGTGTCCACTGCACAGACTCTAAACCACGTTGTCACTAGCTTCTCAACACAGGTCGTGCACACAACACCCAGGACATCTCCCTTCCTGGCCCTGTCTACGGCCTCGGCCAAAGTGTCTAAACCTAGGGCACTTGCCTCGACCTTCCCCTTTGCTAGTTGTTCCCTTAGCTCTCTATTTTTTTTTTCTAAATTTTCAATTTTTAACAGCAAGGATTGAGTTTCACTCTTACCAGCTGAGGAAGGTTCCTTCGACTGAGCCTGCTCCTCGTCCTTCTGCTCTACTGCCTCTTCGTTATTCTTTGACATGGATGGGGACTCTAGGTGCCCGCTAACCCTTATTCTCTGCTTTGGCCGCCTATCACCAATTGGTTTGTCGACTGGCCTCTTACCAACCCTTACTTTCGAAGGTTGGGGTTGCTCCTTTGTCGCCGCTGGAGCTTCCTCAGACGTCCCAGTTTGTCTCCTGTGGGTAGTTCTGGCCTTCTTCCTCATGAATTCCTCCAACTCCTGCCTTAGCGACTTAGGGTGTCCAACACAATGAGATTTATGAGGCCATGGTTGGTGATGCATGTTTCTGGATGCACAATTGTTTTTACGGTCGTGGCCATATGCTTGATGTTTCCCAGCAAGAAGTAGGGAATATTTATTAGTTGTCGATGTCGAAGGTGGTTTAGCAATGGAAAGTGGTAATTGAACACAATTTTTTCCCTTCCCTCACAGGTGATGTACTTAATGAGGTAAAGGGAAACATCAACCCGTGGTTGGGGAAGTGAAAACCTGTCAATCCCCCTCCCTTTCTTCACTAGTTATTCCTTCTCTTGGAGGAAATCCCCCTTCAAGGAGGGGTCATTAACTTTCCTGCTAAATCATCTCTTTCCTTCCATTGGTAATGTCATCACTCGGGAAATCACCTCTTCTATAACCTCCAGCTTCAATCCCCTAACCTTCGTCTGATTTCTCTCTAAATTCTTCGCGAATTCCAAGGCAACTCTCCCGTCTGATCCCTCCAGCCTTTGGAAGAACTCAAACCAGCCTGTGTCCTTAAAAATCTGGCATGCTTCGGGGCAATTCTCCAAAGCCTCTGTCGACCCTAGCTCATGCCAAATTGCTGCTCCACCCATCGCTACACAAATTCAGTGTTGTTCTCCTTCCTTTTTTATTTCTTTAGAAGTTCTGGAGCAGTCAACACACTACTTAGTTGTTTCAGCCTGCAACTGTTCTTTTCCACTTCTCCGAGCACTCTGAATGGGGATGCAATGCTCCAACAGGGGTAAACAATGTAAACTTTGAAACGGGAACTATAAACTCAAAATGGGAACTCTGGCAAAAAAAACCCGTAAAAACATAAAAAACTGTGTTAAAAATGAAGAGTGTTGATGCTGGAATAACACCTTTTTTTTCAAGGATAAATTTTCAACATGGCAGTGAAAACCAATTTTTTGTGCAAAATTATCCAAAACACACCCTCAAAATGAAAAGTGTTGATGTTCGAATAACACTTTTTTTTTCAATGGTAAATTTTGTGCAAAAAACACCTTGAAAATGAAAAGTATTGACGTTGGGATAACACTTTTTTTTTCAAGGGTAAAATTTCAACATTTCGAAATAATGACGTAAAAGATTTTATCATGACCCCGAAAAAACATTAAAATTTCAAAAGAATAATGAAAACATAAAATTTAAAAAAATATATAAAATTATAAAAATGAAAAAACACAAAACAAAAAAAAAGTTTTAAAAAATAACAAAACATAAATTAAAATATATACCAAAAACAAAACTTAAATAAATAAATAAAAATCAAATATATATATAAAAAGACAAAAAAAAAAAAAAATCAAACATATATAACAATAAATAAATAAATAAAAGCAATCATAAAAATGTAAAAAAAAACCAAAATTAACCTATAGAAGATAAGAATAAAAAAACTTAAAAATCATAAACAAGTAAATAGTAAGAAAAACATATTTAAAAAAAAAAGGAAATATAAATAAATAAATAAATTATCTTGTAAACAATAAAAAAATTTCAAGTTATTTTATTTTTCTTTTTTTAATTTCCATTACTTAAAAAAACAAATATAAAAATATATATATAAAATAAATATATATATATATATATATATATATATATATATATATATATATCTTATAAACCATAAAATAATTTGAAAAAGAAAAACAAAATTTAAAAAAAAAAAAAAAAATATATATATATATAATTAAGTAAGTAAAAATAGAAAAATTTAAAAAAACATTAACAAAAACTAGAAAATAAATAAATATAAACAAACTAGATTAAAAAAAAAATAGAAAATTAACAAAAAATAATTTAAAAAACTAGTAAAATTAATATTAAAAACATTTAAAAAAAAACTAAAAAAAAAAAACAAAAATAAACACAAATTATAAAACAAGGAAAAATATGAAGTTTTTTAAAATATACGTATCTTTTCAAATTAAAAAAAAAAAAAGCAAACAAACAAACAACAACAAAACATTTAAAGTTTAAAAAGAATATGTATTTTTTATTTAAAAAAAAACTTATTAAGCCCCATCTCTTTTAGTTAAAATCAAAAAAAAAAAAAAAAATTAAAATTTTAAACTATTTTATTTAAAGTTTAAAAAAAATTGTCTGCCCCACGGCCGCCCGTGGTGACGCAGGCCTGTGCGGAGGGTCTGCATGTAGGCCCTTCTGCCCAGGGCCGCACCACCATGGGCGGCTGGGGGCCAGAGAGGTTGCTTAAAAACAATTGTTTTTTTTTTTGAAAAAAAAATAGTTTAAATTTTTTTTTTTTTTTTTTTAAATAAAAGAGATAGGGCTTATTAATTTTTATTTTTTTTCAAATCAAAAATACATATTTTTAAATTTTATTTTTTTTGGAAAAGATATGTATATTTTTAAAAAATTCATATATATATATATATATATATATATATATATATATAGATATATATAATTTATTTTTTAATTTGTGTTTATTTTTGTTTTTTTTAGTTTTTTTTTAAATGTTTTTAATATTAATTTTACTAGTTTTTAAAATTATTTTTTTGTTAATTTTCTATTTTTTTAAACTAGTTTGTTTTTAATTTTTTTTCTAGTTTTTGTTAATGTTTTTTTTTTTTTTTTTTAACTTTTATATATATATATATATATATATATATATAGAGTTTTTTTTTCAAATTATTTATGGTTTATGAGATAATTTTTTATTTTTATTTTTTTTAAGTAATCAACATTTAAAAAAAGAAAATAAAACAATTTGAAAATTCGTTAAGTAATCATAATTTCAAAAAAATGGACATAATAAATTTTAAAGTGTGAAACCTAAGTCCTCTAAAAAAAAGGTATGCTGCATCAACACGTTGCATCAACACGTTTCAAAATCAGCATGAAAATCACTAACATTTAAAAACAAATATTTATATTTGATACATAAGAAACTTTAAAGTGTAAAACATATGCTCTGAAAAAAAAGAAGTGTATTATGCATTTCAAAATTGAGTCACGTTTTTACTACCCCTATGGAACGGGTAATTGTATCAATTATTTAAAGTGCCAAAAACTATGCTCTAAAAAAAATATGTGTTTTGCATCGCCCCTTTTCAAAATCGGGTCACTTTTTTGCTATCTCTACAAAACGGGTAACAGTACCAGTTCTCATTTCAAAGGTTACGTTGTTGGTAAATAGTAGGGTGGTGAGGTGAGAATTTCAAATTACGATTTGCAATTATGGTTCGTACTGCACGGTAAAGTTGCCTTATTAATGTTAAGTTTTGGGAGGTCTAGTCAGAGGTACAATTCCCTTTTTTGGTATGATTGATCATTAAATGACAATGATTACCATATCACCATGCTTTAATTGCAGTTTTTTAAATAATCACAGCTCATGTAAAGGTCATGTCGCAATATGATTCGCCCTCCCCACCCCCCCGGCTAAAATGTGACAGCTGACCTCAGTCGTCAAAAGGGATATCGTGTTAAATTTCCATAATTACCGAATAAAAGCGGATAACGATATTACCTTTGTATGACGTACTTGGGTGACGTGGGGAGAGTCATTGGTGGCAAGACACGCGAACTTAACTCTGGTGGTCACGGTAACTGATTTTCGAACCACGATGATGCTTGCTATTTGTTGCAATAAAATATCTTACTCGAATTATTTCTATAAGTCGTCCGCTGTTATAGGTGTAACAATCAAGACGACTATTATGTATTATTAATTTTTACAGAAAACAAAGAAAAAGGTCACGTAACAGCATTATTGTAAAGTATGCTTGAAATAACAAATGTTGTTACAGAGTGTGTAATAGCCGCCACAAAGTGGTTTTCAACTGCTACCGAAATTATCTGTCTGCGCCTGAAAAAGGATTTCACAGCTAGATATATTTATTTATTATTTTTTTTAAGATTGAAGGTGTAACAGCCGCCGACAGTGGTTGATTTTCAGTTGTTACACTTATTGGAAAATTTAGAATTTTTGCAGCACAGGGGGGTTTCCCCTGTTCCTGTAATCTAAAGATCTGAATTTGTGACAATGTTGACGAATGAATCCCTTGAAGCAGGCTTGTGATATAATCAAAGACGGTGCCCATTTGCAAGCAATGGTGTCCCCACATTGTCAATGGTAACCAAATTTATAGTCCCATTGTTAAAGATTGCATCTACCTCATAGGGACCTAGCCATCTGGTGCAGAGCTTAACCTTGAAGTCTTTGAATCTTGAGTCATATAAGAGAGCCCAATCTCCTTTCTGAAACCTCTTCTTCTTAATGAATCTGTCATGCCACTTAGCTCTTTGCTGCTGGATAACAACTAGTCGTTTCTCCTCCAATTCATTGAGTTGGTTCAATCTCTGCTTTTGTGTTGTAGCTAGATCCAAGTTTACCTGTAATGATGTTCTCAATGTCTTGATTTCGAACTCAATAGGGAATAAGGGATTTTTTCCATACACAAGTTCATATGGTGAGAATCTTGTGGTATTCCTCCATGTAGTCTTGTATGCCCACATCACTTCTGGAAGTTTGTCGGCCCAATTCCTTCAGTGATTGGCCACGGTATTGGTAAGAATCCCCTCAATGACTTTATTAGTGCTTTCCACTTGGCCATTTGCTTGTGGATGATAAGGTGTTGTGATTATATGATGGATTTTATATTTTTCAACCAACTATTGGATCATATGGGATGTAAACTGGAGCCCTCCATCTATGACTATCTCCCTGAGTATACCAAATCGGACAAAGATGTCTTCAAATAGAAAGTCTGAAACAACCTGCTCCGTGGCTCTGGTTAGTGCCTTTGCCTCAACCCATTTTGTGACATAGTCAATGCAGACCAAGATGTAATATTTCTGTCTAGATGAAGGATTAATTGGTCCCACAAAATCTAGGGCCCATTTCTCAAAAGGTTCTAAGACAATTTGGGGTTGTAACGACATCTCATCTGATTGCAGTGGATGGCCCATCGTTGGGCAACTATCACATCCTTTCACAAACTTCTTGGCATCCTAAAATATTGTTGGCCAATAATACCCCGTCGAAAGGACTTTGTACCCTGTCCGTTTTTTTGTGAAGTGACCTTCGCAAGGTTCTTCGTGACAGGCTTTAAGGATGTCAAAGATCTCATCTTCTCTAACACAACGTCTGATCTAGAAATATGGTCCAGTGTGATAGAGATTCCCATCTATCCAGGTATATGTAGCACTTTGTAGTATAATCTTTCTTTTCTCCTTGGAGGAAAAATATTATGGAAACTTCCCTGCATCAAGATAATTGGCTATATCTTCATACCAAGGTGAGTAAGTAGAAATAGAAAAGAGATATTCATCATGGAAAGAATCTTCGGTAGGAATGCAATTGTCATCAATAGTTAACCTAGAAAGGAAATCAGCCACTACATTATCTTTTCCAGTTTTATCGACAATTGTGATATCAAATTCTTGTAACAGCAATAACCAACATGTAATTCTACCATTGGTAATTGGCTTATTCATTAAAAAACGAATGACAGAGTGGTCAGTGTGTACAAATACTTGATACCTGGGGAAATATTAAATGTCTCAATTTATTGATAGCGTACACGACTGCTAAGAATTCCTTCTCGGTCACTGTGTATTTGAGCTCAGTCAGAGTTAGATTTTTGCGTATGTAGTAAATAACGTAAGGTTTCCTATCCTCGAGTTGGCCCAAAACAACACCTACAACAATATAGATGCATCTATAGCTATGTGAAATGGTAGTTCCCAATTAGGTCCTCGTAAAACTGGAGCTGCTGATACACAACATTTCAGCTTCAAAAAGGCCTGCTCACACTTTCCTGTCCACAAAAGGTCGACATCCTTCATGAGCAAAGAAAATAATGGTGATGCAATTTTTGAAAAATTTTCTATAAATATCCTGTAATACCCTGCATGCCCCAAGAAACTACATACCTCTTTTTGCGTCTTGGGGGTTGGAATTTTCAGAATTACCTCTATTTTTATAGGGTCTACCTTGATCCCATCAGCAGAAATGTAGTTCCCTAGCATGATCCCTTCAGTCATCATCATGTGACATTTTTTAATGCTCAAATCAACATTAGTCTGTACACAATGTTCCAGCACTTTTTCTAGATTAGCTAAGGCCGTTTCAAAAGCATCTCCATAAGGCGTAAAATTGTCCATGAAGATTTCAAGGAAGTCATTCAACAGATCAGGAAAAATCCCCAGTATTTCCCTCTGAAAGTTTGTTGGCGCATTGTAGAGTCCAAAAGGGAGTACTTCTTACGCGAAAGTTCCCCAAGGGAAAGTAAAGGTCATTTTATCTTGATCTTCCTGGGCAATCTATATCTGGTTGTAGTTACTAAATCCGTCTAGAAATGAATTTTTTTTTTTCCGGAAAGGGTATCAAGGACCTGATCTATAAATGGTAAAGGAAAATAGTCATTTTGAGTGGCCTTATTGAGTTCTATGTAATCCACACAGACTCTCCACTTGCCATTCTTCTTAGTAATGATGACAAGCGGAGACACCCACTTACTACCAGATATTGGATAAATAAAATTAGCACTCAGGAGTTTTTGTAATTCTTCCTTCACCACCTCCTTCGGTGCAGGGTTCATGCGACACTGCGGTTGTCTGACTGGTTTGTATCCATCCTTCAAATAAATACAGTGAGTGCATAGGTTAGGGTGGATTCCTTTCATATATGTATAGTCCCATGCAAATGCCTTTTCATATTTCTGTAACAATTGTAACAACAGTTGGTTTTGCTCAGTAGTCAGGTTGGGGTTAATGTTCAGAAACTTTCTTGGTTCTATTTCAATTGGACTATTGTCAGTATTCAGAGTGGTTCTCATTTGTTCAAAATCTATATCTTCTACCTCCTCTTCCTCATTCAAATTTTTAATGGAAGCGACAGAAAGCAAGTTACTAATAAAACCATTAATGATGTCATCTTCTATCTCATCCTTGAAGTACTGGGCTTTCCCCAAAGTGAGGAGTGGTAGGGAAAGATTTGATTCGGGCTCAAACTCATCCCACCAAGGGTTATATAAATCCACATTTGGTTTTGGGGGGTAAAGATTAATATTATTTGTTGCCTGGCCATCCGAGATCACCATAGATCCAGATCTGCAGCCTATAAATGCATCTGTAGTGGCCAACCAAGGTCTCCCTAAGATCAAAGGATGTCCCCCCAAATTGGATTTGGGTTGTAAGATAAGAAAGTCAGTCAGATATCTCTAGGAGGGTATTGTAATTACTATGTCCTCTAACACCCTCTCGGGTTTAACATGGGATCCATCTGCTAATTCAAGTACAATAGGAGTATGTCTAAGCCCTTGTAGACCTAGGGTGGTAAAGAGATCCTTTGTCATCACATTAATGACAGCCCCAAGATCGATTAATGTGGTAGTTATGGACTGATCATTAATTTAAACAGTAATTGTAGGACTTCTTGGATCATTATACTTAGTTAGAAGAGGTTGATCGGACATTAATTCGGATAATTTCCCCATCACATGTATGGTAGCAGGGTCTTTAGGCTTCCTCCCAGGTTTCTTTATGCAAAAGTCTCACATTGTTTTAGCATAAATAGGTACTTCTTTAAGGGCTTGCAGCAAAGGAATTCGTACATGAAAATTTTGCAACTCCCTAAGAAAATCATATTCGAGTTTTGAGGTCATTCCAGGCTCAGTCAATCTTTGAGGATACGAAGGATTCTGAGTTATAGCAGTCAAGTCAATTGCTACAGGTGTATCAGCCTTTCCCGAGTTTGCGGTTATAGGAGTAACAATCCTTCGCAAGTTGGTTGTTACATACGTAACAACTTCCTTTGTATTGGTTGGTATAGGTGCAACAGTCGCCTCAGAGCCTACCGTATCTCCTCTAGAAGGTTCACATTCCTCCTCTATAATGATAGGGGAGTGACTTGGTTTAATTACCTTACCCGATCGCAATTGAATTTCATTAAGCCCCACGGGAGTAATAATGTAGGCCTAGAAGGTAGTAAGAACCTTTATGCCCTGAGTTGCTTTATTGTTCGGGTTTGGGTTAGGTTGCACAGGTAGTTGGGGTCACACAGGCGGTGTAGGAGCAGGAGTTTGGAAAGGAGATAATTGTAGATGTTATTGCATTGGTAATCCAGGTAAACCTGTATTTTGGGCATTCCCTCTCCAATTCTAGTTCCAAGGGTATGGTTGAGATGGAGGATATTGGATAGATGGAGATGGATACCACTAGTTCTAGGGTGAAGGAAACTATGTTGAAGAAGGAGCATGATATTTCCATGGATATTGTTGAGTATTATATGCATTGTTCCACGAATTGAAAGAGGAAAAATCTTGACACATACCTGGAGGTCATGGCTGACATGGCCTCTTTGGTGAGATGAAATAAGAGGATTGCACCTCCTCGCTTGACTCTCTAATTACTGCCTTCAGTCTAGGAAGCTTCAGACATTGACCTGTCGAATGTTACAGTTCACAAATATTGCACAAGTTGATGCTATCCAATTCGCATTCCCTCAAGGGATGCTTCTTCTGGCAATTCAGACAAAACACAGCCAGAGGTGTATCAGCTTTTGCTTGTGTCTTCTTGATTTGCGATGTTGTTATCTGGGCAGATAGAGTAATGAGGATATTGGTCTTGGAATTTTCAAACAAATTCCCGATCTCTGCTCTGGTTACTCCTCCTCCTGCAGATTTTTGTATTTGAGTAGAGGCATCTCGAATTGTGCTTCTCCCCTTAGACGATCCTATAAAGCATCTTAGACAGAGATTTATGATTTCAGCGAATGGTTCCTGCGATATATCCCCTTTCCCTAGTAGGTTCAGGGTGTCAAGGTAGTCATCCCTCATTCCTCTGATAAATATGGTATTCAAGATCTCATGGTTTAAATCGTTGTGTTTAGACCATTGTAGATTATAGTGGAAATGCTTTACATAGTCTTCCAAGCTCTCATCCTCCTTCTGCGTCATTTTGAATACTTCCTCCCTTAAGTCCCTGGTTTTGCAATATTCTTGGTACTTTGATAAGAATGTCTCTTTCATATCCCTCCATGTTCGAATAGAAGCGTAGCCATTTTCCATGAACCATCTTAGGGTTGCACCTTTTAAAGTAGCAAGAAATAATTTCAGTTTCTGAGCATCTGAGGTATAGTCATAACTCCTGCATAAGACATCAAATTCAAATAAAAAGGTGTCTTGGTCTTCCACAGTCATCCCTTGGAAGGATGGTAAGGATGATAAAGGAATATTTTTCATTGGAGCTTCGTTTATGATATCCCCAATTGGGAACTCAAAGGTGGTAACAGTAGCATCTATTTTAGCATTGTTTTCATTGTTGTCCCCCGTGGCTAATACTTATAACCCTTGTTGTAACAAATGTTCTTCAAACTGTTCTTGTGATGGTCTCGCAGGTGTGATTGATGGCTCAAGTACCCCCAGGGCTGGTTGTTTCACCGCACTACCTGAATCTAGATATTGATAAACCAATAGGTGCTCTCCCATCTCAGGTGTTTGATGTCCCCCCTCAATTTCCCCTTGTCCCTCGGTCCTAAAGTTCTAGCTACTAGCTTCCCCCTGCTACTCCTGGATTGGATTCTTAATCTTGGGAGTGTGGGTGCTAGCTTTAGAATGATATGGCCCCGAGATAGAGGAATCAGAGGTTTCTGCCCTTGTTATGGGAGTGACAAATTTTTGTGGCCCTGTTTTCCTTGCGTCCCTTTGAGAGCTTGATTGTTCTTTTTCTGCCTTAGAGATTAGTTCCTGGATAAATGTTTTCCTTCCCAAATCTACACTCTTCCTTTCCTTTTTACGACCCGTTTTTCCTGTGACTAATTAGAGTGGGGGTAGTTTTGGTATTTCTATAGTTCCTACAGTTGCACACATGGACCCTATGTGTATTGATTCACACTCTATGTGTCTCAGTATTCAACAGTGGTGAGCTTGCTCAGGTATATTAGAGCAATGCGCAGGTTCTTACCTCTCATCTTACCGCCCAACAACTGAAAAGCTGAAGACATGCTAAACAAAACACCAAAATGCCACCCCCTAAGTGCCCTAGTGATCACAACAGTGAGCCCGCCGAGGTATTTTAGAGCGATGTGAAGGTTCTTATCTCTCGTCTTACCACCCAACGATTGTGGACTAAGAACACTCTATCATCAAACAAACAACTTGGTTGACTGTATCATCAATTTCCATCCCCGACAACGGCACCAAAATGTAGCGTTTTTTTATTCAATCGTAATTGATCGAGACTGTAACATTTAATTGGCAACCCAAGGTAGGTCTTGTTGTTTCAATGGAGTTCGCACTATTTGTGCCGATACACTACAACCAAGAATGAAAAATAGAAAGAATAGTAAAAGATGTCGTTGAATCAAATTGCAAAAAATCAAATCATTCATGTAGAAATTAAAACACTCCACATAATTGAAATCACACTTCGCAATTACCAGAGTAAGGGCACGCCACACAGTAACTAATTACTACACCAGCTGGTCACTATCATTCTGTTTAATTAAACCAGTGTAACAGCACAATATAATCTAGAACAGAAGCAGATGTAATTCACAATTTGTACGCAACAATAGAAAACCATATGACAATAAAAGAAACAATAATGTATCATGAGATTAAAAAAGCCATAAAGAAAGCTGAAAAGAGGTTGTCATCTCCCAAACCCAAAGAGGATGATCAACCTCATGGTGGTAAGGTTTTTCTACCTTATATCCATGGGGTCACAGACAAAATGGCCAAGATCCTAAGAAAGAAAAACATTCTAACTCAATTCTCAGCTCCTGGCACCATCAGACAAAGTTTAAAATCTGTTAAGGATGATATTGACAAACAGCAGCTTAAAGGAGTCTATAAAATAGACTGTTCATGTGGGAAATGCTACATAGGTGAAACCGGTCGCTCCCTCCAGACAAGACTGAAAGAGCATGGCGCTGACATCAGGAATGGTAGAACTCGTACCTCAGCCTTGGCAGAGCACTCCTCGAAGACCAAACACCACATCTGCTTAGAAAGCGCATCAATTATCGCGAGAGAGGAGCAACATCAGAAACGGAAAATCAGAGAAGCCCTCGAGATCCTGAAGCATCCTTGTAATCTGAACAGAGATAGTGGTTTGGAGATTAGCGGAAGCTGGCTTCCCGTGATCAGTGAAATTAAGAATCGTCAGGCCGGCCCCAGGTAAGTTGTTGATCAGGTAAGATAGTTATCAATATATTTAACATTAGTTCACATATTATTATAGATTTTAGCATAGTTCTGAGTCCAGTATTAAGTTGGTCATTAGGTTATTCATATTTTATTAAATCTCTAATAATTTTTATAACAGCTCAAGATTTTAATTTAGATATTTTTGTTTAATTTAGATATTTTTGTTTGTTTTTAAAATAGTTAAGACTTTAATATAGGATGAATTTAGAATTTAATATAAAATGAATATAGAATTGAAGTTATATTAATTAACTTATTTATTTATTAATATAGATATTAGGTTTTGTTAATATTAACACTATTATTTATATTAAGTTTTATAATGTTTTAGGTTATATATTGGTTAGGTAGGGATCAAGTTTTATAAATATATTAAGTTTTATTGTCTTTAGGTTATATAAAAATTAATATTATATAGGTTTTAGGGTTTAAGATATTAATGCTAATATTCATTTTAGTTTTCTAGATTTTAATATTAATTAAGATTTTATGTTATATATATAGGGTTAGGATATTAATAAATATTAATAAAAAATTTTAGTTTCTAGACATGGATATAGAGAAATTGCTCTAGTCATATTATTCTATTTTTTATATTAAGTTATATATATTTTAGGTTATATAAATATTATATAAAAATTATATAAGTATTATGTTATTTAGTGAACATGTAAATATTAAATATTAGATTATATTATGATTTTAAAAGTCATATTTTATGATTTATGATGTTAATTTTAATATATATATATGAGTTTTAGATATTATTATCAAAGATTTTAGGTTATATATTGTATTAATATTATATTTTTATATATTAGTTTTTAAAAATAAATATAAATATTAATTTAGATGTTAGTGTAATGTTTTTGGTTTTTTAGGGTTATTAAATAAGTGTTAGTATTAATTTTAAAAATTAAAAATAAAAATAAAAATTAAAAATTAAATAAATGATTTTATTTTTAAAATTAATATTAGGTTTCAATAAAAAATTTCTCTGGCCGACCTGTGCTGCTCCTTTAATATTCGTCCCTCATAAGTATTTATCCTCCATCTGGCTCTTCTTTTTCATCTTTCTCATCATCTTTCTCTTTACCCTGATGATGGATCCCATTTGGGATTTGAAACGTTGGTGTAAAAATTCTACTACTGTGGATTCTCCGGTCGAAAATTCAAGAAGCACAAACCACAGATCTCTGAAATCCAATGTACACTACTTCTACCGCTGTAGTCCCTGCTAAAGAGGAGGGCCCTTCCTCCCTAGCAGGGGTGCAGGAATAACATGAGATTAATTAATGAATTAGATGAAGAGCAGTAACAACATCATCGTAGTGATTTAATATTAAAAATAATTCAAAGTTACAAGAACAGAGTAACGGTGCTTTTCTATATGTTGCCTTGTACATACGAAATCGAGTTTCTTTTATAATTATTACATGCCCGAAATTAGGAATAGATCAGTCATGAGAATCTCACAATTCTCATGCTGATAAAAAATAAAAGTAGTTACAACCTATTTCTAAATACAAATACTTCTTAGATATATTGGTTAGGATGGAAACCACTTGGGTCTGTTGCTTCTAAAATAAACAATTCCTAATGCCCGATAGTTGTTATGTGAAATAGTACCCACAACTTGCCAGCTCCAGTGCAACAAAATCCCACGAGTGAATAGAGGTTCGAGATGTTACAACAATCACTAGAGACAACACCCTTAGTGTAACATCGGTCCTTTGTATCAGCACGTAGTGTAACAGCAGCCTGTAACAACATTCAGTGTGTAACAACAACCTGTAACAACATACAGGGTGTAACAGCGAACTGCTCCACCCTGCTCTGAAATCGATCAACGTTGCCTGTTTACTCCATAGCCTTGTTCCCGCGAGCAACACCTGAAAAGGAGAAGAGCTTCCAAAATACTCCTCCAATGCTCACCCCAGTTAGCCACAAAAAGGAATAAAGTATCGTATTATTCAACAAAATATGGCAAAATAACATGACAGTGGAATAGGTTGTATAAAATGAGAAAAAGGGTGATTAATCATGTAAAGTTTCATGGGCCTGGAGGATAAGAGGATCAAAATTGGGGAAAGAAGGTGCAGAAAATAGGTAAAAAGTCACACCCAACAATGGTCTCTTCTTAGTGAGTTCTCCCTGTTAGGAATTGGCTTTGTTGCTTGTTTTGGGATATTTCGATTGACGTAAAAATCTTTAAGAGACAAATTAAATTTTGCAGTTCTTGAATTGGTTGAGGGTTATCTCATCTGTCAGTATAGGGAGGCCCTTCAGTCTGGGCTTGGTGGGGCATTGATTTGCAGGTTAATTGGCTTGGAGATAAGGAGCCTGTCGGGTGCAGAGAGCCTTAAATCCTATGATAGAGGACTAAGTAAGACCCCTTGTATCTCTTTATGTGCTATTGACTCTTTTATGTGTTATTCCACCATGGCATTAGGGTCCTGGGGATGTCGTTGTGCTCATTCGGGTCGGGTGGCGAGGAACAACTCCAAAAATCTGGTCAAGGATAGGACTTACCCATACTTCGTCTCCTCTTCTCCAACGCCTTGCGACCTATGTGCCAACAAACATGCAGAATTGAGAGCAAAAATATTTGAGGTCCAGGTTCTTTTACATCAGCAAAGCAAGTCAACCAGTGAAAGTATGAACATTATAGAGGCCAAGAGAAACCAGATAGCTCACATGGAGGATGAGGTTGGGGCACTAAGAAGTATGATTGAGGACCTCGAACTGCAATTGACTAAACAAAGTATCCCTACTGAAGAACTGACTTCGGGATTTGACTTAAATCACCCTGTTGTTCGTAATGTCTAGCTTGTAATTGCAACGACTAGTTATCATTGTATCTTTTTTCTGTCACAATTCTGTCGAGTTTATACTAGTAGAATAATAGGAGTGTTGTTATGTTTTGTAGTTTTGAAAGACAGTTGGGTCTGGTTTGGAAGCCTACACTTTCATAAATTTATTTAATTGAACTGTAACTTCCTCGAGTATTTGTCGCGTCTAAAGCTGGATTTAATAAAAACAATACTCATTGTGGTTAAAAAAAGAAAACAATGGTGCTTCTTCTTGAGATTGGGTATGGAAAACACTAATATAGGTTGTTGTATATTGATTCTTTACTAATGGTAAATTTCTAATACGAATATTTGTGTACGAATCCTTGATTGATTTTGTGAGACGTATGCTTTGAGTTAAGACCTTTTTATGACAGCCTAACATTCTTTGTTACTACTTGAAAAATAAAAAATTCCAAGGATGTCTAATGGTCTTAACACTTGCAAACAAGGATCATTGCTCTAGGTATAGAAGGTCTATAGATAAACACTGCAAATATTGAAAAAAAACAAAACAAAACAAAACAAAACATTATAGAGCAATACAAAATGATTAATGATGTAGATTTCATGGATAATCAAGGATCCCAATTCCATATAAAAAGGTACAAATGTTGCATCTATTTTATAAAGCATATGGTTCTTGCACAAGTTAAGCCCTTCTTATGACAGCTCGAACATTATGTTTCTTTATGTAAATTGAAAAAATCAATGGCTCTCGATATTGTTATTTATAGATCTTAGGTTTGAGGTGAAAAGTTAGTAAATCTGAAGAGAAAAGAGTCAAAGAACTCAAAGATGTTGTATACAAAATAAAATAAAAATGTTTTAATGATACCTAAATGTTTTGAAGTGAAAACTTTGTAAATCAGAATAAAAAGAACATTATCCATCGGGTTTGTGTTTTGGTTTGAGGATTTATGTTTTGATAGTGGTTAGTGTTTAAGAATAAAAAGCTAATCATTAGTTACTTATATGATTGTGCAGTTCTAAACTATAAATAATGGGAAATAAAAAGTTAAGAGTTGACTTCACTCGGATAACAACTCTTCTTTTTATCATTCCATTTGATTACACTAGTGTGAAGTTTAATTTTTTTTGGCATAACAAGTCATTTTTATGATTCTAATTAACGATGTAGATTTACATGAATTTTATAAAAGGAGAATTGATTTGTGGATAACTATATCTATATATATTAATTTAGAATTAAAAATTAATTTTATAAAAAATGTTAAAAGAAAAACAACATTTTTCATTAAAATAAAAAATTAGAGAAATTATAATAAAATTAATCTTATTTATAATAAGATATTTTTTTTCATTTATTTATTTGAATTTTTCCTATCCATTTTACTTATAACTTGTTATAAGGCTAATTCTAACTAACCCCATAACTATCTTATCAAAATCCATTTATATACTATCAAGTTTTTAAGTAGGAGCATCACATTTAAAGCCATTAAAGTATATTTTCAATCTGGGACATCACATTTAAAACATAGTGTAATTGGTTTTTCTTATGTTATTTTGATCATGTAAAAGATGAGATTCTTGTTTCGAATAACTGTGACATCAAAGTTATGTGATTTTTGTTTTTCATCAAAGTTAAAAGTCAATAAGTTTTTTCAAGTGGTAATAAAACACAATAATATTTTTAAGATGAAGACACATCTTTTATAGTTACATTGTAGTTTTATTTATAATTGAAAAATCGCAAACTTTGTAAATAGTTTATCTGAAATCTATATATTAATTAAAAAGAAATATTTGGTACAACTTAGTTTATATTTTCATTACTGGCAGCTAGCTTGCATCTATACAAGAATTTAAGAATCAACTTTAGAATGAATTTGAAATGAAAGATTTAGGCATCTTGCACTATTTTCGAAGTCTTCAAATGTGACATGTATCCGATGGTATATCTCTTTCATAGCCTAAATATGTGACAAATTGACTTGCTCAGTTTTGTATGAGTGATTGTAAGCTTTAACTGAACACCATTTTAGTCCAATGTAAAATTAATTGTTAATTGCATTACTCTTCTTGTTCATGCTACTCTCTATTGTCAGCTTGTGGGTAGTTTGATTTATTTAACACACAATAGGCTTGATATCTCCTTTGTTGTCAATATGGTTTCAAGGTTTATGCACAAGCCTCACAAAGAGAATTCTCAGATATTTACAAGACAGTGAATTATGGTCTTTTCTATTCAAATAAAGCTACAATTTCTCTTCTTGGCTATACAGATTCTAATTGGGTAGGTGATAGTTCAAATAGATAGTTTATGGAAAGGTCCATCTTTCAGCTTGGTTCAGGTTCGATTTCATGGTCCAGTAAGAAGTTAAGAACTCTTTCTCTCTCTTCTTGTGAAGTCGAGTGCATGGCAGCTAAGGAAGCAACTAAAAAAGTATGGTTTCAACATGTTCTTACCGAGCTTGGCCTAGTTCAGAAATCAATTATCAAGTTAAGATGTGACAGTTAGAGTGGCATTCAACTTGTATATAATCCATTATATCACTCCAAAACCAAACACATTGACTTGGATACTCACTATATTTGAGATCTTGTTGTCGATAATGTTATTTCTTTGGAGTATTGTCCCACTGAATAAAAAGCACTTGATATCTTTACCAAATCCATGACAAAAACAAATTTGTACAGCTTCAATAGTTGTTAGGAATGCAAGAATTTGTTATTAAGGGGGAGTGCTGATGTAATAATGTCTTCCTCCATAAATGGTCCATCTCACTAGTCATTATTAAGAGGGAGTGTTGGAATATGTCACTTTGGAAAGTAATAATGTCGAGGTTATGTCGCCAGAAACTCCAATTTTATGTAAAAGAAGCATATCCCACATTCATCATGTAGTAAAATATCCTTGTAATATTTTATTATATAAAGAAGTGAAATTACATTATTCCACATGTATTATGGGAAAATAAATTTTCAACATGTCTTGGTATATAATATAGGTTAGGGAGTTTAATAAAACACGCAATAAGATATATGATAGTCTTATAATTGTAAAGTGATGAAGCATTTGTGGTGGTGCTCTTGTAAGATTAGAGAATTTGAAGATAGTAATGACACTATTACCTTCTCGATGATATTTCTGTAATTGGGGTTTTACCACGTAAATATGGCGTGTCCTCTCCTTTTCCGTCTCATTTCTTTTGACTAAATGTTGTTATTTGATGGTAAGAGACTAAATTAAAAAAATATATGATTTTTTATATTGTTATATGTTCATAAATATTTTCAATATTCTAACCCTAACCATTAACCATTATCCATTATCACTAACCTTTAACCTAATAATCATAACCATTAACCCACTAATCCTTAACTTTCTAACCAATAATTTCTAAACCTTATCCCTAACCTATAATAGATAAATGATAATCAATAAGCCCTATAACCCTAACCCCTAAAAACAAACCATTAACTTATATAAATCCAACAAAGCCTATAATCCCTAACTCTTATAATTGTTATCACCTTTGTCCCATAAAAATTGTAATCCCTAACAATTAACCACTTTAATGCTTAATCACCAACCATTAGTCCCTATCCTACTAGCTATTTACCCCTAATTTCTAACCCACTAACCCATAATGCCTAGCCCCTAGCCCATAATTACTAATCTCTAACATATAATACCTAATTTATAAGCACCAATTACTAAACACTAATTGTGAAGATTTATAACCTTGACCACCAACCATTAACCCATTTATAAATCCTATAACTTCTAATCTTATCACTTTGATCATCTATAATGACTTTATCTTATAACCCACAAAACTTAAAACTTTAACCCGCTTAGCACTAACTCATGACCATTAACCACTAATCCACTAACCTCTAACCATTAGTCATTTAACCCCTAACCTTTAATCTCTAACCCATAACCCTTAAGAACTAATAATATCTATTAATCACTAACCCAATAACCAACATCCCTCAAAACTACTATCTCAATGACTCCTAACATATTGGCTTGTAATCATTACTTAGTAACCAATATCCACTTACCCATTTAGTCTTAACAACTAACCTTTAATCCCTAACCCTACCGACCACCACTGAGTCTTCAACACTAAAGAATAACCAATAGCTTATTACCACCAAAATTATTAACTTATAACCCCTAACCCTAATCACTAACTCCTAACCCCTAACCATTAACTAATTCTGAATAACCACTAGTGTAAGGATATTATATAATAAGAGTTAGTTAAAGATTAAACTGGTCTAATGTATGTTTAAATAAATTGTACTTCTTTAGTGTGCATTAGCATGGATTTACAGTTATGTAATCCAACATTCATGATATGTTTTATACATAAAGTGATCTCATGTTTCATATTCTCCTTAATACTAATTGTGTCTTGACATCCGATTTGTCTATGATCTGTATTTAAAGAGCATGGAGTGTCATTTGCTAAAGATAGATTGTAAGAAACTCTTATGTATAATATTTGTTTATTTTTATTTTTTGTGTTGATATATTGTCTCAAGTGGTTGCATTAGTTGGGGCCATGGAATATTTCCTTCTTTAGGGTTTTTAACCAAATAAAACATTGGTGTACTAATCTTTGATATGTTTGTGTGAGTGATTATTTAAGATGTTTGCCTCGTGTGAAAACACCCTGATTTTCAAACACAATAATAGAACTTGTATGATGACTTTCTCGTATTGTTAATTTCAATCCTTAACCTATGTTGCCACATGAATTATATATATATATATATATATATATATATATCAGTTTTAATCTTTAGGGGCTAATTGTGTTGTTTTATCTTCTCCAAAATGTTTCTTTCAATTGGAAACACTTTTCATTTTACATTAATACCCTCACCCCCCCTATCCACCCCCTCCCCCCAGATATAACCTTTTTAATCAGATCCAAAGCTATAAAGTTTCATTATGACTTTATTTTTTTTACTGAGTTAATATTTTATTTTTTCTATTTATATTCCTACTTTTCTATTCTCTCTAGTCTCCACATGCTCTTGCCATACACTCTATACACTCTCGACAAATCCGAAACAAGAAGAAAGTGTTTTCCTTTCTATATATTCTCTTTGTTCTACATTATATACAATCTCAACAAATTAAAAGATCTTGGAAGTTATCAATGAACATGTTTTCCTTAGGCATGATATCCTCCACTTTGTATGTTTCTTCGAATGCCTGAGTTTTTTTCTTCCTGTTCTAGAGAAGACAAAATGGCAACAGGCTCGAGGTTTTGAGTACCTGAAGTTGAAAGTTGTTGTCTAGACATGCTTCTGGTGTGCCACTGACCCTGTGACGAGGTCATATTCTTAGATGCTTTTGTTTTCTATAATGGTGAAGTCATCACTGATGTCACTTCTTCCTCTTCTCAGAAGAGCTTCCTCTTTCTTTTCTTAGGAGTTGTGTTAGCTCTTTCAGATTATTCTTCTGTTGGTGAGGAAACTGGCTTCATAACCTCCACCCGAGGCCTCTTTCGTTTGCTTTGTTGGGGCTCTTCGACTACTGCATCCTTGTTTACAGGTTCCTTCTTCTACTCACTACTTACTTTGCATTTCTTTCCCTTTGAGACTAGGGTTCGTTTCTTTATAGAATAACTAGGGTTTACAAGTCCGGGCTTCTTCAGGGGTTTTGTCAAACTACCCTCCTCTTTTGTTGATACAGGGGTTCCATCAGGGCCCTGGTCTTGTTTAGAAACAGAGTCAAGAGGGGCCTCGGTCCCTTGTTCCAGGTTCTTTGATCTGGGGCTAATAATCCTTTGGTAGCCCTTGATTTGATTTTCCTCACCGAGAAAATTTTCAGTCAAAAACTCTTCCCAAGACTTTTTACGCTGACCCAACTCATAAATGACTAGCATTTTGATAAGACTATGGTGGCATAGGCTAGTTTCAACATTTTTAGTAGTGGACTAAATGCCCCAAGAAACTTTATACAAACTTCTATGGATGAAAAATGGAAAATTAACCTCACACCCATCCGAAAAGTGTAGGAGAAGCCTAATGTGGTAAATAAAAACAACTGCATACCTCCCCTCGTAGGTGACGAACCTTTGCAATGTGGTGATAAGTGGCCACCATTCCTCCTCTATGTAGCTTCACAGAACTCCCTTTGACTAGTTGATAGTCTTGTATGTAGGCTTAAGAAACTTGGCACAATCGTCCCATTCGAGCGACCCTCCTTTAAAGTATCTTTCACCGGTCAATGGAAATCCTATTTCCTTACTTATCAAATTTTTTGTAACCTTAATTCTCAAGTTCCCGACCTATGCAATCTTTCCATCAAAGCTCTACGTGAATTCCATAGCTACCCTGTCATTATAACCCTGAAACTTTTGAAGGAAACCCATCCATCCTTTCTCCTCAAATTTCCCCTTATAGACTGCATATTCCGGGCTAGTGCGAAATTGGGCAAATGTAGGTTCATGGCGGTCGGCCCCCATGTCGAAGGTTAAACAATGTTGAAGGCGAGGAGGAAAATGTAGGGATTCACAGGTCGATTAACTACTAGACTTATCAAATGAGACAAACAACCCTTGTTTTTCGAGGTTCAAATAGACTTAAATTTATTCGAAACGACAACTATGTATTTCCTAATTATGTCATGGATTGGTTGCTTGTAATGATGGAGTAGGTACTCGACACATGTATCACATGAATAAGAATGAGTGGAATGAGTAATTGGATAGGATGGTCTAGTATTAGTTGGATTTTGATATTATATGGAAAAGACATGTATATCATTGAAACGAAAGGAGGAAGATCACCATTAAGTTCTATTATCCATATTCTCTGAATTAGTCTAAGTAAATGAAAATTCATTCATACCTTGATTTGACTATATGATGATATCCAGGAGTTCAAAAATAATAATAATGGGGACAACTTGATCCTTAAATGGTGTCTTTGTCATTCATTGAGTACATTCCCAAAGACTTTTATTTTAATCATAAATAAACCAAAAAGCTTGTAATTGTTACCTCCATCGATTCCAATGCTACTGAGCCAAAGTTGATACCATCTATCATTTTTCTTGACTTGACATTCATACTATAGAGATTATTCAATACTTAATTTCCAGTCTGTGATAAGTACTAATTTAAGTACAAAACCTCTAAATTTACTTCATCAATTCATGGAAACCAGTGAATCAATTGTGATTGTACTGAAAAGTAAATAGAAGGCTTCCTTGATGAGCTTGACACTTCATATGAGCCAGCTTTAGGAATTTTGTCTGAAATATGACTGTTGTTTTCTGCAAAACAATGTTGGTGCTACCAATCCATGGATTTTGACCAGGCCTGGGATGGTCACTGCCTGGGGAATTTCAATTTTTGAGAGTCTAAAATGCACAAAAGAAAACTCCAAGGGGATTCTTTCCCATAATTATTCAGTTGAGCCTAGGAAATAATAATTGTGTACTTAGCAGAGCCTTATTCACTTCCTTCTCATAATTTTAACGAGCCTGCGTTGGCTAATGCTCGAGGTATTCAATTTTAGAGAGTTTGGAAAACCCAAAGTAGACTCCAGAGGATTTATTTTCTGTAATTATTCTATCAAGCCTGGAAAAGAATAATTTTATACTTGACAAATCCCTAAATACTACTGTCTCATCAATATTAACAAGATTGGGTCAGTTAATGCTTAGAACATTCAATTTTAAGGAGTTTCAAACATTCACAGTAAACTCCAGAACATCCCTTTTCATAAATAATCGGTCAAGTTCAGATAAAGGAATAAACCTAACCTTGACATATTTCCTCTTTATTCTATGTAAGTTGTGGAGGAAAACAAAAGTCAACCCTCTCTCTCTCTCTCTCTCTCTCTCTCTCTATATATATATATATATATATATAGAGAGAGAGAGAGAGAGAGAGAGATATATAGATCTATATATATATATATATATATATATATATATATATATATATTTGAAGAACTAGCAAGAGTTGGATCTCCCTTGTGAATCAACTCCATTTCTCGATCCTGCATCACATTTTGCAAAAATTCCTTTCAGGAGAGCAGGCGATGGTATATTTTCAGTTTGTGGCAATTTACCACAAATGAAGTCTAATCATCATCAATAGTTTTAATCCTGACTAAGCCATTATCGAAAACTTACTCCACTTCATAGGGTCCCAACCATTTGGTTGAAAATTTCCCTTTGAAATGTTTAAACTTGCTATCATACAGTAGTGCCCAGTCTCCTGGTTGGAAGACTTTCTTCTTGATATATTTATCATGTCATTGCGCTCTTTGATCTTGTACCAACATAGTTCTTTTGAAGGCATCTTGTATGATTTCTTCAAGTTTATCCAACTGAAGTATTCTTTGTTTCTGAGCTTCATTTAGATCCATTCCCAATTGAGTAGCAGTCTGAAATGGTTTTACCTGAAATTCAATGGGGAGCAACACCTGCTTCCCATATACTAACTCATAGGGAGTATATCTCGTCACATTTCTCCATGTTATTTGATAAGCCCATAATGCTTCTAGCAACCTATCAGCCTAGTCCCCATGGTGTAGTTGAACTATTTTAGTGAGAATGGACTCCAAGACTTTGTTAGTAGATTCAAACTGTCCATTTTCCCCAGGGTGGTATGGAGTAGATTTCTGGTGCTTAATCTGGTACTATTTAGTGATAGCCTTTACTAGTTTGGAAGTGAATTGTGTCCCTTGATCGATGACAATTTCTCTAGGCACCCCAAACCGAGTGAACATGTCTTCAAATAGGAAATCTACAACAGACTTCTCAGTGGCAAAATATAAATCCTTAGCTTCCACCCACTTTGTTACATAATCAATACAAACTAATATGTACCTCTTCTTCCTGGACATAGGAGAGATAGGTCCCACAAAATCTAACGCCCACTTTTCAAAAGGCTCTATTGATATATGAGTTTGAAGAGGCATCTCATCACTTGAAACAGGCCTCCCCATTCTTTGACAAGCATCACAACTAGAAACAAACTTTTTGGCATCCTTAAAGAGAGTGGGCCAGTAATAACCTGTATGTAGGACCTTATAAGTTGTTCATTTGTCTGCAAAGTGTCCACCACAGGGTTCACTGTGGCAAGCTTTCAAGACATCAAACATTTCATCTTCCCATATGCATCTCCTCATTATTAGACCATGTCCAGTGTGAAACAAGTCTCCATTTATCCAAGAATAGTTGGCACTCCATTGCGCAATATTGTGTCTCTCCTTGGTGGACAGATTTTGTGGTGGCTTGCCTGATACCAAATAGTTAATCGCATCAGCAAACCAAGGAGTATACATTGAAATAGAAAACAAGTTCTCATCAAGAAAGTCATCTGGAATTGGAGCAATATCTTTTGAAACATTCATTCTGGACAAGAAATCTATAACTAAATTCTCTCGTCTAGGCATGTCAATCACAGTAATATTAAATTCCTGGAGTAAGAGTAACCATCTAGTAATTGGTTTATTCATAAGGAATCTAATAACAGAGTGATCAATATGGACAAAGGTTTCATTACCAGTAATATAGTGCCTAAATTTGTTGATAGCATGGACTAGAACTAGTAATTCTTTTTCGGTAACAGTGTAATTTAATTATGCATGTGAGAGATTTTTGCTAACAAAATAAATAACATAAGGAATGTGATTGTTCCTTTGTCCTAGCATAGCTCCAAGGGATGTGTCCAACGCATCAGTACAAATGTGAAAAGGGAGAGACCAGTTAGGTCCTCTCAATACGCATTTTGACAATCAGTATCCCATAGAAAATCAACATCTTTAGTGAGTAGTTTAAACATAGGTGCAACAATCTTAGTGAAATTTTCAATAAATATCTTATAATACCCCGCATGTCCCAAAATATTCTTACCTCTTTTTGTGATGTTGGGACTGAAATGTGTGAAAT
This sequence comes from Pinus tabuliformis, assembly GCA_031772625.1. Taxonomy (NCBI): domain Eukaryota; kingdom Viridiplantae; phylum Streptophyta; class Pinopsida; order Pinales; family Pinaceae; genus Pinus; species Pinus tabuliformis. Next base: position 1,702,857,612 of record CM062817.1, on the reverse strand, counting down.
TACCTCAATTTTTGCAGGGTCAACTTTTATACCTGTTTGTGACACATGGTGACCCAAAACAATCCCCTCAGTTTGCATCATTTTGCATTTTTCGTTACTGAGAACTAGATGAGTTTCTTGACAACGAATCAACATTTATACCAAGTTCTCCAGAGCCTATTGAAAGTCATTGCCATACATTGTGAAGTCGTTTATATAGACTTCCACACGGTCATGTATAGGATCAATACAAATGGCTAGGGCAACTCTCTGAAAAGTAGTTGGAGTATTGCATAGGTCAAATGGAAGAACTATGTAAGCATAGGTGCCCCATGGGTAAGTAAGTAGTCTTCTCTTGGTATTCAAGGCTATTTGGATCTGATTGTATCCATTATACCCATCTAAGAGGGAGAAATACCTTTTCCCTGGTAGAGTATCAAGCATTTGATCAACAAAAGGCAGAGGGAAGTAATCCCTCAAGGTGGCTTTATTCAACTCTCTATAGTCAACACAAATTCACCATTTCCCATTTTTCTTGGGAACCACGACCAAAGGAGATATCCACTTACTGTCAGGGATGGCGTATATAAAATTTGTACTTAACAATTTTTACAATTCATATTTGACAACTTCCTTGAGGGCCAGATTCATTCGTCTTTGTGGCTGCCTTATGGGTCTAATTTCTTCATTAGTATAAATTTGATGTATGCAAGTATCAGGATGGATTCCTTTCATATCTAGATAATCCCAAGAAAATGCCCCAGACTATTTTTGAATCATGTTTATTACCTATTGTCTTTGTTTTGTACTTAAATATGTACCAACATACAATTTTTCCAGCGTTGATTTCAATAGGTTGGGAATTTACTTATCTGTTTTCTTCTAAGGATGCAATAGTGAATGATGCAAACACAACAAGGTAATAGGTTTCTTGAAATTCACTGCTGAAAACATGATGGTAGCCACTAAAAGAAACATGATAATCTATACAACTTATATCAGATAAGAATTGTTGCAAAACATGTTCTTCTAACTGTTCTTGAAGCCCTCTTGATTGTTCTAAAGTCAACAAGGGAAGCATGCAGTCTTCTTCCCCATAAGGATTTTCCAACCAAAGAGGCACTTCAACAGCTAATTGGGCAGGTGGAAAAATAGTCAGTTTTTTAATTTGTGACCCATTAGAGATAGTCATTTCCCCATTTCTGCACCCAATAACATCATCAATAGTGGCTAGCCAAGGCCACCTCAAAATTGTTGTGTATCCAGGTTTGGTAGTTTTTGGATAAATTACTATAAAATCAATTGGATACTCCCAGGAAGCTATTGTTACCACCACGTCTTCTAGGACCCCAACAGGTTTAACAATGGACTTATCTGCTAGTTCTAACACAATGGGTGTAGGTCTTGTCTCTTTTAATTGCAATAATGTCATATTATCAACAATCATTGCATTGATGGTTGCCCCCAAATCTACTAAAGTATTAGGCAACAAAGTTCCATTGATCTGTATGGTTACCATGAGGTTCCCTGGGTCATCATATTTTAGTGGTAATCCAGATATCATTATCTAATATCTGGTTGATTTCTTTAATAGTTTGATTATTATTCCTCTTCCTTCCTGTCTTTTTAATGCAAATATCCCTAATAATCTTGGTATAAATAGGAATGTATTTAATGGCTTGTAACAAAGGGATTTTTATGCAAACATTCCTCAACTCAGACTCCAAGTCATATTCTGTGGGAATTTCTATTTTATTTAGAAACAATCGTTCCGGAAAAGGAGGCTCATTGGGTTCTAAGAGCTCTTGTGGTTATTTTACTTCATTGTTTTTTTCATTTTATGTTTGTTCAATGGTTTTATCTTCAGATTCTACATGAGGATCCTCCTCTTGGATGACTACTGTTGATTTATTTTTGTTAATAGTTTTCCCAAACCTTAGTTGAATTTCATTTAAGGGAAAGGAAGTGATAACATAAGTGGGAAAAGGTTGCAGTTCAATGTTCTGTACAGGTTGAGGAGGTTTATTATTGGGATTAGAAATTGGTTGTGCAGGCAGCTGTGTTGGTCGAGGAGGGTTAAATGATTGTTGCATCTGTTGTGAAGATGGATTGGTGTTTTGAGGTAGGGGCAAGGGTTGTTGTACTGGAGGTGGTAATGGTAATGAAGGTTGTTGAGGGTAAGGTGGGTTATACCCTTGCTGGAATTGAGGCATATTCGATGCATAAGGCATGTAGGGTGGATATTGATTCTGAGGGTATGGAGGTGCTTGGGTTTGAGGTTGAAAGGTGCTTCCATAAGGATTCCCTCTCTGTCCTTGGTTCTAAGGTGAACTTTGAAGTGGCTATGTGGGCCATGAAGAATAGAATGGTTGAGATTTCCATGGTTGATATTTAGGAAAACCTTGCATATTAGGGTCTTGATAAGTATTATTATTTGGCACCCTCCATGATGGTTTCCTAGATGATTGAGGAAGCTCACTAGTTTCAGCCCCCCTTTGTAACTAACTTGTAATCCCAGAAGGGAGGGGCACTGGTCAGTGGGGTGCTCTTATGTACAAATTCCACAAAATTGTACCACATTAATGGGGCATTCCCTCTCAACATGTTTTCGTCTACATTTAAGACAGAAATAACCAAAGCAACCTTCTCTTCCTCTTGTTTTCTTTTAATTTTTAGAGTATCCAACTAATCACTAATGGTATTTAGGATGTTTGTTTCAAAATTTTCCAAGAGGTTCCCTAGTTCAACTCGAGTGACACCATCCTGCACTGCTTTAGAATTCCTAGACACATAATCCCTTGGATTGTCCCAAATCCTCTTGCCCACCTTAGCTTGACTTCTAGAATAAGTTTTGCATAGTTCGACTATTTCAGCAAAGGGCTTCTTATAGATATCACCGGAACTCAAGAGATTTAGTGTTTCAATGCATTCTTCCCTTAACCCTTTTAGAAAGACAATCCTAAAGGTTCTCTCGTCCAGATTACATACTCAGGATTTGTGATAGTGACAAAGAAACCTTTCAAAGTATTCTCCCAAACTCTCATCTTCCATTTGTTTCATCCCAAAAATATCATTAACATCTCTATTTTTATAGTAATCCTAATATTTCTTAAGAAACACATAATTCATATCGTCCCATGAGTAAATAGTATGTTCTCGCAGGCTCATAAACCATCTTAGGGCTGAATATTTTAAGGTAGCAGGAAATAGCTTAAGTTTATGTGCATCATCATAGTAATTATAACTTTTGCAAATAATATCAAATTCGAATAGGAAAGAATCAGGGTCTTCAGAGGACGTAGCATGGAAAAGTGAAGAGATTCCAAAGGTATATTTCTCATAGTAAATGTCTAGAATTGGAAATCCGAAGGTAGTCTCTGAATCCTCCTCATTTTCCTCAGGTCCCCCTCTTGGCCCATCTCTCTGGTCATTATTCCCATTAACTAAAGTATTGATTCTATAATTATCCCCAACATAGGCCCCACCATTATTTCTATCATTGTTTCGATCACCATTTCTGTTCTCCTCACCTCCTCCTCTGTTAGCCATCTTTGTTATAGGTTCAGAAGTAAGCCCAGGTATAGTATTCCAGCTAGAAGAAGATTCAATTGGATTGGGCCTAATATACCCAGGTCCCAAATCCCTTCGAGGTCCTCTTACTGTTGACTCTACTTGTGAGACTACCACAAGTTTCGTACCTACAACAACTGCCAAAATAGTTTGTTCTTGTTGTGGTATACCTTGAAGTTGTGTTGCCTCCTCTTGATGTAATATTTCCTTTTCTAAGGCCAACTTTGTGGTAGAGCTTTCTCCCTCCTCTCTAATACCTACGTAACAATTAGCAGGGTTAGTTGGGGGTGTTTTTGTAGGACCAAATAATTCTGAAAGTGATTTTGTACTTTGAATAAATCTCCCCTTACTATCTCTAGGTCTACCTCTACTTTTGTGCATAAGAAAGAGAAAAATAACACTACAAAAATTTACTAAAGACAACCAAACTTTGGAGCAACCCCACCATAGTGGACGCGTGGCTCTTCACTCACGTCTTACCGTACACTCTCCACCCTCTGATTGCCCAACAAAATCCTTACCACACATATAAATCTTTAGAAAAATATTACCTGGACCATTTGTAACTCCCCGACAATGACGCCAAAAATGTTAAGGTTTTTATATATCGTTAAATTCCATAAATTTAAATTGTCAAACAGAGTTCGTAAGCTTTGAGTTGCAATGCATTACAATTCAGATCTAGACTTACCCTATGCAGACTTAGTACAAATTTAAGTGTAGAATAACCAAACTTTGTTCCTAACAATCACACTAGAATTTGTTGAAGTGAAGAAACCTATTTCGTTACACAATCTAAATTACTAATTAAGAAACCTATTACACTTACATGATCCAAATTACTAATTTATTCTTAATTATGATGCATCTAACTTAAAAACTCTCCCAGAAATAAGATTAGCAATCATCACAAACCATGTCCTCAAATCAATCTAACAATTTACTCCATTAAAAAACCATTATACAAGACTAATCCCCAGGGTGCTAAAAATCAAAAGTGAACTCAACAATGTCTCAAAAATAATTCATATTGTTTCCTATTTCACAATCCATTTAAAACTAACTAAGCATATGGACACATAACATATGGCTTTCTAACTCGAAATTAATCTGAGTAATCAAATAACACACAACTTTCAATTTATCTAAGCAAGTAAACAAAAGAATCTAAATCTAATGCAAGGCTAACTATGAAATCAAATGAATGACATACCACTCATCAAATGATCAATATGCTACAAATCAAATAATCATCACATTGTAAATCAAATAACCAACACATTGTAAATGGTACACTATTCTCCAAATGTTAACACACACACTGTTCAAAAATGAATGGCATACTGCTCCTAATCAATCCTCACAAGAATTCAGACTGAACACAAGCTACATGAATCTCTTGCCAACAGTATATAGATCCACATATGATCAAATCACTTTCATCCATAATAGAGGATTTAACCTAAAATTACAAGAATTTATTCCTCATAAATTTGTCCCAAACTGAAGCCTTCTTCTTCAGTATTCACGGAATCGTGAGAGAAATCAAAGAAGTCAATAGATGCAGAGTATACTTATGAAAATGATCCTCAAGCTCGCAAAAACTCAATAAACATTTCACTAGTTATCACAACTTTAGATCTACGAGAGCTTCAAATGAAATTTTAAGTATGATTCTAAGTACGGGAATTTTGGAAATCACCAACGAAAGAAAATGAATATTCAAGTACAGTTCTGCTAAATGAATTCAAAACACACCTTCTACTTAACAAAAATTATTACAGAACTTGGTCAAGGTTTGTGGTGGGCCCTTTCCACAACCTAGAACAAGTCTAACTTAACTCAAACAGATCAAGAAGACATGAATTCTGATATATATAAAAGTCAAGACGATTATATTAAAAACCTTCAATATCACATAAGTCTGAGGGTTTCAATCTTAAACAAAACAGAGTCAAATGATGTTTAGTCACAATCTCCTTGTCACTAGTTCATTCTATGTGTGTAACCTTCCATACAAACACTGGGCCTTTTTAAAGAATTCAGGCCTAAAAATGGTTACAACAAAATGATCAAAGAAAGAAAATACATCTATGATATGGACTAATTTAAGTTAAGCTAAATCCCCAGGATCACTTCACCCACATCATAACTAAATTGTTCCATTTGTGACGCTATATTTGGATCAAGAAACTAACACCATGCTCACGAACAAGAGAAACTATCTTCGGGATGCCGACAGTTGACTGGTTGCTTAGTACCGAACCTGAAATAGAGTACCGAATTGAGTACCAAACTAAGTACAAAATGGCTGCTACAAAATGGTTGCTTGATATATTCATTGAACTAGGTGTTGGACCTCCGATGACCTGTCCACGTACTCAAGTGTCTTCCCTATATTTAAGAGTCCCATCTATAGATCAATCAATTAAGTCAAGAAATATAAATTCATTTAACACCTACTTAAACTAAACAAAGATATATAAAAACAATCCTTATTAGTGATTCTTACCTCCACTGTAAAATAACACAAGTTAGCTAGTGTAGAGTGGTTTTACAGTGTTAAAAAGGGTAAAGTAGGATAGGTTATGGTAAAAATAGTAGGATAGGATTCATTTAACACCTACTTAAACTAAACAAAGATATACAAAAACAATCCTTATTAGTGATTCTTACCTCCACTGTAAAATAACATAAGTTAGTCAATGTACAGTGGTTTTACGATGTTAATAAGGGTAAAGTAGGATAGATTATGGTAAAAATAGTAGGATAGGGTGTGAAAAGGGGTAACAATAGTAGGGCCCAAAAATGACCTCCCTCGGGAGTTCCCGTCATCTTTTTTCGAATGCCTCCTCTTTTTTTTGGTCTACGTTTCTGCCTCTTCCTTTACTGCTTCGTCCTTGCTATTGCAACCCTTCATAATTTCTATCCTCTTTTTCTTATTGTATTTTTCTCAATCGTGCACAGGCCCAAGTACATTCCTCAACCCATTTAATTTCAGGAGCCAATCTCTTTACCAACCAACCTTCAATGATTGCCCTGAACTTAAGGTTTCTTCTTTGCATAAGAAACCATAACATCCCAAGCAACAATTCTCCATCCCCAACTCTGGAAGTTGTGTCCCATGACTTAGTCCCCCTTTTTTTAGTTATTTCAAACATTACATAATATTTACATCCTCTTATTTTCTTTTTCTTTTCTACAATGTGGCTCACACCAGAACCTTGGGTGGGGCTGTCACATTTATTAATGTTAAATTAATAATGATTGATAGATAAATGATCCTATAGTCTTGCTTTCGCGGTAACTAATAAATTGATATGTGAAGTGGATAAGTAAATTTCTTGCTCAAGGAGAAGAAATTGCATAAATTTTGGTGGGTAGTAACCACTAGTAACTCTACACATTTACAATTTTACTCCTACATAAGTGCTGATGAAAACATAAATAATGGTGGGAAGTAACTCCTGCAAATATATATTTTTACATCTTATTCCTATCCATTTTTTATGCAAAGACTTGCATAAACTAACAATTGCACTACATGTTGCAAAAGAAACGTCGTAAGGCAGTAGAAGAGGAAAGACATTTCCAATCCATATCTTTAAAGGAATTAGAAATCCATCAAAATTTGAAGCCTTTTGATTCAACCTACTCACCTATTGCAAGGAGTCCAAAAAACTCAAAAGAATCTTAGTAGGTTGTATAAAAAGAACTAAATGGACTCCAAAGTGTTTTCTGAGATGGGAGTATATTTCATGGTGATGTTTAGAATGATTTACATCAACAAATTTTGATCTGAAACTCTGGCTGATCATATTTGACAATGTTGAAATTTCTCTTCCAAGAGCCCGCCATGCAAATGGAGTAGTCAAAGGAACATATGTTGCTACCGATAATGCTCTTACTATGTCATTGGTAGAAAGAGGAAAGGCTATGACAAGAAGTACCCCGAATATACCCAACCAAGGGCTGAACATGGACAAAAATGGGAGCTAGAAGGAATTTATAATAAGAACCCCAATTGACATGGAAAGAAGGATGGATAAGTGTGTGACAACTTCGATAGGGAGAATCTGAAAAAAAATGCATGATCAAGCTACATCAATGATTTGGAAAAGGAATATATTCTAAATGTTTATGAATATGATCAGAACAAATATATGATTTAGTTGGAGAAGCCCACCCAACCAATCTCAGTAAAGAATGCCAAATAGGTAAAACCAAGTGCAAACGATTTTCCTATTGTTTCAATATCATGCCAAAAAATGTATGATCAAACAACATCAGTTACTTCCATATACAAATCTACAAATCTTATCCATGACTTCCATACACAAATCTACAAAACTTATCCAACTATGGAATTCAATGATATCCCGTGACTTTTTCCAGCTCTTACCATTCTAGAACATAGAGTTATCCCATTTGGAACAAAGTTTTGATTTTGTGTAACATAACAAAGCCTTGAATTGCTCCACAGAGCTAGGTACCTTCCCATTCTTTCATAAAAATTTGATGGAAATTCCTAAGGACTAGACAAATTGTTGTTATTTAATAACAAAGAGCAGACGTTTGGTAAATTTTCTAGCTGGGAAGGAACTTTCCTGGAAAGATTATTATCATTCAAGGCAAGGTACCTAATAATCTTCAATTCCCCAAATGATTCTAGAATGGTTCTAGTATAATCCAAGGATGAACGATCCAAACTGATCAAGGACTTGACAAATATATATATATATATATATATATATATATATATATATATATATATATATATATATATATAGATAGATATATATATACCAATAAAGTAATATAAATGTAGATGACAACTTCAACTAAACAATACTTGAGATAGAAAATCATCACAACTAAATTTCTTACTTTTATGATCTTTACGATTGACGTACGACTTTCCATTAATGCATGCCACTTTGCAAGCGGGAAGGATGCCCTAAAAGCAACTCTGGATGAAACGATCCACGCCCTCGAGAAGTTTAAATGTCTCCTTGGCAATGTTGGAACTTAACCGAAGTTCAAATCTCATTGAGTACACTAATCTGCAGTGGTGGAAGCTAAAGGGGCGGATTCCCCAATCCCGTCTTGGCGGCACGTGAGTCTGCTCTTGCTAAAATCATAGGATCTTAGTATATCCGACTTGCAGGTGGTTGGATGTACTCCTGGTGTTATAGAGGCAGCTACAAGGATTGATCCTGGGTCTCCCATAGATTAGGATTGGCAATTACCGATTCACCATGTGGTTAAAAAGAAAATGTTGGAACTTGAGATCATATCTAATGGCAATCTCATTGAGATAGAAAATGTGGCCCACATTCTCAGAACAAAATGCCTCCACATCATGCTCAACGCTTTTCATGGCTTCACAATACTCTATCTTTGTATCACGAATGAGGTCTCTGTTAGCAATGACCAGTAGCATGCATGAAAAATTTAGACCATTTAGAGGTGGAGCGTCGGGTCCCATTAGGTTGGTGATGGAAGGATTTTTTGTAGTGATTCCCTCCGGCGAAGATAGTATTAGGAACTTATCAACCATGTCCAGAGTCAAAAGCGTAGATTCATATAGATTCTTCTTTTCAGATTGGATTCTCTTAGATCTCACGTAACCACTTAGGTGTTTGGAAATACCTCCTTGCACATAGACAGGGTATAGTAAATCAGGTGGCACTTTCTAAGCGCAGAGACCCACCTCGTGAACAAGGTTTGCCCCACAACTATCACCCATCAGAATGCATCGACTGAAATTTGCGTAACAAGTGAGCCATGGTTGCTCTATTTCCCCACAGTCCATGGAGTGGAGCCATAAAATAATGCCAAATGAATCCTCGTAGGCTGTGGGGAGACGGTACTCCGAAGCGAGCCTGGAATCCACCGACACACATATCACGTTGGATGCCCTAACAAGGCAACTGTAGAAGTGATAATACATTTTCCAGTCGGGTTGGCTTACACAAAACCATCCCCTGTGAAGATGGATCACCATGCCCACTCTTTGGTTTTCATGCTCCTGTAGCACTGTTTGAGGAAGATAAATGTGCACCCACACTCCGGTTTCCTCGTTGACAATGACCATCCTTAAGTCGATTGCAGATTCCTAGAATATTCGGGAATCTGACGGACATGGGCGCGGTCAATTTTTTTACCACGCCCATGTCCGTCGGATTCCTCAATATTCCAGGAATCTACAATCAACTTAAGTTCACTGGTTGACAACGACATCTTTGGTGGCCACTCTCTCGACCAAGGTGTTGTTGGAAGGGGGCACTAGCATGGTGAGAACCAACACTTGCTCATCCTGCTCGCTCCACTTTCTTTCCATATTACCATTGCTAAATACCCTGAGCCATCCATACACATCCTCCACCCCCTCTTTACCTATTCTCACTTTCAGATGAAGAGACAAAGCTCACAAGTATTGGAAGAGGATTTTTGCACGATGTGCACTCTAGGATATGGTATCATCAATAATGTTGCTTATCCCCATTTATGGATATCATGGATTGCTTATTGCAACATATTCCTGAAACTTTCCAAGCAAGTGGCTCTATGGCCCTGCATTGCTTTAAATCATCTAATAAATATAGTTACATATCAATTGTTCTCGACTTTGTGACCCTGCATTACTTTAACTCTTCTAATAAATTAATGACATCTCAAATTGTTGTGAGAATCTCATTTTCTTCGGCCCTCCGATGTACATGAATCTCTAATCACAAATCTAAACTAAAAGCAAATCTAAACATAGAAATCACTGCAATAGAGTTAGCAACACTAAATATCACAGAGGTCACACAATCAACAATGACTACCTCTACCTAAAACCTCATGGAGATACCTGTCAATGAACCCCAATGCACATGTATTTTTGCAATAATTGCAACTTGGATTTGAAAAATGTTTCACATAAACCTCGCGTTAAGTTTTTACAGATCCAAGAAAAGTTTTGCGACAAAAAGGATTCGAGTTAAAAGACCGCAAAGAAAATATTCAAAACATTAGAGCTTAGTGACGACAGTTTTGGATTGATATAAATAGAAGGAGCATGAATAAAACATGACTCGATAGAACTCGTCCACCGTACCCCTTCAATAGTCATACCCGAGAGAAGGAAGAAAATCACAGGGCATAATCAATACATGTAGGAAGAATGAATGAGAGTTCTTGTTCTTCTCCTTTACCAACCCAATTCCAAGTGAAGGTCCAAGTTGTTGGCCTTGAAACTAGTATTTTATCGAGTAATTTTGTTTTGAGAGGTTGTATTGTATTTCATAGAAAGGTGGAAGAGACATTAGTATGGCTTAGTGAGATAGTTAGGTAGTTACTAGAGCATAAATGAAGGAGGTAATGGATCTCATGGATTAAAACATTTCAATCATCTAACATTTGATCCAATGGTGCAGATAGGGACAATGACAGCTGGGGGAGTTGTTTTTAGAGGGGAACGCCTTACGACGTAATTATGGTGGAAAGTAATTGATGGTAGATATGCTATTTACTTGAGTATAAGTTATCTAAAGCTTAATTCAATAATGTAAAGATGACCAGTTATAATCAGATCGAGACTGCCAAGACCGCCATGCCCGCTTAGTCCAAGGCCGAGACTGGACTGGATCTCTCATGTTGAGACAACTGGATATTGCATAACCGGAAGTTGGGCTTTTAGATACGTGTCGGGTCCTTAGGTATTGCCGAGCCCATTGCCGTGACCAAAACGAGACACCGCGGCCATAGCAGGGACTGCTGGAACGAAGCCGATTATTGAATCTTACTAAATGCGGCAAAGCCAAAAGCTGTTTTTGTTTCAATTCGTGTCGGGTCAAGGGGACTACGTGTCTTCTCACTTGCTCCAGAAATCTTTGTCGGGGGGTTGGTATGTGCATAAACTCCCTTACATGAGAGTGGCACCAGTTTTCGCCATTTTTATCCTTAAGCCACTAAAGGAGGTCTGATCCTATTTCTCAGTTTCCCTTTGCTCCAGACAGCTCTGTCATATCCTCCCCATTGTCACTCTTGCACCACAAACGTTCCAAAAATAGAACTCCTGTTCTAGTTTCAATTATTCCTGTACTGGCATCTTATTTAGCTGTTTCCGAGCCTTGGTTAACTGTCGCAGCATAAGCTCATCTTTTACACTTTTTCTTCTGTTTTACTCTGGTCTGTCGTCCCAGTGGCCATGAAATGCACTTGGCTTTTCTGTTTTGGTGGTCTTCGGTGGTTCTTCAGACTCTCTGGTGGTTTTCACGGGTCAAAAAGGTATGCTAACTTTGTATTCCTGTGTTAAATCTCAATAGGTTACAGAGAAACCAAAAAAGTTTCGTTTTTTCCTCAAAATCTTGTGACTCTTTTGGTTTGGGGGATGAATGTCTCTGTGTCTTATTAAAAAGTTTTTATCCCGCCTTAAAGCCATTGTAAATGAGCTCAATATTTGCAAGAAATTATGTTCTTTGAATTCAAATGTTTGTATTGTATCTCGGCCCTGTTTAGATTTCGGGTGTAGAATTGGGAAATGGTGGTGTAAATGTAGAGGATGCTATTGTTGCTGTTTAGCTTTTCTCTAGTCTCATCAAGAGGTTTTCTGCTATTTGCACTCTCAGTGTTTCCAATTAAGCTGAACAGTCTTTCTTGAAAGTCTTCCTCGAATGTCATAGGATGCCTTATATGCCTCTTAATCTTCTGTATCTTTTTTCTAAGTCTAGCTTTCCTTCTAGTTTTCTGGTCCGAACAGTAAAACCGGGCTCTCTGTAACTTGGCCTTCCCTCTGGTTTTTCTGACGACAGAAAACCTCTCCGATAAATCTTTCTCTGTTTTCCGGGGTGGGGAGGGAATGCGCGGTATGCGAAAAGACAAATGGTTGGATGAAAGCATGCGAAGCCTGTCTTCCTCGCTGCTGTTCTCTACGATGATCGTCAGCATTTTACCTATCTGGCTTAGCATATTTATTTTCATATGGTCTTTTGTCAGTTAAAAGTACCCTTTTAGCTGTCTATTATCCTTCTTGGTCGATATCTCAAGATGTTTCCATAGATTCTATCAGTTTTCAGCTAAATGGAATTATTCGCACCACCCGAACATCCCTTTCCTTATCCAGATCGTGTCCTTTTACCCTGATTCCCATGCAATCAGCATATCATTGCACTTGATCCCACACATTTAGACCATTACATCATCTGTCAGAGTTGTTGACGATTTGACTTTCTTTTCTCGGCCTTGATGGAGATATCGTCCGACATGTCTGCCTCGTCTACGCTGGTGCATGCCACCATCGAAGCGAAAACGCTCCACAGTGGAACATGCCAACAGTGTGACTGGTAGTCTACTATGGCTGAATTAATTATCTCACCATCAACCCAGTCGGCTCGAGTATAAAGGTGGCAAATATGAATTACCTCGACGTAAACATAAGCAGCGTCCTATAAAGACCATTCCGCCACCTTCTGCCATCAACCTTGATAGTGTTTTCCTTTCTGATAGAATTGCCAGCCTCCAAAAGCATGCTCTAGTAGGACGCTGGTATTTTCCAGATATGGATGAGGCCCAGATGAGGAATTGGCTTGGATCAAAATGGAAATCCTTATTGGGTTATATTCCTACGATTATCGAACTTATGAAGAATCGGTATAGCTTTCATTTTCTGAGTGTAGAGGATCTAGAGATAATTCAGACCCTACCATGGTTCATGGTAAGAGCATTCTAGATCTTCACCACAGGTATATCAGATATAATCCTCTGCTTAACACCTCGTCCAATAATCTTATTTGGGTTAAGCTACCTGGTCTCCCTATTGAATTATGGACGAAGGAGACTCTTACAGAAATTGGAAATGCTATTGGGAAATTTGTCTATGTGGACCCAAAGTGCCTTGGTGCAAAGGATAAAAGAGTGGCCTGGATTCTCATTGAGAAGGAATATCGCGGAGGTTTTCCTGAACATATAGATCTTCACTGGGGCGATACTCATGTGCAACAGAGGCTAAACTTTTGGGGGGTCCCTTTCCGGTGCTCGACCTGTCATAGAACTGGTCACTTAAAAGAACACTGTCCTTTTCGTCCGATTGCTGCTCCCTCTAAAACTTTCTTTCCCCGGAGATCAAAAATGCCACCTGGGAGAGTTGCTGCACATCATGTCCTTCCTCACCCTCCTGAACTTGTTCCATGCCAGGAAGTTCCTTCCCCTTTACCTATTCCACACCCTCCATTCAATGCTCCATCTTCGTCCCTCATAACTTATATTCCTTCCTCCTCTCTTTCCCTTGTTAGAGTTTCACTCTTATCAAAAGGAAAAGAACCTTGCACTACAGTTACCCCTACCAATTCCCCCATTTCATCTCCTACCAACTCGGTGGGAAGTGACCTGGATTTTATCCTCAGGAAAAAATCTCTTGATCTTCAGCCCCTCACCATCCATAAACCTATCTTGCCTTCTTCCCCTCATATTAGTCCAACCTCGGCTGGGAACATCATCGTCAGGAGGAAGCAAAATAGAGGAAGCAGGCACTTCCGCGGCAGGAAGAATGACCCTCTGAATTTAAATTTGGATTGTTCCCTCATAGAAATTCCCATAATTGACCTCTCTTCTAATGGGCCTCTTAGAGCAAGACAGCCTAGCGACCTGTCAAAATGACCCATATAATGTCTATGAATATCAGGTGTCTAGGGGCGGATTCTAAATTTTTAGCCCTAAAGGATTTGTTCATATCAACTCACTCCAATATTCCCCTCATTCAGGAGACAATGCATGGAAGATCTGATACAATTTCATATTTTAGGCGTATGTTCCCCTCTTGGCATATTGTTGCCACAGAGTCAAATGGCCAATCAGGGGGGCTAGCTGTTATATGGAATCCTGTATGGATATCGGCAAAAGCCTTCAGATGTTTTGCTGGTATCCTTCTACTAGAAAATTTTCGTGGCATTCCGGGTTCCATCCATATCCTAAATGTTTATGCTCCCTATAAGGATCGTTACTCTTACTGGAACCGCTTCCTTTCATTTGAATTTATGGAGATTGAATCACTGCTAATAGCTGGCGATTTGAATTGTACCCTGAGTAGTGATGAAGTTTGGGGTAGGGGTAAGAAGTCTGACCCTTTGGCTGGACTTATTAAAGATGTTATTCTCCATCATAATTTTGTTGATGTCTGTCCTCCTAAAATTGACCCAACCTGGAATAATGGAAGATCTGGCTCCTCCTATCTAGCCAAAAGGCTAGATCGTTTTTTACTCCATGACAAGTTGTTGGATCGCCTAGGTCTTCCAATTTCGAATATTGTAAATTGTTTTATCTCTGATCACAGACCAATTTCTCTACAGTGGAAAAAACAAGGTATCGAGAAGGGCTTTCCCTTCAAATTCAATAGAGTCTGGCTGGAGGACGCAAAATTCAGTGACCTTGTCCAAAATTCATGGCTTTGTCACTCTCCTCTGGATTACACATCCCCTTCCCAGACCCTTCTAGAAAATCTAGCTTCCCTCAAGAGCATTGTCAAATCCTGGCAAATCAACAAGCTAAAATCTAATAGGAGAATTCTAGAAGATATACAAATGGAATTAGATGGGATTGCAGGTAGAATGTTTGAAAATTGCATCCCTTTAAAGCTATGCTATCGTATAAAGGAGCTAGAATCTAAGAAATACATCCTACTTTCCATAGAAGAAGCCTCATGGAGATTAAAAAGTAGAGCCATATGGCTAAAGGAAGGTGATAGGAATACCAAATTCTTTCATAGATATGCTAATTAAAGGCGATAAATCAATTCAATATGGGAGATAAAAGATGAGGAGGGTAATATGTTACATTCTTAGGAAGATATTTCAAATGCGGCTGTGAGCTTCTTCAAGAAATCATATAGAAGGAATGAGAACTGCATGGCTGAAGACATTTTCTGGGGAATTGATCCTTTCCCCACTATGTTTAATGATGAACAAAATGAATGTCTCTATCAGCCTGTCACAAAGGATGAACTACTGTCGGTAATGAAGTCCTTTAAAAAAGACAAAAGTCTAGGCCCAGATGGATGGACGATAGAGTTCTTTATCCACTTTTATGATCTTGTTAAGAAGGACTTACTAAGTATGGTGGAAGAATCAAGAACGTCGGGCAAAATTCACCAGTATATTACATCAACTTACATTGCTCTCATTCCAAAAAAGAAAAAAGCCTCCTCTTTCTTGGATTTCAGACCAATTTCTCTGTGCAATGCAATTTATAAAATCATCTCTAAGATCATAGCTGGCATAATCTGAGGTACCCTGTCTAAATTCATTTCACAGGAACAACATGGTTTCCTTCAAGACAGGAATATCCTTGAGGCGGTTGCAAACACTCAGGAAGGTTTGCATTCCTTACATACAAAAAAACTTGATGCTGCAATTCTGTAATTAGATCTCAAGAAGGCCTATGACTGTCTTGACTGGGATTTTCTAAGATGTCTTCTTTCTAAAATCGGCCTTAAACATCATTGTACAAATTGGATCATGGCCTATGTTGAAAATGTTAACTTTGCTATCCTCATCAATGGATACCCATCTGCCTTCTTCTCTGCTGCTAGAGGTCTGCGACAGGGGTGCTCCCTCTCCCCGCTCCTTTTCATCCTAGCAATGGATTCACTAAGTTTACATATAAAAAGAGCTGTCATGGAGGAGCATTACCGTCCCATGATGACCAGCAGAAGAAATTACATTTCACACAGCCTTTTCATGGATGAAATTATGATTTTTGGAATGCTTAGCCGTCTCTCTTGGAGCTGCATTTATAATATACTAAAGAATTTCCAAAAAGCTACTGGCCTTCAAATAAATGAAAGCAAGCCCACTTTCTATCATGGGGATTGTGATAAGGAAATTATAGAGTACTTGACAGAATTGTACAATATAGAAGCGAGGCCCATAAAGGAAGGCATGAAATACCTTGGTTTTCACCTTAAACCTTCCTGCTATACAAAAGCAGACTGGCAGTGGATCTCCGATCGTTATTTCAAAAGGATAGCAGGCTGGGAGAATAAGTGCCTCTCTATGGCAGGCAGGGCGGTTTTAGCACAATCTGTGCTGGCACAACTGACTGTGTATTGGGCCCATCTGTTTTACATTCTGGCAAGTATTATTTTTTTGCTGAACATAATGACAACAAATTTCATCTAAGACGGAAGCAAAGAAAAAAGAAAATATCATCTGACAAAGCTCTCAAACATCACTCTTCCAAAGGATTTAGGAGGCTGGGGGATCATGGATCTTCGGAAATTTGGGATGGCTTTGTTGTGTAAATCTCTTTGGAGGAGTATTTTCGGGGATAGCTTATGGAGCAGATCCATAAGGATGAAGTACATGGGCAATAAAGATTTCTCATTCTGGTACAAGAAAGGTACCATAGGGTCCCCACATGGTTCTGCCATCTGGCTGAGTTTTCGCAAAATCGAGTCTTTTTTCCTCCAAAACCTCTCTTGGAGCTTACAGAATGGAAACAGAGTGTATATAGGTTTTGATCCTATATTGGGAGCAGGGAAAGAAATCAATATACCACCTCAAATCAAAAAAGTTTTCCATCGTTCGGGGATCTTTATCTGGAGTCAAGTCATTGCAGGATGGCAGGGACCTTCTCCCATCTGGAAAGAAGCCCAAGAGCTGGGCCTAAATGGAATCTTGGCTTATCAATGGGACAAGGTCCTGATGATCATGAGGAATATCAGTTTCTGTCGTACCGAAGCATATGATTTTCTCACCTGGAAGGGGAAAGGGGAAAGGATAATATATGTGTGAAGGATATCTACTCATCATTGACCAGAAGCCAACTTTCTCTATCAGATCATCTTTTCCCTTTGTCGTTATGGAAAACAGGGGCCCCCAACAAAATTATCATTTTCTCCTAGCTAGTCTACCATAACAAAAATCTCACATGGGATAATCTGCAAAAGAGAAAATGGACAGGACCGGGTATATGCCTAATATGTAAAGCGGAGGGGGAAAATAACTATCACATGTTCCTTAAATGCAGCTTCACCCTTCAGCTATGGAGGAACCTATCATCTTATTTTGGATTTAGTTTTATGTTACATTATTCTCTGAAAGAGTCACTTGAATGGTGGAGTACATAGAAAGCATCATGGAGACCCATTTCTCAACTTGTTTTTGGACAATTTAGAAGTGGAGAAACAAGTTTGTGTTCCAAAACATACAGGAAGATTTTCAGTTAGTCTTTGAGAAGATCATATCTCTTTATAATTTTCTTCCACCTAAGATCATACAACATAAAAATAAAAAAATTAGAGAACATAAAATTTCCCAGATGAGCTTCCTTAGAGCTTTTTTTGATAGGGCAACGCAAAACAATATATGTGCTTGCGGTATCTTCATTTCCATGAATGAAGATCAGAATTTTTCCATTCACTGGAATGGTGGGGAAGGCACAAACAACAAAGCTGAAGCAATGGTACTATCAGGGCTCCTACATTTCAACAACTTCCTAAACATTCCATCTTTTCAGATCTATGGTGATTCTAAACTTATAATTGATCATGTTACTGACAAACTTTCCATGAAAAATCATTTGCTAACAGGATGGATGAACAGGATTGATTTTTTCTAGGAAAAGGAAAATGATTATTCTATACAACATGTGGACAAATCAGAAAATACTCATGCAGACAATTTGTCAAAGAAAGGGCTTCTAATTCAGCCGGGCAAATGGAAAATGGATATTCTCTTGGGTGATTCCACTCACCAGATTGAGGATTTTTCCCTTCCTGGATCATAATCTGTTTGTTGTTTCTCTCTTCCCTCTGTTCTTCGAGTCCTGGCAAATGGTTCCTTCACAATGCACACTTTACATCTCTACAGGTGATGTTCATACAATAGGATTTTATCTATCTCTTGCCAAACTTTTGGTCTTCTTTTCTCATTTCATAAATTGTGCAATGTTTAGTCACATTTCTCTACTTCTCTTCCCTCTGTGCATGCTTTCAGGAGATAAAGTTTATGATGATGATTGCTTATAGACTTATGAGTCTATGTTTTAAGTTCATTTTTCAGATAGACTATATGTAGTATGTAATTCATCCGATATTAATACAGAATCTTTCTTTTTTCGTACTAAAAAAAAAATAAAAAAAGAAAGAAAAAAGAAGTAAAAAAGTTATCTAAAGCCTAAGAATAAAAAATCACTACACAAATATCTAAAAATCATGCATGAATATTGCAACCATATCCATAAATTATGTCATAAAATATGTAAGGAAATTATCCACATGGCATTATATTGTGCAAAGATGGTAATAAGACCTTCAAGTTACGGTCCAATCAAATTTTTGAAAATTATGTATTTTTTATAATATTGAAAAATAAATATCTATTTTTCAAAGTTGAACATTATAATTTGCTTTGGTCAATGCTAAACTAATAACCATATTTAAATTTAATTAATAAGCATATAAAAACTTAATACTTACAATAAACCTATAATATAACATAACATGTTTCTTAACTATGGATATCCACCCCCACTTTACCATCTTGTAAATAGGTTTTGTTACAATACAATGACTTATCAATACCACATGTCAAAAAACCATAACTCATTTTACAATAAAAAATTAAAATACATTACATATATCATTGATGACATAGAGTGAAAATTCTCCATCATATAGATGGAGAAGGGGAGAGAGAGGGGGTCGGGGGTGCACAGGGGGAGAAGGAGAAGGAGAGAAAGAGGGAGATAGTGACAACGCTGGAGGGCAGAGAGAGAGAGCGATGGAGAGGAGAGAGAGAGAGAGAGAGAGAGAGAGTTGGAGGGGAAAAGAGAGGGAGGGAAGAACAAAGACATAGAGAGATAAAGGTAGAGAGAGAGGGAGTGACAAGGGAGATATGGAGAAAGGGGGAGTGAGGAGAGGAGGGAAGACAAAAAGAGGAGAGGGAGAGAAAGGGAAGAGAGAGAGGGAGACAGAGAGCGAAGGGGGAAAAAGGGGGGAGAGAGAGAATGAGAGAGAGGGAGAGATGGATTGCCCTGGATATGGTATGTGTATATAAAAACTAGCCTAGATCCATTTTAACTCCAGATCTATCAAGCGCCTAAAAGGATCAAATCTTTTTTCACTTTAAAAGAAGTTTGTATCTCAAGAGATATGATCCCTCTTGGTGCTTGATAGATCCTAGCTAAAATGGATCTAGACTATTTAATTTTCATGTATATATAAAAATTAAATTCTTTTCCTTTTTCCAAAATTATTAATGATTGCCCAAAGATGTGCTTTCGATCTCGGTATGGAAGAGATGTTGTCATGTCCTGTTATGTAAACACGTTTGATGTGTGGCTTGAGTAACCAATTTAAGCTCTCAAAATCACCTAGGGATTGCACCTTAGCCGCAACAACACTTAGCATCACTGGATTTTTGAACTTGTGACTTTTACATAAGGGATTGCCTTAACAAAATCCCCCATGCACAAAAATAAAATAAAATAAATAAATAAAATATACCATTGACTATTTTGGGCTCTAGGTTTTCATAACCAGTGCCAATGAGATTCTTTTATATATATATTCAAGATTTATCAAACACTCGGAGGATCACATCTCTTAAGGTGCAAATCTTTCCTCAAATTTTGTACTAAAAAATATTGCACTTTGAAAATTTAATCCCTTTTGGAGTTTGATAAATCAAATTAAATGAATATAAGCTTATTTAACCAAATACAAATAAAATTGGAGTTGTCTTTAGTGCAACTTTTTGGAAGTTTTTCGGGGGTTTTTCGAGTCTAATTCCTCTAAAATCCGGCAAGAATTTATTGAAATTACAAGCTTGATGGGTAACCCTTGCACAATCAAAGTGCCCTAGGGTTTTTCAGTGTGATGAATCTATATATACAGTAAAAAAACAAGTTTAAATAACACAAATCAAGATCTTACCTCAAATTTTCTCACTGGAAAATCCAAAAATAGCGCTAAAGACAACTCCTTTATTTCCTAAAACAAAAAAGTAATGAATTGTATTTTTTTAACATAAATTTAATTTATTCATTTTTCATTTGCCAATTGCACTAAAGACAACTCCTTTATTTCCTAAAACAAAAAAGTAATGAATTGTATTTTTTTAACATAAATTTAATTTATTCATTTTTCATTTGCCAATTTAGTTAAAAAATAATAATGTTATTATAAAATATATTTGCTATCTATTCATTTCTAGTTTTTCAAAAAGCTGTAGTCTAACCATAATGTTTTTTCGAGTTATTGAAATCACAAGTTTGATGGGTAACTTATGCACAATGGAAGTGCCCTATGGATATTTTAGCACGGTGAATCCATATATACAGTGAAAAAAACATTTTAAATAACACAAATCAAGATTTCAACTCAAATTTTTCCACCAGATTTCGGCATCAGAAAGTCCAAAAAGTCACTAAGACAACTCCCTGCTTTTTGACTTGAACATCATGAAAATTCCAACAATATTTTAATTAAAAAAATTCACTAGTTCCACCCAATAATGTCCTCCGCCTCGATAATCTTGTACTTGCAAAAATATTCTTCACAAAGCCCTATATATTTTTACACAGTGATATGTAGTGTGGCCACTGAGTTCATTGAGTGAAACGCACGAGATCAAGAGTAAGGTAGTGTGCGGCTCAAAAAAATAGACTCTTAAAATCATAAAAAAATAATACATCTACAAATGGTTGAACGTACCTAAAAAAATAAAAATATTCTTTTTTATATATTCTTCGCCACGCCCAATAAAACTAAGTTTATTTCCCAAATCATATGAAACCAAAGTCGTGATGAATGATTTCACACGGCAAGTTCACTTTTAACTTTAATATTATCCTGAAATACCTAACTTACCTGCAACAAAGTTTTATTTAAATAATAATTTATTTATTTAATGAATTAAAAAAGAAAAGTGTTGTAACCTATTATCACATCCAACAGAATATGGGATGTTAAAGAGGGATACATCGCAACTTCATGAAAAATTAGCCTTGCAGGTGCGCTGAACCGACATGTAAAAAATCTAAAGTGGAGCGCGTGCAATACAGCTATGTTGATGTGACCTACAGAATCTCTAAAGTAGAGCGGAATAAAGTTTGGTTGAGTGGCCCAAGGTAGTTTGACCTAAGTTGTGAAATCTTTTCATAATGGTGTGGAGGTTACTAAATCTTCAAACTTACAGTGTAATAGTTCTATCATAAAAAGGGGTTAATGTGAGAAGTTGCACACAGCATTTGCAGCCCTTTATCCACAGTTGCAAGTTTTCAGGTAGAGGCAGAACCCATAGCGAGGTTCGAGATTTTCTGTGCTGAGCCATGGAAAAGAAAAAGAAGCAGCTGCAGTTTTCTCTTTTCAGAGAGCAGTACCCTTATATTTGCTGCTGTAAATGCTTGTTAAGGTGACATGGCTTCTTCTTCTGCTATTGATAAAGCTAATAGCAATACCAACGCTCTACCAACAGTGGAAACCCTAGAAATCGATGTCATCCCTCATGACCACCAAAACCCTCCATCGCTTCCTCATGCCTCCACTTCCTTCTCTTCCGGCGTTCCAACTATTGTAACCCAAGGGATGCCTTACTCCTCTTCCAGCATTCAAACAGTGTCCGTGCTGATGGAAGGGGTAGAAGGTATACTGATAAGAGCGACAGTGTTGACAGTGGATGCCTCTATAATGGTCTGCTCTCAAATTGATTCTTCCAAATTTATCAGGTGAGTACTTCAATATTTAATCTTACACATCTTTCTTAACCCTGATCTATGAAGATAAATACAAAATACCAAGGTTAAGACAGATCTAGGGTACGTTTTATTGGTTTCTTTCTTTGTATTGGTTTTCTGTATATTTTATTAGCATTTCATGTAGCAGGGTTGTAATTCTTTCTATAGCAATGAATGCTAACAGTTCTTATGTTTATCTTAATTTTTAATTTTGATTTATTTAGCATAAAAAAGATAAAGAAATACCAAGGTCACATTGGACCTAAACTATCTGATCTTTCATCATATTATTTTCCATTTTATTTGAACAATATTACATATGAGTGAAACATCTCTTCCACTGGATGCTGTAATTTTCTCTGCAATTCCTATGTCCAGACCTCTTTGTCCTATTAAATTTATGCTATTGCTCTCCCCGCAATTCCTATGTCTGGGCCTCTTTGTCCAGTTAAATTTTTGCAAAAAAAGAAAAAAGTTGTTCCTCGTGTGTAGACCTGCTTGTCCAATTTATAAATTTATATAGGCAATGTCTTCGACAGAAATCCGCCTGAACAGCTTTTGCCAATGGATATACACAAGGAAAAACAAGTGAGGGTGTTTATCACTGCAAGGAACAGAGATGTGCGTAAAGGGTGCAGAATGAAAACAAACGCCTTTTCTATAAGATGCCTTCCCTTTGCAGAAGCAGTGCATTTTATCAAAAATAAAATGTACAATAAGACAAGTGACACAGAGGAACAAATGGATTCTAGTCAAATCGAACAAAATAGTAGAGAATATGGTGGAATTCCAAAACTTTTCATTATGTCAGCAGCATTTATACCTTGCAAGGAAGACATAAAGAAAGCTTATCGTATAGAGATGGCAGAGAAAAACAAATGGAATGCTATCTCACCTCTAACTATCTTCTATCCTGAGATAGTGAAAGATCCATTTCTTGACATCTGCTTATTTGTGGAAGATTTCAATATAGATTTGCTAATAAAAAGAGCACTGGTCACCAAAGACGCAGAGTGCTTGTCGCTAAAGACATAAACATTACTGCAAGGGTTTATGAAAATCCGTTGCCAAGACACCGAGGGAATAAGATTCAAAATAACAAAGGCTAGTCAAATTGAAAAGTTGTTTTATACCATGTATATAAGATATACCTCGGTTCTCATGACTGATTCATTTAATTTCATTAATATGGTAATTGCATGCAGGACATTCAAAAGATCAGAGGTTTATTGAATTTAACGATACATTGCATATCCTGAAAGTATGCGTAATTCATTGAGAATTCTTAAACTCTATAAAAGTGAGAGGAATGTGTAATAAAATATTTGAGAAGTTGGTTTTTTTGGGAAGGGCTGTGTATTATATTTTTTTCAATATGTATAATGTTAAGGAGTTGAGATACTTGAATTTAATGTCTCAAAAGTTAAAGTAGTTGAGATACTAGAATTTAATGCCTCAACAGGTAAAGGAATTTAGACACTTGAGTTAAAGTCACGAGTTAGAAGATTTGGTTACAAACCTTTATTACCTACTTATTAATTCAGGTTAAGGACCCAGGTTTGAACTATGAAGCAAGTCTGCTTCAGATATATAGCCTCTTGTTCATTTGCTTTTTTCTTTTTAGAACTTTGAATCCATTGATGGCAATGTTTTATGAGTTCGAATGATTTGATAATATTCTCACATATAAATTGTATAATTTGCAGGTGACTTCCAATCCTGAACATGTGGAATTAATGGAAAATTACTTCCCCGTGTCTTTGAATTCCCCTCTAGTGATCTTTTGTTGCTCCAGAGTTTGCCTATTTGCAAGTACGAAAATGGTCTAAAGTTAGAAAGCGGTGAAGAGTTCAGTGATCCAGTAAATGGTTCACATGAACTAACACTTTCATAAATACATAAATGTTCAAGTTTGATCACTATTCGAATTTGAGACAATTGCCAGAGATATTGCATAACTGAGATCTTTGATAGAGAAACTACCCGGATCAATTTCAAAGCTTCAAAGATCCATATCAAAGCTTCAAAGGGCAATGTCTTACGAATTCAAATGATTATCAAACTACCAACATCAATTTCAAAGCTTCAAGATCAATTTCAAAGCTTCAAAGATCGATTTCAAAGCTTCAAAGGACAATGTTTTACGAGTTCAAATGATTATCGAACTACCAAGACCAATTTCAAAGCTTCAAATGACAATGTTTTATGAGTTCAAATGATTATTAAACTACTTCAAAGAGCAATGTTTTATGAGTTCAAATGATTTCACATATAAATATTGTATAATTTGCAGATACCTTCCAATCTTGAACATGCAGAATTAGTGGAAAGTTACTTTCCTATGTCTTTGAATTCATCTTTAATGATCTTCTGTTGCTCCAGAATTTGCCTATTTGCAAGTAATTGAATAATCTACTTTGTGAAGTTACAAAGTTGTGAAGAGTCGGGTGATCTAATAACTGTTTTAGAGGAATTAACTATTTCATGTATACATTGGTGTTCAAGTTTGAGACATTTGTCAGAGATATTGGATCGTTGTAATTTTTAATAGAGAAACTACCAATATCAATTTCAAAGCTCCGATCGTGAAAGAATATCGTCCATTCATCACGGTTCCAATTTGAGTTTGTGGCAGTTGACAAGACATTCAAATCCACATTATTCTTTTTCTTCGTGACATCTTGATATTCTTTTTCTTTGTGACATCTTGATCTAATTCCAGGTGTTCTGTCAATGCTACCATATATCAATCCACTGGTTAGGGGTGCACCGTCCAACCAGTTTGTAGTCTATCTTTATCCTCTGTTTCTTGATACTAGTCTGTCTGGCTAAAAACAGCAAGAGTAAGAACTTTGTGAAGAATATTAACGAGGGGCATCTTCAATGCCAGGTGCCCCCTGCCACCGAGTTAGTAGATATTTTGTATGACCCGCAACAGAGGTTCTGGACTTGTATTATTTGTTAGATATTCCTAAGATGACTTGATTTTATTAGAATGAGAATATTGGTGCCTTTTCTGTAATTCAGGGGTCGAAAATCCTAAATACGAATCTTTGGATACCAATTCTTCATTAATTTTATGAAGGCACATGCTAAGTGCCCTTGTTATAACTTACGACAGCCTGAACATTCTGTTTGTTTATACTCCAAGCCTGAACATTCTGTTTGTTTATACTCCAAAATTTAATATTGACATAATCTCACATATAGTGCCATATTCTGTTTGTTGATGACTATTTTCTGTGTTTTTCATCTCATTTAATTACTTCTTCTGGGGAAAAGAGTCAGCGGTGTATTCCATCAGTCGTTAGGTGACCCTTTTTTTCTCTCCTATCTATTTGCCAGGCCAATTCTCTTTTTGCCATTTATCATCAGTTTGGGCTTTATCAAAGGTTAAAGCCACCAGGGATTAAAGGCTTTAAGGCTTTATTGACGCTCCTCCTAGTAAGTTGATTCTTGTTTTTAAATGATTGTGTGTTGGGAGGTGGAGGCACACTTCTTATGGCTTTAACATTTTTATTTGTAAATACAATAAATACCGGACTGGTTAATGGATGTTTTTCCAAGTCTCATACTTTGACACAAGGGAGCACTTGCTCAGAAAATGGGTACTCCGTCCAGACTTTTAACTTGACGCAAGGGAGTAGTGCTCGCCACAACACTCCCTTGTGCTGGTAAACCATCTCCCTCGACCTTTGTTAAACTTGATCCATAATTTTGCCACGGTAAAAAGTACCTCACAAACATGTGAATATGAAAAGGAATAAGGGAAAGCGTGTAAATCTAATTTAGTGGACCCACCCATTTGTGTCGTCGAGTGTCCAGCCTGATAAATTAGCTACAAATTCAGATCCATCTTGAGGTTAAACTTTAAGAACTAATATTAAACCTATGTCAAAGTTAATATGGGGAATGTTAAACACCAGAAAAAATAACTAATGCCCTCGTGTTTTAAACCGGGTGACCAATAAAAGTAATAATTAAAAAAAAATATTTTTGTCAGCAAGTCATGGCAATAAGATAGCGTTGTTTAAAATGGTTATATTGAATTTAAAAAAGAAACATAGTGATTTCAGAAACCTTTTCTCTAAATACTGTATAAAGATGAACAAATCATGTTAAAAACCACACAGAAAAACATTGTAAGCAACGGAAACATTATATTCTAATTTTTTTAAATACTGTATAAAGATTGAACAGAATCATGTTAAAAACCACACAGAAAAACACTGTAAACAACGGAAATAATATATTCTAATTTTTTTCTTGGGGATAACCTTCCATATCTTATTCCATTGGGCTTATCTGTTTTCCGTGAAATTAGATACTTATCATTTTCAATATCTACTTTTCTCTCTTTCCCTCTGAAAATTGTAAAATGTTCATTCAAAACTTCAACATAGTTACAAAGTTATAAAATGTTCGTTCAAAACCTCTACACAATTACACACTTGTAAAATGTTCATTTAAAACCTTTACATAGTTCTACACAATTACAAGTAAACATAATTATAGGGATGTACATCACTACATTATCCTGAATTGTAAGAGCTTACATGTCAAAGTCAATATTGGTATAGATTTTTCGAACAAGCTTGTTCTAATATGTCTTTTTATGCATTGTAAGACGTTCAAAATGCTTATTTGGCGAGAACACGAGCACCAGGATGTAGATTATGCGGCAATAAATCATATGCCCACATTGCAGGGATTGAGAGCATGTGGATTGTATAAGTTCTGCGCCATACAGGGCATGAGGGCCCAAGTAGACCTCTTGACATGGCTGACAGATAGATGGAACACACAGTTCCAGTGTTTTGTGATTGGTGGCCACTGGATCGAAATTGAGCTGGATGACATATGCTTTTTGACTGGTTTGTACAAGAGGGGCGAACAATTATCTCTTTTCCGGACTAGGTCAGGTGGTTACTCTGTCGCTAGTCTCCGATTGGAGTTTTGCGATGATCAAGTAGACCCCAAGGATAAATGGATTGATATTAAAACTATCATCCGTCCTGAGCTTAAAGTTATTGCATTCACTGTTACTAGACTATGCAGGAGTGCAGCATTGCATGTGGTAACTAGATCCCAGATGCAGATGGCTGTACACTGTTTTCGAGGCACTATATACAACTGGTGCGACGCTGTGTTGGGAAATGTGGAAGGCCAACTAACCAGAGCAAGGAATGGAGAGCTGAACAACTTTGAATATGGATTTATCGTAGTCACCTTTGCTCTAGAGAGGATCCCCATGTCAGCCCCGCAACATATTTCTGTTGAAGCTGGTCTTGATGGCCCGTCATGCTGAGGACATAGAGGTTGTTCGATTTTTGCCTACATATTTTCGTTGGTTGAACAACCAACTTTTTGTGATTCAGGACTTTCCATACACCGGGAAAGATTACTGCGGCGATTGAGACATGATTCTTCTACCAAGAGAGTAATGGGATGAATCAAGGAAAAACCATTTTCAACATTTTTTAAGTTTTTTTTTTTTTTTGTTAAATCGTCCAAAACTGACAATCAAAAGTTTAAATGGAGATGTGGGTCCACGACGATCAACTGCTCTCTAGCCTTACAAGAGGAGACACCCAGCTGCAGCAGCACCAACCCCACAGGGCCAATCGGCAGAGATCCTGACCGACTTGGAATATCATCTAGAGCGCTTGACACTAGATATTCCAGACACTGATATAGATGATATTCCACTTAGGTTACAAAGATATGTGATTGAGGTCCCAGGACCTTTTAGGAGGTTCCTATGTAGGGTGGCCCGAGCAGTGGTTTCTTATCGTGATCATCACCAGGGATAGGATGATCGATTTGTAGACTCATGACATTTTTGTCTTTTTGTATTATCTTTTTTGCCGATCATAAGATGTTTTTTAACCTATGAATGAAGACGATGTATATTTTGAAACACACTCCTATATTTTGAAACACACTCCTATGTTATGATATATCATTATTACCGGCTATCTTGTGTAACATGTTATCGAATGTTATTAAATTTAATGTTTTGATTATTGCAAATGTCTGTTTATCATACTAGAAGCAACTGCGTCTGCTAATGTATTTAAATGTCTTGGAATACGCTGATATTTAATGTAATCAAATTCACGTTCCAAGAGACGAACTCTAAAAAATAACTTTAATAACACTAGATTTTTAATGGCATAAACCCTGTTAAGCTGTAATACAATAAGTTCAGAATCCAACCTAACAATCAAACCCCGAATCCCAAATGAGATGGATTCAGATAATAACTCAATCACTGCACTATATTCTGCAATGTTATTCGTTGTGTGACCGAGGCTTACCTCATGCATAGACATTAACTGATCAGAGGGTAAATAGATAACCCAAGCTGTGGAAGAAATGTTCTGTGTACTACGACAAGCACCATCAGTAAAACCAATGTATGTTTGAAGATACGTCGACATCTGCAATATCAAGAGTAAAATTAAGATAAGCAGGAATAGTGATAAGAGAACTCTCTAAACTAGGCACACTTTTTTAATCTAAAACATGCAAGTTGTAAAGAAACTAATCTAACAAAAAATCTCCACACAGAATTTAAGCGTAATATCTCTTAATATAAAGTCCATATTTGGGTTTATCCAAAGAGACATCGTCAAAATCTATCATTTCATAAGCCCATTTTGTTAGCGTTTGCTTAACAATGTAAAGACCATGCCACATAGGTACAAATTTTCCAGCCCCTAGCTTATCGTTTGCTTGATCATATACTAAAACTAGGTCTCCTTTTCAAAAATTACGAGGTGTAACACTTCTGTCGTACTGAGCTTTCATTCGTTTCGCATGAGTCTTGTTTGCTATTGCAGCGGTGCGCCGATTCTCATCTAGTTGAGCTAAGTACAAAAAACGTTTTTCTTCTTCAGAAGTAGCTATGCGTAATTCTATGGCTAATTGCAATGACGGAATTTCACATTCAACAGGGAACACCGCTTCTAAACCGTAGACTAGTTGAAAAGGAGTGAAACCAGTGGATGTTTTCACTGAGGTCCGATATGCCCAAAGCGCTGAAAATAGCATGGTATGCCAATTTGACTTATGAATTCCAATGATTCGTTTGGTCATAGTGACTAAACCTTCATTGATAGCTTCAACTAGACCATTAGCCTGCGGGTAATGCAGAGTAGAACTATCGTGGCGCAGGCCAAGTTGATCTGTCAGTTTACTCATCATGATAGTTCGAAAGTGACTTCCATGATCAGTGATAATAGCTTGAGGAACACTGAATCTAGCAATTATATGATTGGATACGAAAGTTGCAGCAGTTTTGCCGTTTGACGAAAATGTAGGCATTGCCTCGGCCCACTTAGTAAAATAATCTACCGCTAGGATAATATACGCATGCCATCCGGCCGAGTAATAAAGTCAATACCCCACTTTGCAAAATGACCGACATCAATTATAGGGTGAAGAGGAGTGGGTGGAGCACACATTTTACAATTAAAGATTTGACAATTGTGGCATTTTTGGATTGCATAGATACAATCTTTGAATAGGGATGGCCAGAAATAACCAACACGCAATATCTTTTGGGCTGTGGCATACACAAAGATATGACCGCCACATGCTCCAGAATGACAATCATTCAGAACCTTTTCAGCTTCTTCATAAGTTAGACAACGTCGAAAAACAAAATCCGCTCCACGACGATAAAGTGTATCACCAATAATATTGTATTGTTGGGATTGAAAATTTATTTTCCGTCGCTGAGATCATGAGATTTCAGGCCAAAAAGATTGGGTTTGGAGATAAACAATAATATATCCATACCAAGGATCAAGAGTATTGATAAGAAACAAGGATTCATCTGCAATGGGCTGTTACGCCACAATTTCAGTATCAGTATGCGGGAAATCACACATTAGTTCGGCAAAACCAAAGATTTCTTTGCCTTGATTTTTCAAATTCCAAGTCAAATTCCTGCAGGATAAATATCCATTTGGAACACTTGCCCCCTAGCAATTGTTTAGTCAAGATATACATCATAGGGTTACAGTCATAAATTACCGTGGTTTTGCATAATAAGATGTAGTGACGAAATCTTTGGACAACTTGGACAGCTGCTAAGACCAATTTCTCCACATGCGAATATTTAAGCTCAGTCGGATGCAGATTTCAACTAAGATAGTAAATCACATGTTCATTATTGAATTCATTTTTCTGAACTAAAACCATGCCAATGGTGTAATGAGAAGCAACGAGATACAAAAAGTAATCTTGGTTGTAATTGGGAGGATGTAGTAACGACGCATGGGTTAATGCCTGTTTAAGTGCATCAAAAGATTGATCAACGATCTCATCCCAAAAGAATGGAATATTCTGTTTTAACAGCCTGGTAAAACCTTTCGTTATCTCGGCGTGGTTAGGAATAAAATGACGTAAAAAGTTTGCTTTCCCTTGCAAACTTTGGAGTTGGCGAAGAGTCGAAGGAGGAGGTAGATTGATGATAGCTTCAACCTTCGAGGGGTTGACACGAATGCCAACCTTTGAAACGACAAATCCAGTAAGCGACCCGTTTCTACACAGAATACACATTTGTGTGGATTCAGTCGAATTCGATAATGCCTACATCTCATAAAGATAGCTCGTAAATGAGTGAGATGACCAGCTCTACGTGATGAATGGGCAAGTAAATCATTGTGATATCGCTGCACAATGTGCTTGATGTCATGAAATGCGTAAGACATAACCCTTTGGAAAGTTGCGCCAACGTTCTTCAATCTAAAGGGTAATTTGCAATAAACAAATGTCCCCCATGGACAAATGAAAGCTGTTTTAGGTTGATCAACATGGAGTATGTTGATTTGATTGTAACTGGAAAAGCCATCCATAAAGGAGAACATTTCACTGCCGGCACAATCATAAATAATTTGATCGATATAAGGGCTTGGATAATTGTCTTTAGGACAAGCTCGATTAATATCCCTATAGTCAATACATACTCTTATCGTTCCTTGTTTTCTGTTGACAGGAACAATATTTGATACCCAATCGGTTAAACGAATTGGATAAATGAACCCTGCGCAAAGTAATTTCTCAACTTCGGCGTTGATAGCAGCGGCTTTTCTCGGATGTATCTGACGTCAGACAAGTTTAGCATCCGGGTAAATTTTAATTTCATGGACAACAATTGATGGATCGATTCTTGGCATTTCTTCATATGACCAGGCAAACACGTCACGAAATTCTTGAAATAGGGCTTTATAAGTTTGGATTTCATCGTCCGTACAGGAAGCACCTATATGAATGTTTTCAATAATTCTTGGCTTCACCGAAATGTCAATAGGAACCGTTCGAGAGATATTTTCCAAATTTAACTCAGAATCAAAATGTTGCAATGGATTTTGTTGTTATTTGACATAGTCAGTGGTAAAAATAGAAGAAAAATCATTTTCAAAATGATCAAGCTGAGGAAAAACGAAGATCGGTGATGAGGATCTTCCCATGGTAAATCATCAACAGACAAAAGTTCACAAATCTGCTCATCGATATGAACAGTATTAGAGAGTGTTGTAGCTGAGGTTGATATCGAAAGTGATTCCCCATGGACCACATTCATTGGATCAGTTTCGGTTGAACAAGAATCAGAGCACGACTGTACAACCTGATATGCAATTTCAAAGGGACTCAAAGGCATCGCACCATTAAATGAATCCACCTCAGAATCGGAAGGTACAATCCAAGGTTCATCAAAAGTAACAATATTCGATGAAATCATATGAATATTTGCAATAGAAGGCGATACGTTAGGAGGAGGGAAGGAAAAAGTTCTTAGTAAACCAGAATCTTTAATCAAACCTACGCCAACATCCTTGTAAGGGATAATCGTTTTACCGATGTGCTGAATACTATCTGTAGACACTAGGTCGGATGAGAAATAAGTCAGCTGGTCTATCGTGACGATCTTTCCGTTATAAGGAAACTTGGTAAGCCGAAAGGCCGATGAAACAATAACAATCATAGCATAAGACCAACTGCGACCCAGGAGAAGGTTGTAATCTAGAGGGGCATCAACTACTTCCACATCTAGATTTATGGTTTTTCCTTCGACCCCTATAGGTAAATTCTGCAAAATACCAAAAGGATGGAACCCTCGACCATCAAAAGCCTTTAGAATTGTCGGAAACTGATTGAGTGTGGGAGAACCAAGAAATTTCCAACATTGGATCGACATAATACACGTAGAAGCCCCTTCATCAATCACAGTCCGAAAGCAAGGTCTGTTTTTGACTAAAACTAGAATCTAGAAAGCCATTTGATGAGGTAGGGGGGGTGTACTATTCTCTAAGTCAAAGATTATTAGGTTCGAATCCTGAATATCGACAGCTCCTATAGCAGAGAATAGTAATTTATGCTACGCTGGGCACGATTGCAGTGCTTCCAAAGCCGACATTGCGGAAGGGGAAATAGCTAAGTCTTCAACAATGTTGTAATTCTGAGCAGCGCTCGCATGTGGATTGAAAGTTGATTTACGAAGTACACCTTTAGCAGGCGGTTTGATTACTAAGTCAGGGTTGGGTTTCTCGATCTGTAGTGGATCAAAACCAAGAGGAGGTGTAGTTGATGAGTTTGAATTAGAAGATTCTGCTTCTTTACCACCAACAAGTTTTCACTACCATAATCTTGCGATCACGTCGCAATCCTGACATAAGACATCATCATAATGGGTTCTTCTGAGGCATTCGAAGAAGAATCAATCATTTTACTATCTTGAGTAGGAAAAAGATCCTTCAAAACAACAGGTGTTTGAGAACCTTTAACGAATTTCAAAATCTTTGCTCGATGTGGGCATTCTTTGGTAAAATGATCCTCGTCGCAAATGAAACAAGGATAACGAGGTTTCCGTTTTTCGTCAGTAGATTCATTTTTATCTGTTTTATCTTTTGAATTTTGTTTGTTTTTCTTCTTCCCTTTCTTTTTACTACCGGATTTTGATTTGGTCGTAGATGATTCTACGACATGGATGTCGGCAGAAAATTCAGCGGAAGAATCTCCTTTCGGGGAATCAGGAAAGTTATTGTAGGAGAATAATTCTTTGAAGACTTCTTATTTTTAGTACTAACTGAACCAATCATACCATCAGCGGCATGAGACCCTGAAGGAGCTGCAGTTATTTGACCGTGTTTTGGAAGATCAGGGATTTTTTCATATAAAGTCCCTGACTGCGTATAGACGAGGTCAAGGTACTGAGTCTGAGCAATGACTTTCTCTTCAGTGATAACTCCTCCCTTTGCTACATCTTCAGTGATTTTGGGTAACAATGATTTAATGAACCATTCTGCTAAACTTTGATTCGGAATGAAAACTTTCACTAAACGCCTTCTACGTTGCCATTCATGAATATGATAAAAAATATATGTGGACGTGGGTTGTTTCAGTGAAGTTAACAGTTCCGTGCCATTGTCAGCAATTGAAAATGAGTTAAGGAAGTAGTGGCTAACTGATTGAAATTATTAAAAGAGCTTCGTGGTAACTCAATGTACCATTTGGCGGCAAGACCAATAAGAGTTCATTGAAAAAGACGCAATCGAATTGAATCATCAATGATTGAATTAGATGCACACCAAAGGTGATAAGTCATAACGTGATTTGACGGATCCTCTCCTGACTTATCCTCGAATTTTGGGATATCACTGGGCAACTTACTAGGTATTGGCGGCGAATAGGGAAGATAGTAAATCGGATCGTTCATAAGGCGTGACAAATTAGGTAAATCCAAAGTTGCAATAAATGGTAGTCGACGGTTAGGGTCGCAAAAACCTTGAGTAATGAGTCCAGTTCCAAAAGGAGGATATCCAGGATAATCTGGAATTGGATTTGTATTAGGAATGTTATAACCTCCTGGAAAACTAGGATTAATCGCACCAAACTGGGGTTGTTGAGGCTGTTGATAAGTATAGCCAGGATACGGTTGATACTGATAAACTGGGTTTTGTACAGTAGGACCGAATTGACACTGTCCCTGGTATGATTGATAGATGAATTGCGGTTGACTTGTGGCAATTGTACTTGTACCAGCTTGTCCTGCAGGCATCTAGACCAAAGTCTGAACTGTAGGTCTTGAGTGTGGCATAGAGACTTGAGGAATTTGCACTGATGCAGGGATAGTAGAAATTAGAGCTACAGAGACTACTCCAGAAACAATGGTTGTAGGTTGAAGAGAAGTTGCAGTAGTTGCAGCAGTTTGAGGTGGAGTCTGAGGTGTGCTAGGCGCAGGCTGCTGAACTAAATCGGGTGCAGGGATTTGAACAGTAGGTTGGACAGGTCGCTGGGTTGCTGAACTAAATCGGGTGCAGGGATTTGAACAGTAGGTTGGACAGGTCGCTGGGTTGGGCCAGAAACCAAAGGCCGTCCAGGTTGATTAGGTAATTGCACATTAGGTTTCATAGTTTGTTGAGTTTGAGACAGATTCCACACCATGTTCATTCCGGGGTATGGAACCATAAAAGGTTGTGCATATGGAGGACCATAACCTAGTTGAACGTAGGGCTGATAATTAAGCGGTACATTTCCAGCTCCTTGTAAAAATGATTGACCAGAAGGCGGTTGGAAACCTTGAGTTGGGTACTGACCTTGAGGCACGTACTGAATCTAGGGTTGATAAGCATCCTGAGGAATATTCTGAGTCTGAGGTTGACCTCGGGGTATGTACTGTCCTGAAGGTTGAAAACCTTGAGGTAGCCCTCCAGGTGGTAACTGACTACCTTGGGGTTGCCCCCTAGGTGGTAATTGACTACTTTGCGATTGACCCCCAGGTGGTAATTGACTACCTTGAGGTTGAATATTTGGAATACTACCAGACATCATATGGATTTGCTTTGCGTTCAACGTTTGAGTTCCATTACTACCAGATGATAACTCTTGTTCAGTGGGTTGAGGAGTTGCTCTTGAAAAAGTACCAGAGAGTGACTAGTATCCGAAAGGAACAGAAGAACCGCTGTATAAAAATGTTTCCGGTGATTGGGAAAACATAGATGACTCTCTTGATATGATCGATGAAGGATAATAACCTCTTGGTGTAGGGTGAAAATGAATTCGAGGTGGTGAAAAACTAAGACCTGGGTTTTCTATAAAATTTGTCAATGATAAATACCAAGCGTCACTCCTAAAAGCATTGTAGAATATTGATTTACGCTCCCTAAGATTTAAAGTTTGTTGGTTTTCGGAAAGAGTTACGTCTTCGTCTGGATTGACAAGTTCTTCAATAGAAATGAGGCCAGAAGGAAGATTTTGAGTAATGATATTTCTTACCCTAGGTGAACCAAGATCACTAGAAGTTGGAGTAACAAATCCTGAAGATGGTTCCAAAACAGCAGGTTCAGTGTCAGGCTCAGAAATTTCAGGTTCTTCAGCTAATTCACTAGAAGTAGAAATACTGCCAGTAACTTTGGAAAATGAAATTGGCTCTTGAATATGCTCTGTTGTTTGTATTTGATAATTAGGGTGAACAATTAGAGACAACTCTCCGACTTCTGATGATCCAACTCTACTGTCACTAGGTGATACGAGAGCTCGTATCCCTTCAAGTTGGCTTGGTGTATACTCAGGAGGTTTCCCCTGAAGTCTACGAGATTGTCTCGGTAATTCGACCATGATTAAATATTAATTAATCACACGCAAACAAGGAAAATTTCAATAAAAACACCTAAAGTCTCTAAAGAAACAGACCGCTGAATCACACGCCTAAAAAAATCTAAGAGTTCAAACTACGCACAAACAATAACTTCCCGTACTAAAAACACTAGTTGGTGATGAAATCCAACTTAGTAGAAGTTTAATACACAAAGGGCAGTTGGAATAGTTACCCCAACAATCTGCTTAATGAAACAGACTGGCACAAGTTTCTTCACAAAACCATCTCGAGTGAAGAGAACCCCCCAAGGAGTCCAAGTGAGTCTAGTCGACGTCTGCTCCAGGTACAGTGAGATATTTCCTTCACCGTCACCTTAGGAAATAATCTTAAATTTATGGACACTAAGATTACCAACAACAAAAAATACAATTGGGGGGACAGTCTACGATCTGATTCTACGCGTAAGGGAAAAGTAACAAAGCTCAATCTCCTTGAAGGCTCCTCGACATGGTCAATCCGAGGTTTACTAACAAGTGACCCTAGGCTCCTCAACAATGGTTAATCTGAAGTTTACTATTTATAATATGAACAGATCTTCTATCTTTCTCAATGAAACATAATTGATTGTTTCAAAGGTTTGGACATGATCTCGTAGTTGACTCCTTTAAGAGAAGCTTCCCAGAATATATCAATTACAATTGGATTTATTTCTTACCGCAAGATGTATCTACTTGTTTGTTTTAACTATCTTGGAGAGTTAATTACTCCCTACTCCAAGATACTAGCCTAAATTATATTGGTGATAAGAGTCCTAGAAATAGAAAAGATTACTAGATCAATTTTACTTAAGCGTTGCTTTTATGGGTTATTCTTTAAGTCAATAGGTATGGAAATGAAACTTTGATGGTGTGAAGACTCGACTCCAAACAGATTAAAAAAAATGCACCTAAAATGATAAGCAATTCGTTTTTCTTTCAATGAAATTCTAGCTAAAAGAAAAAGTTTGAGAATGCAATTCTTTAAGAAACAATTCTTTCTTTCAACATGGAAATGGAAAGAAAATCTTTTTGTTATTTTAATAAGAACTCAAAACGAGACAAATAATTAATACTCACAATAAATCCCTTTCACTTTTCAAAACTCAAAACTACAAAAAAAAACAATTTGTTTTAAAAGAGATCTACAATTTCTAGAAAAACACTCAAAACTACAAAAACTAATTTTGAGATCTAAAAACTTTAAGAATCTAATTGAATAAAAGCTTCAATTCTTTTTTGAGAACGTTTTACTTAGTTGTTTAATAAACTAAGGATTCATTTGCACAGAATAACAAACCAATAAAAAAACATCCAGATATGTTTTTTTTTTGTAAAAATGAAATTCAGAACTTATAACAAAGTTTGTTCAAAGATTTGCAATGAGAAAATTAAATCTATTTCTCACAAAGGATAGATTTCACAACCAAGTTAGACTAATCAAGAAGACGAAAAGACACCAGGGTGATCTAGGGTTTCTCAAGCTTCTGGTCTTTGAGTCACTACAGAGACAAAATGAAAACCACTTCAAGCATGCAAAACTTCTAGAAAATCATTCAAAACAAAAATACTATTGGAACTCACTCACAAGAGATTTTTGACAGGAATAATACAGATCTCGGTAGACACTAGGAATCCTAAATCAAACCTAAACTTAACTGGAAGAAGATATCTTAATTTTTTCAAAAAAAAATTACAGGGTCCGCGGGCTCTAGAAGCAACAGCTGCGGTCCGACATTGTTTACTCAAGGAAAATGCGGAGATGTCCTTCACTGTCTGTGAAGACAAAGTGCAGTCCCCAACAAACTTAAAAAAAAATAAATACTTCAAGATGTTTGAAAGCTACTCAAGCCAGTATACATCAATAAAAAACCAGAAAAAACAATTTTTTTAAGTCAAAATAAAGGAAAACCAAAAATCAAATATCTTCCCCAGTAGAGTCCCCAATTTGTTGGCCGGATAAATCGATCTTGCGGACAAGACCGATCTACCTAGTATCAAAAGATAGTCTAGCAACAAATAGACAAACAAACCTATCTTTCTCTAGACATATGCGATTTATAAGTAAATATTACAAAGGTGTTAAGATCCTACCTTAGATCCAGTGCTTGTTCATAGTAGTCATCCTCCAATCGTTCGAAAGAGTTATCTTTAAAGACCTGCAATCACAAACAAGCAAACATTAAATAGCACCTGCATAGCAAATATTATAAATCATGCCTATTATGGTGATCAAGAAATTCATAAAATAAACAATGAATTAACAGCTTATTGAGAAAAATAAATATATTTGTATTAACTTTGAATAGTAGAAGAAATTTACAACCTTTTCAGCCTTGATGTTAAACAAGTTCTCACTGGGTTAGAAACATGAATTTTCTTTACTTTGACAATTCTTGCACTCTTCCAAATGAGATACATAAAGGTATGTAATCTTTCCTCATAAAAACTCAACTAAAGAAGACTAAGTTCCAACAGCATTTTACCTCAAAAAATATTAAGCTTCTCACTTCCACCAGTTAACCAGCTCAATGCTCCTTTTTATAGTGCAGAGGAGGAAGTTACAACTCCACCTATGAAGGGATAGAATCCTCCTTCAAAGGAATAAGCTCCTCACATCAAGGGGTTAGCTCCGTAAGGTATGGGTTACATGAACCTTAAAAGAGCGCACTTGCCACCTCAAGATTCCTTCCAGAAGCTTCTAGAAATCACTGAAAGTGAGTTTTTTCATAGTATACTTGCACCTTTTTAACTTTTACAGGGGTTCGCACCTTTAACCCAGAGACAGTGCGGTCAGGTGCATCGGAGACATGACTATTAGGTGCGGGATCGCAGGTAAGACAAAGAAAAAGTGCAGAACCAGAGTTTTGAAAACTTTTGAGAGATTTTCTCTTATTTTCAAGACTTGATATGAGGAACTGATGTTTTAGACTTGTAGAGGAGGAAAGTATGAGGGGTAATGAACTCACACAAATAGTAGAATGTCAAGGTGACAATTTTTAGTGCAACAATAGAGAATACTAAACACAATCCAGTAAGTTTACCACTTATTCGTTTTACAGTATTCTTAATCAATACATTTTTCTTAATCTAATCAATAAAATATGATGCTTAATATTTACTTATAAAGAAGTAATTTAAAATATATAACCGATAGTTATGAATTTTTCAGGCACATCCTCAACCACACGCTTAAGCAACAATGCATTTCCAGGCACATCCTCAACCACACGCTTAAGCAACAACGCTTCGTAGCTGCATATAGTTTGATAACATGGATGGATCAAAGGAACCTAACACTAAATTTAATCAATGGTAGTCAACCCACACTATTGGTGCTCTCACAAACAGATATGAAAGGAATACTAAGCTACATTATTTTTAATGTAATCAATAAAATATGATGCTTAAAATCCTGATGATGACCCATGGTGGAGGGCTTGAAACGTCGATACAGACAAATCATGAGCCACGGTGGAGGGCTCGAAACGTCGATACAAACAAATCATGAGCCACGGTGGAGGGCTCGAAACATCGATAAAATTACTTATCCATCCTGATGATGATCCATGGTGGAGGACTCGAAACGTCAATACAAACAAATCATGAATGCGAAAACTCTGGAAGAAAACAACACACAAAGCACTGATCACAAAAGCCTCAAAACAATAATCTAACTGATAGTTACGAATTTTTTGACGCACATCCTCAACAACACGCTTAAGCAACAACGGATAACATCGATGGATCAAACGAACCTAACATTAATTTAATCAATGGTAGTCAACCCACCATTGGTGTTGTGACAAACAGATATGAAAGGAATAATAAAGGGGAGTGTTTAAATCTAATTTAGTGAGTATTTAAATCTAATTTAGTGAACCCACCCATTTGTGTTATTTGGGTTGTTGAGTGTGTTATTTGTGTGGTTGAGTGTGAGTGATATATTATATACAATTTTTTGGGTTTATTATTTCTTAGGGCTTATTATTTCTTTGGGCTTGTAATATCAATCTTTTGGGTTTATTGATCTTAGCTTTCATATTTTAAGGGTATAAATTATTCATAAGTTTTATAATATTAACTCTTAGGTTTAATATAAATCTTTTGTGTTTATAATTATGGTCAACTATGATCAACCATGGTCCAATGTTACATTGTAG
The DNA here is from genome assembly GCA_031772625.1 of Pinus tabuliformis. Taxonomy (NCBI): domain Eukaryota; kingdom Viridiplantae; phylum Streptophyta; class Pinopsida; order Pinales; family Pinaceae; genus Pinus; species Pinus tabuliformis. The sequence continues at coordinate 1,702,817,536 of CM062817.1, read as the reverse complement.
CAAATAATTTATCAATATGAAAATCAATTTTGGTGGAACATCGCATTGCGACAAAAATTGTCTCAATATGAAAATGAAAATGAGTCATGGTCAACTATGTTTATCTTAGGGTTTATTAGTTCTTTGAGTTTATAATATCAATAATCCCTAGGTTTTATTAATCCTTTGAGTTTAAAATATTAACTCTTAGGGTTTATAAACCCCTTGCGTTTTTAATATTAATTTGTTGGGTTTATTAATCGCTTGGGTTTATTAATCATTTGTATCTATAATATTGAGATGTTGGGTTTATAATATTGATAATCCCTTGAGTTTATTGATCGTTTGTGTTTATAATACTAGTAATTTCATGGGTTTGTTGATCCATTGGGTTTATAACATTAATTCCTTGAGTTTTTTAATTCTTTTAGTGGGTAATATTAATCCCTAGGGTTTATTAAACCCCAATATTAAGGATTAAATATTAGTCCTAAGGTTTAATATTAATATTTTATGTTTATAATGTTTATCCTTTCAATTTATTAACTACTTGGGTTTATAATATTAACAATCCCTAGGGTTTATTGATCCCTTGGGTTTATAATATTAATAGTCATGTGAGTTTATCAATCCTTTGGGTTTAAAATATTAATTCCTAGGCTTTATTAATCCCTTCTGTTTTTTAATATTTATTTGTGTTTCTTTTATCCCTTAGGTTTATCATATTTTTCTCTTGGGTTTACTAATTCCTTGGCTTGATAATATTAAACGCTTGGGTTTATTTGTTCCTTAACTTTATAATATTAATAATCCCTTTGGTTTGCCATTTAATCCCTTCGGTTTATTAATAACTTGATTTTAAAATATAAATTTCTAGAGTATATTAATCGTTTGGGTTTTTAATATTAATTTGTTGGGTTTATTTATTCCTTGGGTTTATTAATCATTTGTATTTATAATATTAATAATGCCTAGGGTTTATTGATTCCTTGTGTTTATAATAATAATAATCCTTTGGATTTATTAAACCTCAATATGAAGCATTAAATATTAGTCCTAGGGTTTAATATTAATCCATTGTTTTCTAATTCTTTGGGTTGGTGATATTAATCCTTTGGATTTTTAATATTAATAATCAGTTAGGTTTATTAGACCCTAATATTAAGAGTTAAATATTAGTCCTAGGATTTAATATTAATTTGTTAGTTTTATAATGTTTATCCATTTAGTTTATTAATTTGTTGGGTTTATAATATTAACAATCCCTAAGTTTTATTGATTGTTTAAGTTTATAATATTAATAATCATGTGAGTTTATCAATCTTTTGTGTTTAAAATATTAATTCCTAAGCTTTATTAATCTTTTGTGTTTTTAATATTGATCCCTTGGGCTTGTTTATCCATTAGGTTTTTAATATTTATCCCTTGGGTTCCCTGATTCCTTGGGTTTATAATATTAAACCCTTGGGGTTATAATATTCATAATCCCTTGGAGTTATAATATTCATAATCCCTTGGGTTTATTAATCCTTTGAGTTTAAAATATTAATTCTTAGGATTTATTAATCTCTTGGGTTTTTTAATTAGTTTGTTGGGTTTATTGATTTATGGGGTCTATTAATCTCTTAAGTTTATTAATCACTTGTATTTATAATATTATTCTGTTGGGTTTATAATATTAATGGTCCCTTGGGTTTATTGATGCTTTGTGTTTATAATATTAATAGTTCCCCGAATTTCTTGATCCATTAGGTTTATAACATGATCCCTTGAGTTTTCTAATACTCTGAGTTGGTAATATTAATCCCTTAGGTTTATTAAATCTCAATATTAAGGGTTAAATTTTAGTCCATTGGGTTTATAATATTAATAGTTATGTGGGTTTATCAATCATCTGGGTTTAAAAAAATTAGTTCCTAGGCTTTATTAATCCATTATGTTCTTAATATTGATCCCTTGTGTTTTTTGATCCCTTATGTCTATAATATTTTTCCCTTGGATTTACTGATTCTTTAGGTTTATAATTTAATCCCTTGGGTTTATTTATCCCTTGAGTTTAAAATATTAATTTCTAGGATTTATTAATCCCTTAGGTTTATAATTCCAAAAAAGGTGGTCTGAAGATATTAAATGCAATATTGGGGTTAAGCAAGGGTGTCCCTTATCTCCTACCATTTTTGGAAATTACATTGATAATATTGAGGAGTGTCTGGAAACTCCAGGTTGCAAAGGCACCAAACTTAATGGTATAATCATTACTCTTCTCCTTTATGCTGATGATACCATTCTTCTTGCAAAAAACCATGATGACTTAGACAAGCAACTTCATGTCTACTGCTCCAAGATGGGTATGACAATTAATACCGACAAGACTAAAGTAATGATCAATAAATAAAAAAAGATCACCCATGATAATTTCTTCTATGATAAACATTGTTTAGAGAAGGTTTTTTCTTACAAATATTTGGGTATTGACTTTCCTCATCAGCTCAACTAGAATTATAACATCGAGAAAATGATTATTGGAGGTTAGAAAGATTATTATGAGTTTGAAAACAATTGTAAGTCGGTCGATCTTTGCATTTGGAGTAAAAAAAAAGTTCCTCTTTGAGACTCTCGTCACCCCTATTGTCTTATACGAATGTGAAGTTTGGGGCTGCAGCGTATCTAGAGAGTCGTGGAGAAAGATTGTGATGATTCAAAAGCAATTCATAACCTACAACCTAAAGACCGAGGGAAATACTCCCTATCCTATCCTCTTGATCGAAGCTGGTCTGTCCCCCATTGAAAGTATGACTATGTTTAGATATCTAAGGTATAAGAAGAAGCTTTACAACATGGAATCCAAAAGGCTCCCAAAAATTGCTTCTAACTCTAGTCAAAACCCCCACCTTCGCCTCAAGCACTGGTGGCATAAGGATGCCCAATCTTGGCTCAACCATTGGGGGATTAAGGAGGAGATCATCATGGGAAGCAAGGATAGTGTTAAAGATACTATTACCTCTAATTTTAAGGACAAGTTGTGGGATGATAAGGAGATGGAGGGTAAAATGAAGCTCAGATACTATAAGGAGGTGATCAACCCCACCCTTGATAACCAAAATTATCTCTCTGTGTTGACCAACACTAAGAAAAAATGAACTTCGCTAAGATAAGAACTAATTCTCATGAGCTTCGAAGTGAAACCGGGCAGTGTTATACGCCTAGACTCCCTGGGATAATAGAATCTGTCAGATTTGCGATACTAAGAAGGTGGAAGATGAAAAACACTTCCTTTTTGACTACTCAGCTCTCACTCACATCTGCTCTAAATTCACTAACATCAACCACACTTCCAATCTTCTTGACTTATTAAGCCAGTCCAACTATAGCGATCTTGGAGTGCTTCTTTATCTTCTTTTTGATCACAAAAACAAAATTTTGAAGAATCACAATTATATTATTTTTCTTTTCTTGAGGTCCGATAGATCGCATTGGTCTTAGTGGACATTAATCATCGCCATCATAATCATCTATTTTTTATATTGATCCTTGGATTTCTTGATTCCTTCCGTTTATAATAGTTATCCCTTGGGTTTTCTAATTCATTGGGTTTATAATATAAATAATCCTTTGGGTTTAAAATGCTAATTCTTGGGGTTTATTAAACCCATGTGTTTTTAATTTGATCATTTGGGTTTGTTGATCCTTTATGTTTATAATATTTATCCCTTGGTTTTCCTAATTGATTGGATTTATAATATTAAACTCTTGGGTTTATTTGTCGTTTCAGTTTATAATATTGATAATCACGTGTGTTTATTAATCCGTTGGGTTTAGTTGATATTTTTAATTTACTTAAAGTAAATATATGAAATATATTAATAGTTATATTAATAAATATATAAAAATTATTGACAATATTGATAAAGAAATTATATTTATTATAAATAATAATAAAATATTATTATCATGTTATATTTGAATTATATTGTAGTTTGAATTAAATATATTAACAAAATTTAATAATATATTATTATTATATATTTTATTATTAAATAATATATATATATATATATATATATATATATATATATATATATATATATATATATAAAAAACAACGATAAAAAAAACAACGAAAATAGAAGGGTTTCTAATATTTCATTGGAGGTCAGGGGTCGAATAGTTGAATGAGCTCGAAGGTTGGCTAGTTGCAACACGAATTCCCAACAATTCCATACACCTCAAAGTTCTGAGAACTTTCTAACAAGATACTTGCTAAATAACCCCATTATTGAAGCAAACACTTCAATTGCTTACCAACTTTGATATAATATAATTGCTATATTTTTATTCTCAAATAACATTGCGGTAAGGCTTTGCATTTTTTTGAGGGGATGTGAATTTAACATATCTAAGAGCCCATGTTACTTTGCATTCCATATGACTTTACATTTATGTTACAACAATCTAATTTAATTTTTAGAGAATAAAAATTAAATTAACCTGAATAACTATCTTTCTTGAAAACAAGAGAGCAATTCTCTGATGAGTTCTCACATCCACTGATTGAGAAGCAACAAAGGTTCTTTGAGTCCTCACTTCAACTGTTCTTGGGGATTTGTGATTAACAACTTACCAACTATAAGAAGAATATCTAAAAAAAATTATTTTGTTCATTTAGGTTATTTTATTATTATTATTATTTTAGAGCAACACTCAATTAAATAAAAATGTTTTAGTAATTTACATATCTTCTTGAATTTTTCAAATAAAAAATATATTTATATTAAAAATATTTTTAAATTAAAATTTATTATAAATTAAAACATTTAAAAATAATAATAAAATAAAGAATAATTATCATGCTTAAATATGAGAGAATATTTAGAATTTTAACCTACTTAATGATTAAGATTAAAGGTATTGAACTTCACAATTTATTCAAAATTGTATGGATCACCAAATATAGTAAAATAACTAAATTTCCAAGTTCTATTACCTCAATTTCTTCTAAAATGAAACATCCGAATTTTAGGATTATTGCCTTTCAGATTAGCCAATTCCCCCTATCTGTGTTCCTTTGCACTTCTGGGTGCAAATACACCAAAGGAATAAAAGATTTGGAAATATTATATGCACAAATATAGTCCACTCATAAGGTCTGCATAAATTTTCATTTATGGTCAAATATACCTAAAAGATTGTCATTTATGGTCTAATATGTTTAAAAAGAAACTGTAAGCGATCTTTAGAAGTTCAAATTTCAGGAGTAGATGTGACCAACATTTTAAAACTCTAATTCAATTCAAATACTCTCAAAATGTTTGCCAAAAAAATTGAGAATCCATGACCTGAAAATTTGACCAAAGATCCATGACAATGATGAAGTCGAGAATTTAACGAATATAACCAACATCCATGTCGGAGTTAGGCCATGGTTTTTGGGACCTGTTTCATGGTTCTTCAAAGTAATTCCCATTGGCCCATGTGGTCGTCATTTGCATTCCAGACGTACTGGAAAGGAGTGTGTCAAACATAGTATTTCCCATCGGGGCACGTGATCATCCTCTGCATTACAAATGTAGCAGAATGGAGTGTGCCAATAATTTATGTTTCTAAAAAGTTCACCAGCTGACACTTGTTTCATTGTGGATGGCTCTGCGTGTTCCAGAATATCCCTTGGCATTTCTCACCATTGAACTCCAAATGTCAACCCTAGACCAATTACAGGTCAACCATACCCAATGTTTGCACACACATATGCACACAACCTCATTCACTGTCAATTCATCTTGCAAAGAGTCCATCTATGAGTGGAAATCCTTGGATATATCCTCAACTTCCTTGAAACTCCACAAATTTGCAAGGTCCTTGTTGATCTTTTTTCTTGCTTGGGGAAAAGTCAACCACTTAATGCATGAGTATAGGTCTCTTTACGTTTTTAGAGAGGTGGTACTCCTTTTTGTGAACACACTCAAATAACTTGAAATAAGATTAAAATATTAATATATGCACCCGTCACTCAAACAATTGTTTTTCAAGAATATAAGGAAAGGAATAAATAGAGATATAAGAGTTGAAATTTAAGTACGATATCCATCCATTCTATCATAATAAGAAAATACCATTGAAAAATATGAAAATGGTAGACACAATATAATGAAGTTAAGATATTAGAGAGCTATAGAATAATTTCATTCATGTAAAATCATATGATCATGGGAAAAACATTCACAAGATTCATACACATTTAATTCAAGTTTCTCAACCATAGATGAACTACTCTCTTGAAAAGGATCTCTCTGCAAGAGAAAATAAATATTCAAAATTAAATGAACTCAACAAAACCTTGATACTTAAATGCAATTTAAATGCATTCGTCCCAAGGGGGACTAGGATTTGGCTCCCATTAACAAAAACATAAATAAGATACATGAAAGAAAAGAAGAATTACAATTAGGGATCGACTTAAACGATGAAAAATATAGTGAAGAAAGTTGAATGATCAAAGACTAGGAGAAAGAAGGGGGAATTCTTCAATATTTTAAGGTACTCACAAAATGTGGAACGATGGAATGATTGATATTGAAGTCTCAATTTCCTTCTATCACTGGAGATGTAGTCGTTATAATCATTGTTTTGATAGTTATGTGGGATTAATGACTTCTTGAAGTGGCTTCCTTAACCATTCTTGAATGTAGTCTTTCATCAAAGGAATTTTGATATCCTTCTTTACACGTTTATTACAAATATCCTCCTCGATTTCGTGGGCGTCTTTTGGCAACTGTACAACTAGGGCAGATTGATGTTCATTTATATTCACAAAAGTAACTAACCATTTTTTAATTTCTTCTTCTAGAAAAATAAATTATATTATCAAATTCTGACCCCATTGACTCCTTAACATCATTCAACTCATCCTTTAATATATCCTTTGGAATTAATGCAAAATCTCTTATCATATGAGGACCATGTAGATCATCAATAACTTTTATTGCCTTGAGAAAGACAACACTTCTTTTATCATTAATTTTATTACACTAAAAAATAATCTCCTCTAATACATTAATTCTTGCAAACCATCCAACTTTGATTTGCTTTAGTCTTTTGGCTCCTGTGAGATTATGTTGTGATCTATGTAACTCGTTGAGTGAACTGACCTTTTGAATAAAAGTAGATAATTCATTATCTACAAAATGTCGATCATGCTTAAGGTCTCTTTTGAGATAGTGAATAAAGGAAGAAATTCTTTGCACCATATTTTTTAAATTGAAAGCTATTTTCCATATATCTTTGATAATCTCTAGCCTTTTACTAATATTAATAGCAATGTAAAGTTTGAATTCATTGAGGAGGTAGGCCTCTTTTCTGATTTTGTGAGGTGTCTCAGAGGTTGATACTGCCGCTATTGGTGCTTGTATGGCAAGATGGGTCATAAATAAAGGGACTGGATTAAGAGCTTCTTCTAGCTCTTTTATTCTTCTTTTTAATTTCAATTTTTCGCTTCTTGCTTGATGATCGAATGTGCTAATCTTCTCCGATGGTCTGATGTAATTTTAAGAGCTCAATGGCTTCGACTTCTGAAATATCATCCATATTAGTCTATCTAGTAACTTTTCTATTATGAATTATCACGTTTTCAATTCTTAATTTTTTGTTACTTCTATCATAATTTGCATTTTTCATAGTGACAGGGTGATCTTCAAATGTGCTTGTCTTCAGTGATTTCTTCTATTATTCTCTAGGTTTCAGCTATGCGGGTTGTAACCCAATCAAGAATTACAGTGCTATCAACTTCAATATAAATTATTTCCTCCACGGTTTGTGTTTCTTTTGAACCTTTAACCTTAGATGATTGAACAAGATGTGACCTTTTTGGAGTCAATTTTGGAGGGTGTTCTTCTTCATCTCCACCTGAGAGGCTATCATTAATCTGTCTTCCAGTCAAAGTAGTATTCGTTTTACATTGGGTGGAAGAAGAACTTGAGAGGTTTTGGGTTGTAGAGGTTGGAGGAGGGTCTATGGGCTTCTTGCCTCTTTCCTTGTTTTTTCCTCCTATGTTTGTACTAGTTTCAATAATGGCTTCTTCAACATGGCTAGGAAATTCTATCTCTCTTGATGGACCAATATGACTTTCCCCACTTTCTGGAGAAATTCTTATGAAAAAATTGTCATATCTCACCATAATTAAGAGCTTAGAAAATACTCCCGCTGGGTTGAAACACTAAATAACCTATGCTTAAGTTAAATTAAAAGGATTCAACAACTTAGAAAATTATGCAAAATAAGTTACATTTCTTATAGTTATCTCCCCTAAAGTAGAAGGCAAAGAAATACTTTTCTTTTTCTTTTTTCACTTGAATAGAATTAACTAAGGATGATATTGTTTGCAAACTTCAACAACAAAATATTTGTCCATAACAAATTTGGGTAATAACAATGGCTTGTCCTAGAATCCATAAGTTCAAATTATTGTATTATCTTCTTTTTCTTTGTGGATTCCCTTTCCGAGTAGGAAAACTTGTGCTTATTCTGATATCCTTGTAGGTTCACTTCTATTTATCATGTAATTAATTTCTCTCACAAACAAATTCTGAATTTGGCAGAAAAAAATTATTTCTTCTTCTTTTTTGTTTTATTCCTAAGATGTTTATTTTTAAAAGGTTTTTCAAGTTTGTGCCTTTTGTTTTGTTTTTGTTTTTTTACAATGTTTTTTGAAATAAAATTTTCAATTTTCTCTGTAAAATTTAAAAACAACAATAAAAAATATTATTATTATTATTATTATTATTATTATTTTTTTATATAAATTTATGTATATTTAATTAATACTTCAATACACATAAAATAATTATCAATAAAAAATAATTTTAAACAATAAAAAAATACACATTTTGCATATAGATATAGCTTAGAAAAATACATATTTATATATTTTTTTCACTAAAAATGCCATGTCAAATAAATGATTTTTATGGAAGATATTGAAATTAAAACATTGAAAAAATAAGATTCTTTATGAATTTTATATTTAAAGATAATAACATATGAAGATTTTTTTTCAAAATAATAAAACTCACAAAATTTTAAATAAAAATAGTTAAAAAAAAATTAAAAATAACTTTAATAAAAAATCAAAAACATTGTTAAAAGCAAAAAAATAAAACCATCCCAAAAAATAATTTAAGACGAAAAACAAAAGAAAAAATTTAAGAACATAAAAAGACATATATAAAAAAAACATAATATTTTAAAAATATAAAAAGATATAAAACAAAAACAAAATGTTATTAAAAAAGTTATAAATAAATTAGAAAAAGAAATAAATTAGGAAAAAACAAACATAATTAAAAATAATAATTAAAAAAAATAATAAAGAAATGCTTTTTAAAAACATATATTATGCTTTTAAAAAATATATATTTTAAAACTTAAAATATCAAACAAAATATTGAAATATAAATTTACAAAAATTAATAAAATATAAAAATGATTTAAAAAACATAAAAAAAAAAATTATAAAATTAAATTGGATACTGCCTTTGCTGCGGCGCCAAAGACCCCTGGTAAGAGTGGTCGATGCCTCGACGCAGAGCCAAAGGGCCACCATCATGGCAACAAAAGCGATTCTGTAGAATTTTTTTTAATGTTTAATTCTTTATTTTTTCAATTTTGTTTCTTTCTTTTATATATATATATCTATATATATATATATATATATATATAATTAATTAATTTTTCCATGTATGTTTTTCTTTATTTAATTTTTTTAATAGCCTTGCATCTTTTTTTATTACTTTTAAAAATATATTATTATTATTATTTGTAAGTCAATATTTTATTCATGGTTCCAAAAAGAGGTACATCAAAAGAAAAACACAAGTAGTCTCACCCCAACCAGGTTTGTTGACTATCGCTGAAAGCAAATGATAGTGAAACAAAAAAACATAAAGAGACACAATCCACAACTTAAGAGGCCATAGGCACTAATAAACAGATAGAACATATAAAACACATGTATCCATGCTAGTCGTCAGAAGTGATGGAGGCTGGGTTGTCCGACGCTGTTCTAGGAGGCTGGGTTGTCCGACGCTGTTCTAGGAGGCCGCAAAGGACGAAAGGAGCATTGGACATGCTCCTCGAAATGGGCCATCCAAGCCTCCAGCTTCTCAACCTTCTCTAATAACAAATTCTGGCCTTGCCAGACTATCACTACACGCTCCTGAACATGGCACTAGAAGTAATGCATTTTGTTCAAAGTTGTTATCAATTCAGTATGCTCCTCATGTCGAACCCACTCTAAAGTCTCCAAACGCTCCAAAATTTACTGAATCAAGTCCTGACATCGCTCAACACAATAAACTTGTCGCTAACCACGACCACCATGACGCACTGAGAGACGACGTCCGGAACCACGATGACGAGCTGAGCCACCTTGCCGCTAGACATGCGAAGTGTGGCCACCCTGACCCAACGTTGTGCCCCCGTGCCTACCACCCCAAGCAACAGGATCTGCGTGCCTAGAGTGCCCTGACTGCCCACCTCCTCTGCCCTCCGATGTCGCTTGACTCGACCCACCACCGCTTCGACCACCACTGCCACTCACCATGTTAAGCCTAGACCTGGACATGACTACATCAAAACTGCCTAAATTGGGTTGCAATTGGGCGAAGGAATTCCCCGAGCGAGTATTAGGGTGCATGGTTGGCTTCCCGATACCACTGGAATGAACAAAGGACCACTCGCCCAATACTGCCCGACATTCCCACACAAAAGGAGACACCACCAACCCCGACTGAATCTCCACACCCCACGATACCGAGAACACGCAGTACACAAAACAACCACCCACCACGAGCTAGAAATATGCACCTCTCTTGAAGCGGCCACCCATGAGCCCACTAACTAGAGCTCGAGATTATCGCTCCAATGGCTCCACCCAACAACACAGAAGTTTGTGAATGGATCGAAGAGGACCACTACTACTTGCCCGTTCCAGAAAAAAACTAGTTCCCACCCAACCTGGACTGAAACCACGCAAGATGAAATAGAAACAACAGAGTACCACCCCAAACATTCAACCATACCCTGCTTTCCTTGCACACTCACAATGATGAAGCCCAATTTGGAAATTAACAACGACACACACCCGAAAGCAGGGGGAGGAAACGTTGATGGCGATGCCGTCCCCTCGCCTGGACAGGGGAACCTATGAAACTCCCGCTTCGTACCACAATACCCACACCACAGACACAATACTTGCTCATACGCATAATGCCCAACGAACACCCCTGCCGCCCTCCATAACGTTCAGATGCTCGCCACTACCCTCGATACCCAAGGCGACATGAAACCTCACACACCAGAATTTACTCTCTCCCATACTCAAGGTGTTATGGGAGGGCAGGGAGTCCAACCACCCACATTAGGCCACGTCCTAACATGAATGCCCACACGTTCCCTTGGGAACGCCATCCTCTTTGCTTCTCATCCCCATCGATGAATTATTATTTTATTTAACTTGTTTCTTTCTTTATTTTTTTCGTATTTATTTATTTCTTTAGATTTTGTGGGGGGTTTGGTCAATGTTTGACTAGAAACCTGAGCCCACTTTGTGTCAATTCGATAGTTAATTTTTAAAATTTCATTACAATGGATTAAATCTGCATCCACTATGTGTCAATTTGATGGTTGATTTTTAAAATTTCATATAATGGCTAAAGTCTTGCCCCCACTGTGTCAACTTGATGGTTGATTTTTAAGTTTTTGTTCTAGTATCTCAAATTTCCTTAGGCTAAGATCGCAAAAGAAATATATCTTTATCATTTGGTATAATGACTTTGATTTAGGTATTCATATTTAAGGGATTTTTTAATTACTATATTTGGTCTCGAAATATGTTAAAACTTAAGGTATTTTATAGTTATACTATTTGAGTTTAATTCCATGGCTAAACAATGTCAAAATTTTAAGGTTTTTCATAGTCGTGATATATTATCTTTAACGATATTGTAAAAAACTATTGGAATTTTAAGGTTTTTGGAGTCATGATATTTCATTTTTAATGTCATTGCTAAAAAATGTTGGAATTTTAACAAAAAAAAATAAGCATTGATGCAAAATCAACATTTTTTTATTTAGGGGTGTTTTTTCATGTATATTGCAAAAAAAAAAATTGATTATTAATACCATTGTTAAAAAATTAGAATTTTAATCCGAAAAATAAAAAAAAAGTGTTGATGCAACATCAAGCTACATCAAATTTTCTCATTTCAGGGTGTTTTTCATGTTTACTGAAAAAACAAATTGTTTTTAATGTCGTTGCTATTTTTTTTTGTTCGAAATTTTAACACCTCCCTGTACACTTTTAATTTTCATGGTGTTTTTTCATGTTTTTGCAGAAAAATAGGGGGTTTTTGGGCTACAGTTCTTGTTTTGAGGTTACAACTCTCATTAAGTTGGTAACTTTATTACCATTGGTATGCAGTTAATCAGTGATAGTTTTTGTCCTGGCGAGCAAATGATTTAACAATGTCACAACAATTTGATTCCTGATCCAGGTGGATGTCGGTGGCCACTCGCCTATCCCACTTGGACCCCCACAATTGTCTCTTTCAATCTTTTAGTTTCCTTAATTGTAGAAAAATTTACTATTTTTAGCAGTTTTTCGGGTCCTAAACTTTTGGAGTCGTTTTGAGGCCCTAAACGACGTTTTTTTGGCAATCTACCACTAGTGATTTTTTGATAAAATTGTCTTTTTCGTCATAGTCATAGGAGATATCTTTCCAATGGGGTATCATGCGTGCCAAACGGAGATAATATGACCAAGTCACGACCCCGTGAATTTGGCTGTCCAACTAACCCCGACGGGGCCCATAAACTCTTGGTGTTACATCTCCTTAGGTTAGGGTTTTGGTTTTTTAGGGTTTGCTCTTATTGTTCAATAATAAAAAGGCCCTTGAGCCTCATTGTAACGTAGTTTACAGGCATGTAGCCACCACATCTCTCCTTAGAGATAAGCTACCATCGCCTGAGCTAGTTTATTTCCATTTCTGTTTGTAAGCATATTTCAATATTTTTCATTAATCAAATGAAGTATTATTCCTGGTGCATCTCTGTATTGATGGTTATATATGTCATTTTTTGCATTTCTGTTTAAATCTTGATCAATGGTATTAGAGCGATCTTCTCTTTCTCTGTTTTTCTTTGCATGTCCCCAACAGGGTCGGGATATAAGGAGTTAGGGCTTGAACTGGTCGAACCTTTGCAAGACTAGCCTCACAAATCTTGACGACCTCCCATGGTGGATGAAAAGAAAGACGAGGGGGCAGGAGATCAAAATCTTGCTCGAGGAAGCCCTCGAGCAACAAAGGAACGCAATGATGGACAACTTTTCCCAGATCCTTTAGCAGCTACCCAGGGGCGATGCATCTGCTTCCAACAGCTACTCTGGAAATGCCACACCCTTTAAGGTACAAGTTAACTTTGAAATCCCCATATTCGAGGGTCAAATAGATGCAGACACCATAGATAAATGGTTGAATCTGCTAGAAGGATATTTTTCTGTTCATGATTTTTCCAGCTGAGAAAAGATTACTTTTTCTCTTCTCAAAGCCGCCCCCCACGTCAAGGACTGGTGGGAAACCTATTGTGAACAGAAGGATGAAAGTACAACCTCATTGTTTTCTTCTGCTCCCACTTGGAATTCATTCCAGGATGCCATCAAGGAACAATACTACCCTGTCAGGAGCTACGAGGACAAATACATAAAGTGGACCATGCTGCGGCAGGAAAGGGACCAAGATGTGCCGGAGTTTACCAATGTTTTTCATACCCTTCGTGCGAAGTTGGGTATCAAAGGTTCTGAGAAACATTTGGTACTCAAGTACTGCAACTGCCTACATAAATACATCCAGGATGAGATGGAGTTCCTGGACATCTCCTCGCTCAGCATGACGTACCAATACGCCGTCAAGATCAAGCAAAAGTTTAAAGAGAAGAAGCGAGACTTTGGATCTGCGAATCCGAAGAACAAAGGACAAAGCCAAGGCGAAGTGACCCAAGACAACTTGTCGAAGCCACAAGAAAAGAACAACACCACGAAGTCAAAGAAGGACACAAGAAAGTGGTGTGAGTTCCATAAGAGCCCCACTCACAACATGAGTGAGTATCAGACCAAGCAGTCGCTAGTGGCCGAGTTTAAGGCTTTAGAATCAGATGCATGTTCTGACCTTGAGTCAGAATCGACAAGGGGAATGACAAAGGGATGAAAATCATTGATGCGAAGCCCAACGCCGCTGTTGCCACTATCAAGATCCAGAAGAATGAGACTGAAGATCCAAAGGAGGGGGAGTGTATTTTCCACTCACAAGTGTGGGTGAAGGGTTCGCTGCTGCAATTCATTATCGACAGTGGAAACCAAAAGAACCTCATCTCAACGGTGGTCGTGAAGCGGCTAGGCCTACCAACTACACCACACCCGTAACTGTACAGTATCAGGTGGCTTCACCAAGGACGAGATCTCCAAGTCTGTCAATAGTGCTGCCTTCCCTACAACATCAAGCCATTCACAGATGAGGTATTGTGTGATGTTGCACCTCTTGATGTTTGTGATGTATTATTAAGCCAACCATACTTGTAGAAGCGACATGATGTGTATGAGTCAAGGCCTTGCACTGTTTTTATTTATTTGGGTAATTCATTATACGGGATACCAGAGGTAGCCCCACCTACCACCACCTCTTTGATATTTGCTAATAAATGCAGTAAGATCATCTCCCAGACTAGGAAATTTCTTTTCTTTCTGGTTCGCTCTCAAAGTAAGGGGAAGATCATAGCTACATCCATGGCCCCTAGGAAGGGTTCCGCCACGCAGCAGAAGCAGTTAGATACGGTCATGAAAGAAGACAGGAACATCTTCTCCTCATCCACAGGGGTATCATTGCACTGTCAGGTCCAGCATTCGTTCAATCTGACTACCAAAGCACTGTAGAAATTTTGAATAATTTAACAAATATTCAATGGAGAGTATCATGATCATGTAATATTGTGGAATACATACACAATACATAAGCTCCTCTACGTTGATCATCAATTTAGCAGCATCAACAACAATAAAACATCAAGAGCATTCACACATTAACACAATATGTAACCCGGGGAAAGCTTACAGCTGAAAACCCCACACTAGTTGTATATTAATGATTGAGAACATGTAACATTACAAAGTACAATGCTTATCACAAGCAATCCAGTACCAGCTCCACCTGTTACACACAATACAGCTCAGATCTGATCTCCAATCTATTCCACTGCTTGCCTGGCTCCACTACTCAATACCTGTTGAAGAAATGAATGAGAATGGATTAACCAAACTCGTATTTACCTCCAAAGAATCACTAACACTGGGAAAGACGTGAGAAGAGGCTATAATACTGGGCATATGCTGGGCAATACTCATTGGCATACTCAATCCCTTGATTGTGCAAATCCTCATGCACAACTATAGTCACAACTGATAGCAATCTGATCCTCTAACACCTGTCCCTACTGAACTGAACATGCACTGACATGCAACTGAGTTAACTGATGTATTCTATAGTTGCATTATGATTTAATAATTAGTTTAACAACTCATCATTAGTCTATTTGCAGTTAGACTAATTACAACTAGTTTAACCAAGTCAAACTGAACACAACTCCATCAACTCCACAATCAACTCCACCAAACTCAACTGATTGAGTTTTAACTGAAGTCATGCATGCAACAACTCAACTGACCCACAAAGAAAGCGCACTTCCTTTTGACAGCTGCATGTGCCACATATGTAGCTCAAACTGAAGTGCTCCAAGAGAATAAGTTCAAGTTTATAGTCCAAATATTATTATGAGACAATAATATTTGACTTTTCTATTTTTGACAGCCAGTCTAAAAATAGACTTTGATCACTCCTGCTGTGATCACTCCTGCTGTGATCATCCCTGCTGTGGTCACTCTTGCTGTGATCACTCCTGCTGTGATCATCCCTGTTGTGGTCACTCCTGCCGTGATCATCCCTGCTGTGATCCAAAAATAGAACTTGCGCCATAATTTACCTGCGGGCCCACTTAGTGAAGGCGACTCTTTTCACTAAGCTCCATCATCTTGTTGCAATCTCAACACTCCCTATCGACAAGATATGGATTATCAGCAACCCCTATCCTGCCTCGGTGGTATTCGAATTTGCTCCTGGTGAGAGCCTTCGTCAGAATATCAGCATCCTGATCCTCCGCTACACACAATCTCTGATATGATGGTACCTGATGTCAATATGCTTAGATCTATTATGAAATACAGGATTAGCTGAGAGTTTAATGCAACTCTGGTTATCACAGTAAATCATAGTAGGATCCAAATGAGAACCGAACAAACCAACCAGGATCTTCCTCATCCATATAGCCTCGCATGCAACCAAACTTGCTGCCATATACTCGGCCTCTGCTGAACTGAGTGCCATGGATCTCTGCTTCCTGCTGTACCAAGAAACTGCTGTCGATCTAATACTGAAGACCCCTCCTGATGTGCCCTTTCTGTCCGTTGGGCTCCCTGCCCAATCTGCATTCGTGAAGCCACATAGCTTCACCTCATCCTCTTTTCTGTACCACAAACCATATCCCGATGTGCCTCTCAAATAACGCAATACATGCTTGCCCACATTCCAGAAGAGCTTGGTAGGCTTAACCATAGCTTGTGAAAGCTGGTTAACTGCATAGCATATATCGGGTTGTGTATTGACCAAATACATCAGCGACCCCACCAACTGTCGATAAACAGTGGCATCCACTTCTTCTCCCGAAGTGGCATCCTCCTTCTTCCAACCTCCAGGAAGAGGAGTATCAACAGGCTTGCAGCCATGCATGTTGAACTTCTCCAGTATCTCCCGAGCATACTTGCCCTGAGAAACAAACAGTCCAACACTGCGCTACCATATTTCCAATCCTAGGAAATAGTGAAGGAGGCCCAAGTCCTTCATCTCAAACTCCTTAGCAAGATCATCCTTGCATGAATGTATCAATAGCTCATCACCCGTTATAATCAAATCATCAACATACAGTACAATGATAAGCAACTTACCCTCCACCACAGTCTGGTATAGGTTAGGATCCGCCTCGCTCTTGGAGAATCCAAGTCCTGTGAAATAGCTGTCTATCCATGTGTACCAAGCACGTGGTGCTTGCTTCAACCCATACAACGCTCTCTTGAGCCTGCACACATGCGACTCGCTGCTGAAGACCTCAAAGCCTTCGGGCTGCTCAATGTACACCTCCTCCTCAATGACTCCATTGAGGAACGCAGTCTTCACATCCATCTGATGAATGTGCCATCCCATCTGTGCTGAGAGAGTAATAATTGTCTGTATGGAAGAATACCTTGCGATAGGTGCAAAGGTCTCCTCATAATCGATCCCCTCTACTATGAAAAGCCTCGGGCAACAAATCTTGCCTTGTACTTCTCCATACTCTCGTCAGCTGCCTGCTTAACTTTTTAGATCCATCTCGAACCCACCACTTATTTCCCTTCCGGTCTAGGAACAATCTCCCATGCACTGTTTCTGACAATAGAATCATACTCTTCCACCACGGTGTCTACCCATGCGGGATCCTCCACAGCTTCCTCGAAAGAGGATGGCTCAGTCACAACACACTTGCTCATAAGAGCCATGTATCCAGTGTACCGATCAGGTGACTGTCTCTGCCTGCGTTGGGCTGTAGGTGGTCCTACAACTTTCTCTGCATCTTGAGCCAGTCGCTCAACTTCTGTCAAGCGCTTTCGCCCTCTAATGGTTGGCGCTGCGTGAGTGGTCTCTTCCACTCCATGAACCTCATCCTGTGGCTGATCCAAGTCCTGAAGCTCATCCTTAGGAACTAATAGCTCCTCATCTGCGTGCAAGTGTAGCTCCCTCAAGTGAACACTTCATGGTTTTCTCCTCCTGAAATTTTATATCCCGTCACACAACAGTTTTACCACTGTCTGGAAAATACACACGATAGTTGTGGGGCATATCAGTGTACCCCACAAATATCCCAACCTCTGTGGTTGGCTCCAACTTCTTCCTGGCATCCTTTGTCACATGCATGTAAACGTTAGCACCAAAAATCCTCAAATGAGAAAGATCAAGTTTCTTACCAGAATAAGCCTCCTCGGGTGTACTCATGCCAAGTATCCTATGAGGACAACGGTTCTGCACATAAACTGCTGTATTGCATGCTTCCGCCCACAAGTGAAGGGGTAGGCCCTGATCATGCAACATCGCCCGTGCATTACCCACAATCGTTCTGTTCTTCCGCTTAGCTACCCCGTTCTGCTGTGGGTTATGGGGAGCTATGAGCTCTCTTCGAATCCCTTCTGCCTTGCAGAAATCCTTGAACTCGTCCGAGATGTATTCACCACCATTATCGCTCCTAAGAGCCTTCACCTTCTTCCCCGACTCCTTCTCGACCAGTGCTTTGAATTCACAGAACTTTGAATATGTCTCATTCTTCTTCTGCATGAAGAAGATCCAACACTTACGAGAGAAATCATCAACAAAAATCACATAATACCTGTGTTTTGTTATCAAAGCAACTGAGAAAGGTCCACATACGTCTGTGTGAATTCTCTCAATGATTGTCGTGGCGCAACTATTCTTCACGTGAAAGGTGGCTTTCACAAACTTCCCCAAAGTACACCCCTTGCACTGATCTGACTGCGCAAGAGTGCCTTTAGGAAGCCCTGTAGTGATCTGCTACAGTATCTTCAAGGCTCCATGGTGAAGGTGACCTAATCTCCTGTGCCACAACTCGCCATCATCCCGGCTCACCAATCCTTCTGCCTTGCTTGCCATTGCTACGCATCCATCTACATGCAACTGATAAAGGTTCCTCACTCGAACCCCTATCTTCCGGGTCTCACAGTTGTCTTTCTGCGCAGGAAAGCCTTTCCCTCGCTGAAAACAACATCATACCCCTTGTCTTCTAACATCGCCACAGAGATAAGATTCTTCTTCAATCCTGGAACATGCATGACTTCCTTCAATACGAAGGGTTTACCAGACTCCCTCTCAAAGGAAATGGTACCAATACCGGTCGCACTGTATCTGCCATCATCGCCCATCTCGATGTGCACTCCAAGATCTTTGTCCTCCAGATTAGAAAACAAATCTCTATCTCCCATCATGTGAAAGGACGCACCACTATCCAAGAACCACACTGATCCCATCACACTTGAAACCAAGCATGCGATCAATGAAAAATCAAGCTCAAACTGCGACGCTAGAGCCTCTCCTGCTGCAGATCCAGCAGCCTGCTTGTTCTTCTTCTTTTGCGGACAATTAGTGGCATAGTGTCCGTGCTGGTGATAGTGAAAACACTTCAACTTGGACATGTCATTCTTCTTGCCTTTCGCACCAGACTGAGAAGCTTTCTTGCTCTTCCCTTTCTTTGCTTTGGCAGCCAAAGCGCAGTTTTCTTCATCAGTGCCCTTTGACGAAGATCCGTCCCTGGTACTCCGCCTGATCTCCTCCTGCATAAGATCTGACCACAGTCTTTCCCATCCTGACAATTTCTCCCGACCATTGACAAAGTCCTGATAGGAATGCCAACTCTTTGGAAGACCAAGGAGATCCAAGCTCACCAAGTCCTCATCATTGGCAGTAACCCCCACACTTCCCAACTCATCTCGACAGTGAGTGAACTTTGTGAGATACTTGGGCATACTGTCACCCTTCTCGCATTTGATGTTTCTGAGTTTATCCTTGAGCGCCAGCTTCCTCTGATCGCTCTTGCTTTGGAATAGATCTGTTAAAGCCTTCCACATCAGATATGAAGAAGTCTTTCCATGTAGGCTGGACACTATGTGATCCTTCACGCCCTCCAACAGAATCCTTCGACATTTTGCAGTCTTCTTTTGCCAAGCATCAACTTGAGTAGCATCAGTAGGCTTTGGGACATCCGTCTCTATGAACTCCTTCAGCCCGTTATCATCCAATACTACCTCCATCATGTCCTTCCATGCAATATAGTTTGAGCTTCCCTCAAGAGCATACTCCAATCACAATCCGTTGAAAGACATTGCTACCTTGCCACCAAGAAAACACTGCTACAAATTCGAATTCCACTAGCTCCAAACTCAACCGCCTCAGATCTAAGATTCGTGAGAACACAATATTTCTCGTACATAGATTTACTGTATTGGCATTCATCGGATATCT
This sequence comes from Pinus tabuliformis, assembly GCA_031772625.1. NCBI lineage: Eukaryota > Viridiplantae > Streptophyta > Pinopsida > Pinales > Pinaceae > Pinus > Pinus tabuliformis. Next base: position 1,702,797,344 of record CM062817.1, on the reverse strand, counting down.
CACCTTCCAAAGGAAGGATGAATCCAGAGGCTACCTGGCCCGATTATAGACTCTGCCTGAAGAAATAGAATGTAAACACTTCCTGAATAGTAGATTTGATGATCAACAACTCTGATACCATGTAGAAATTTTGAATAATTTAACACATATTCAATGGAGATTATCCTAATCATGTACTATTGTGGAATACATACACAATACATAAGCTCCTCTACGTTGATCATCAATTTAGCAGCATCAATAGCAATAAAACATCAAGAGCATTCACACATTAACACAACATGTAACCCAGGAAAAGCTTACAGCTGAAAACCCCACACTATCTGTATATTAATGATTGAGAACATGTAACATTACAAATTAAAATGCTTATCACAATCAATCCAGTACCAGCTCCACCTGTTACACACAATACAGCTCAGATATGATCTCCAAATCTATTCCACTGCTTGCCTGCCTCCATTGCTCAATACCTGCTCAAGAAATGAATGAGAATGGATTAAACAAACTCGTATTTACCTCCAAAGAATCACTAACACTGGGAAAGACGTGAGTAGAGGCTATAATACAAGGCATATGATGGGAAATACTCATTGGCATACTCAATCCCTTGATTGTGCAAATCCTCATGCACAACTATAGTCACAACTGATAGCAATCTGATCCTCTAACACCTATCCCTGCTGAACTGAACATGCACTGACATGCAACTGAGTTAACTGATGTATTCTATAGTTGCATTATGATTTAATAATTAGTTTAACAACTCATCATTAGTCTATTTGCAGTTAGACTAATTACAACTAGTTTAACCAAGTCAAACTGAACACAACTCCATCAACTCCACAATCAACTCCACCAAACTCAACTGATTGAGTTCTAACTGAAGTCATGCATGCAACAACTCAACTGACCCACAAAGAAAGTGTACTTCCTTCTAACAGCTGCATGTGCCACATATGTAGCTCAAACTGAAGTGCTCCAAGAGAATAAGATCAAGTTTATAGTCCAAATATTATTATGAGACAATAATATTTGACTTTTCTATTTTTGACAGCCAGTCTAAAAATAGACTTTGATCACTCCTGTTGTGATCACTCCTGCTGTGATCATCCCTGCTGTGGTCACTCCTGCTGTGATCACTCCTGCTGTGGTCACTCCTGCTGTGATCATCCCTGCTGTGATCCAAAAATAGAACTTGTGCAATAATTTTCCTGCGGGCCCACTTAGTGAAGGCGACTCTTTTCACGAAGCTCCATCATCTTGTTGCAATCTCAACAAGCACCTCTACCCAACAGGCCGATATATCATCGCTCCATTGTGGAAAATGCAAAGTACAAGCAGTGACATGATCAACATCGGGTGCCACACAAGTTCAAGTGGGCAACAAAGTCCGGTTGCATTTGCAGAAAGAACACTTTACAAGATCCCATTTGAGGATCAAACCACTCCGATATGGTCCTTACACCATTACCAAGGTTGTGGGAAACAATGATTTGGAGCACAAAATTCCCCCATTCCTTGGCTTGCACCGAGTTTTCAATGTGGACCACCCTCAACCATGCTTCCCACCATTACTGGACACATCAGAGATTGCAAAACAACTCACCAGGGACCAAGTTCAATAGAAGTTTCCCCATCTAATGGAGGAACTCAAAGCAATGCAGACCATTGCTTCCTAAGGGGGGAGGAATGATCCAGGTGGATGTTGGTGGCCACCCGCCTATCCCACTTGGACCCCCACAACTGTCTCTTTCAGTCTTTCAGTTTCCTTAATTGTAGCACATTTTACTATTTTTAGCAGTTTTTCGGGTCCTAAACTTCTGGAGCCGTTTTGGGGCCCTAAACGACGTTTTTTTTTGGAAATCTACTGCCAACGATCTTTTGATAAAATCATATTTTCTGTCATAGTCCTTGGATATATCTTTCCAACGAGGTATCATGCGCACCAAACAGAGATAATATGACCAAGTCACGACCCCGGCAAGTTGGCTATCCAACTAACCCCAATGGGGCCCATAAATTCTTGGTGTTACATCTCCTCGGGTTAGGGTTTTGGTTGTTTAGGGTTTGCTCTTATTGCTCAATAATAAAAAGGCCCTTGAGCCTCATTGTAACACAGTTTAGATGCATGTAGCCGACACATCTCTCCTCAAAGATAAGATACCATCGCTTGAGCTAGTTTATTTCCATTTCTGTTTGTAAGCATATTTCAGTATTTTACATTAATGAAATGAAGTACTATTCCTGCTGCATCTCTGTATTTATGGTTATATATGTCATTTGTTGCCTTCCTCTTTAAATCCGGATCACTTCCTTCTTTATTTTGTTATCCATCTTCCCTTTGTCCTTAGGAATATGTGAGTACTTATCAACGTTCTTAGTGGGTTTTATCTGTGAAATCCTTGTTCTCCAATATAATTGCTAACTATAATCCTTTGGCATGTGAATTCTGTTGGGTAGGACAGGCCAATAAATAGAAGTTTAATACATTAAGGTTGTCATTTGTGGCAAGTGATGGAAACAAATCTCAAATTTTTAAAGCCATCACGTCCCTTTAACTCATAGATTCATCCACTTTTAATGTCATTTATAATATTCTTGATATTGGTACCATGGGAAATTGAGAAATTAATGACTTGAGATGATTGTCCTATAATGAAATATTTTATGATCATGATAGGTGGTGTATAGGTAATTAATTGTGCGGAGCCAAGAAATGTGCGAGGGAGGGGTGTGTGAGAAAGAAGTTGTTTGGAGCAGAGGGATGTGCAAAGTGAAGGGATGTGTGGAGGGAGGAAGTGTGTGGAATAATGGGATGCGCGAAGCAGGGGGGTACGAAGTTTCTCCGCACACATTAAATTTTACTAAGTATAAAAATATTCAAGAGAGTGCAACTTTGGGGGTTAACATTTGGCTCTAACTGAGGATAGTAACCTTATTTTAGGTTACAAAGAACCCAGATCATAACCAATTGCCTAGTCAATCAGGCTATGGAGGCTGAAATTTACATGATTGTATTTACAAGGAGTGTATTATATGTACATTATAATACAAGAAGGAAATATAACGTGTTATGTAGAGGAATGATTGATATTCTTTGTGTTCATAGGGAAGCCGAGTAATTGATCATCCATTCCCTTGAGGATATATAAATTGCATCCATTGATTTTGTGTATGACATAAGGTTTGATCCATAACACATCAAAACTTTTATGCATGGATGGATTTTCTTTTTCCTTATTCCAAAGAAACACAAATTTTCCTTTTGAAAAACTCTTGTTAGTGGCTCCTTTATTGAAATTCTTGGCAACAATGTCTTGTCTTCTTTGAATGTTTTTGAAGGGTTCTTACATTTTTTCTTGCAACTGTATTAGTTGATGTAGCCTGGTTTGGACTGCAGAGGAATCATTTTCTTCCAATTAATTTGTTGTAGATAGTGCATTCACCTCCATATGTATGGGTAATCTTACATCCTTCCCATATACCAGGTAGAATGAGAATTGCCCAATAATTTTCCTTGGAGTAAGTCTACTAGGCCACAATGCATCTACCAATTTCTTGTGCCAATCTTCTAATTCTCATTGAATGTTTTCTTTAGATTATCAAAAATAATTTTGTTAGTTTGTTTTCCATGCCATTTCCTTGTGGATAATAATTTGAAGATTGGCCCCTGATTATTTCGTACTTTCCACAAAACTTCGTAAATTTGGATCTAGTAAAAATGGAGCCATTATCAGTAATGAATTTTTTTGGTATCCCATATCATGTAAGAATATTTTCTTCCAAGAAAATGATCAATTTCACAATATTTTCTCTTTTTAGTGTCACTAATTCTAGCCATTTAGTGAAATAGTCAGTTGTAGTTAAAATATAAGCGTGACCTATAACCGATTTGGGATTGATTGGTTTAATAACATCTAGGCCCCATTGAGAAAATGGAGTGTCAATTACAATTGTTTTAAGGAGAATGGCTGCTCTCATTTCCTTTCTGTAAACCTTTGGCACATAACACATTTTCTTATCAAGGCATATGAATCTTTGAAGAGGGTTGGCCAATACAATCCTTCTCTGAGAATTTTATGGGAAGTTTTGGTTGGGGAAAAATGTCCTCCACATACTCCCTCATGCATTTATTTTATGATATGAGTAGTTTTAGATTCAAGGATGCATGTCAATATAACAAAACTCCAGAAATTAGTACATATGAATTACATTTCATTTTTAATGCTCTTCTTTCTTTTCTTGTCATGCCAATAGGAAATTGTCTAGATTTCAAGTAAAAATAATGTCTTTATACCATTCGGATGTCACTAAATATTGATTATCACCAAAGTTATTATGAGCCTCAATATTTACTGCTTTAGCTCCCATTAATTTACATAATCCTTGTCCCTTGACAAATTTTAAAGGCTTTATTTCTACATAAAATTCTTGCAGTTTTCCAAGCTAATTTTCCCATTTTTCGTCTCTTAACATCATTTTAACAAGTGGGTAAGGTACATATTGTAGATTTTAATCCCGTACATAAATTAACTACATACAAATTCTAAAACACAGAAAATAATCAATAGCGAGAGCATAACACATAAAACAAATATACATAGAGATTTTCCCTTGCATCCCAAAGTCGGGACTACTATCTTGATTTTTGTTCCTTTCAATGTTACAATACATATATATACATGTCGAAGCATCCAATACCATGGACCGAAAACCATCGCGCCCAAAACCATGTGCGAAAACCATGCACAAAACCATAGGTAGGTTCACCCACCTAACATAGGGTCCCAAAAAATTTTCCTCAGGGCGCTGCCTCGAACCTCGTAGAGGGGGTATAACCACCCCCCTCAAACCGCCTGTGACCCCCTCGCTACACAATCAGCGCAACAAAGGGGGGGCTCTGGCCCTCTAAACCCCCAGTTAACTAGGGCAGCTAGCCGTGGAAAGAATATAACACAACCCAACCCATATGCAATGGTGTGGGAAGTTAATATATAAATTTTGAAATAACCAATCGCCTTTATGAGGGAAAAAACTTATTTCTCCAATAAAGAATATTTTAGCTCATGATCTTGGAGGGATTTACTCATATAAATGATTGGGTTTTCTTCTTTTAGATTCCTTTTTTGAGTCAAGACAATAACAATTATATCATATGATGCCAAAGTGTATAAGATGACGCTATTTGCATAATCAAGTCTAACTAACACTGGATCGAAAGCCATTGTGTTTTTGATGTTGTCAAAAGCTATATGTTGCTCGCTTGTCCAATCAAACTTTTCATTCTTCTTGAACAATTTATTGATTTGTTTTACTATTGAGGCATAGTCATGAACAAATATTCTCATATAACTGATCTTTTAGAAGAATTATTGTATTCCTTGATGTGTGGTTGGAGCTTTCAATTATGATATTGATTTAATTCTTTCAAGATCAATATATATTCTCTTTTAACTAACAATATGATCCATCAATCTCCCTTCTTATACAACCGTCAAACATTTCCTTGTATTCAATGATATTGCATATTGCTACATCTTTGAAAAAATTGTTTCAAATGTAAGTAGTTTAAAGTTCCCAATTTGGAATAATTTGTTAAATCTTGCCGTGATCCATAGACTATTATGGATATTCCACTAGACAATTTGTCACAATAGGTTTGATAAAATTATATTTAAAATTTGAAATTCTACACTATTACAGTTTTATGTCTTGTTACAATTATAGATATGTAGATTATTGTTAATAGTGTATGAATGTGAATTAAATTTATGAAAAAAATAGAGAACATTGAAACAAAAGCTCACAAACACATTTGACACACGATATGACCTAGGGAACTCTTTCGGGAGAAAACCCAGCCATAAGGTGAGGTCACTCTGCTCTCTTTCTTTAAATGAAAATGTGGATACGAGTACAAAGAAGTATGGCCCATGGCCCATGGACTACTATAGTGCACAAATAGTCTATGTGTTCTCTATCTCCTATCCCTCTTAGTTATTTTTTTTCAATTATGGAACAAATGCTCTCGAAAGAATGGAACCCCTTATCTTCCTAATAGCCTAGTTATAACACAACTTGATAACCTACCAGTGATTAGGTTTGGCTACCTCAACTCTTAACTCGAGTTACAATGTAGAATCATCCAAAGTATTCATCATCAAAATCATGTGTCTAGCCCCTTTTTCATGAATAATGGGGGTTAACGTAACATCCTCTCGAATTATGGTGGTGAAAATAGGAATGTCAACTTTTTAGTGGCATAACTTTTTTCATACGGACTCCAGTTGACGTGATTCTTGAATTTTTGGAAAGGTATGCATGTGTAGAGTTAGAAAAAATGTGTCGTGCTAAAGTGGTAAATTTGTGCCCCAAAAAATTTCATTTGATGTCTCAAAATGCTCCCGGAATGTTTCAAACACCAATTTGCCAAACTGGGTCCCACCAATAAAAAGGTTCATGTGAGCTAATTCCTCCACTTTTTCTACTCTGAAAACATTGATATGGATGAAGAATAATACAATGATCCAATCTAGATCATGTTGATAACATGCTATGATCCTCCCAATTAAATCTTCAAGGGCATGATCCATGGCCCTCCAAAAGTTGCTCTTGCATTTTTTAATCCAAAGGGCATGTGCACATAAGCATGTCTTCCCCATGGCGTAACAAATTTTTTCTTATGTCCATTATCCTCTCACAACAAAATTTGATTATATCCCAAAAATCTGTCTAACATGGACATTATTGCTGAGCCTATAACTGACTGGAGCAAACTCTCCATGTTTGGAAGAGGGTAATTATCTTTTAGTGAAGCTTTATTTAGGTCCCAAAAATCAATACAATTATTGATCTCCCTATTTTTATTTCAGGGGACAACATGATTCGATATCCATTCAGAATGGTGCATCTTGAAAATAATCTAAGCTTTCTCCTTTTTATCAATTTTTGTCTTAACAATTAATTTGAGCTTAGGGTTTATTATTCTTGGTTTTGTCTGATCAACTTCACATTTTCGTTTAATTGGATTGTATGTTGGATGACATTTTTTCATATTTCTTTAGATTTTAATAACTCCACACAAACACATCCTGTAATCCTTTAAATAAAACCAAATACCTCTCTATTTCCTCTCGAGAACAATCTGCTCCAAGGCTTAGCCATTTGGGATTATTTTTGTCCCTGATATTCATCCTTCTGATTTTCTGTACATTTTTCGTAGATAATGATTCAATGATTTGTGATCCTCTCACTTGATTATTCTGATTAAATAATGATTCAATTGATGTTGGGATTTTAATGTTAATATCTTGTTCTTCACTTTCATCATCCTCATTATCAACAAAAAAATGAAGAATGTGTTATTCATTGTCAAATACTTGTAGATATTCTTAATTGTCTGGAACTGATGGTTGGAACAACATCTCAACCTTAAAAGAATCAAGTCTTGAATTTGGAACAAAAAGAGAAGCAACAATGGCTAAAAAATCAACTTTATGATTTTGATCTCTTGGAATGAAGGATATTTCAAATGACTCAAAATATTTCATGAAATCCCACACCCTTCATATATAAAGTTTCAACTTTCCCTTTTTGGTATTATAATTTTTGTTATCCTGATTAATAATTAACTCTGAACCTCCCATCACTTAGACCTTTTTTACTCCCTTTTGATGGGCTAGCATTAAACCTCTAATAAGTGCTTGCTTCATTATTTGTACAATCAAATTGTAAATAAAATGCATTTGGAAGATGTTCTCCATGTGGCCCTTCCATAACAACTCTTTCTCCTGAGCCATGACTAAGGCATAACATTCATATAACTCCCAAATATCACTAGGTCATTGGGACGAGATTGTTTATACATAAATTATAGAGTTTTGAAAAACATGAAATTGAAATATCTAGTTTTTATTTTATTTTTTTGAACTTTGATTTGGGTGAATTGAGTGAGTACTAGTGGAACCATCTTAGGCAAGCATATTTTCCATTGAATTCATTTTTAATATCATCGAAAGAGGTGATAGAACCAATAGATAAAGACAAGTACCAATCATAAGAAAATTCTTTGAGTGTTTGGAGGAAAACTCTTACCATTACATCACCTTGAATAATTCCATGAATGTGACAAATTGGTAGGAATTAATCCATATGTTTCTCAAGATCCATGACACCATATCCATTAAATATGGGCAATACCCCAATAAGTTATGTAGGAAGAGCATATTTATATTCTTATATAATCCTTGGGTCTTCTCTTCTTTCTTCTTCCATTTCACTTTCACTTGAGGGAAAGAAGAGAAACATTGATTGGTTGGAGAAAGTAACATTTTCTTTGTTGGAAAAACCCTTTAGCTAGGAGGGACAGCAAAAAGAGACATAATTGCAAAAACATAATCATAGAAAATTACATGAATAACAAAATAAACCAAAAAACTAAATGACACAAATTGCTGCAAACAAAAAGGAATTGGAATTCAAATTCTTCTTTGTTAACATAACCAAAAACTTACATAACATGCATGCCCTCCTTGCCATGACAATAGGGAGGTGTCATTGCCTCCAAAACTTGTCTCAAGCCCTAACCCTTGTGTGCAAAATTCTAAAGAGACACTTAAATGCCAAACACCCAGACACAACCCTAAGGTAAAAAATTTCAATAAAACATGTGAGGGAAGGAGAATATTTTAAAATAAAAATTTCCCACATACTTTTCTCTCCATTAAAAATTCACATTTCATTACAATCACATTCAATCTTCTTAATTAAACCCAATTCATCCACTTGCATCCTAAGTCACACTTGGGTTCCACCACTCCCCCGACACAAATCGTTGGCTCATCCCCACGTGAAATGTAGTCGGATATTCACGCTTGCTTATACTTCCACTACACAATCACAATCTGCCTCTTAATTTTGAATTGAAGGCTTCCCCCTAATCTCTACTCTACCTTGTGCTTCCTTCTAGCGCTCCTCGTCCTTTTCATATGGGTATCATAGCTTCTTGCTCGCAATACCCCATCTTTGCTCTTTCCCTTTGGGCGTCCCAACCCTTTCTTGCAAGACCCCACAACTCTCTGACAATTCACCATTAACCACTACAACTTGCATTTAGTTTTTTGCTTCTCTCCCTTCTTCCACTACCCATGTTTGCCATACCTACTTGGATTATTTTCTTTTTTTCACTTTTTGAAGCTGTTGGATTTATCTATTTCTATTGGTTAAATAATTTGGCCACAAAATTTTCTCTCTCTCTTTTTCACGTCCTACTACTTTGGGGCATTTGAAATTTGGTGCTCCAACTAATTTGCACATGACTAGTTAGCAACACTTGGTGGGAGTCTTAAGGAATACTACTAATGCGCTTTGCCCCAAATTTTGTTTACACTCTCATATATGTAGGTGTTATTTGAAGTTGAATTGGTTTATAACACAATAGAATGATAATAACAATAAAAAAAATTGATAATATGTCATTGTAACCAAAGCTAAAATTTCTAGGTTTTGCGTGTTTTGGGTTGTGGCTCCCCTGACACAATTTGTTGCAAAATTCCTAAACCAAGATAACCATCCTCCTTGAGATCTATATCTAGTGGATGAGATTCTTTCTTGTGGCCTTGCCTCCAGTGCATTACCTAACACTTTCCTAAGTATTATATTAAAACTTTACATTTCACACAATGCTTTGAAGCAATAGTGAAACAAACAACACACTCATACTAAGGTGGTGTTTCAATTGTAATAAAATTAGCAATTGTGTATTCGCCCTTGTCCTTAACCAAAGCAATTGTTTCTTATGCTTTTTGTACCACCAGCTTCCTACTCTCCCCTTTCTTGTTTGTTGTACTAACCTTCCATTTCAGTACAAAAACTAGGTAAATCACCACCAAGGTGGCTGAGAAAAATCCCGAGATTCATGTTCTCTTGTAATCGTGCATTTAATAAGTTTCACTCTAATTGCATATATTAATTAGAAAGTCAGAGCTCTGATCATTGAATATGACACACTAAAAACTTCTTCTGTGTCCAGTCATATCCTCTTAGCTCCAACATATACACATCCAAAATACTCGAGGTTCTTGAGTCTTGTATAGTTCCTGACATGAAAATATCCATGCAAAAAAACAAATTAAACTCTAATGAGTTTCCAATCGAAGTCCTTTCAACTTAAATTCACATGACCACATCAAACATTTTCATTTTTTTTAGCTCAAAATTATTTCGTGGGTCTACAACATTAAAGATCTTAGACCTCAGGAATCCCTACATGAATCTCTTTCTCTTTGCCAAAACATTCAAGTTGGTGTTGAAGTAAAATTGGTTAAACAATAGTCGCATTTTTCATTGCAACCTCACTCACAATGGGAAAGCAATTATTTTCGTAAGATCCATCCACCCTGCTCATACACACTCTCTTCCTTTGCGTGGTCTTGTGGAGGAACTTCTTGATGCACCATGATCCTTGTCACCCTTGTTACTATCTCTTCCCACTACATTGTCTTATAGAGGAAGTTCTTGACACACCTCTCCTTATCACCCTTACACAGTCTCTTCTCACTGTGCAATATTATGGAGTGAGCGTCCATATGCATGCGCAACACCATCTTGTATGAAAGCAAACATTAATTCCATATATTATGTTTAGGTAATTAATCTAAAAAAGGTAATCAATTTAAAAAAGGGTACTGATAATTAACACTCAACAAATGAAATAATTAGCATGAGCCGAAATTTTTAAATAGTCGAGCTTCCTTGATTAAGCTCAACAAACCTCATAATCATGCACATAGAATTCTTTAAAAAATTCTCTATGCAACATTGAACACATGTTTTTTAAATAGTCGAGCTTCCTTGATTAAGCTCAACAAACCTCATAATCATGCACATAGAATTCTTTAAAAAATTCTCTGCACAACATTGAACACATGTCTCTTTTTGCTTGTCTAGAGACTTTAGGTGAAATCTATTGACACAATGGTCAAAGCACCTTTCCAATAATGAATTATACATCCTTAGGCTGTCTCTTATTTCAGATTCTGGGGAGCCAACTTCTGACACCATTCCTTTGAAATTATGCTTCCTTTCCCATAGAGCTTAAAATATGGGGTTCGACTATCTTCGAGTATGTAGTGGCCTCTATCTCCATAAATAAAATGCCACAAGACCCCCACGAATGAGAAGAGCCTCTGGAAACATAGAAGAAGCCACCAGACTAACGAGGAGCCCAAAAAAATTCTAGCAAATAAGTTAATGATTTTGCGTTCTTCCCAAAGTTACAGTCTGGACAGGTCCATAACCCCCATCTAACCACAAGTTCGTCCACCTAGGCTTCTCTCCACTGCTGCTACCACCCGACTAGACATGGGAACCAAGATTTTCCTCGATGGTGCAAATTTGGTGGAAAAACCCTCTGGCTAGGAGGGCCAACAAAAAGAGACACAATAGCAAACAATAATCTTGGAAAAATACATGAACAACAAAAAAACTAGCAAACTAAATGACGCAAACTAATGCAAATAAAAAAGGCATTGGAATCTGGATTCTTCTTTGTTAACATAAATAAAAATGTAAATAACATGTAGGCCCCCCTGCCATGGCAGCAGGAAGGTGGTGCTACCTCCAAAACTCATCTCAAGCCCTAACCCTCATATGAAAAGTTCTAATGAGAGACTCAAATACCAAACACCCACACACAACCCTAAGGTCAAAAAATTAATAAAATATGAGAGGGAATGATAATATTTTAAAATAAAAATCTCCCACAGACTCTTCCCTCCATTACAAATCCGCATTTTAGGTCATTCACATTTCATTACAATTACAATTAATCTTCTTAATTAAACCTAATTCACCCGCATCCGCCCTAAGTCACACTTGGGTCCCAACATTCTCGTGCAATTTTCTTGCTACAAATTCTTGTCAATGGTCCATGAAATTTGCCATACTTCTCTAGTTTAAACTCTATTATCAACATGGAGTCACCTATTAGTATTTCTGGGCAATGGTAATGATGTTTGAGCTAAAATATCCCAAGGTCTTTCAAGTTCTTTTCTATTTCTTATTGTCTGCAAGACAAGATTGTATAACTAATTCAAAATTCTTCTTTGATCGTCAAGTCCAATGAGAAGGTAAGGTTGGACATGATATATTTGAGTCATTCTCTGGAAAATGAATATTTATTATTCAAATCCCCATTATGGTCACCAAAAATGATGATCATTTTTCCCACAAGGGGAAAGGTAAACCTCCTAGGGCTTGAGTGCAAGTCCCTATATTTATTAGAGAGGTGGTATTGCTATTTATGAACAAACTCAAATAACTTGGAGTAAGCCTGAAACATTAATATATGCACCTATGAGTGGACCAAGTGTTTTTTGAAATTTATGCACAATATCTATCCATTCTATCACAACAAGAAAATACCATTGAAGCATATCAAAGGGGAAGACATAATACAATGAAGCTCAGATACCAGAGAGTTATAGAATAATTTCATTCATGTAAAATCACGAGATCACGAGAAAAACATTCACGAGATGGATACCTATTTCACTCAAGTTTTTGAACCATTGATAAATTGGTCTCCAGAGAAGGATCTCTCTAGGAGAGTAAAAAAAATATTGCATATTTATGTTTTTGAAAAATGTCTAGTGCATATGGCACTCAAAAAAACTCTAACACTTAAACATAATTTAAATTCATTCATCCCAAGGGGAATTGAGATTTGGCTCCCATGAACTGAAACATAAATAAGATACCTAGAAGAAAATAAGAGTTGCAGTCAAGGATTGGCTTAAATGATGAAAAATACAGTCAAGAAAGCTAAATGGTCAAAGACTGGGAGGAAGAGAGGGGAAAAATTCAATATTTTAAATAACTCACACAATGTCGAAGGATGGAATCACTGATATTGAAGTATTTACTATCTTTTATCATTGGAGATGTATTCATTATAATAATTGTTTTGATAGTTATGTGCGATTAACGACTTCTTGAAGTGACTACCTTGACCATTCTTGGATGTAGTATTCCATCAAGGGAATCATGATATCTATCTTTCCATATTGATTAAATATTTCCTCTTCTTGCAACTGTGCAACTTAGGCAGATTGATCTTCATTTATATTCCCAAAGTAACTAACCATTTTTTAATTTATTCTTCAGAAAAATCAATTATATTATCAAATTTTTATCCTATTAACTCCTTAACATCATTCAAATCATCCCTTAATATTGTTGGTCAATAATTATCATTGATGTTAATATGAGATACACTTGATGACCACACTTTGAGCCCTAATGAAGATGCCCTAACTCGTATCCTAGTTTTGATGTCCTTATGCATGAAGAATCCTAAAAACCCCAAGGTATGTACTATAAATTCTTGAACAATCATAAAGAAAATTATTTCTTATCACCTTGAAGACATCATATTAAAATGACTCCTTCACTAGCTTGTAGAGGACTCTTTCCTCTTTCCAATGAGCCCTCACTCATCCTCTAACTCCCAGTAGTCTAAGAGAAAATGATTTTTTAAGATGATATATCCTATTCTCTACCCTAGCTGACCTAAGCTCAGTTAAACTAAGTCGGCCTCCCTCCAAAGAGTCATGTCCCTTCACTTAAAATAAAAAATATATATATATAAGAGTTCATACTCCTTCATTTGACATCCATCCAATCGTTGAAGAATAATTTAGAGCATAACAAAGAAGGTGAAGTTTACAACTCATGAACTAAAGGAGGTTGAGGAGGAAAAAGTATAAGGTTAAAATTGTTTGGGAAAACTATGATAGAGGCTCGAATAGGAGGATAGTTAGCTTAGATTGGAGGATAGTTAGTTCATATCACTTGCTGAGGACAATTAGCTCGAATTGGAGGATAGTTAACTCGGATTGGAGGAAAATTAGCCCAGATTGGAGGATAGTTAACTCGGATTGGAGGATAATTAGCTCAGATCACTTATTAAGGGCAATTAACTTAGATCACTTGACTCAGACCCGTGGTATGAAAAGTTTGGACCTTATACATTTGTGGTCATAAAACAGTGCCTTGGATTGAGGCTTAGATCAACCTTTAGACCGTTGCAGCCTAGGATGAAGCTCAGAACTGTGGAGTAGTTCCTCAGACCTGTTCTACCTTTAAAAATTTCAGGCTATCTCTGAACTGGAGCTCGAGTAGATTTCTTCTCTAATATGTGATAGACCTGTTATCACCCCAAGAAACTCTCCTAGGTTGTATCTCGGAGATGCTCAGGAACATTACAAACTCAACAAAATGTTGGAAATGGATGAATGGAAGGAATGATGCGTATTCAAGCCAGATAACCACTTCTACTGCGCTTAACTCCAGACATGGGTGAACACCCCCAGACTACAAGGCTTTAGACCACCAATTACTCATAGTTTGAGGAATAAGTGAACATGGAGAATACTGACCACACTAGCAGATGCACAAGACCATGTGATGGCCGGCTGCAACCAGTAAAGAGGTCTGCAAATCTATTTCCTAATGCACAGACAGGATGACAACTCTCTGGCACTAAGTAAATAGAAACCTGCATAGCACATTCAATGATACATACTAGATTCTAACACAGAGGTGGGATGACAGCCCCTCTAATGCTAAACATCAAGAGCACATGAAAAATACATAACAGGCACAACCTAGAACAGAGTAGAAATGGAAAGTGAGCAATTAACAACAAAAGAAGCTTGTATTAGTTGAAAATGAAGACCAGACGCTCCTAGAATCACAGTAGTTACAGTCTCTAGAAGTTGAACCTTACATCAAAACTACAACCATTAACCCTCATTACATCTTGTTTCTGGGTATATATAGAGGTTGATTACAAAAATACTCTGCTGCTCTATGCGTGGAGGGGTCATAATGGACCACCAACCACATTAACTATCTAAAATGGGCCTCTGCTACGATCTGCTGCTTCAATGAATGAATTTTACATTCTTTGGTGTTCTGCTGTACTCCTCGAGCAGGTGGAGTGTAACATGGATAAAGCTCCATGACTGATTAATGCTTTCAACTGCTCTTTCCTTCACGGCTCTCTTTCCTTGATAAATGCAGTTGTGGTGGAGTAACTACACCGGGTACTGGTAGTTGATCGCCATTGTCCTTCGGGAGCATAGGACAGTCAAAGGAGTGTGGACTTCATGGCGGGTGGATAGAGCGAACGGAGGAATGAGGTGGGCCGTCGGATTGCACAGATCAACGACGGAGACAGCGCGACAGGGGCTATTGGGAAGGTGAGGCGAAAGAAAATCATGAGCCGTTGGATCTAGCGCATGGACAAAAGAGATCCATTGGCGGGAGGAATCGGGTAGAAACGGGAGGCGGACAATCGTGAGCCGTCGGATATTGAGTGGATAGATCTGACAATGATCGGGCGGATAAGCTACACGGGAGATAGCAAGCGGGGAAGGTATGAGTGGGCAGTAAGCGGTATTCCCCGCATCGCTTATGGAGGACGACGGTAAACATACACGGCTGCACAATCCCATTCATCGGTTGATGCGTGGCCGATGGGACAGGCGAAAAATTGCTTTCCCCGCGGGTTAACGTGCGGGCGTTTTGGAGGAGTGGGAGTTGCGACTATCGTCGGATCGCGCGGAAAACAATCGGATGGCAGGGAAATAAAAGAGGTTTAATGAGCGGGGAAAGCAGCGGAAACCGTCGGATTGTGATGAAATGATCGAACGGTGCAGGTTTAATCGCACGGGTTGCTGTAGGAAAAGGCGCGCAGTCATGCTACTATGGTTACATGATGGCTAAAACTTAGTGCTCGAGGGTCGGAGGAATCATGGAATTTCACAGAATTTCAGAGGTAAAATGGAGGTAGCGGCTTTGAAGATATAAGCGGGGGTGAAGGGGAATGGGCGAGATGGTTGCTACAAATCCATTTTTGGTCATAGACAACCCGATCATGCCTGCATTTGACCTTCAAATGTTGAAATAAATAGTAGAGCCAACATTGGCTCCTTTTGAGGATGAGATCCTCCCTATGAGGTCTCAAGAACCCGCAGACCATTGCCTTTCTGATGAAAACAAATTAGCAAAATTCTTAGTGTTCCATTGGGCATGGAGTCTGCCTGAACCTACACTAAGACTGATAAAATCAAATATCTACAATTTTAAGGCCCAAGGACTTTAAATCACATAAATTTTCAGAAAATTCCCATTAACTGGGCCATCAAAAACTACTTCTCCTCCCATACTTTTCAGTATGAAGGTGTTGTTCCCTTGAATCTGAGAAATGACGAAAGGCCCTGTCTAGAAAGCATAAAACTTCCCATGATTGCCTTTCTTTTCCTTTAGTGCATCCCACTTCAGAACCAAGTCTCCAACCTAAAAATTATCTGCTTTTGTCCCTTTGTCAAAAGCTTCCTTGATCTTTTTTTTGATGTGCTGCAGCTTTTTCAACCAGTTGTTCTCTAATCTGATGTACCTCTGCTAAATCAGTGATCCTTCGTGCCATGTCTTCTTCCTCATTCTGATCTTCTTGAAGGAATTTTGCCACAGGGAGAGTTAACTGAATTGGGAATACAACTTTAGTGCCATATACCAGCCTGAATGGAGAATTCCCTGTGGATCTCTTAATGGTCACTCTGTCAGCCCACAGTGCATAGTTGAGCTTGGAATCCCAATTATTTTTATTGTTCTCTAACAACTTTTTGATTATTCTTATCAGACTTTGGTTAGAGGATTCTGCTAGAACATTTCCTTGAGGGTAATATGAGGCGGAATGAACAAGTTTAATACCCATTGAATCACACATTTCCACCAATTCTTTTGCCCTGAAGGCTGCTGCATTATCTGTGACTAATTTATGTGGACAACCAAATCTGATAAAGATATTTTCAATTAAAAACTTCATGACCACCTTATGATCAACCTTCTTGGTAGGGGTTGCTTCAATCCTCTTAGTGAAATAATCAATGGCTACTAATATCCATCTGTGCTGGTCATTGGAATGTGGATTGATTTCTCTAATGAAATCCAAGCCCCACTGCTGAAAAGGTCCTTTTGCATGTATTGGTTTTAAGGGCAGGGACTTCAACTGTTGTTTTCCTTCAAATCTTTGGCACCTGTCACAAGATTTAACAAATGTAAATACATCAGAAAATAAGGTGTGCCAATAGTACCCATCTCCGAGGAACTTATGGGCAGTTGTTTTCCAATAATGGCGCCCTCCACCCATGCTGGAATGAAACTACTGCATAACCTCCATTGATTGTTCTTTGTCCAGACACCTCAAAAGCACTCCAGATGGATCCCTCCAGTAGAGCAGATTTTCATGGATACAATATTTTGCTGCCCTAAGTTTTATAGTTCTGGCTTGACTTGTGCTTAATCCTCGAGGGATTTCTAGACTCAGCAAGAATTTAATTATTTCAGAATACCAATCACAAGAAGCTAGATTTTCTGCCACGACCTGCTTTCTCTCTGGTTCAGCCACTTCCTCTTCTTCATCTGTCTGACCAATTTCTGCAATTGTGCATAGGAAATCAATATCCAATGATCTGCAATTTTCTTCAGCTAATAATCTGGCAAGACACTAACCTCTGACCAGGTTGGTGGGCTTTAATTCTATATTAAATTAAATCAACTTTGTAATCCATTTAGCCCTTCTTCCATCAGCATCAGCTTGTGTTAAGACATCTTTTATTGCAGCAGAGGGTACATATGCAATTATCTTGGAATGCATAATGTAAACTCTGAAAGCTTTCAAAGATTTGATAAGAGCATATGCTTGTTTCTCAATAATGTCATACCTCAGCTCGACATCCCTTAATGTCTTGCTAAAAAATGCCACTGGATGCTCTGAACCTTCCTCATCTGCTTGCAATAAAACTGCTGCAAGGGTGTCTTCAGAGGCAAATGAAAATATATGGAACTCCTTGCTGTAATCTGGACTGCTTAGAGTGGGAGATTCCATAATGGCTTTTTTAATAGACTCAAATGATTTTCTTGCTGCATCAGTCCACCTGATCTCTGACCCTTTCTTCAACATGGAGGTAATATGCTTCATCAACTCTGCAAAATTTGGCATGAACCTCCTCACAAAATTTATTTTTCCCAGAAAGGACTGGATATCTTTCTTTGATCTCAAGACAGACAGGGCTTGTATTGCTTTTACTCTTTCTAGGTCAATTCAGACACCTGTAGCAGAAACAACATGTCCTAACAGCTTGCCTTCTTCTAAAGCAAACTGTGACTTTTTAGGATTTACTGAAATCCCAAACCTTCTGCACTTCAGGAACACTTTCTTCAAATGTTGCAGATGATCTTGATGGCTGTTGGAGTATACTGTTATGTCATCAAGGTAGATAAGGAAAAATTTATCCTTCTCTCCCACAAATGCTATATCCATAGCTCTCTGAAAGGTAGCTCCAGCATTCATCAACCCAAAAGGAATCTTGACATACATAAAAGTGCCCCAAGGAGTGGTGAATGCAGTCTTCTCTTGGTCATCTTGATGTACAACAATCTGATTAAAGCCTGAAAATCCGTCCAGGAAAGACATTACTTTGGCTCCTGAGACCTTCTGCAGCAAATGCTCCATTTTGGTTAAAGGGTAGTTGTCTTTCTTAGAGTATTTATTTAATTTTCTGAAATCAACGCACAGTCTGATTTCTCCACTTTTCTTCCTCACTACCACGAAGCTGGCTACCCATTTTGAATATCTGAGAGGGACTATGATTTTGGCAGCCAACAACTTTTTAATTTCTTTTTCAATCAGAGAAAGAAGCATAGGATTTATTGGTCTCATCTTCTGTTTGAAAGGTCTGGTGTCTTTCTCCAGAGGGATTTTATGCTGAATAATCTTTTTATCATAGGTTTTCAGGTCACTATATTCCCAGGCAAACACATTAGCAAATTGCTTCATTAAATTGCAGTATTCAGAACATTGATCAATAGACAGGTGAGTGGAAAAATTTATGTATCTAGGCTGCTCTGGGCTCCCTATATCATGCTTAAAAACTGCAGATTGGTCTTCTTTCTGGGCAGCCTTGTAAGGCACATCATTTTGGTCAAACAGTCTCTCTAGAGGAATTAAACCCTTAGGAATATGATTGTTGGGAAGCTGGACAATGCTATCTTTTCCAATTTTGTTTCTAAGCTAGGATTAGGGGTTTTCTTCTAAGGCTTCATTTTCTTGGTCAATTTTCATTTTAGAGAATTCATCAATGACTTTAAGGAACCTATTTAATTCATCATCATTTTCAAAAACTTTCCAATGGTGGAAATTGTCAGGCGAGGAAGGTCTGTATTTCATTTGCACTTCATAAACTAGTCTGGGAGGCATGGGAGGGATAAACAGACTAGTAGACACAACAAGGGAATCAACAAGCTGATTTTTGGCTCTAGGGATATATGAAATACAGAAATTATCAAAAGAATCTTTGAGTCTCCATACCTCACCTCTGTATGCTTTCAGCCTTGGGTGCTTTGCTTGAAATGTTTTGTTTACTTGCTGAATGATCAAATCGACATCTCCAAACACCTTTATGTTCCTGATTCCTCTGTCTTTTGCTGCGTTAAGGCCCAATATCAGAGCCTCATATTCTGTTATATTTTTTGTGACTTGAAAAGCCATCTTAAAAGACAAAGGTGTGCTTTCTTGTTCTGGAGATATCAGAACCACCCCTGCTCCTGCAGTTTCCCTGGAACATGCTCCATCAAAGAACATCTCCCAAACCTGACTTCCTTGCTCTTTCTCAGCCTGATTCACTGGTTTCCTGATCTGCATTGAGGCCTTCTGAGATTCTTCTATTTGGAGGATACATGCTCCAAAATCAGTGTCCATAGCATATATGGGATGATTAGTAGGATTCTTCTCATCATTGATGATGTATGCCAACTGTGCTTCTCTGTACAATCTCCTGCTTTCTCCTCCAAAAATTGGGACAGTGGCATAAGATAGATCATTTTGTAATGTCCCACCTAGTCTCTTAATCCATCCTCTGGACAACAACATGCCAAACTTAGGAGGGACCTCTTCTACCACAATATCCATCATCATACTCTTCATGGGCAGCTGAGCTAAGGTAATGGCCAGGTCTTTGATTAATCCTAGGCATTTCACTTTCCTTGATTTTAAAGAGAATAAATCATGATATGGTCTAGTGATATTAAGGCCTAACTCTTCCATGACAACTTTAGGCATCAGATTGTGGCTGGCCCCTGTGTCTAGCAGGCAATTTTGGAGGATTTTGTCATGAATGGTCAAGGAGACCTAAAATGATGGAGAATTATTATCAGCAGGTTCAATCATAGGGCTAAGCACAATTGCAGGCTTGTCATCTTGCAAATTGACAGAGTCAGTGGAGGTCTGTGTGGTTTCCAGCTCAAGGGCCTCAAGGATAGGCTTTCTAAACACTTCACTCTTTACCAACTCTACTAAAGGCACAAATATTTTTAACTTCTGGACTTCTGACTCTAAGCTGAAAGAGGAAGGTAACTTATCAGAACCTCTTACCTCTTGAAATTGAGCTTTGAGGATGATTGGATCAGCTGCTGGTCTTCTCTGTCTGATATTTTGTGACTCTGTTTGCACAATAGCTCTTTGGGCAGGATTCTATTCGACATTTTTTGCATTTGACCTCAGATTGTATCTTTGTTGTTCACCAGTCTGTAAAATAGCTTCTCTGTCCCATTCCTGACTTTCTTGGTCCTGCAGCAATGATTCTTCATATGCAACCAATGTCAAAAAGGCAACACTACCTTTATCTTCCATACAATGAATTTCATCCTCATCTTCAATCTTCTCCTCCTCCATGACTACATTTTGAAAAGGAGCTTTAACCTTTTGATCCTCGTTAGCTTCTTTACCCCTCTGAATTATTTGTAACTGTTCATTTGCTCTTCTGAATGGATTGGGATTTCTTGGAGCAAATGTGTTCTGCTGCCTTGTCTTTCTTGAATTCTTCTCAACCTTCAGCTTAGATATCTCTGCAGTAAATGGCTTTATCATTCTAGTCATTTTATCTAATTTAGGCTCTGAAGATGAAGTAGAGGAAGAAGAAGCCTCACCTCTCTGCCTCCTTCTATCAGCATGACTCTTTAGCTTTTCTGCAGCCATAATATTGGATTCCACCTCTAGTGCTGCATCCTGCATGTCCGCTAGAGTGGCACATCTTCTTTCTCTCAATAATAGGCAGAAATCAGAGTCAAAAGCATCGGAATAAGTGAGTTTGGCAGAGGTGGGGGTAGGCTTTACCTTAGCTGGTATATTACTATACATACGATTGAATCTTTTATTAAAATCAGGCAATGATTCCCCATTTTCCCTCTTCAGGTTACCAAACTCAGTATGGTAATACAACAAATCCTTTTTATCTCCCTAGTGCTTCAAAAATGCATCATCTAAGGCTTCAATATCAGCAATATATCTAGGGGCTAGTTCTCTGAACCACTTTCTAGCCTCACCATCAAGGCTCTGTACAAAAACTCCCATCCACACATCATTTTCAC
Source organism: Pinus tabuliformis (assembly GCA_031772625.1). Taxonomy (NCBI): domain Eukaryota; kingdom Viridiplantae; phylum Streptophyta; class Pinopsida; order Pinales; family Pinaceae; genus Pinus; species Pinus tabuliformis. The sequence goes on along the minus strand of CM062817.1, from coordinate 1,702,775,849 downwards.
TTATATCTAAGTTATTAGCATAACTATAAAAAGCCTCAAGGTGTTCTTCAACTGTTACTCCCTCTGTACCAGTGAAATTAGGCATATATTTCTGATATTCTCCAGCAGGTATGGCATTCAAAGGAACGAGCAAGACCAGAGGTCCATACCTGGCGGCTACAATTCTCTCTATCTTCGTAGGTGCTTGCTGTCATGCCATGACTAGGGTATGTGGAAGGACACTGGCAAATTGGGCAGTATGAAACAATGAAATGGATGTTATGGACTGTATGGGAAGCTTTGTTTGGACTGAGATTCAAAGGGGAACTAACTGAATAAGGAGCTCTATTAATCTCTGAAGGAAGTTTCTCACTAGCAACACTAGGCTCAATATCTTCAAATTGTATATTCTCAACTACAGCCTTATCTTTCAGAGATGCATGAGTTTTCTTAGGCTTACCTGATCCTGGTGCCCCTTTTTATGATGTTTTCTTCTGCTTAGCAATCTTCTCAGGGTCAGGCACTGGGTCAGTTGGTGATTTCTGAGGATTTCTCCGTGTATGCCTCACAAACTGAGCCAAAACTGCAATGTGGAGTCGCCAAAGGTTGGTCTCCCTCCAGTGGAGTCGCCAGATAGATGATTACAACCAGAATATGTGTCCAAACCTTGTCTATCATCAAAGCTTGGAATTGTGTCGTCCTCCCAGGGAAGCTGAGCTTCAATCTCCTTTCCCCGGCAACGGCACCAATTAATGTTATCACCCCAAGAAACTCTCCTAGGTTGTATCTCGGAGATGCTCGGGAACATTACAAACTCAACAAAATGTTGGAAATGGATGAATGGAAGGAATGATGCATATTCAAGCCAGATAACCACTTCTACTGTGCTTAACTCCAGACATGGGTGAACACCCCCAGACTACAAGGCTTTAGACCACCAATTACTCACAGTTTGAGGAATAAGTGAACATGGAGAATATTGACCACAACAGCAGATGCATAAGACCATGTGATGGCCGGCTGCAACCAGTAAAGAGGTCTGCAAATCTATTTCCTAATGCACAGACAGGATGACAACTCTCTGGCACTAAGTAAACAGAAACCTGCATAGCACATTCAATGATACATGCTAGATTCTAACACAGAGGTGGGATGACAACCCCTCTAATGCTAAACATCAAGAGCACATGAAAAATACATAACAAACATAGCCTAGAACAGAGTAGAAATGGAAAGTGAGCAATTAACAACAAAATAAGCTTGTATTAGTTGAAAATGAAGACCAGACATTGCAAGAATCACAGTAGTTACAATTTCCAGAAGTTGAACCTTACATCAAAACTACAACCATCAACCCTCATTACATCTTGTTTCTGGGTATATATATAGAGGTTGATTACAAAAATACTCTGCTGCTCTATGCGTGGAGGGGTCATAATGGACCACCAACCACATTAACTATCTAAAATGGGACTTTGCTACGATCTGTTGCTTCAATGAATGAATCTTACATTCTCTGGTGTTCTGCTGTACTCCTCGAGTAGGTGGAGTGTAATATGGATAAAGCTCCATGACTGATTAATGATTTCAACTGATCTTTCCTTCACGACTCTCTTTCCTTGATAAATGCAGTTGTGGTGGAGTAATTACACCGGGTACTAGTAGTTGATCGCCGTTGTCCTTTGGGAGCACAGGACAATCAAAGGAGTGTGGACTTCATGGCGGGTGGATAGAGTGAAAGGAGGAACGAGGTGGACTATCGGATTGCATAGATCAACGACGGAGACAGCGTGACAGGGGCTATCGGGAAGGTGAGGCGAAATAAAATCATGAGCCCTTGGATCCAGCGCATGGACGGCAGAGATCTATTGGCGGGAGGAATCCGGAAGAAACGGGAGGTGGAAAATCGTGAGCCATCAGATCTCGGGCGGACAGATCCGACGGTGATCGGGTAGATAAGTTTCACGGAAGATAGCGAGTAGGGAAGGTATGAGTGGGCGGTAAGCGGTATTCCACGCACTGCTTACGGACGACAGCAGTAAAAATACACGGCTGCACGATCCCATTCATCAGTTGACGCGTGGCCGATGTGACAGGCGGAAAACCGCTTTCCCTGTGGGTTAACGTGCGAGCATTTTGGAGGAGTTGGAGTTGCAACTGTCGTCGGATCACGCGACAAATAATCCGATGGCGGGGAAATAAATGGGTTTAATGAGCGGGGAAAGCAGCGGAGATCATCAGATCATGATGAAATGATCGAACGATGCGGGTTTAATCGCACGGGTTGCCGTAGGAAAAGGCGCGCGGTCATGCTACTATGGTTACATGATGGCTAAAAATTAGCGCTCGGGGGTCGGAAGAATCATGGAATTTCACAGAATTTCAGAGGTAAAATGGAGGTAGTGGCTTTGAAGATATAAGTGAGGGTGAAGGGGAATGGGCGGGATGGCTGTTGCAAATCCCTTTTTGGTCATTGAAAACCCGATCAGGCCTGCATTTGACCTTCAAATGTTGAAATAAATAGCAGAGCTAACAAGAACTTTCACCTGTGAACTCAGTGCTAGACAGTAATAAAACTCAGACATCTTATGATAGATCTATGTATATATAGAACAGTCTAAGACTTACTAACTCGGACATGTGGTGTTAAGAAGGTATGTTGGGTGCCTCTTTGAAGCTCAAACCAGTAAAATATTTAAAATAATAGTCACATGTTATGGTTTGGATCTGTGACTTGGCTTGAACTTGTGACCATGTTTATAAAACTCAATCTACACATCAAAGACTCGTGGAATCTTGGCACACACATAAGCCCAAAACTGTGACTTGATCGATGGAAGTCTAGTCCAATTATAGCTTGGACATGTAGTGACTTAAAACCTCTGGATAGTGAAGAACTCATGAAGAATTGAAGGCTTGAACAATGATGAGTTAGGAGACATGAAATGTTAAATAGTTTATGATTTTGAACAGTGAAGTGAAAAATTCTTGGACTGTGAAGCATTAGGAGTCTTGGAGCATTTTTTAGATAAGTGAAGCATTGGAAAGTGAAGAATATTCAATGAACAAATCAAAAGTTTGAGACATACTTATGGAGCAATTAAAGTAATTCACTTATTCATTTTATTAAAAAGGTTGAAGGGTTGGTGCCCTATGGTTTAGAGCCTCTAAAACAAGGTTAGAGCCTTGAGAAGGATAGAGTTGGAGCCTCATAAAATCCCAACTTGGAGCTTGGAAACAGGTTGGAGCCTGGTAGATTGAAGGGTTTGAGCCCTCAACTTCATTATACTCAAAATTTTGTAAAAATAGGATTGGTGTCCTCACGCGTTCCTAATAAAATTTTTATTATTTATTTTTCTGTTTATAATTGTGAAGAGTCTTAATTGGTAAACATAACAATTGAAAATAAATATTGATTCACCCCTCCTCTCAGTATTTCCAACAATTGGTATCAGAGCCAACTTCTTCATAATCAACCTAATAGCTAGAAGAAGGATTCTTAGTCACAATGGCTAGTAAGGATTAAGGAAAAATCCCTTAATTTAATGGAATAAAATTTTCCTTTTGGAAATGTCGGATAACATTTTATTTAATGTCTCTTAGACCAGAAGTATGGCAATCAGTTCAAAATGGGTATAAAGTTCCATCTTCTCCACCAACCAATCTGGATGGAAGAAAAATTTATATAGCAAATTCCAAAGCACTAACTTCCATAATAAATGGAATTTATGATTCAGAATTTGCAAAGGTTATGAATTGTGAATTTGCCAAGGAAATGTGGGACAAGCTTATTGGTATCTTTGATGGAGACTCCAAGGTCAAGAAGGAAAAACATCAAACTCATAGAAGAAACAATGTAAAATTTGAAACAAGAATTATAAACTCAAAACGGGAACTCTGGCAAAAAAACCCCGAAAAAACATCAAAAACAATGCTAAAAATGAAAAGTGTGTATACTGGAACTATGGTTTTTTTTAGGGTCAATTTTGAACATGTTTTAAAAATGGCAGTGAAAACGAAATTTTCGTGCAAAATACAGCTTGAAAACGAAAAAGTGATGATAGAACGATGATTTTTTTTTAGGGTCAATCTTCAAAAATTTTAAAAATTCTAGTAAAACCAAATTTTTATGTGCCAAACAAAGTTGTTTATGAGGAAAAAACACACTAATGTTTTTGGTAGAATATCATTTTTCTTTCCGAAGTATAAATTCAACATGTTCTCAACCATAACATGCTAGATACGAAATAAATTGACTTTTTTTCAACTATAAAATTAAAAAACCATGACATTATGAACAAATTACATCACTAAATGAATTCAAAAGTCATTATTTGTATATTGAATAAAACATACATTATATCTCTAATTTAATGTTGCATTGTAGATATTTTAAACAATAAAAATTATGATAATTAAGACATATAATCCAACAACATAAAAATGCCTCATAAATTCTCATTTAACACCATATGGAAATAAAATTTTTTATTTCAAGATACGATGCATACATCAGTTATATAAACTATTTTATTTCAAGATACGATGCATACATCAGTTATATAAACTATCTTAAACAATTATTCAAAATCACTCATATTTTCTTGCACACCATCAGAATTCACATCTTCAGATGAGTGACTGGATGCTGCCAAAGATGTTCCATATTCTTCTCTTTCATCAACTAGTGCCCCATCTGAGTCCACATGCATGCCCACCATTTCAGGTTTCAAAACTCTTCTAGATCTACGATTGGTTTCAGCAGAATCCCATCTCAACACTGTTCCTTCTGGTAACAACCTTTTGAGAATTTCTATCATCTTGAAGCGAAGAGTTCCTCTCTTTGTTAAATTGAAGTCATAAACAATAATGTCAACATCCTCCAATTTTAATATGTCTGAGCGGTGGCGATTTATATTTGTACCCTTTCTTTTTCTCTTTCCGCAATTTTTTTTGTCAACTACCATCTCTGGCTTATACACACCATTGAATGGGTGTGTATTTGTGGCATACCAATGTACTTCAACACTTGTAACATCCTCATTTTCTGTAAAGACCTTTATAACTTTAGTAACCCAGAATGGATAGCCATTGGAATCTCCATCTGCTAGCACTGCGATCATGCAACCCTCCTTAATACCCTGTACTGACCCCTGTAAAGGTCTTCCATGGCTTCACGTTATGCATGAGATCTTCTGGAACCAATATACATCTCTCTTTCCTCTGCCTGTGAAGAATTAATAATACCTTGAGATTGTTGATGCTCAATAATGTTTATTACCTCATGTTCATTCGACACATTTTATGGCCAAATAAATGAATTTTTCAAAGATATGTCTTCATTTGTTGTTGTTGAAATGATATCACTTTGATTATTGAAAAATGACTCCCACCAAACTGAATCAGCAATGTCAAAGTACTCATCTGTATATCTAATACATTTTTTAATTTCTTCTACGTAATAAGAATAATTTATATCTCTATTTTGCCTGCATGGATTATGAAGTTCACCAACTGATTGTAATAACAACATTTTTGATGCAAATATTGGATGATCTGGAATGGACTTCAAAAATTGCAAACCTGATGATGGTGCCCATTCTGCAGTAGTTGAATACTTGCCCCATATTAGTGTTTTCCCATCAATTTTTTTGATACGAAATTGATGTTGGAAGCTAATGTCATTAAGTTGTTCAATGCATTTCCCCTCACCATATGATCCCAGAATAAACCTTCACATGTCAACAGTTTCTTCCAACACATGAAAAGTAGGCTCTGGCATGTATGATTTCTTAATACATTCAATTAATGATGGCAAGCTCGCAACTTCCTTCCTCCTCAATGTGATTGAAAAACGACTGAACATCTGATCAATATGGTCATTAGTGTGTCCAACAAGAAGGAAACCAACCTTTACCTTTTGAAAAATTCTCAATTCAACAAGCATGTTTAGATATCCAAAAAAAACCTGATTTTTGTTTTCACGGCAAGTGTTGTCCAATTGTAGATACAAAACTTCAGGAAGATTACCAGACCAATGAGGAAGCACATCATGAATTATGGTTATGGTCATATTTGCATCATTATGAATATTTGGAGCTGTGAAGTACACCCTTGGCAACATTTTCCCACTGAAGACCATACAACTGACCAAGTGATACTGAATAAAATTTTCCTCTTGTAAATTTTTGGGTGTGTGAACAAAATGTGGTAAAAGTGTTTTCTTTTGGTCCATACCATCAATTATCAAACCCAAATATTTATTCGGATTATCATAACACTTCTTTCGATGCTTGTACAAGTTTTTCCTTTCGTTTGTTTGTTGTTCGCGATGCTTCTGAAGTTCTTTGACAATTGAATCTACACAACATAAAAGAAAGCCATTAAGAAATATTTTTCTTAGTTGATGACTATACAGTTTTAAAAGTTAAAGTTATGAATTCTTACCTCTTTCTGACCCTTCACATTTGTCCCTTTTTGATTTAAGAGAAGCACATGTACTGCAAATCCCCATCCCTGTCTTCTGAGGAATACAGACATTGTTGAATTCTTTCTTCCATACCTTCACAAAATACTGATATGTAATAAACTGGCCATGTCCCTTGGCACCTTCTGCATATTCTTTGTATCAATTGTAGATTTCTCGTCTTGAAAAATTATCTGGAATATGTATTGTCTCTCTATTTGGCATACACTCTCCATGCTTTGAAAAGAAATCTTTCATCCATGACAATTGCAGTGTTTGATAATCGCCCAAACTATCTTTTATGATGTACTTCTGAATAAAATGTGGGATCCTTTTCCAAATTTTCTTGAATTCTTGAGAGACGAAAATTCCCAATCGAATGAAACATTCTGAAAGCTTTTTTTATAGATTAATAAAGTCCTAATATGATAATCATAACCTGACAATGTAGATTGCATGCACCCAACTAAATATGAATTTTGCATGCTTTTATTCATTGACAAATATCTCTTCCTGCTCTCTAATGCAAAATTGAAATCCATATGTTTCAAGCAATCTTTTTGGCAACATTCACTTGAAATGAGAGCGCTGATAGAACTTCTTCTCGTCAGATATTCTGCTCTACCCCTTTTATAACTAGAACATTTTTCATTGATACGAAAAGGTCTGCTCCTACTCCTCGATACAATATTTCTTCGAAACATCTCCATCATTGGATCATCATTTGTATAAGGATTTTCATCATCATTAAGAGGAATGTTATCCACACTATGATCAACTGTGATTTTCAAATACTGACTTGGAGGATATTCTTCATCTTCCCCTTCTTCAGTGCTACTGTCATAGTCCTTAGAATTCGGACTGAATGGAAAATTTGACTCGATGTTTAATGGATATTCTTCCTCATGTGCATTTTCAGTGCTACTCTCATAGTCCATAGAATTAGGACTATGTCAAAAATGTGACTGTTTACTTATTGAAGATGCTACATTCTGTCCTTTGTCATTGCTACGTTTATACTCATTATAATTAGGACTAAGTGCATCATCCTGTCCTTCATCATTGCTGCTCTCATTGTCCTAAGAATTAGGATTAAGAGGACACTATGACACTCCATTCTTTTGAAATTCATCATCACTCTCTTCATCACTGTTGCTCTCACAGTCCTTAGAATTAAGACTAAGTGGACACCGTGACGCTCCAATCTTTTGAAATTCATCATCCCGCTCTTCATCATTGCTGCTCTTATAGTCCTTAGAATTAGGACTAAGTGGACACCATGACACTCCATACCTTTGAAATTCATCATCATGCTCTTCATCACTACTGCTCTCATAGTCCTTAGAATTAGGAATAAGTGGAAACTTTGACACTCCATTCTTTTGAAATTCGTTATCACGCTCTTCATCACTGCTGCTTTCATAGTCCTTAGAATTAGGACTAAGTGGACACCGTGAAACTCCATTCTTTTGAAATTTGTCATCATGCTCTTCAACACTACTGCTCTCATAGTCCTCATAATTAGGACTAAGTGGACACCATGACACTCCATTCTTTTGAACTTCACCATCATGCTCTTCATCATTGTTGCTATCATAGTCCCTAGAATTAGGACTAAGTGGACACCGTGACACTCCATTCTGTTGAAATTTGTCATCAAGCTCATCATCACTGCTGCTTTCATAGTCCTTAGAATTAGGACTAAGTGGAATCTGTGACTCTTTATTTATTTGAAATTCTCCATCCCCTCTTTCATCAGTGCTACTCTCATAGTCCTTACGATCATGACTAAGTGGAAGAATTGACTTTCTACTCATAGTGGAAGAATTCCCGCTATATTCATCAATATGAATAGAGTTGTTACATGATGAAGATGTTGATGTTGTATAAATCAAAACTATCAGGACAATCCATCCCTTTCAAATAGAAGATGTTGAATGATACAAATGGAGAGTCTCCTAAAGATATTATATAGCTTAGAGAATGAAATTTTCCCTCCAAAAATTTTCCCTCCAAAAAGTTTCGCGAAAATATTTCCCTCCAAAAAGTTTGTTAGATTTATTTCCCTTCATTATTTTATTCTACAATTTATTGAAAAATGTAAACTAAATTTTTTTATGAAATAAATCATTAAAGTTAAAATTGTAAACTACAACTTCTACATTAATTATTTTAATAGTTAAAGTATATAATATTTACTAAACAATTGAATGTTTTTTTTTTTTAATTTTTATAATACATTCTAAAACAAATTAATCCCACATTCACCCCGCTGTAAAACAATTCCATAATATTCGCTTTATCATATTTTCCTTCGTTGCCATAAAAAAATTAACATGTTAAATTTTTTTAAAACAAATTATCCCACATTAACCGTACGGTAAAACATCTCCGTAATTTCACCTATATACTAAATTCCATTATCACTATTACTCACATCACATCAAGGTTTTCTGAAGTTCGTTGAAAGACTTGCGAATTTGTGGAGCAGCTACATTGCTATCAACAACATATTCAACGAAGAATTCTCGCAATTGAAAGTTTAGTTAAATTTTTTTCTTGAAAATTTTCATATTAAATTAGTTTAAAGAAGTAGATTTTTTTTTAAATACTTTTTGTGAGTCAAATTAACCAATACGTTCGTCATGAGCATGGTGGGCCTGACAAAACTCACAATGGCAGCCCACCCTGCGGCACCATGGTGGCTCACCCGCCTGCTCGGTGGTTTGTTGGGCGATTCAGGGAATCGGCCAAAAGCCACCTTGGGCGAGTGAGTGGGCCGCCGGGATGGCGCAGGGTGGGTGCCACAGCCCCACCCTACACCACCCTGGAGGCCTGCTTACCGGGGTGGCTGGGGGTGGGCGCCACAGCCCCACCCTACACCACCCTAGAGGCCTGCTTACCGGGGTGGCTGGGGGTGGGCGCCACAGCCCCACCTCGAGCCACCTCGGCGGCGGGTAGGTGTCGGGCGAGTAGGTGAGTGGGTGGGCTGGAAACCCTGTGGGCGAGCGGGCGGGTGGGCGGGCGTGCAACCCCGCGGGTGGGCGCCAGGTGGGAGAACAGGCTGGTAGGCACCAGGTGGACCAGCGGGCAACCTCGCGGGTGGGCGTCGGGCAGGCAGGCAAGCGGGTTGGGGGGTGGTGGAGGGGGGTGAGTGGGCGGGTGCACGGGCAAGTGGGCGGGCAGGAGGGCACGCGGGTGGGCGGGAGGGCGGGTGGGTGGGTCGGCAGGAGGGTAGGCTAGTGGTCGGGAGGGTGGGTGGGAGGGCGCATGGGCGTGCGGGTGGGTGGGAGGGCACGCGGGTAGGTGGGCGGGCGGGTGGGTGGGCAGGAGGGCGGCCGGGTGGGCGCGCGGGCGGGAGCGCGGGTGGGTGGGCAGGTGGGCGCCAGGTAGGAGGGTGGGTGGGCAGGCGGGAGGGCACACGGGCAGGTGGGCGAGAGGGCAGGTGGGTGGGCAAGTGAGCAGGTGGGTGGGTGGGCTGGCGGGTGGTTGGATGGGCTGGTGGGTGGGGCTGTGGTGCCCTCCTCGCGCCACCCTAGCGGCTTGCCCGTCGGCCACGGGCGTTACCCCCGCGGCTGGTGGGCAGGCCGCTGGGGTGGCGCGGGGTGGGCACCGCAGCCCTACCTCGCACCACCTCGACAACCCACCTGATCGGCCACGAGGGCAGGCCACTGCGATGGGTGTCGCAGCCAGGCGGGCAGGCGGGCATGCCACTGCGGCTAGGCGGCAGGCCACTGCGATGGGTGTCGCAGCCCCACCTCGTGCCACTCTAGCGGCCCGTCCGCCTGGCCGTGGGGAGTGGGCGACTCCCAGAATAATCGGCCAACCCCCGTGGCCGGGCGGGCGGGCCGCCGAGTGGCATGGGGTGGGACTGCGACGCTCACCCCACGCCACCCCAGAATAATCGCCCAACCCCCGTGGTCGGGCGGGCGGGCCGCCGAGTGGCACGGGGTGGGGCTGCGACGCTCACCCCACGCCACCCCGGCCGCGGGTGTAAGGACCTGTAGTCCGTGTGACGGGCAGGACGCACATCACTGAGCGCAGATAGGCGAGCTAAGGCAAACGACAAAGGCGTGCGATGAAAAATGCGCATGGGAGATGGTTTGTTGGTGAGTTTATACGTGTGGGCAAGCTGAATGAGCTACCCATGGGCCGACCAAGAAAGTGTTGCAAGTGGGCGAACGATGAGGGGCGGTCTTGTGTGATGGGCGGGCCGACCCGCAAGTTGAACGAGTATTGCAACCGAAGGTGAAGTTGGTTGGGTGAGTTGAACGAGTCGGCCGGGTGGCATGACTCGCCCACCCACCATATGAATACTTGGTGCGAGTTGGGGAGAAGCAGACAATCAACGCATTCAATCATCAAGTTCGAGCATCACAAAGAGGTGCGAAGGAGGTGCAAGTCGTAGTGTGGAGGAGTAGGCGTAGAAGGTGCAAAACCACAGGTTTGGATGTGCTCACTTGCCGAGCAACACCACACGAAGGTCGCACGGAGTTGGTGAAAAAGTTGGAGTCGGGTCACACGAAGGCACCCGCGGTTGGTTGGACGAGTTCGGTAGGCATGCCGCACAAAGGCGCGCTCGCCAGGTGAACAAGTTGGTTGGTATCATGGGTGGAGGGCCGCATGAAGGCACGCTCGCCCATTGGTTGAAGGCAGGGTGGAGGGCTACACGAGGTACCTGCCTGTCGGTTGAATGTGCAGGTGGTGGGTTGCACAAAGGCGCCCACCCGCCGGATGGCAAACTCGGGTGGAGGGTGCACGAAGGCACCCGCCCAATGGTGAACTTAGTTGGAGGGCTGCATGAAGGCAAAGCTTATCGAGCAGTCATTGGTTATTAGGACATTATCTGATAGTATCTTGGATTTGTCAAGAAGGCTAGAGGAGGTTGAGGATGATGATGACGAGGAGGTTTATGTGAGATCGAATGTCCATGAGGAAGATCAGGTTGCATATCTGTAGAGGATGGAGATATAGGATCCTGACAGATGGATTGAGCTTATTAGTGAGGGTGAGTCTTCAGGCTCTACTCCCTCTACATCTTCTTAGATGACATAGAAGATGGGGCTCATTGTTAGCTGCTCATCACAGTGAATTGTCAAAACAGGTTGAGCAGGTATAACTAATGGTGCAGGAATGGTTTGGCATTAGCATCATGACATGTTGTAGATGGGATGGAGTTTCCATGGACCAGAGCATGGGTGAGATTCTTGGTGAGTCCAGGATGTGGCAGAGTCTGGGGAAAGACTGGTGTAGACATAAGGATGGGCATTCTTATAATTTGAGCGTGACAGTTGGACTGATAACCTGACTAGTTCGAGTCATGAGGGCTAGCAGTGTACCAGAGAGATGTTGGAATTATGTTGGAGTATCTGACGATAGTTCACAGGATGGGATGATACATGGTGGAGACAGTTGTTTTACATATGTTGCAGGGAGGTTTGCAGAATATGGACTGATCAATATCATGGACCAAGAATGAGACGATTGTCTTGATGATCTTGGTGGCAGAAGGTTACCGGGGTGGTATATTGTCGAGGATGACTATGACTTCAAGTGGAGGAGGATGTAAGGACCTGTAGTCCGTGCGACGGGCAGGACGCACATCATCGAGCGAAGATAGGCAAGCTGAGGCAAACGATGAAGGCGTGCGATGAAAAATGCATGTGGGAGATGGTTTGTTGGTGAGTTTACATGCATGGGCAAGTTGAACGAGCTACCCACAGATCGACCAAGGAAGTGTTGCAAGTGGGCAAACGATGAGGGGCGGTCCTGTGTGATGGGCGGGCCGACACGCGAGTTGAACGAGTTTTGCAACCGAAGGCGAAGTCGGCTGGGCGAGTTGAATGAGTCGGCCGGGTGGCACGACTTGCCCACCCACCATATGAATACTTGGTGCGAGTTGGGGAGAAGCATGCAATCAACGCATTCAATCATCAAGTTCGAGCATCACGAAGAGATGCGAAGGAGGTGCAAGTTGTAGTGTGGAGGAGCATGCCTAGAAGGCCAGAACCACAGATTTGGATGCGCCTGCCCACTGGGCAAGACCACACAAAGGTTGCACGGAGTTGGTGAACGAGTTGGAGCTGGGTCGCATGAAGGCACCCGCGGTTGGTTGGACAAGTTCGGTAAGCAGGCCACACGAAGGCGCGCCCGCGAGGTGAACAAATCGGTTGGTATCACTGGTGGAGGGACGCATGAAGGTGCGCTCGCCGGCGGTTGGTGATACAGGTGGAGGGCCGCATAAAGGCGTGCCCACCCGTCGATTGAAGGCATGGGTGGAGGGATGCACGAGGAGCCCACCCATCGGTTGAACGTGCGGGTGTTGGGTTGCACGACGGCACCCACCTGCCGGTTGGTAAACTCGGGTGGAGGGTGCATGAAGGTGCCCACCTGATGGTGAACTCGATTGGAGGACTGCACAAAGGCACCCACCTGACGGTGAAATGAACTCGGGTTAGAGGTGAAATGAAGGTGCCCGCCCACGGTTGAATGGTTCATGTGAGACTGCACGAAGGTGTTGCCCGAAGTGAAAATTTGGCTAAGCGTGGATTGTAAGAGGGACCACCGTGAAAGGCGTGCACAAGGTGGGTAGCTCGTGGGAAAAACACGAAGTATGAAATTTGTTTAAGAATGAAACTTGGGGTTACCAAGGTATACTTTTATTTTTATGAAAGTTGAAAATATAGTGAAATCGGGCAGACTCTTATTCAGGGAGTTGCCCCTCCTTTTATACTGTTGCAATTATGTTGTTTATGTATAATTGTTGTGGATAATGAATGTTTATAGGTTTTCATTAGTATAAAGGCTAATAATAATACATGGTGAAGAAAAATAAACTAAGTATCAAATGTTAAGGCATAGTCCATGAACATAAGTATTGGTGAAAAGAAAGTGTTCGGTGGTGCCGCACCTCGCTATAAGCGGTTGAAAGACTACCACAGGTGTAGGGACGTGACAGTGGGGGTTAGGCGGCCCACCCTCCCACCCACTCGGCGCCCACCCGCCCGTCCACCTAACCGCCCTCCCGCTGGTGCGCTCTCTTACCCACCTACCTGCTCACCCACCCCCCCACCCGGAGCCCACTCGACTGCCCACCCGCCCTCCTGCCCACCTGCCCGCCCACCCTCCCCGCCACTCGCTTGCCCGCCCACTTGCCCTCTCGGCTACCTGCCCGCCCACCTGTCCTCCCACTTGCCCACCCGCCCGCCCAGCGCCCACACACCCGCCCGCCCACCCACTCGCCCGCCCGCCCAGCGCCCACCCGCTCGCCCACTCACCCACCCACCCGGTGCCCACCCGCCTGCTCACTCGCCCGAGTGGGCAGGCTGCAGGGGTGGCGCAAGGTGGGGCTACGACGCCTACCCCGCGCCACCCCAGTGGCTCACCTGCCCAGCCGCAGGGGTTGGGCGGGCGGGCGACCACCTACTCGCCCACCCGGCCACCTTCCCATTCACGCGCCCTCCCTCCCACCTACCTGCCCACCCGCCCTCCCACCCGGCTCCCACCCGCCCGCCCTCCCAGCCTCCCGCGCGCTCGCCCACCCACCCCTCGCCCAGCCACCCGCCCTCTCGCCCACCCGCTAACCTGTCCTCCCACCCTCCCAGCCACTCGCCCTCCTACTCACCCACCCGCTCACCCGGCGCCCACTCGCGGGGTTGCCCACCCGCCCACCCACTCACCCACCGGCCCACCCACCTACCCACCCGACGCCCGCCCGTCCGCTTGCCCACCTGGCGCCCACCCATGGGGTTGCCCACTGTTGAGTCCCAGACCTGCACTTCCCTATATACCCTTTCAGCCTTCTTTTTCCATTTACTTCATCCACCAAGCTGTCAAATCGTTGCATATTAGTCTAAAAAGAACTTATGAAATGGTTTCCTAACTATGTTTATGATTGTTGTTTGATTTAGATTTTTGTTCAAGCAGCCGCAAAAACTTGTCACTTTCCACAGCCAGCCCAAGTTTCCGCAGCCATTTTGTTAAAATCTATGCTACAGGTATCCAATGGAGAAACCGCCACATGGATAAGCTGCAAGTGATGTGTACATGGAGTGTGTCCCCTCAGTTCAGCCAAATCACTCATAAACGGATGTGGTCAACGACGGTCAAAGGAAGGGCCAAATGAGGAGTTTTGCGGTGGCACGGCTCTGTTTTGCCCACGTGAAGGTTTGCGTGGCACGATCCTTAGTTTCCGGAGGTACTGGCACACCTGTAGAGCAAACCGTGAATTGAATCGAGCACCCACCACTCCATGGATTCAATTGTCATGATGACCATCACGCTAGATCTCGGGTCAAGGATATTTACGTGTCTCTTGGCAGATAAAATCTAGGAATTAGTTGCAACACCTTTACTTATAAATAATGCGTTGATATACACTGGATAGTTAGTTTTTGAAATGTAATTTTGACTGTTGTCATCAGCCCACTGTATTGTGTTTCACTTTTTTGTATTACTGCACTTTAAATACATGAGAAGACAGCTTTCCTGAATCTGATTTGTGACTAAGTGATTGACTGGCCGAGGTTGCAGAGGGCCCATGTACACCAAAGCTTTGTATAGTTTCTTACTTGCTTTCATTTACTGTTTTTAAATCATTGCTTGTATATATATATTGTGCTATTCTGATTTCATTGCTGTCCATATTTCCTTTATGTTTTCTTTTATAACTGTTAGTTGATCAGTGTTTCTTTTACAGGTTTTTTGTAGGTAGCCCGGACAGATTTACATATTTTTGATAACTACTGTAATGAGATCATCTTGTCCTTTCTGCTGATTTTCATTTCCTGAGTTTAGTTCCAGCACTGTCATTTTTCAAGTTGTGTTTTGCTTATTTACTTTTCTGCTACTTAGACAACATATTACTTATCTTTTTATGATTTCCTTTCTATAGTCAAGCGACTCTATTAGTAAGGAATCAGAATATTACTTATTGTAGTATGATTTAGTTTGCTTTCATGCAAGTTAGAGATTGAATTACTTATGTCATTTTCAAGAGTTGAAATATGAATGAGTAGTTAAATCTTAGTTTCCTTTTATGCAATTTAATTTCCTGCAATTTAGATATCATATTACTCAGCTTGTTTATGATTACTTCCTATAGACGGAATGAGTTGAAAGGTGAAGGGCCATTGTCACTAGTTCACTGTTTTGGTACATTTACTTCCTTTTGAGAATTGATTTCATTACAGTCAGTTTGGAACTTTCTTTTTGAAAACTTTTAAGTTTGAAAAATCACTGTATAAATCACCATTACCATCCATACTTAACTTTCAATTTCTCCATCACACACTAGGGAATCCATAGAAGATAAACCCAAAAACAAACTAAAAAAAAGCCTCAAAAACGACAAAAGACTAAGAAAATGATTATCTTGTACATATAGTACACCTCACTTCATCAGTTTACAAATTCCGGATTGACATTTTAATTAGAAATTTAGAACACACTAAATTGACCAAACATTTTGGCACCGTTGCCGTGGAAGTGAAACTAGGTAGCGAATTTCTTAAAAAAAAAAAAAAAAATTCAAGGAAGGAAAATTGATAACCTCTCAAAGTATGCTCTCCTTTTGCACTTAGCGTGATCTGGAGGATCAGAAAAGAGAAAGTTATTGGTTTAATAGTTTCTTGAGTATGCTCTCTTCTTGCACCTAGAGTGACCTGGAAGATCAGAAAGAGAATTATTAGCCTGACTTGAAGAAAAACAAAAATGACATGCATAGAGCAAGAGATTCTAGGGGAAGGTTTTTAGCTAGAGCCAAGAGTTCGATTTTCACAACTCCATCTACTTCAAGGAATAGAAAAGAGACACCTCCATCATCTCCAACCCACACTCATTGCCCTAGGATTCCTGGAATTCAAGAGGCAGTAGTTGAATTAGGAGACTCTTCCACAGCATCCATCGAATCTGAATTAGGAAAATATCCTTTCTTTCCTTCTACAGGGAGACACATTGCAATTGAAGAAGTAGAATCACCAGAGGAAGAAGAGGGAGAAATTCCTCCTCGTTTGCCATTAGTAGAGGAACCAGAGGACTCTGAAATCTCTGAGGAAGCTATTATTACAGAGAAGGTAGTTAACGGATTTGGTAGAGGTAGAGGTAGAGGAGGGGGAGGAGGAAACAATGGAGGAGGTAGAGGTAACAATGGGGGAAATAGGGATGGAGATAACTCATTCGAATTTCCTATAGTCGATGAGGATTCTCGAGCAACAATGAAAAATATTTCACCATATTTCTTCCCAAACTTTCATGGGTTAAGAAATGAGGATCTTGAAACATTTCTATTTGAGTTTGAGGTCGTGTGTTGAACTTATGATTATCTGGAAAACTCTCAAAAACTCAAACTGTTTCCTTCAACATTGAAAGGAGCTGCTTTGAAATGGTTCATGGGATTACTCACTCAATCCATTAGGACTTGGAATGATATGAAACAAACACTTTTGGATAGATACCTGGACTATTGTATGCCCACCAATCACAAGGATGAAGTATTCAAAATGGTGCAAAGAGAAGATGAAAACTTGGAGGATTTACTTGAAAGATTCCAATACAACCTGAAAAGAGCAAAAATGAGTAACTTAGATGAGGAAACCCTGAAATCCCTTCTATTAAAAGCCATCAGAGATGAATGGATAGATATTTTAAACATGATGGGAAAAGGAGACATATCTCAACTTCCACTTCATGATATAGCAGAGCTGTGTGTCCATCTCTCAAGAGGAAAATCTAAAACTGGAAAAGGGCCTAGAGATCCTTCTCTTATCAGAGCAAACAAATCTACAACTGGATCAATAAGTAGGGCTAAGATTGGCAATATGCTTGATGAATTCAAAACTGATATCTTAGGGAGTCTTAGTGAGCAACTAGACACTCTTAAGATACACAATAAGCAAAAAGCAGAAGTTGAAGCTTTGGACATCTTTTGCCCAAAATGTAGAAAGAAACATGCTCTAAGGGAATTTCCCTTGGATGAAAAAGTTGTAGAAACATGTGCGATTGGTTCAGAGAATCATGAGACCAAGGATTGTCCTTCAATTCCTAGGCTCAAAGCTGTCTTCCAAGAAGATCCAAATACAATTGAGTCTCTCTGTTTTGTTACAAGGAGACCTTGGAAGGGGCAACAAAACCAAGGGTTTAACAACTCTATGAACTTTCAAACCCCACAAAATTGGAATCCTTGGCAACAACCTTGGTCCCAACCTCAAAATCCTTTTCAATCACAGGTACAAGGCATGCAAAATCCTTATGGGAGATTTGCTCAATTTTATCAATATCCTCCATCTTTTCAAAACCAACAAGCTCCACAACTTCCAAATCAAAATCCACAGCTATCATTGCCATTTCAACAACAACAAAAACAACCTTCTCAACAGAATTAAAATTCTCAACTCTTGCTTCCATTCCAACAGAAGTCAAATCAACTTCCTTCCCAGCCATTGCCAAACCCCAATAATAAAAACCCTCAAAATTATTACATGGTAGAAGGTCAACAATTTCCTACCTATATGATTGTTCCTCTCAATGATGTACAACTCAGATCTGGTAGAGTTTTAGATAAACCTTCTATAGATGCCCAAAAGCAAAACATTTCTGAGGAAGATTCTCTTGAAGCCAATAAAAGTTCTGAAGCATCTCTTCAAAACCCAAGCACTCAGAAAGAAAAAGAAAAAGAGCTAACCCCCACAACTCCTATAGTTGAGCAACCTGCATCTTCATACACACCTCCTTTTCCTGAAAGATTACAAATTGACAAAGGGGTGGAAAAACAAATCTTGTTCCCTGACTATGATTTTCTAGATGAATTGAAGAATGTCTGTATTAAGATTCCCTTGTTACAAGCCATTAGAAAGATTCCTATTCTAGCAAAAACAATAAAGGAGTTGAGTCTTAAAAGACCACGAAGGAAACCTAGAGATACAAGAAGAATCCACCTGGTAGGAAAAATTGCAGATATCATGATGGGAAAAATTACTATGCAGAAGTATGTAGATCTCGGTAGTCCAATTGTCAAAACACATATCAATGGGGTAGAAATTCCAAATACTTTGATTGATTTAGGGGCTGCTATCAATATTATGAGTAGACAGACTATGGAACAGCTGAAACTTCCTAATCTTCTTTTTACACCTACTTTACTGCAACTTGCAGATC
Organism: Pinus tabuliformis; assembly: GCA_031772625.1. Classification (NCBI taxonomy): domain Eukaryota; kingdom Viridiplantae; phylum Streptophyta; class Pinopsida; order Pinales; family Pinaceae; genus Pinus; species Pinus tabuliformis. The sequence continues at coordinate 1,702,757,251 of CM062817.1, read as the reverse complement.
GATCAATTATCAAACCAGATGGTGTATTAGAAGACATTTCGGTCTCCTTAGAATCTTGGGAATATCCAGTAGATTTCATGATTTTAACTCCCAAGAGTAATTTAAGAGGACACCCTCTCATCTTAGGAACACCTTGGCTAGCCACAGTTGATGCTTTCATCAGTTGTAGGTCTGGGGATATGTATATTTCTGATGGTAATTCGACAAAGAAATTCAATCTGTATCCTCCAGCAAAAGCAATTACAGAAACAGGAGATAATGAGTGGGTTGATGATGATGATACTATACAACCTGTCTTTACCATTTCTGAAGTTAGTGAAGATAGTCAAATTCTGAACACATTAGAAAACTTTGAAACATCTTCAGAATATGACCACACACAATTTCAGTTAGATTCTGACATTGAGTATCTATCATCTAGACAAATGTCTCTTTTCTCTATGGAAGAGTTTGGTAGTTCCGCCATTGAGATCTTTCTAGGTAAAACATTGAATATCAACAAAAAGTTCGAAAGATCACAACAGGAATAACTAACCAAAATCTTGCAAAAACATTCTACTGCATTTTCATGGGAATATATTGATATGAAAGGTATTGACCCTAAGACTTGCATTCATCACATCTACATTGAGGAAAACAGTAGACCAACCAGACAACCTCAGAGAAGTATGAATCCAAACCTTAGGGAGATAGTGAAAGAAGAGCTCCAAAAACTACTCAATGTAAACTTCATTTATCCAATTTCAGATAGCCGATGGGTTTCTCCTTTGGTTATAGTACCTAGAAAGAATGGTAAATGGAGGGTATGTACTGATTACAGGGAATTGAACAAAGAAACTTTGAAGGATCACTTTCCTTTACCCTTTATCGATCAGGTATTAGATACTTTAGTAGGCAAAAAGTATTTTTCATTTTTGGATGGTTTTAGTGGCTATAATTAGATTCAGGTAGCACCTGAAGATCAGGATAAGACCACATTTACTTCTCCATGGGGAACTTTTTCTTACCGAGTACTTCCTTTTGGATTATGTAATGCACCCACAACATTTGAAAGGGCAGTACTAGGAATATTTTTTGATCTAATCCATGATTGTGTAGAGGTTTATATGGATGAATTTACAGTTTATGGTAATTCGTTTGAAGAGGCATTAGAGAATTTGGAAAAAGTCCTTATAAGATGTAAAGAAACAAACCTATCATTGAGTCATGAAAAATGCTTTATGATGTTTACTGAAGGGATTGTTTTAGGACATCACATTTCAGGGGATGGGATTAAAGTTGATAGATCAAAAGTTGAAGTCATCTCCAAGTTGCCTATTCTAAATTGTCAAAAAGATGTTAGAAGTTTTCTTGGATTCATTGGATACTATAGAAGATTTATTGAAAACTTCGCCAAAATAGCATCTCCGCTCTTCAAATTACTTACACAAGACTGTGAATTCAAATGGGATCTTGATTGTTAATCTGCATTTGAAACTTTGAAAACAAGAATATCTGAAGCACCCATTTTGAGAGGGCCAAACTGGAAACTTCCTTTCCATATTTCCACAGATGCTTTAGATACAGCTCTAGGAGCTGTGTTGGGACAAAAGGATTTAGTTCCTTATGCCATTTACTACACCAGTAAAATTTGACTCCCACTGAGTTAAACTATACTGTGACTAAAAAAGAGTTCCTAGTTGTTGTTAATGCAATCAATAAGTTTAGACATTATATAATAGGCTATGAAACTTTTGTCCATACTGATCATTCTGCAATTAGATATCTCATGAATAAACCTGTTACTAATGGTAGAGTTACAAGATGGCTCTTACTTTTACAAGAATTCAATATTACTGTGTTGGATAGACCAGGGAAACAAAATACAGTAGCTGATTTCTTGTCTAGAATCCAAAATACTAATGAAGATTCTCCTGTAGAGGATAAGTTTCCAGATGAGTATTTATTTGCAGTAACTACTAAGACTCCTTGGTATGCAGATATTGCTAACTATTTGGTTACATGAAAGCTACCTCCACATTTATTTCCTGGTGAAAAAAGAAGAATTATTAAGGAGAGTTCAAGTTATTCATGGATTTCTAATGAATTGTTTAAAACAGGGCTAGATTGTGTGATCAGAAGATGTGTTCGGGAAGATGAAATGTCTGATATCCTCAAGGCATGTCATGATGAACCATGCGATGGACACTTTGCTGACAAAAGGACGGCCTATAAAATCCTTTCTTTAGGATGTTATTGGCCTTCCCTTTTCAAAGATGCAAAACAATATGTCAGAAGGTGTGACAACCGCCAAGGAGTTGGGAGACCGACTCTTTCAAATGAAATGCCATTACAACCACAGGTACTCATCGAACCCTTTGAAAAATGGGCTTTAGATTTCGTTGGACCCATTAATACACCATATAAACAGAAAAAGTATATATTGGTATGCACTGGTTATGTCACTAAATGGGTAGAAGCCAAAGCATTGCCTTCTGCCACTGAAAATTAAGTTGTTCAATTTCTTTTTGAGGATATTTTTACTCGTTTTGGTGTCCCAAGAGAAATTGTGAAAGATCAAGGAAGTCAATTTACATCTAACTTGATGGAGAAGTTGATGGAAGAATACAAAATCAAGCACATAAAATCTACTCCTTACCATCTGCAAGCAAATGGCCAAGTGGAGTCTACAAACAAAGTTCTTGAGAGCATCATCACCAAAACTGTTCATCTACACAGAAAAGATTGGGCAGAAAGGCTTCCTGAAGCCTTATGGGCCTGCAGAACTACATGGAGAAATACAACACGACACTCTCCCTATGAACTTGTTTATGGGAAAGAGATCCTACTCCCCATTGAGTTTCAAGTCAAGACTTTAAGATGGCAATCCAGTTAGGGATGAATCTATTAGAAGCACAAAAGCACAGAATGGAGCAGCTAAATGAGCTAGATGAGATCAGAAAAGAAGCAATTTTAAGGACTGGTCTAGTTCAACATCAAAGAGCTAAGTGGCATGACAGATACATCAAAGAGAGAAAGTTTCAAGAGGGGGATTGGGCATTACTGTTTGATTCCAAGTTCAAAGACTTTAAAGGTAAATTTCAGACCCATTGGCTTGGGCCATATGAAATTGACAAAGTCTTTAACAATGGAGAAGTAAGAATCAAGACCATTGATGAAGTTCAGATTTCTCTTATTGTGAATGGCCGCCGATTGAAAATTTATCATAAGCCACTCTCGAAAGAAGAATTTGTCAAGATGTTCCAAGAGAATTCTGCAATAAGGCTGGTGGAGAAGAATCCTTCTTCCCCACCAGCCTAGCCTTTGATTCTTTCAGTTAAAAAAATAAAATAAAATAAAAAATTGTATAAGCCTGAAAACCAATCATAGATTGGCAGTCTTATACAAAAAATATAGAGTGAAAATCAAGGACACTTGACACTATATTTTCCAAAAAAAAATCTCCTCTCCTCTTTCCATCTTCATTCCACCTCATTTGCCATTCCACTCCATCTCCATCTCATTCACATTTTCTCTTCACTTCACTCCGCTTCATTTTCATTCCATTCCACTCATTTCATTTTCATTTCATCAATAAAAGTTCCTTTCAAGACTATTTTCACTCAGTTAGTTCTTTTCTAACCATATTTGTTCAGCTAAGTGGGTGTTGTCCTAGTTTCCGCAACTGGAAGTAGTTTCCGCAGCCAAAAACAGTTTCTGCAGCCAGAAACGGTTTCCGCAGCCAAGAAAGATTTCCGCAGCTACCACCACTCCGTTTTTCAAATTCACAGTCAAAATGTTAGTACAAAAATCATGAAAATGCAGGTGTAAGTGAGCAAATGCCATGAAGACATGGAGCATCTCCAAGATATCAAGAAAGAACAGTTGGTTAAAAGCTATGAGCAAGAAATGACAAAGTTTCCAAAGGTATGAGAATTTTTTTTTATCAAATAGCAATTAAAGTCATGATTATGCATAGTTATCAAACCATAAAAAAGTTCTACTATGTGCAATGATTCGATATGATAGCTCCATTACCCACTCCTATCCCATGATATTACTCCATACACCATGCATTCATTTCTTAACAGTCTCATGATGAGTTTTCAGGTTTAAACTCAAGTTGACTGCACTTTCATTTGCCACCTGCGCTCAAAAGATGTGACCAATCCCTTTACGACTCTTCTCCACCGTATTTTCCGCAGCCATATATCAAAATGTGTAATCTTCCGTATGCAGCCGTTAATTCAAAAAAAAAAATATCTCGCCTCCACTACCGTTCACTTACCATTTCGTTTAAGACCTTCCTTTTCATACACACGCATTTCAATTTGTGAACCTGTTAGCTTCCTATACCAATAGGTTTTAATCTCTCATGATTGACAGTGGAAGTGCCAAAAATGTTCACCTTCCATGCTGCTAAGGTTCCATTTTTGTGAAAGAGAGCAGACAATTAAAAAATGTAAAGAGGGTATGCCTTAAAAGAAAGATCAAAGGGCAAGAAAATGAATTGGTCAAATAAAAAATAAAAGAAATGAACCCCAAACAAAGACCATGAAAGTGGCTAGTCCAAATTGCCACTCCTACTTTGATGGGTGGTCCAACAGCTCAAGCTGGGCCTCACCATGTTTTAAATTGCATGTTCTAGACTAGAAAGGAAGTACCTGCTCAAACATTCAAGCTTGACAGATGACTAGGTGGATAGAGAAAGAAAGGAGCCCAACTGCTTAATCTGGGCCTTTGGAAGTCACAAGGGTAGACTTAGATAGGAGGGCAGCAAAAAGAAAAGAGAATCATCAGGGTTTGCAAGGCCAAGTGCACCCATCCAAAGGAAGAAAAAATGTTAGGCATTATAGGCAGGGTAGGCAGTTGAAGGTTGCAGAGAGCAAGGTCTAAGCATGTCACTTGGAAAAAATCACAATGATGCCACCAGCAGGAGAAAGGCAAGAGCAGTGGCCTATGTGGCAAAGCACTAAATCATCACTAACTTCCCTCATCCCCTTCAAAGTTTCTTACTAACCTCCCCATGAGCACTGCAGGATCTGCCTGATTAGTCCTCCTTAAACTCTTCATTTGTATAAATTTCATGTCAGAAGTGACTTCTCTCTTTGAAAAGAAGCCACATTTCTTGTGTAAAGATTTTTTTCATTTTGATCTACTTCCTAACTAAGTTTGATTCCCAAAAAAGCTTAGTAGCTATCACTTTCCATTCACATTTCCCTCCAATACTAACTACTAACTGTATCTACACTGAAATCCCCTATGTTCCCCTTTTCCCCTACTATTATAACACCATGGTGTATAAAGCCCCAAGCAATGTAAAAATATCCCCCCTTTAGCATTATAGCCAAATAATACCTCTAAGGGAGACTTTAGTCCACCAGGGACTGTAGTCAACCCTGTTTTGAGAATTACTCTAACCCCTGGTTAGACTAATAGCTCACCCTTAACCCTCATTTACCCCATTTTCCGAAAAATACCCATGCAAAGCCCCCCTCCCCTTCTCAAACCCAGCGTTCATATATTTTTCTAAGCCTAACAGTCCAACCCGCATATCCAAAACCCGCAAAAACCCCTTAACCAAAGTTTAATACCCGAAATATTATAATGAATATTTTAATCAACCGGCGGGTCCCCCCAACATGCATGACGGGTCGGGGCGCCTGCCAGCCGTCCATCTCCCGCCCCCCTTCATCCAACGGTGGGCGGGCATTTTGAAATCTGAACGTGCCTCCATTTAACGTCCGGGGAGAGGGCGGTTTTTCCCCCGTACACGGGACGCGTGGCAGGCGGCGGAGGTGTTTGGAGCCCCTCTCCCTGATACCGCCTTCTCCCAAAAGCGGTGCGGGGAGACCGCTTACCACCCGCCCGCTTACCACCTTCCCCGTCACGTCACTCCACGTCATCCTGACGTCATCCCCTCGGCCTCCGCCGTTGCGCCTCGTGGCCCTCCACGTAACCTTGCCACCCCACACCGCCCACCACCGTGTCCCGCCACGCTGGCCTCCAGCTCAGAGCCCACGTCATCCTCCGTACCCCGGGCCCACCATGACGTCATGCTGACGTCATCAGCAAAAAAGCACAAATGACCCGCTTTTTCCAAAATTGTTGTTAAAAACGCGCCAAGGGGCCGTTTTATGTCATTTTCACGTGAAAAGGACAAAGAGCCGTTGAGAGCTGTTCGCTGCGAAATTTGCCTGCAAACCGACAAATTCAAGGCTCCGGACACCGAAACTCATTAATTCAGCTACATTGTGCATCCACTGTGCAACCCGAAGGTTTTCCGCACCGTTCATCCAGGTATTCACCGCAAATCTCTTACTTTGCCCCTGTTCATGCCGTTTCACTGCAAATTCTCCATTAGAACACCTGGTTGTTCCCAAATTTAAGATTCCCTCTCAGTCAATTCTGGACCAAAGTAACCTGCATTGTCCCCTGCTCCAAAATTTGATGGTGAAACCATAATTCGCGGCCTTAAATTCGCAAATTATCATCCAAATCGCCCGACATTGTTCCCTTTTGCCGGGTGCATATTTGAAAAAACGAATTTCACCAGTTGTAATCTTACCCCCTCCTCTGCAATTCACCTTCATTGATTCACAATCACTGTGAAATTACCCAAGCATAGCAGAGGCAAGCCTGCCTATTTCCCTTTAAAGAACATTTCTAGCATTATCTGCATTCAGTTGGTCACCTGAGGTTTGAGGGACCTGTTAAGCTATCTGCATTTACCTTGTTCTATTCAACAATTACAAATGGCAGCCCCTGCACCCACAGCTCTCAGTGTTGCCCCCATGAATCCACCAAATAAAGAGCTGGAGTCCCTGCCTCTTGATGACAGGGACTACCTCATCCAAGACTTTGTGGGTGATAGGAATCATTTGCAGACCTTCAGAAAATTGAGAGATGACTATTTGAATGGCAAGGATACATATGGGATATGGGAATCAAATCTGCCATATTACTTTCTCCCATCTGTTAACATTTTTCCAGAGATTATTCGCCTGTGTGATGAGAATTATGATGCAAATCACAGAGCTATCAAGTCTCCATCTGGGAGCATCCTCTTTCACATTAATGCTGAGTCCATCAACCAGATGCTCAACTTCAAACAGACTCAGCTGTTGTTTCCTTTCTCCATGAACTATCTGCTGGATACAGGTGCCAAGATGTCCACTGAGGACATTCAGAAGATCACCAAGACATTTATGAGGCCTGACTGCCAGCCCACAGGGCCACCTCCCTACTTGTATGTCTATTTTACTGATGTAGGCAAGCTTCTGCTGGACATGATTGCATATGTGTTGGGCTACAAAACCAGTGAGTATGTTGATGAAACTGTGCTGGTGTTTTTAGCTGCTTATAGCCCAGGCCAACCCCCTGCCCGCAAATATAATTTTGCCAAATTCATATCCAACAAGATACATGACCAGTTGTTCAAAGTAGACAGGGAGGGCATTTTCAAATACTCATCATACATCTACCATTTGTTCATGTATTACCAGTCCGAGGCCTTTCAGTGCTCCATCAAAAAGCTGGACTCTAAAGGGTAAAGAAGGTCTGTCATCTTTTGGACATCAGTTTATCACCAAGTCCAAGATTCACCATACTCATACTGTGAATTTGTCGATGAGTTTGTCTACCCAGTCTCTTGCTTGTTGATGGAGTCCCCTCCTCCCAGAGTGTCATTTGAAATACAGAAAACCCTGCAGCTCTCTAAAAATTATAAAATAGGTGATTGGTACCTATATCAAGATCATACAGTCATCAGAATTTATGGCTGTGAGCTCTGTCCATACAGGCTCCCAAAATATGTGCCAATGAGACTGTTTGCCTTGGAGTATTATAGGCAGCACATTCACTCTGACCTCACCCACTTCCACAGTGCTAAAAAGAAGGCCCATCTCAAATTCAAGCACATCCTGGGCCCCTTCGTCATGAACAAAAAAGAGGGATGGCAAGATGCTGATCAAATCCTCAAAGACAAGTACAAGCTATCAAAAAGCTTCCGGTGGGTCCCCTATGACCCTGAAGGCTTCATCACTGCTAGAAGGGTCAAGTACAGGATGCTAGGATATGAGCATTGTAAATATCCCCATATTGAGAAGTTTTCCAATCAGCATGAGTGGCTGCAAGATACTTTAATTGAAAAATTAACTGAAGAAGAGATAATGCAAAAGAATGTCAACGATTTGGAAAAGACTCTTGACTTTGATTCTGTGCAGCAGGTGATCTTCAAGCAACCACATCCAGTGGGAGAAGGGAACTCAGCCACAACAACTGCACCAGCCACCCAGGCACCTTCCACAGCAGCATCAGGTAAAGACAAGGGTAAAAGAATAATGGGTGCTGAAGAGGAAACACTAAAAGAACAACCTGCCTCCTCAATTGGGCAGAAACAAGAGCAGACCCCTCCACCACAACTAGAGCCACCAGCAACACCAATTTTGCAGACTCCAGCACATGAGGAGAGGGGTAAGAAAAGAGAGAGAGAAGAGTCCACTCCTGTTAGTGGATCCTCCCAGCAACCTGAGGCCAAGAGGCAAAATGTTGACTCCCCAACAGTAGAAGAAATAAGTGAAGAAGTCCTCGACAGTCCAAGGAAAGATGGGGAAGGCAGCCAACAAACAGGTACAAGCTCCTTTCAGTAGGAGCAGGGATTGCAGCTTGGCTTGGAGGTGTCCTCCTCCACTCAGCAGAGCAAGAAGCCTACAAGCACTAAGGCTTCTTTCAAACGAATAAAGGCACAAAATGACTTGTTGAGAATTGAAGTGTACAAAAAGTTTCTGAAAGCAACACCAGCCAAGCAAGAAAGGCTAATGTCTGTATACGACATTCAAGAGGAGAAGATGATCCTCAGCCACTTCAAACCCAAGGTGTCGTAGCCTCAATCAGCTGCAGATTATGTGAGGACAAGGGTGGAAGTCATGGCAAAGGACATTCACCCCATGGACCAAATAGAATTCCACAAGCAAACTGGAGAGATGGTCTATGCCACCTTGGTGGACAGGGCAACAATGGCCCATGAATTAAAAGAATCATTAAAGAATACCAACATTCAGTTGGATTTTGAAAGAATGTCCTTCATGGCCAAGGACAACAGAAGTAAATCACTTGAGGACATCATCGTCGACCTAGGACACGATCCCAAGGACCCAAAGGGCGTGAGGGCCCTCATAAAGAAAAAAGAAGATGATCTTAATGCATTGAAGAAAAGGTTGAAGCTGCTGCCCACCGAGCACCCCAAAACAACATAATTACAGAAGGAAAAGGAAGCAGATGAGCAGCTTGAGTTAATAATGCAGCTTAACTAGAAGGTCCTTGATTTGGAAAAGGAGCTTGAGGGGGCACTACAAGATAAGCAGGGAGAATCTACATCCCAAGCTCCTCCAACTACTTCAACCGCTGCAACAACTACAGAGGCAGCAGTAGCCCCTGTGACAACTACAACAACAACAGAAGCAGCAACAACAACAACAGCCCCAGAATCCAAGTTAAACATGGAAGAGTTGACTAAGGCTATTAAAGAAATGGAGCTCCAGGCCACTGAGATTAAGCAGGCCAAGGAAAAATTGGCTGAGCTAGAGGCCAAATATGAGAAGTCAAAGATGACTGTGGCAGAGCAAGGTAGGGAAATAAAGGCCCTCAAAGAGAAAATAAAGGCCTTGGAGAAGGAGCTCAAGCTAGAAACTGCCATGGCAGAAATAAAAAGAATTTTGTGGGCCCGAATTGACCAATCCATTACTAGACAATGGAAGTCAATTAAAACTGTGCATGAACAAATGGATCTGATTGGCCAAGCACAGATAGAGATTCAGAAGGCCAGAACAGTGTTGGGAAACAGGCCTGAGCAGGCAAATAGAATGATAGATTTTTTGAACAAACAAACTAAGGAGGAAATGGCAGCCATCAACATTGTTAACCGAACAGAGGCTGTCCTTACAGATAAAAAGGTTCTAACTCTCAGGAATTTTGTTCAAACTGTGGAGAGGAAATGCTATGAAATACAGGCTGAGGTAGATGAGTACAAGCTCAAATGGGAGCACTGCAACAAAAGGGATTGCCCAGCCTACTGACCAGCATAGGAAAACTGCTCCCCCGTGAGCAATATGCCAACAGTATGTCAAGTTTCATTGAAAATCAAATCACTGCATCTACCAGCACCTCCGAAGAGGCAGGGCCTCCAACAGGGCAGAGCCTATATAATAAACTTGAAAATCTATTTTTCATTGAAAATGAGGTAAATCATCTTTTTGAGGTTCCTCCTAATTTTTACAGGTATACAGAGGCAGATGAAACATTGGTTAAAATTCGAAGACACCAAATGCCCAAAGAGGATTGGTGGCAGGAAATGCTACAAATTTTGCCACAGTAGCCTCAGTTATTTGGTCCTCGTCAGCTCCAAGTCAGAAAAAGACAAAAAGCAGAAAAAAGACAACATTTATGGCAGCGGATAAGGATGACTCAGCATAAAGATAGCGGCAGCAAGCCAAAAGACAACAAATGCGCAAAAATTGGGCAGCACATCTTCAGCCGACTTCAACGGTCACAAAGTCAAACATTCCCTGACCATTTTGGACATCTAAGGCACTAAGGAGTTACTACAACCTTTACTTTCTCAGCTACAACGCTCCAGGAGTTGGCACGGCATTAATGAAACATTTACTCATCAGCTAGATATTTTCTTATGTAAATTATGTATATATACCTCCCCTGGCAGCGTATTAGGGGTTGGTGATTTTACTCTGAGGCAAATGTATCGTATATTTTCAGATTATCTAATACAAAAAGGCTGGAAAAGCTCAGTGGTTTCCTGAATGTTTGATGTCCCGATGATGCTATGCTTGCTGTTGCAGAATTCCTGTGCTGTTTGACAGAACAATAAGTTTTCTCAATCTATGTTTTGTCTTCTTATGTTTATTAAATCATACACATGTCTCACTAATCTAGCAATAGAGAAAAGGAATAGTACAGGAAATGTTTGGTTACACCTTGTGCTCAATCTTTATTGCTGAAAATGTTTTCTTCAGAATTGATCATGAACATGAATTCTTAATTGCTCATGTTTTCATTAATTCTATGAATATGAATGTTATGTAGAAATTCTTCACTTCTTCTAAATAATATTCTCGCTGTTTCTCCATACCAGTTGGTTGAAAGATTCTTAATTGCCTTTCATACCCTGGTTACATCACACATACATCACAGATTCAAAGAATTGTTTTCTCAGACACTTATCTGGCTCTGCAGCATCACTATTGTATCACAGACATATTGAGCAAGTCAATCATCACTGACTCCATGCCCAATGGCCTAGAACACCCTGGTAAACATATATATATCTTGACTGAAATCATCATCCGACAAATTTCAAAACAAAACCTTGAGCATCATAACTATCCTAAAACATTATACAAACAAAGTTAAATCATAAAGAGAGAGCCCTCTCTAGTCATAAGTAGGCTAGAACTTGTGACCCAAAGATTGGTTAGTGGTTACCTCGGCCGTATTCCCTTGGGAGTCAAATGGAACAACCTGAGTGATAACATAATTGGCGACTCCACTGGGGACCAGAGCGTATTTGTCAACTGCTATCTGTTTTAGACAATAGTTCCAAAAACTTCAACAGTTCCTTAAAACAAAAAATAAAATTATAAAATAGTCTCAAAAAACACCAAAAGCAAGTTCAGAAGCTGGCTCCTAAAAAGAAAACTAGGCACACCAGGTCAAATCCTGACCCAAACCCTCCTCCTATTTTCGATAAACCGAATTTGATTCCTAAGATTCTTAAGAGCCAAAAGGAACCAGAACAATCTCCTGAGTCTAGCCCTGAAACAGTTCAGCAAAGTTTCATTCCAACCCCTGCAAAACCATCAGTCCACCTTCATACAACTCATTCTTCCCCCTCTTCATCATCCACTTCATAAAACATATTGTCTACGACCAACACACCAACTGTTGTTGCTGTCCCTATTGTTCCAGTTGTCCCACTCTTCCCACCAAATATGGCTAATCTTTATGCACCCCTACAGTGACCTGGAAATCCTGGGGCCATGCCTCAGGACTACCAAGGCAAAATTACTTATTTTGATGGAACTAGTACATACACTGCCTTACAGCATACTAAGAAAATGCAAGACTACTTTGAGAACTATGAGATAGATGATGATGATGTAAGGATGAAAATCTTTGTCCAAAGCTTAACAGGTGAAGTAAGAACCTGGTTCAGGGCATTGGCTGCACATTCTATAGCTGATTCAGGTGCCCTTTATCAGTCCTTCCTCAACAGATGGGAAAAGAAGAAAGACCCTCTGCACATTTTATCTGAATATGATACCATAAAAAGAGGCCCACAAGAAGCTGTGTTGGACTATTGCACTAGATTCAACACTATTTATAATTCCATTCCTCAAAATCTTAGGCCTCCACCTGATTTAGCATTGATTAAATTCCCTGATGGATTTGATGCTGATATGGCATATCAGCTAAGAGAAAGAGCCCCTGCAACTCTAGCAGACATGCAAGACATAGCTGTGAGTGTAGAGGCAAATCTAATTGCCAAACGAAACCGGGCGAGAACTGAAAGGAGAACTACTTTCAAAGAAGAACCCTCATCATTTGAGCAAAAGCTAGATGCAATCTTCAAAGGCATGGACAGACTCGGAGACATAGTGGAAACCATAGAAAGAAAATCATCATGGGAAGGTCAAACAAGCAATATTAGAAACCCAAACTTCAGAAAAAATCAAAGTCCTAATGTTGGTAGGACTGATCCTGACCAGCATATCAGACCTCCTTTTCAAGAAAACTATGCCGAGGCTTCCACATCTAGTGAACCTAATGAAGACCCTCACATTAACTTAATGGGCTTGGACACTGAACACCGAGTCTTATTAACATAAGAAGATCAAGAGGTTTTTAATGACAACCAATACCACACTAAGTCAGGAGAATCATTTGATTTCAAAGAAGGTTATGATGCGACCGTGTATGAAGTACAAAAACAATATAAACTAAGAACCAGAACCATAGATGTACCTGAACCTCCTAGACCAAAGGAAAATAAGCAACCAAAAAAGATCAATGATAAAACTACCTTCCCTCAATCAGCTACCAGCTCAAACCTACCTACCATAGAGGTCACTATAGAAGATATTTCATAGCAACAGTCCTTGGAAAAACAACAAATTCCACCCCATCCTTCAAAGACTAGGACAGATACTCCCCCAGGAAACAAACATGGCACAAGTTTTGTTCAAAATCAAGCCGATTATGAACAAAGGACCCCTGATAATACAACTGAAAGGGAAAAATCTGTTGCGCTAAATGCCAAATTTCAGATGGAAAAACCTTTTAACTTGGAAACAGAAATAAGTAAGCTAAAGATATCAGTTCCTCTTTTGGAATTAGCCAAACATGACATTTATAGACAGCAGATCAATAGATCACTCCAAGTATCAGACAATAAAGATGCTGTGAATGTCCTAGATGACCAACCAGAGTTGCTGTTCGGACCTGAGGTTAATGGAAAAACAGAGAATGGAGGGGTACCACCCTTTTATGTCAGTCTGAACATTCATGACAAGGTCCTACATAATGCAATGTTTGATTCTGGGGCCTCACACAACTTAATGCCCAAATCTGTAATGGAAAAACTTGACTTAGACATCACAAGACCCTACAAGGATCTATTCTCATTTGATTCAAGCCAAGTCAGGTGCTTAGGCCTGATTAAAGACTTATGTGTCTCCCTGGTCCAATATCCAACCAAAACTATCTTAATGGATGTAGTGGTAGCTGACATACCCCCCAAGTATGGCATGCTCTTGTCCAGATCCTGGGGGGCCAAACTTCAAGGATCTCTGCAATTAGATATGTCCTATGCAACTATTTCAGCCTTTGGGCAGCCAAAGAGATTGTACCAGGAAACTTTGATGAAATATGTGGTAAGCAGTCAAGACAAGCCCCAAAACTTTCCAATCTATTCCATACACTCAGACATGGATTCATTCATTCTCTACAATGCTGACATATGTCACAAAGCTTATTCTGAACTATTAATGACAATAGAGACCAAGGAAATAGATGAACAATGTACCTTCAAAGACCAAGGGACCATGGTGATGGCTGATAACAAGACAGAAGGAAATGATGTGCCTAATAACTTGCAAGAAACAAATCTGCCCATGATCCAACTCACTAAAAATTTCAATCCGCATCTTGATCATGAAACCTTATGGTATCTAGAATTTGATGGCTCTGTAAACAAGCTAGGAACTGGGGCAGGAGTGTGGATCCACAATATGCACAATGACCAAGCTGAGGGCCATGCATACAGGCTAAACTTTATATGCACAAACAATATGGCTGAATATGAAGCCCTTCTGTTAGGATTGAAACTCCTAAAAAATCTAGGTGCAAACAAAGTCTCAATTTTAGGAGATTCAGATCTGGTCATACAACAGATGAAAGGAAACTTTACCACAAATGATCTGAGGTTAAGAGCATATAAGGGGGCAGCTATTCAAATACTTGAGAGCTTCTCACAATCACAATTGACTAAAATTTCCAGAGAACTCAATCTACATGCTCACAGCTTGGCAACCTTTGCCAGCACTTGTAAATTTCCTTTCAAAACCAATCATACATTTACAGCTGAAATCAAACACAGACCTTCAGTTCCGGATAACATAAAAAATTGGAAAGTCTTTGAGAGTAACAAACAAATAAAAAACTTTCTCACTTTAAAGGAAGAATTTTCGGGCATGAACATTGACACTAGTACTAGAGATGATCAACCACAAATATGCACAGTTACACAGAACATATCAGCTGAAACAGCTGATCTGGTTTTACATCCGACCACCTTTGACAGTGAAACTATACGGGAGTTGAAACAATCAGAAAACGCAGAGGAAATGGCTGAAGCAGAAGATGAGGTAATTGAGCTAAAGGATAATTTTCTGCCCATAGGTCTAACCCCTTTGGAGGATCTGTTTGACTCAAATGATATCTCAAGAAAACCAAAAATCCAACCACTGAATGCTGAAATAGAGGATTGTAACATTGGGACCCCTGAAAAACCAAAAATGGTCAAGTTAGCCAAAGCATTACCACCTGAACAGAAACTGAAATACATTGAGTTATTTAAAGAATTTCAAGATGTCTTTGCCTGGAGCTATGAGGACCTTAAGTCTTATGATACATCAGTCATCCAGCACACAATACCATTAAAAGAAAATCAGAAGCCTTTTAAACAGAAACTCAGGAGAATCAATCGAGTCCTCCTCCCCCTCATTGAAAAAGAAGTCAAACATATGTATGAAGCAGGGATCATTGCCCCAATCAGATTCTCAGAATGGATTTCAAACCTAGTACCTACTGGGAAAAAGACAGGAGAAATCAGATTGTGTGTTGACCTAAGAAATTTGAACAAAGTCTCTCTCAAGGACCATTACCCCTTACCAAAAATGGATCATATCTTGCAAAGGGTGGTGGGAGCCTCAAGGATCTCCTTACTAGATGGTTTCTCAGGATTCAATCAGATTCTAGTGCACCCGGATGACCAAGACTAAACTGCCTTCACAACACCTTGGGGAACATTCAAATATGTCAAGATGCCTTTTGGGCTTAAAAATGCAGGGGCCACATTCCAAAGAGCAATGGATATTGCCTTTGCCAAGGAACTTCATGATTTCCTAGTTGTCTACCTTGATGATCTCACTGCTTTTTCAAAATCAGATCAAGAACACTTAGAACACTTGAGGCAGGTTTTCACAATTTGTAGAAAATATGGCATATCTTTGAACCCAAAGAAATCACTGTTTGGATTGGAGGAAGGCAAACTCCTGGGGCACATAATCTCAAAAGATGGTATTAGGATTTATCCTGACAGAATTCAAGCTATCCTACAAGTACCTCATCCAAGAAACATCAAAGAACTACAAAGCTTTCTAGGAAAGATCAACTTCTTGAGGAGATTCATTCCAAATCTGGCTGAACTCATTAGATTGCTAAACAACATGCTGAAAAAGGATTCCAAGGTCAAATGGACTATGGAGGCTAGACAAGCCTTTGAGGATATCAAAAGGGCATTGACAAACACACCAGTACTAACAAGCCCTAGATTTGATCAAGATTTTATTATTTTTTCTTTTGCATCTGAACATACAATTGCTGCTGTTTTACTAAAAAAAGATGACCAAGGCTGTGAGAAATCCATTGCATTTTTCAGCAGAGCACTTAGGGATGCTCCCCTGAAATATCAGATAATGGAAAAACAAGCTTATGCATTGGTAAAAGCCATTAAGGAATTCAGAATCTACATCTTGTACTCTCATATAATTGCTTACGTTCCTAATGCAGTGGTCAAAGACATTCTAACCCAAGAGGGACTTGAAGGCAAGAGAGGCAAGTGGATTGCTAACATCCTAGAATATGACATTGAGATCAAACCAACCAAACTGATAAAAGGACAAGGCCTAGCCAAACTAATGACTGAAACGAATTTCCAAGCCCTTGACATTAATGAACTGGACGACGAACAGGAGATGGCGACTCCACAGATCAACCAAGCCTTTATGCAATCCCCATGGTATGTTGATATATGTTTTATATTACTAAACCTGCAGGCTCCTCCAGGGTTGTCCAGAACCAAGAAAAGATTCTTGAAAATGAACGCATCAAAGTTTTGTATTATTGACAATGTTTTGTTTTGGAGAAATCATGAGGGAATATTACTGAATTGCTTAACAATAGAAGAAACTGATGATGTCCTCAAAGAATTTCATGCAGGTGATTGTGGAGGACACTTATACTGGAAGTCCACAGCTGATAAAATCCCAAGGGCTAGATTTTATTGGCCCTCCTTGTTTGCTGATGTAAAGAAGTTTGCGATGTCTTGTCACAAATGTCAAATTTTTGAAGGAAAAAGAAAGCTGCTGCCTTTACCCCTCAAACCAGTTTCAACTGAGAGACCATTCCAGCAATGGGGTTTAGACTTCATTGGTGAAATTCACCCTCCATCTTCCGGCCATCATAGGTGGATCCTCACTGCCACAGACTATTTTACCAAATGGATAGAAGCCATCCCTTGCAGGCAGGCCAATGACTCCATTATTATACAATTCCTAGAAACCCACATCTTGTCCAGGTTTGGCTGTCCAAACAAAATCATTACAGACAATGTTGCTGCTTTCAAGTCCAAGAAAATGATCAACTTTTGTCACAAGTACCACATGACCCTAGGTCATTCCACTGCCTATTATCCTCAAGGTAATGGCCTAGCTGAATCTTCCAATAAAAGTCTCATCAACATCCTTAAAAAAGTTTTGGAAGAAAACAAAAAGAATTGGCATAAGAAGTTAGTAAATGCATTGTGGGCTGATAGACTGACCACTAAGAGATCAATTGGCATGAGCCCATATGAATTGGTCTATGGGCTAGGAGCAAAGTTCCCTGCATCTCTAGGGATTCCTGTGATCAAATTGCTGCAAGAGATACAAGCTGAGCCAAATGACATCCAAAGAAGAATTAATCAGACAATTCATTTACAACAAACAAGAGAAGAAGTCTATCAAAGAACCCAAGTACTGCAGGAAAAGCTCAAAAGAATATTTGACAAAAGAACCAAAGCTGAAGATTTCTTCATAGGAAACAAAGTGTTAAGATGGGATTCCAGAAGGGATGACAAAGGCAAACATGGCAAGTTTGATTTTTTATGAAAGGGACCCTATGTCATTTATGCCATACAAGGAAACAATACCTATTTTTTGAGAAGTTTGGATGGCTCAAAGACTGAGGAAGGCCCAGTTAATGGGAGAATGCTCAAGCATTATTTTGACCCCCTTGATTAAACACTGAGCAGGCATATATTGTACATAAATATGTGTATTTTCCAGTATTTCCAGTTACAGCAGATAAATAAGGCCCCAAGTGCAGCATATTTTGAGCAGACCAGCTTGCTACACTGTGTTCCTTTTTGGAAAAGTTTTGATTCTGGCATTTACAAAGCAAAGACAAACACAGAATACATATCAAGTGATGAGGAGAAACTTTGAGAAACAGGTAAAACAGAGTTGTAATTTCACAGCGAATCAGATCAGTGGGCACTGCCTACAAGTATCCAACATCTTGGTAAATACTCTCCAGCAACATAAAAATTCAGACTGCAGCAAGAAAGAAGAACTCAGGCAATCTAACCTTCTGTTCTTGGCTTTTCACCTGGAAAATCCATCCCCAAGTGGAGCCACTGTTAGCTTCCTATACCAATAGGTTTTCATCTCTCATGATTGACGGTGGAAGTGCCAAAAATGTTCACCTTCCATGCTGCTAAGGTTCCATTTTTGTGAAAGAGAGCAGACAATTAAAAAATGTAAAGAGGGTATGCCTTAAAAGAAAGATAAGAGGGCAAGAAAATGAATTGGTCGAAGAAAAAATAAAATAAATGAACCCCAAACAAAGACCATGAAAGTGGCTAGTCCAAATTGCCACTCCTACTTTGATGGGTGGTCCAACAGCTCAAGCTGGGCCTCACCATGTTTTAAATTGCATGTTCTAGACTAGGAAGTACCTGCTCAAACATTCAAGCTTGACAGATGACTAGGTGGATAGAGAAAGAAAGGAGCCCAACTGCTTAATCTGGGCCCTTGGAAGTCACAAGGGTAGACTTAGATAGGAGGGAAACAAAAAGAAAAGAGAATCATCAGGGTTTGCAAGGCCAAGTGCACCCATCCAAAGGAAGAAAAAATGTTAGGCATTATAGGCAGGGTAGGCAGTTGAAGGTTCCAGAGAGCAAGGTCTAAGCATGTCACTTGGAAAAAATCACAATGATGCCACCAGCAGGAGAAAGGAAAGAGCAGTGGCCTATGTGGCAAAGTACTAAATCATCACTAACTTCCCTCATCCCCTTCAAAGTTTCTTACTAACCTCCCCATGAGCACTGCAGGATCTGCCTGATCAGTCCTCCTTAAACTATTCATTTGTATAAATTTCATGTCAGAAGTGACTTCTCTCTTTGAAAAGAAGCCACATTTCTTGTGTAAAGATTCTTTTCATTTTGATCTACTTCCTAACTAAGTTTGATTCCCAAAAAATCTTAGTAGCTATCACTTTCCATTCACATTTCCCTCCAATACTAACTACTAACTGTATCTACACTGAAATCCCCTATGTTCCCCTTTTCCCCTACTATCATAACACCATGGTGTATAAAGCCCTAAGCAATGTAAAAATATTCCCCCTTTAGCATTATAGCTAAATAATACCTCTAAGGGAGACTTTAGTCCACCAAGGACTGTAGTCAACCATGTTTTGATAATTACTCTAACCCCTGGTTAGACTAATAGCTCACCCTTAACCCTCATTTACCCCATTTTCCAAAAAATACCCATGCAAAGCCCCCCTCCCCTTCTCAAACCCAACGTTCATCTGTTTTTCTAAGCCTAACAGTCCAACCCACATATCCGAAACCCGCAAAAACCCCTTAACCAAAGTTTAATACCCGAAATATTATAATGAATATTTTAATCAACCGGCGGGTCCCCCCAACATGCACGACGGGTCGGGGCGCCCGCCAGCCGTCCATCTCCCGCCCTCCTTCATCCAACGGTGGGCGGGTGTTTTGAAATCTGAACGTGCCTCCCTTTAACGTCCGGGGAGAGGGTGGTTTTTCCCTCGTACACGGGACACGTGGTAGGCGGCAGAGGTGTTCGGAGCCCCCCTCCCCGATACCGTCTTCTCCCAAAAGCAGTGCGGGGAGACCGCTTACCACTCGCCCGCTTACCACCTTCCCCGTCACGTCACTCCACGTCATCCTGACGTCATCCCCTCGGCCTCCGCCATTGCGCCTCGTGGCCCTCCACGTAACCTTGCCACCCCACACCGCCCGCCACCGTGTCCCGCCACACTGACCTCCAGCTCAGCGCCCACGTCATCCTCCGTACCCCGGGCCCACCATGACGTCATGCTGACGTCATCAGTGGAAAAGCGCAAATGACCCGCTTTTTCCAAAATTGTTGTTAAAAACGCGCCAAGGGGCTGTTTTATGTCATTTTCACGTGAAAATGACAGAGAGCCGTTGAGAGCTGTTCGCTGCGAAATTTGCCTGCAACCGACAAATTCAAGGCTCCGGACACCGAAACTCATCAATTCAGCTACATTGTGCATCCACTGTGCAACCCGAAGGTTTTCCGCACCGTTCATCTAGGTATTCACCACAAATCTCTTACTTTGCCCCTGTTCATGCCGTTTCACTGCAAATTCTCCATTAGAACACCTGGTTGTTCCCAAATTTAAGATTCCCTCTCAGTCAATTCTGGACCAAAGTAACCTGCATTGTCCCCTGCTCCAAAATTTGATGGTGAAACCATAATTCGCGGCCTTAAATTCTCAAATTATCATCTAAATCGCCCGGCATTGTTCCCTTTTGCCGGGTGCATATTTGAAAAAACGAATTTCACCAGTTGTAATCTTACCCCCTCCTCTGCAATTCACCTTCATTGATTCACAATCACTGTGAAATTACCCAAGCATAGCAGAGGCAAGCCTGCCTATTTCCCTTTAAAGAACATTTCTAGCATTATCTGCATTCAGTTGGTCACCTGAGCTTTGAGGGACCTGTCAAGCTATCTGCATTTACCTTGTTCTATTCAGCAATTACAAATGGCTGCCCCTGCACCCACAGCTCTCAATGTTGCCCCCATGAATCCACCAAATAAAGAGCTGGAGTCCCTGCCTCTTGCTGACAGGGACTACCTCATCGAAGACTTTGTGGGTGATAGGAATCATTTGCAGACCTTCAGGAAATTGATAGATGACTATTTGAATGGCAAGGATACATATGGGATATGGGAATCAAATCTTCCATATTACTTTCTCCCATCTGTTAACATTTTTCCAGAGATTATTCGCCTGTGTGATGAGAATTATGATGCAAATCACAGAGCTGTCAAGTCTCCATCTGGGAGCATCCTCTTTCACATTAATGCTGAGTCCATCAACCAGATGCTCAACTTCAAACAGACTCAGCTATTGTTTCCTTTCTCCATGAACTATCTGCTAGATACAGGTGCCAAGATGTCCACTGAGGACATTCAGAAGATCACCAAGACATTTATGAGGCCTGACTGCCAGCCCACAGGGCCACCTCCCTACTTGTATGTCTATTTTACTGATGTAGGCAAGCTTCTGCTGGACATGATTGCATATGTGTTGGGCTACAAAACCAGTGAGTATGTTGATGAAACAGTGCTGGTGTTTTTAGCTGCTTATAGCCCAGGCCAACCCCCTGCCCGCAAATATAATTTTGCCAAATTCATAGCCAACAAGATACATGACCAGCTGTTCAAAGTAGACAGGGAGGGCATTTTCAAATACTCATCATACATCTACCATTTGTTCATGTATTACCAGTCCGAGGCCTTTCAATGCTCCATCAAAAAGCTGGACTCTAAAGGGGAAAGAAGGTCTGTCATCTTTTGGACATCAGTTTATCACCAAGTCCAAGATTCACCATACTCATACTGTGAATTTGTCGATGAGTTTGTCTACCCAGTCTCTTGCTTGTTGATGAGGTCCCCTCCTCCCAGAGTGTCATTTGAAATACAGAAAACCCTGCAGCTCTCTAAAAATTATAAAATAGGTGATTGGTACCTATATCAAGATCATACAGTCATCAGAATTTATGGTTGTGAGCTCTGTCCATATAGGCTCCCAAAATATGTGCCAATGAGACTGTTTGCCTTGGAGTATTATAGGCAGCTCATTCACTCTGACCTCACCCACTTCCACAGTGCTAAAAAGAAGGCCCATCTCAAATTCAAGCACATCTTGGGCCCCTTCGTCATGAAAAAAAAAGAGGGATGGCAAGATGCTGATCAAATCCTCAAAGACAAGTACAAGCTATCAAAAAGCTTCTGGTGGGTCCCCTATGACCCTGAAGGCTTCATCACTGCTAGAAGGGTCAAGTACAGGCTGCTAGGATATGAGCATTGTAAATATCCCCATATTGAGAAGTTTGCCAATCAGCATGAGTGGCTGCAAGATACTTTAATTGAAAAATTAACTGAGGAAGAGATAATGCAAAAGAATGTCAAGGATTTGGAAAAGACTCTTTACTTGGATTCTGTGTAGCAGGTGATCTTCAAGCAACCACATCCAGTGGGAGAAGGGACCTCAGCCACAAGAACTGCACCAGCCACCCAGGCACCTTCCACAGCAGCATCAGGTACAGACAAGGGTAAAAGAATAATGGGTGTTGAAGAGGAAACACTAAAAGAACAGCCTGCCTCCTCAATTGGGCAGCAACAAGAGCAAACCCCTCCACCACAAACAGAGCCACCACCAGCACCAATTTTGTAGACTTCAGCACATGAGGAGAGGGGTAAGAAAAGAGAGAGAGAAGAGTCCACTCTTGTTAGTGGATCCTCCCAACAACCTGACGCCAAGAGGCAAAAGGTTGACTCCCCATCAGTAGAAGAAATAAGTGAAGAAGTCCTTGACAGTCCAAGGAAAGATGGGGAAGGAAGCCAGCAAACAGGTACAAGCTCCTTTCAGCAGGAGCAGAGATTGCAGCTTGGCTTGGAGGTGTCCTCCTCCACTCAGCAGAGCAAGAAGCCTACAAGCACTAAGGCTGCTTTCAAACAAATAAAGGCACAAAATGACTTGCTGAGAATTGAAGTGTACAAACAGTTTCTGAGCAACACCAGTCAAGCAAGAAAGGCTAATGTCTGTATATGACATTCAAGAGGAGAAGATGATCCTTAGTCACTTCAAACCTAAGGTGCCGCAGCCTCAATCAGTTGCAGATTATGTGAGGACAAGGGTGGAAGTCATGGCAAAGGACATTCACCCCATGGACCAAATAGAACTCCACAAGCAAACTGGAGAGATGGTCTATGCCACCTTGGTGGACAGGGCAACAATGGCCCATGAATTAAAAGAATCATTAAAGAATACCAACATTCAGTTGGATTTTGAAAGAATGTCCTTCACGGCCAAGGACAATAGAATTAAATCACTTGAGGACATCATCGTCGACCTAGGACACGATCCCAAGGACCCAAAGGGCGTGAGGGCCCTCATAAAGAAAAAAGAAGATGATCTTAATGCATTGAAGAAAAGGTTGAAGCTGCTGCCCACCGAGCACCCCCAAAAGCAGAATTACAGAAGGAAAAGGAGGAAGATGAGCAGCTTGAGTTAATAATGCAGCTTAACCAAAAGGTCCTTGATTTGGAAAAGGAGCTTGAGGGGGCACTACAAGATAAGCAGGGAGAATCTACATCCCAAGCTCCTCCAACTACTTCAACCACTGCAACAACTACAGAGGCAGCAGTAGCCCCTGTGACAACAACAACAACAACAACAGCCCCAGAATCAAAGTTAAACATGGAAGAGTTGACTAAGGCTATTAAAGAAATGGAGCTCCAGGCCACTGAGATTAAGCAGGCCAAGGAAAAATTGGCTGAGCTAGAGGCCAAATATGAGAAGTCAAAGATGACTATGGCAGAGCAAGGTAGGGAAATAAAGGCCCTCAAAGAGAAAATAAAGGCCTTGGAGAAGGAGCTCAAGCTAGAAACTGCCATGGCAGAAATAAAAAGAATTTTGTGGACCCGAATTGACCAATCCATTACTAGACAATGGAAGTCAATTAAAACTGTGCATGAACAAATGGATGGCCAAGCACAGATAGAGATTCAGAAGGCCAGAAGAGTGTTGGGAAACAGGCCTGAGCAGGCCAATAGATTGATAGATTTTTTGAACAAACAAACTAAGGAGGAACTGGCAGCCATCAACATTGTTAACCGAACAGAGGCTGTCCTTACAGCTAAAAAGGTGCTAACTCTCAGGAATTTTGTTCAAACTGTGGAGAGGAAATGCTATGAAATACAGGCTGAGGTAGATGAGTACAAGCTCAAAATGGGAGCACTGCAACAAAAGGGATTGCCCAGCCTACTGACCAGCACAGGAAAACTGCTCCCCCGTGAGCAATATGCCAACAGGATGTCAAGTTTCATTGAAAATCAAATCACTGCATCTGCCAGCACCTCTGAAGAAGCAGGGCCTCCAACAGGGCAGAGCCTATATAATAAACTTGAAAATCTATTTTTCATTGAAAATGAGGTAAATCATCTTTTTGAGGTTCCTCCTAATTTTTACAGGTATACAGAGGCAGATGAAACATTGGTGAAAATTCGAAGACACCAAATGCCCAAAGAGGATTGGTGGCAGGCAATGCTACAAATTTTGCCACAGTAGCCTCAGTTATTTGGTCCTCGTCAGCTCCAAGTCAGCAAAAGACAAAAAGCAGAAAAAAGACAGCATTTAAGGCAGCCGATAAGGATGAATCAGCATAAAGACAGCGACAGCAAGCCAAAAGACAGCAAATGCTCAAAAATTGGGCAGCACATCTTCAGCCGACTCCAACGGTCACAAAGTCAACATTCCCTGACCATTTTGGACAGCTAAGGCACTAAGGAGTTACTACAACATTTACTTTCTCAGCTACAACGCTCCAGGAGTTGGCACGACATTAATGAAACATTTACTCATCAGCTAGATATTTTCTTATGTAAATTATGTATATATACCTCCCCTGGCAGCGTATTAGGGGTTGGTGATTTTACTCTGAGGCAAATGTATTGTATACTTTCAGATTATCTATACAAAAAGGCTGGAAAAGCTCAGTGGTTTCCTGAATGTTTGATGTCCCGATGATGTTATGCTTGCTGTTGCAGAATTCCTATGTTGTTTGACGGAACAATAAGTTTTCTCAATCTATGTTTTGTCTTCTTATGTTTATTAAATCATACACATGTCTCACTAATCTAGCAATAGAGAAAAGGAATAGTACAGGAAATGTTTGGTTACACCTTGTGCTCAATCTTTATTGCTGAAAATGTTTTCTTCAGAATTGATCATGAACATGAATGCTTAATTGCTCATGTTTTCATTAATTCTATGAATATGAATGTTATGTACAAATTCTTCACTGCTTCTAAATAATATTCTCACTGTTTCTCCATACCAGTTGGTTGAAAGATTCTTAATTGCCTTTCGTACCCTAGTTACATCACACATACATCATAGATTCAAAGAATTGTTTTCTCATACACTTATCTGGCTCTGCAACATCACTATTGTATCACAGACATATTGAGCAAGTCAATCATCACTGACTCCATGCCCAATGGCCTAGAACACCCTGGTAAACATATATATATCTTGACTGAAATCATCATCCGACAAATTTCAAAACAAAACCTTGAGCATCATAACTAGCTTAAAACATTATACAAACAAAGTTAAATCATAAAGAGAGAGCCCTCTCTGGTCATAAGTAGGCTAGAACTTGTGACCCAAAGATTGGTTAGTGGTTACCTCGGCCGTATTCCCTTGGGAGTCAAAGGGAACAACCTGAGTGATAACAGAACCCATTCACTACTGCTTATCCTCTGTTCAGCCTATAATCTGAAGCATTCCCGTTACCTGCTATCGATTGCAGCCATTGCATTTTACCATAAACCCTGCAACCGAGCTACTTCCCTCTGTTAAAATCCTCATATGCAATTGCATCCTCAGTTGAAATTTAAAACAGAGAAATGAATGGGAAAACTACTAAGGGTAGAGCCAGAAGGACCGAAATATCCAGAAGGTTACCCTCAAGCCAAGGATTTACTGAAGAAAGCCAAATGGTTATGGTTCATTCAAAAGTTTAAAGGCTATAACAAAGAAGTAACCAAGGCTTTTGCACGGTCGTTCGATGGTCAAAAAGTGGAGATTGGAGATTTGAAGCTCACGGTGGCCGAAACAACAGTAGCAGTTGCCACAGGCTTACCTCAAGAAGGTGAGAGATGGTTCAAAAATAAAAGCTTGGATGAACAGGCATGGAGAATTATGCTAAGAAACCCAGGTATGCACACCACCGTGTTTACTAAAGGAATTCTTGTTCATGCATTGAAGGAAGAATGGGCTAGTCTGCTGTTAGTTATCCACAAATTTGTCACTTGTGAAGGACGCTTTGGTTCGATGTATATGTACCATGCTAGACTGTTGATGAATTTCTTAGAGAATCAGACTCTTAATTTTCCTTATTTCTTACTGTTGAGTTTGAAGAAGATAAGTATTATAGTCCAAAAACACATAGGCAATATAGACCCTCATCTATACCATCATGGACTTACAAAAATTCTTATTGAAGACCAACTAAAGAAAAACAAAGATACATGGGAACAATTCTTGATAAGAAACTACTTCCAAGAGCCATCTGAGGCCTCTGAAAGTAGTACACCAAAGACACCAAGAAAATGTAGGAAAAGAGAAAAGAGCACCATAGTCCAAGACTCCCCTACTACAGAAACTCAAGAAATTGGTCAAAAAGAAGAAGGAGACAGAACTAAAGACAAGAAATAGAAGAAAGAAAAAGGCAAAAGGACCATCCAAGAAGTCTACCAATCACCTGAGCCATCCATAGAGGAGGATTATCAACCACTGTCAGAAAGATTAGTACATCTTCAGGCTGCTGCTATAGAAAAGAAAAAGACAAAAGGAAAACAGAGTATACAAGAAAAGAGTACTAGTCCACCATACTTAAGGAGAAGCACAAGATTAAGAGGAAAAGGGAGTAACACAAATTAAACGGCCCCACTTCATTGACTTGGGTGGAGAGACACTTGAGAAAACTCCAGCTGACCGTAGTCCACCTCGTCCTCAGCCAAGCATTGAAACCAATCCTCCACATGATGAAAGCCCTTCTCGGCCAGAGCTAGAGAGCAGTCCTCCTCCTCCACCAGATTTTGAACTCAGTCCAAGAAAGACACATGAAGTAGATCCCAATCAACAAGAAGTATATGACTACTTCGAATCATTAGAAAAATAAGCTGCAAGTCCAAGTACCACTCTGCCACTAGATGCACAAGTTCAGTCCTTAAAACACGCGGTATTTGAATTAGAGGTCCTAAACAGGCATATCAAGCAGGAAAATGAAGTACTCAAAGAGAAGAGCAAAGTAGATAAAATTATTCATGATAACACTATGCTCCATTTAGGACTATGGCAAAAGAAAAACAAGAAACTGAAGAAAAAGTGCAAAAATTTGAGCAGAGCATTGATCAATCTCAAGTTCAGATGTCTAATAAGGAAACCAAGAATGGTGGTAGCACCAAAGAAGAAGAAAAGAGGGCTAGATGTCCTAGCAGAAGCATCAAAACATATGGATTAGAGAGGAGTGACTAAATTTTGGTTGCATGAGGACATGCAACACCTTCACAGTGGGGGTATGTTGAGTCCCAAACCTGCACTTCCCTATATACCCTTTCAGCCTTCTTTTTCCATTTACTTCATCCACCAAGCTGTCAAATCGTTGCATATTAGCCTAAAAAGAACTTATGAAATGGTTTCCTAACTATGTTTATGACTGTTGTTTGATTTAGATTTTTGTTCAAACAGCTACGGAAACTTGTCACTTTCCACAACCAGCTCAAGTTTCTGCAGCCATTTTGTTAAAAGCTATGCTACAGGTGTCCAATGGAGAAACCAGCCACATGGGTAAGCTGCAAGTGATGTGTACATGGAGTGTGTCCCCTCAATTCAGCCAAATCACTCATAAACGGACGTGGTCAACGACGGTCAAAGGAAGGGCCAAATGAGGATTTTTGCGGTGGCACGGTTCTATTTTGCCCAGGTGAAGGTTTGCGTGGCACGATCCTTAGTTTCCGGAGGTACTGGCACACCTATAGAGCAGCCCGTGAACTGAATTGAGCAGCCACCTCTCCATGGATTCAACTGTCATGATGACCATCACGCTAGATCTCGGGTCAAGGAGATTTACGTGTCTCTTGGCAGCATAAAATCTAGGAATTAGTTGCAACACCTTTACTTATAAATAACGCGTTGATATATGCTGGATAGTTACTTTTTGAAATGTAATTTTGACTGTTGTCATCAATCCACTGTATTGTGTTTCACTTTGTTGTATTACTACACTTTAAATACATGAGAAGACAACTTTCCTGAATCTGATTTGTGACTAAGTGATTGACTAGCCGAGGTTGCAGAGGGCCCCTGTACACCAAAGCTTTGTATAGTTTCTTACTTGCTTTCATTTAGTGTTTTTAAATCATTGCTTGTATATATATATTGTGCTGTTCTGATTTCATTGCTGTCCATATTTCCTTTATGTTTTCTTTTATAACTGTTAGCTGATCAGTGCTTCTTTTACAGGTTTTTTGTAGGTAGCCCGGGCAGATTTACATATTTTTGATAACTACTGACATGAGATAATCTTGTCCTTTCTGCTGATTTTCATTTCCTGAGTTTAATTCCAGCACTGTCATTTTTCAAGTTGTGTTTTGCTTATTTACTTTTCTGCTACTTAGACATCATAATACTTATCTGTTTATGATTTCCTTTCTATAGTCAAGTGACTCTATTAGTAAGGAATCAAAATATTACTTATTGTAGTATGCTTTAGTTTGCTTTCATGCAAGTTAGAGATTGAATTACTTATGTCATTTTCAAGAGTTGAAATATGAATGAGTAGTTAAATCTTAGTTTCCTTTTATGCAATTTAGATATCATATTACTCAGCTTGTTTATGATTACTTCCTATAAACGGAGTGAGTTGAAAGGTGAAGGGTCAGAACGGGGGTTGAAGTACTGTGATTTAGTTTGCTTTGCTTTCAGTCTTTGAGTTGCTTTAAGTTGAGTTTTTACTTTCTTTTTCATACAGCAGTAAGGATATTGGGCCATTGTCACTAGTTCACTGTTTTGGTACATTTACTTCCTTTTGAGAATTGATTTCATTACAGTCAGTTTGGAACTTTCTTTTTGAAAACTTTTAAGTTTGAAAAATCACTGTATAAATCACCATTACCATCCATACTTAACTTTCAATTTTTCCATCACACACTAGGGAATCCATATAAGATAAACCCAAAAACAAACTTAAAAAAAAAACTCAAAAACGACAAAAGACTAAGAAAATGGTTATCTTGTACATATAGTACACCTCACTTCATCAGTTTGCGAATTTCGGATTGAGATTTTAATTATCAATTTAGAACACACTAAATTGACCAAACACCCGCCTGCCCACCCGCCCACCCGCCTGCCCTCCCGACGCCGACTCACCCGCCCGTGGGGTTGTCCTGTCGCCTACAGGTTCGCCCGCCGGCTCGCCCACCTGCGGGGTTGCCCACCTGCGGGGTTGCCTGCCCACCCACTCGCCTGCCCGCCCGCCCACCCGCCCACCTGTGGGGTTGCACGCCCACCCAGCACCCGCCCGCCCGCCTGCCGACCCAGCGCCAACCCGCCTGGCCGTCCACCCGGCGCCAACCCGCCTGCTCGCCCGCCCGACGCTCGCCCATGGGATTGCCCGCCCGCCCACCTTCCCACCCAGCGCCCACCCACCCGCTCGCCCGCCCGGCGCCCATCGACCCGCCCGCCCACCCACCCGCTTGTCTGCCCGGTGCCCACCCACACGCCTGCCCACCCACCCATCCGCCCACCCGCCCACCCTCCCGGTACCCGCTAGGGGTGGCCGGGAGATTCCAAAAATCACCCAGCTACCCCCGGGGGGCGGGCAGGCCGCCGGGGTGGCGCGGTGTGGAGCTGCCGCAACCCCACCCTGCGCCACCATGGCGACCTGCCCGTCTGCCCGCGGAGGTTGGGTGATTCTCAGAATTGCCCGCCACTCCGTAGATGGACAGGGTGGTGTTGGGGGGCTTCTACCATTTCTCCTGATATTGATCTCGTTCTCCGTCTTAAATCTATCCCTCAAGGGGGACTCTAAGGGGTAGATTGAAGACGAAGAAGGAGATCAATATCAGGAGAAATGGTAGAAGTTGTTGCTGTAGCCCCCCTCATGCCACCCTGCCCGACAGGCTGCTTGGGTAGCGCACGGGGAAGGCTGTGGTAGCCCCCTGTACAACCTTGGCGGCCTCCACGTGGGCGGGCGGTCTGCCGGGGTGGCGCGAGGGGAGGCTGTGGCAAAAACTCTTACCATTTCTCACCCCATTGATCTCCTTCTTCGTCTTCAATCTACCCCTCAGCCTCCCCCTAAGTGGAAGAATTGACTTTCTATTCATAGTGGAAGAATTCCCGCTATATTCATCAATATGAATAGAGTTGTTACGTGATGAAGATGTTGATGCTGTATAAATCAAAACTATCAGGACAATCCATCCCTTTCAGATAGAAGATGTTGAATGATACAAAAGGAGAGTATCCTAAAGATATTATATAGCTTAGAGAATGAAATTTTCCCTCCAAAAATTTTCGCGAGAATATTTCCCTCCAAAAAGTTTCCCGAAAATATTTCCCTCCAAAAAGTTTGTTAGGTTTATTTCCCTTCATTATTTTATTCTACAATTTATTGAAAAATGTAAACTAAATGTTTTTATGAAATAAATCATTAAAGTTAAAATTGTAAACTACAACTTCTACATTAATTATTTTATTAGTTAAAGTATATAATATTTACTAAAAAATTGAATGTTTTTTTTTTAATTTTTGTAATACATTCTAAAACAAATTAATCCCACATCCAGCCCGCTATAAAACAATTCCATAATATTCGCTTTATTATATTTTCCGTCGTTGCCATAAAAAATTAACATGTTAAATTTTTTTAAAACAAATTATCCCACATTAACCGTACGGTAAAACATCTCTGTAATTTCACCTATATACTAAATTCCATTATCACTATTACTCACATCACATCAAGGTTTTCTGATGTTCGTTGAAAGACTTGTGAATTTGTAGAGCAGTTACATTGCTATCAACAACATATTCAATGAAGAATTCTCGCAAATTGAAAGCTTAGTTAAATTTTTTTCTTGAAAATTTTCATATTAA
Source organism: Pinus tabuliformis (assembly GCA_031772625.1). Classification (NCBI taxonomy): domain Eukaryota; kingdom Viridiplantae; phylum Streptophyta; class Pinopsida; order Pinales; family Pinaceae; genus Pinus; species Pinus tabuliformis. Next base: position 1,702,726,417 of record CM062817.1, on the reverse strand, counting down.
ATTAGTTTAAAGTAGTTTTTTTTTTTTTTTTAAATAATTTTTGTGAGTCAAATTAACCAATACATCCGTCATGAGCATGGTGGGCCTGAAAAAACTCACAATGAGAGCCCACCCTGCGGCACCACGGCGGCTCGCCCGCCCGCCTGGCGGGTTGTTGGGCGATTCCGAGAATCGCCCAAAAGCCACCTTGGGCGAGTGAGTGGGCTGCCGGGGTGGTGCAGGGTGGGTGCCGTAGCCCCACCCCAAAAGCCACCTTGGGCGAGTGAGTGGGCCACCGGGGTGGCGCAGGGTGGGTGCCGCATCCCCACCCTACGCCACCCCAGAGGCCTGCTCGCCGGGGTGGCTGGGGGTGGGCGCCGCAGCCCCACCTCGAGCCACCTCTGTGGCGGGTAGGCGCCGGGCGGGAAGGCGAGTGGGCGGGCTGGCAACCTTGTGGGCGAGCGGGTGGATGGGAGGGCGTGCAACCCCGCGGGTAGGCGTCGGGCGGGAGAACGGGTTGGTGGGCACCAGGTGGACCAGCAAGCATCCTCGCGGGTGGGCAAGCGGGTTGGGGGGGGGGGGTGGAGGGGGGCGAGTGGGCGGGTAGAGGCCGCGCGGGTGCGCAGGAGGGCGGGTGGGTGCGTCGGCGGGAGGGTAGGCTGGTGGTCGGGAGGGTGGGTGGGAGGGCGCATGGGTGGGCGGTGTGGGCGGCATGGCGCGCGGGCAGGTGGGCAAGAGGGCGGGTGGGTGTCAGGTACAAGGGCAGGTGGGCAGCCGGGTGGGCGCGCGGGCAGGAGGGTGGGTGGGTGGGCAAGTGGGCACTAGGTAGGAGGGTGGGTGGGCAGGCGGGAGGGCAGGTGGGTGGGAGGGCACGCGGGCGGGCGGGCGAGAGGGCAGGTGGGTGGGCGGGTGAGTGCCGGGCGGGCGAGCGGGTGAATGGGTGGGCGAGCGGGTGGGTGGGTGGGTTAGTGGGTGGGGCTGCAGTGCCCTCCTCGCGCCACCCCAGGGCCAGCCCACCGGCCGCGGGGGTGGCGCGGGGTGGGCACCGCAGCCCTACTTCGCGCCACCTCGGCAACCCGCTTGCCTGGCCACGGGGGTTGGGCGATTCCTGGAATCGCCCAACCCCCGCGACCGGGTGCGCAGGCCACCGGGGTGGGTGTCGCAGCCCCACCCCGTGCCACTTTGGCAGCCCGTCCGCCTGGCCGCGGGGGGTGGGTGGTTCCTAGAATAATCACCCAACCCCTGCAGCCAGGCGGTCGGGCCGCCGAGTGGCATGGGGTGGGGTTGCGACACTCACCCCACGCCACCCCAGAATAATCGCCCAACCCCCGCGGTCGGGCGGGCGGCCCACCAAGTGGCACGGGGTGGGGCTACGTCGCTCACCCACGCCACCCCGGCTGCGGGTGTAAGGACCAGTAGTTCGTGTGACGGGCATGACGCACATCACCGAGGACAGATAGGCGAGCTAAGGCAAACGACAAAGGAGTGCGATGAAAAATTCACATGGGAGATGGATTGTTGGTGAGTTTATACGTGTGGGCAAGCTGAATGAGCTACCCATGGGCCGACCAAGGAAGTGTTGCAAGTGGGTGAACGATGAGGGGTGGTCTTGTGGGATGGGCAGGCCGACCCGCGAGTTGAACGAGTTTTGCAACCGGAGGCGAAGTCCGCTGGGTGAGTTGAACCAGTCGGCCGGGTGGCATGACTCTTCCACCCACCATATGAATACTTGGTGCGAGTTGGGGAGAAGCACACAATCAACACATCCAATCATCAAGTTCTAGCATCATAAAGATGTGCGAAGGAGGTGCAGGTCGTAGTGTGGAGGAGTAGGCGTAGAAAGCGCAGAACCGCAGGTTTGGATGCACTCGCTTGCCGGGCAAGACCACATGAAGGTCGCACGGAGTTGGTGAACAAGTTGGAGCTGGTTCGCACGAAGGCACCCGCGGTTGGTTGGACGAGTTCGGTAGGCAGGCTGCACAAAGGCGCGTCCGCCGGTGAACAAGTCGGTTGGTATCATGGGTGGAGGGCCGCACGAAGGCGCGCATGCCCATCGGTTGAAGGCAGGGTGGAGGGCTACACGAGGTGCTCGCCTGTCGGTTGAATGTGTGGGTGGTGGGTTGCATGAAGGCACCCGCCTTCCGGTTGGTAAACACGGGTGGAGGGTGCACGAAGGCGCCCGCCCGACGGTGAACTCAGGTGGAGGGCTGCATGAAGGCAAAGCTTATCGACCAGTCATTGGTTATTAGGACACTATCTGATATTATATTGGATTTTTCAAGAAGGCTAGAGGAGGTTGAGGATGATGATGACGAGGAGGTTTATTGAGACCGAATGTCCATGAGGAAAATCGGGTTGCATATCTGCAGAGGATAGAGATAGAGGATCCTGACAGATGGATTGAGCTTATTAGTGAGGGTGAGCCTTCAGGCTCTACTCCCTCTACATCTTCTTAGATGACATAGAAGATGGGGCTCATTGTTAGCTGCTCATCGCAGTGAGTCGTCAAAACAGGTTCAGCAGGTATAACTAATGGTGCAGGAATGGTTTGGCATTAGCATCATGACATGTTGCAGATGGGATGGAGTTTCCATGGACCTGAGCATGGGTGAGATTCTTGGTGAGTCAAGGATGTGGCAGAGTCTGGGGAAAGACTAGTGTAGACATAAGGATGGGCATTCTTATGATTTGAGCGTGACAGTTGGACTGATCACCTGACTAGTTCGAGTCATGAGGGCTAGCAGTGTACTAGAAAGATGTTGGAATTATGTTGGAGTATCTGACGATAGTTCACAGGATGGGACGATACATGGTGGAGACAGTTGTTTTACATATGTTGCAGGGATGATTGCAGTATATGGATTGATCAATATCTTGGACCAAGAATGAGACGATTGTCTTGATGATCTTGGTGGCAGAAGGTTACCAGGGTGGTATATTATCGAGGATGACAATGACTTCAAGTGGAGGAGGATGTAAGGACCTGTAGTCCATGCGACGGGCAGGACGCACATCATCGAGCGAAGATAGGCGAGCTGAGGCAAACGACGAAGGCGTGCGATGAAAAATGCATGTGGGAGATGGTTTGTTGGTGAGTTTATATGCATGGGCAAGTTGAACGAGCTACCCACGGATCGACCAAGGAAGTGTTGCAAGTGGGCAAACGATGAGGGGCAGTCCTGTGTGATGGGCGGGCCAACCCGCGAGTTAAATGAGTTTTGCAACCGAAGGCGAAGTCGGTTGGGCGAGTTGAATGAGTCGGCTGGGTGGTACGACTCGCCCACCCACCATATGAATACTTGGTGCGAGTTGGGGAGAAGCATGCAATCAACGCATTCGATCATCAAGTTCGAGCATCACGAAGAGGTGCGAAGGAGGTGCAAGTCATAGTGTGGAGGAGCAGGCCTAGAAGGCGCAGAACCACAGATTTGGATGCGCCCGCCCACTGGGAAAGACCACACGAAGGCACCCGCGGTTGGTTGGACAAGTTCGGTAGGCAGGCCGCATGAAGGCGCGCCCGCCGGGTGAACAAATCGGTTGGTATCACGGGTGGAGGGCCGCATGAAGGTGCGCCCGCTCGCAGTTGGTGATACGGGTGGATTGTAAGAGGGACCACCGTGAAAGGCATGCACAATGTGGGCAGTTCGTGGGCAAGACACGAAGTTTGAAATTTTTTTAAGTATAAAACTTGGGGTTACCAAGGTATACTTGTATTTTTATGAAAGTTGAAAATATAGTGAAATCAGGCAGACTCTTATTCAGGGAGTTGCCCCTCCTTTTATACTGTTGCAATTATGTTGTTTATATATAATTGTTGTGGATAATGAATGTGTATGGGTGTTCATTAGTATAAAGGCTAATAATAATACATGGTGAAGAAAAATAAACTAAGTATCGAATGTTAAGGTGTAGTCCATGACCATAAGTATTGGTGAAAAGAAAGTGTTCGGTGGTGCCGCACCTCGCTATAAGCGGTTGAAAGACTACCGCAGGTGTAGGGGCGTGACAGTGGGGGTTAGGCTGCCCACCCGCCCACCCACCCACCTGCCCACCTGACTGTCCTCCCGCTGGTGCACTCTCTTACCCACCTGCCCGCTCACCCGCCCTCCCACCCGGCGCCCACTCGACCGCCCACCCGCTCGCCCACCCTCCCCGTCACTCGCTCGCTCTCCCACTCGCCCTCTCGGCTACCTGCCCGCCCACCTGTCCTCCCACTCGCCCACCCGCCCGCCTAGCGCCCACCCACGGGGTTGCACGCCCACCCACCCACCCACCCACCCACTCACCCGCCCGCCCAGCGCCCACCCGCTTGCCCGCTCACTCGCCACCCGGCGCCCACCCACCCACTCACTTGCCTGACGCCCACCCTGGAATTGCCCAACTCCTACGCCCGGGCGGGCAGGCCGTAGGGGTGGCGCAGGGTGGGGATACGACGCCCACCCTTCGCCACCCCAGTGGCTCGCCTGCCCAGCCGCGGGGGTTGGGCGGGTGGGCGGCCACCTGCTCGCCCACCCGGCCACCTTCCCACTCGCGCGTCCTCCCTCCCACTTGCCTGCCCACCCGCCCTCCCACTTGGCTCCCACCCGCCCGCCCGCCCGCCCAGCCTCCCGTGCGCCTGCCCACCCACCCCTCACCCAGCCACCCGCCCTCTCGCCCACCCGCTAACCTATCCTCCCGCCCTCCCAGCCACCTGCCCTCCTGCTCGCCCACCCGCCCACTTGGTGCCCACCCGCCCGTTACACACTCGCCCGTTACACACCCGCCCACGCACTCGCCCACCCGCCCACCCACCCGTCCACCCGGTGCCTGCTCGCCCGCTTGACCACTTGGCGCCCACCCATGGGATTGCCCGCTTGCCCACCCACCCACCCACCCGCCTACTCGGCGCCCACTTGCTCGCTCGCCCGCCCGCGTTGTTGCCCAACCGCCTACAGGTCTGCCTGCCGGCTCGCCCAACTGCGGGGTTGCCCACCCGCCAGCTCGCCCACCTGCGGGGTTGCCCGCTTGCCCACTTGCCTGCCCGCCCGTCTGCCCACCCGCCCACCTGCAGGGTTGCACGCCCACCTAGCGCCCGACCTCCCGCCCACCCGCCTGGCCGTCCACCCGGCGCCAACCCGCCTGCTCGCCCGCCCGACGCCCACCTGGGGGATTGCCCTCCCACCCACCTGCCCTCCCGGTGCCCACCCACCCGCTCGCCCACCCAACCACCTGCCCGCCCACCCGCTTGTCTACCCGGTGCCCACCCATCGGCCCGACGCCCACCCACTCGCCCGCCCACCCTCCTGGCACCCGCCGGGGGTGGCCAGGCGATTCCGAAAATCGCCCAACCACCTCTGGGGGGCAGGCAGGCCGCCGGGGTGGTGCGGTGTGGAGCTGTCGCAACCCAACCCTGCGCCACCATGGCGACCTGCCCGTCTGCCCGCGGAGGTTGGGTGATTCTCAGAATTGCCCGCCACTCCGTAGATGGACAGGGTGGTGTTGGGGGGCTTCTACCGTTTCTCCTGATATTGATCTCGTTCTCCGTCTTAAATCTACCCCTAAAGGGGGACTCTAAGGGGTAGATTGAAGACGGAGAAGGAGATCAATATCAGGAGAAATGGTATAAGTTGTTGTTGCAGCCCCCCTCATGCCACCCTGCCTGACAGACCGCTTGGGTAGCGCAGGGGGGAGGCTGTGGCAGCCCCCCGTACCACCTTGGCAGCCTCCACGTGGGTGAGCGGGCTGCCGGGGTGGCGCAAGGGGAGGCTGTAGCAACAACTCTTACCATTTTCACCCCATTGATCTCCTTCTCTGTCTTCAATCTACCCCTTAGCCTTCCTCTTAAGGGGTAGATTGAAGACAAAGAATGGGATCAATGTGGGGAGAAATGGTAGAAATTGTTGCCACAACCTCCCCCCGCACCACCCCGGCGGCCCGCCTGCCCACGGGGTGGCGAGCGATTTTCTTAGTGTTAATATTTTTTTAATTTCAATTATCTGATTATACAAATTAAAAATTTATGATATATTTTTGTTGTTAATTTAAGTTAATATGTTTTCGTTATTTACTGATTTATGTGTTTCTATTTTTCAGGAAAATGGCATCAAAGAATATTTTTGTGAATCTTTCTAGACCAAAGACTCTTAAAGGTGCATCTTCAAAAAACATTGGTGAACGAACTCCACCTAAGCTCATGGCTACAAATATTTCAAGTGCCTCAAATGATAAGAAGATGATTTCATACTGGAAGAATTCAAAAGAGGTGAAATTTCCATCAAGAATTTGGTATGTGAAATAAAGAGAAAGCCAAAATGTGAATATATATCTATATATTGATATACCGAATGATAATGGAATTTATGAGGTGATGGGAAGAGTCATAGATATGTGTTTGGTACCGGACACTGAAGTTGTTTACATACTTACAAAATCTCTCAAGTCACATGAAAGGATTAAATAAGGACTATCATATTCATTGTATGACATGAGAGAGGTATCTACAAAGTTGTGTAAATAAATCGTAAATGAGATGAAACAAAACATCGTAAGTATTGTTATTTATATTTGTATTTTGCGTTCTTGAAAGTGTCTTGCTATATTTTTTTAACTTTGTTTTTATTGACATATGATATTTTGTTTGGCATAAATTTGTTTAAAGTTGTTCAATTAGGTTGGGAGGCATTCATTTCATAGAGCATGATATCATGAAAGTTGTCAGCAATTTTTACTCAGTGTCAGAAGAAGATATGGAAAACAAGCAAAATGTAGTAATTGATGATGCTACAAAACAACATCCAAAGGATCAGAAAAAAAAAGGTCTCTAGTGGATAAATCTAGCAAGGGTAGACAAGTTAATTTTGAAGATGATGAAGTTGAAACTGACAGTGAAGCATATGTTGCCATTACTGAAGATGACATTGGAACTGAGAAGAGCCGTAAAAGACCAAAAGTAACAATGCCCAAGAATAAATCTGTTGAGAATGTTATGATGAAGAAAAGTAAATTTGAATATTTTGAAGTAGTCATTAGCAGCAGTCAAGAACCTAGTGAAAATTCAAAAGAAAGCAGAGAAATCATTACACCAGGAGCTGATTTAGAGGATGGCATTATCAAAACAAAACAAAATGCCATTCGACATAATTTGACAAAGAGAAACTTAATTGATGGTGGTCGTACATTTCAACTTAATGTCAGACAAACCTATAAGGCAAGTGAAGGACAATGTCAATATCAAGTCAAAAAACCACATCATCTCCATGTTCACAACTTGAAGACATTGATTAGATACAATTCATATGCTCATGTGGTTAGTTATGTGCTTCTTGTTGATCCACTTCAAGTTCCCAACAAAGAAGCATTTGATAAGTCAAAATGTTTTGAATACAATTATTATGTGCTTGGGGGGAACCATTTTTTAGAAGCTCAAAGAAAATTTATGGAGGAATATCCTAATAACCCACATTTTGAAACAATGAAATGTATCATTTATGCTGGTTTATCAGTTACAGAAGCAAAGTTAGTGTCACGGGATCATAATTCAGATAATGAATATAGGATGTCTATGACTTTCATCCAAAGGGTTAGATTTATTCATAGTTAATTTCAAGAAAAATGTGGTGGGGATAGGATAACTGTTACTGCAGATTTCTGAAAGGAATGTTGTATGGAAATAGGCTATCAAATTGAAGAGAAAACCAATTCAAAAGGTGGAAAAGACAACAAAATTAGTGATTTATTCAGAGGTGTTGATAACATTTTCCAATTGGCATTTAGAACTGGAGATGTTTGGAAGTTGATTGATGATATTTTTAGCATGTGGGAAAACATTGGCATTAAAAACCAGAAGGTCAAAAAGTCTAAGCCATTGATATGTAGCAGCAGTAAATCGCCTCCTGAAATGAAGCAACTTCCAGAAGATATGACTATCACACCTTGGAGAGCAATGCAAGGAGTGAAAGATGAAAAAAATGTCAAAATAATATTATCTCGTGTGAGGTCAGGGGAATTATCATTGGAGGAAATGTCTGAGGAATTTCAAAAGTAAGTTTGTTGAATTATGTTTATTTATTTCTAGATTATAATTTTTTTTTTAAAATAAAACATATTGTTCTTGGTAGTATTTGTTATACATATCATTATATTAATTATTTTTTTTACTTTATCTATGCAGTCACAAAGTTTACATGAAAATTCAAGAACAAATGGTTAAATTGTTGAATGAAGATAGTTGGGATGATGTTGTACGCAACTATCCAGATTCAAGTTCTACATCAACATTAAAAGTTTTTTATCTTGCATTTAAAAAGATATCTTGATTTATACATTCATTTTTATTCATTTGTGTACTATTTTTAATTTATAACTTACACATATATTTGTTTATTTTATAAAATATGAAGAAGGATGATAATGGAGCACCAGATAGTTTCAGAACCTTTATTGAAAAAATAAAGATCGAAAGACTGAGGAAGCAACGTATTAAGAATGTTGAACTTGATCCAACTCTTACTCATTTCATTTGGAATGGGCTAGACACTATTCAATATTAAGTAATACAAGGCAACTGTGAAGACATTGCTAAACTCATACCTAAAAGGGATTATGCCCTAGTTATTACAGATATTCCCCATGGTTTTAATATTCCAAACATTGACTATGATAGTGACCCTTATACTTATCAAGCTCTTAGTAAAGTGGTGCGAGATTTGTAGAAGTCACGTCATCACCATTATGGAGATTTGTGACATTTCATTCAGACACACAATTGGCAATGATATTGTTAAGCTTCAAGGGGAAAACAAATTCAAAGATGCAGCTTACATGGTAAGATGTTTAAAATGTATATTTGATTAATGTTGAAAAATTCATTTATGTACAAGTTAATTGAACTTTTACTATTTCATGTTACAGGCAAAAGTCAAATCTTCTTAACCGTGAAGATCAACAATTTATAAATGAGTGTGAGTTCATTCATATTGATAGTTGGGCAAAAGATGATAGCTATATGTCTATGATTTTTAATCGGGTAGACAGAAAGAGTCATAGCCAAATACTAACTTATGATGCTTTTGTGAGAAAACTAACATATGAAGACAAAGAAACAAAATTAGAGATAGTTAAGATTTATCAAAAACCACAATTATTGATTAACTATCTTATAGACATATGTTCAAATGAAGGAGATTGGGCTTTAGATTTATTTTCTGACTGAAGTAAGTTTTATTATATGGAATTGAATTTCAATATGTTATTTTTTAATTAATATGTCATTGTACTAATTTAATTCATTATTTCTTTTGTGCTTGATAATTAGGTACAATACTAGCATGTTGCCTTCAAAAAGGAAGAAATTGCATTACAATTGAAAAAGATCCAATACAGTGCAATTTCATTTAGCAAAGAATTAATGCTCTTCAATTTCTTCCAAATGCAATGCAATAAATTGGGTTGAAGAAATGGGACTTTAGTGAATCACGTGTGGCAAAAAAGGCAAAGGAACCATAAACACCATTACATGGAATGTTTGGAAAGACATAGATTGGGAGATTCGCTGACATCAAAGATCCATTAGAAGAGGAAAATGAGCAAAAGGAAGTAGAGAATATTGTGGAAGAAGACAATGATGAAACTCTAGAGGATGAAGAGTTTGGATTATGTGACATTGTTGATTAAATTTAAGTTACGCTTGGAAATCAAGCTCATTTTTTGTAATTATTAAGTAGTTATACTTGTAATGTTTTGACTTTGACATTTTATGAGAAGAATAAACACTCAATTAAGGTTGTTATGCGTTCAATATTTGTAATATGTGATTTTCACATTAATTTTTAAGTTAATCATTATTTTTTGAAAAAAATGATTGTTATTATTTTTTTCATATGAAATTCATAAAAAAAATTATTATTTAACCATTTTTAGTTAAAATTTTCGTATAAAAATTGTGATTTTGACATGTCAATTCTAGCAAAAAAATTATCAAAACGTATAGATTTTTAGTTATATTTATGTTAAAAATGGTTATTTTTATGTCCATTGTTAAAAAATATTGTTTTTTAGAAACAATTATTTCATGTGGATTGAAAAATTAATTAACGATGTATAAATATGTAGAATATCAAAAATTCAAAATATCAACCTTCTAATTTAAAAATGCAAAACAATAAAAACTTCACTACAAAAAAAATAAAATTAAAATAAAAACAAGAAAATATGAAGAAAACGACCACTTCAAAAATTATTAAATTTACAAAATAATTATTTGCATTTCATACATTAGAAAAAAAAATAAAGAAAAAAGCCTTTTAAAAAAATAGCCTAGTGTAGAATTACCACTTTTTTAAATCAGCATCAAAAACACTACCATTCTAAAACGATTTATTGTGCCAAAAACTATGCTCTAAAAAACACGTGTGTTTTGCATCACCACTTTTCAAAATCGGGTCACTTTTTTGCTATATCTACAAAACGGGTAACAGTATGAGTTCTTGTTTCAAAGTTTACATTGTTAAGACAATTTGAGAGTCTTAAATTGGATGACGAAGAAGACATTGCAACCTTTTTCCTCTGAGTGGATGAAGTCGTCAACTCACTCAAGGGTCTAGGAGAAATTGTTGAAGAAAGCATAATTGTCCAAAATGTTTTGAGATCACTTCTAGAATGTTTTGATTCCAAAGTCAGTTCCATAGAAGAAATGAAGGACTTAGATGACCTAAAAATGGACAAAATTCATGGGATTCTCATTGCATATGAAATGAGAAAAGGAATCCAAAACTCTAAGGAAGCAACATTCAAGGATTCAAAAGCATTGAAGAAAGGAAATAATTATAGTAGTGATGATTCTAATACTAAAAAAGAACTAGCACAATTCGTGAAGAAACTAAGGGTAGGGTCCGAACTCCAAGGTAAGTATCCTCTCATTTGTTTTAAGTGTGGTAGAATATGACATTATGTTTCAAAGTGTCCTCATAAACATGATAGTGATGATGAAGATGAATATAAAAAGACGATGTTCAAGAAGAAAGGGTCAAATAAGAATATTTTCTTCTCCAAACAAGATGACTCCGATGAAGAAGAATTTGTGATTGCAAAGAAAAAATCAACTGAAAATACCTTTCTACTCAAAAGGGATAATGATGAAGAATATGAAGAAGATGAATATGATGGAAGTAGTAGAGTATTGTTGATGGCATTTATAGATGATGATGATTCAGAAAAAGAATATGAAGGAAATGTAGATGAATTACTAATGAGTGTTATTGAAGAAAATCAGAAATTAAGGAAGAAGACCATGTCTCTCAAAATAGAAAAGGAATAAGGAAAAAGGAAGGAAGAACTTTTGAACAACAAACTAAAAGAAAGAGACTTGAAATATGCGAGAAACGTGAAGCTGAAATTGTCTCTCCAAAGAAAGAGTTGAATAACGTTAATAAGAGCTAGCAAAGCTCTCAAACTCTTGATAACATCCTTAATACTCAAATATCACAACATGATAAGACTAAAATTGGTTTCAAAGGTGATTCACCAAGTAGACTTCCAATGAAGAAATCCAAGAAGCTATGTTGACATCCTTTGCAATCATCGAAAAGAGAAGAAGTCATTCCACCAAGAACAAAGATCCACTCACAACAACCCAAGGAATGAAGGAAATATATCTTCAGAAAATAATGTTATATCAATTCAAGGATATTCTAATAGGTATCAAACTATCCTTCTTGGTTGTTGTTTCTATTGTAAAAAGTTTGGTCATCAAGCTAAGCATTGCAAGGCTTATAAGGATAATAGCTCAAGAAGATATAGGGCCAATTATCAAAGCAAGCCACTTAGCTCAAAAGAACAAGGTCAAATCAAGACCTATAATTCTTTTGATCCTTTGGCTAAGTATGACCTAGCATGTTCAAAATGCAATGATTTTGGCCATGATACACAAAATTGTCCATTTATATAAAAAAGGGAAGAGTTGAAGAAGGAGGAACCCACTACAAATAAATGTGGCCTAGATTTATGTGCACAAAGTGATGAAAATAAATGGTTTGTGGATAGTGGATGTTCAAGACACATGATAGGTGACCAAGAGGAGTTTGTCACATTAAAAAAAAGGATTGGAATGTATCCTTTGGAAGTGGATCTACTAAAATTGCCGGAAAAGGGTTGATTTCTCTTGTTAATGGAAAGTGAAAAGCACAAAACACAATATTGATAGAAGGACTCAAACACAATCTTCTAAGCATTAGCCAAATTTGCAACCAAGGAAATAATGTTATATTTAGTAATAAAGGCTATGAGATAAGAAAATATTCTTCAGGAGAACTTGTGGGAGAAGGAGTGAGAACACCAGATAACGTATACATTTTAAGTAAAATTCAAGAAGAACAATGTTATGTGGGTCAAGCAAATGAAAGTTGGTTATGGCACAAGCGATTGGGACATCTAAACTTTTACAAGTTGGTTAATATCAGCAAATGAAGTGCAGTTAGGACATTCCAAAAATTATAAAGTCAGAACAGGTTGTGTGTGGCCCATGACAACATGGCAAGAAAACTAGAAATTGTTTCAAGACCAAGAAATTATCAACATCAAAACCTTTGGAGATCATACATGCATATTTATGTGGACCAACCAAAACTCCAACACTACAAGGTGAAATGTACTTTTCTCTATTTGTAGATGACTATACTAGAATGATATGGGTGTTCTTTATAAAGTTTAAATATGAAGCTTTTGAATGTTTTAAAATTTTCAAAGCTATTGTGGAAAATGAAAAAGAATAAAAAATCAAGTGCCTTAGAACAGATATAGGAGGAGAATTTACTTCAAAGGAATTCAATGATTCTGTGAAATACATGGAATAAAAAGATAAATCTCCATAGCTAGAACTCCTAAACAAAATGGAGCAGTGGAAAGAAGAAACGTAACTATGCAAGAAATGGAAAGAACAATGTTACTAGCAGCTGATTTTCAAGCCAAGTTTTGGAGAGAAGCAGTTTGGGCGACAATGTATTCCTTGAATAGAGCCCAATTAAGAACAAATAATGAAAAAAATCCATACGAATTATGGAAAGGAAGACTTGCTTTAGTAAAATATTTTAGAAGTTTCAGAAGTAAATTCTTTATGAAGATCAATGTTGACTTGCCAGGCAAGTTTGATTTTTACGTTAATGAAGGAATATTTCTGGGATATTCTACAAGGATAAAAGCATCAAAATGCTATAAAAATCGACTATGAAAGATAGTAGAAAACATTGATGTGAAGATCGATGAGGCACTTCTAGAAAATGAAATTGAAGTCTATGAAGGAGATTCTATTCGTGAAGAATCTAAAGAAGATACAACAAAGGAAGAAAATGATCAAGAAATTCAAAAGGAACCATCTCAAACTCCATCAAAAGTGAAATTTGTTCAAAAACACCATCAAAAAGAAAAAATTATTGGGAATTCAAATGAAGGAATACAAACCCAAAGAAAGATGATGAATACACCAAGAAAAGATGATTCTGCCTCACTATCCATGGTAGAACTAAAAAAATTTCCTCAAGCTAGTAAGGACCCTCATTGGGTGAATGCTATGGAAGAAGAAATGTTTCAAAAATAAAAGAATGAAACATGGGAACTTGTACCTCATCCAAAAGATAAAAATATTGTTGGAACCAAGGAGGTGTTCAAAAACAAAATGAATGAAGATGGACAAATCATTAGAAATAAGGCAAGGCTTGTTTGTAAAGGATACTCACAAATTGAAGGAATTGACTTTGAAGAAAATTTTGCCTCGATAACTTGATTAGAAGCTATAAGAATGTTTTTGGCATTTTCTTGTTCAAAAGGGTTCAAATTCTATCAAATGGATGTGAAATCAACATTTCTGAATGGTGACCTAAAGGAAGAAGTCTACATGGAGCAACTGAAAGGGTTCGATCTAGCAGAAGGAAAAGACTTCGTATGTAAGTTAAAAAATGAGTTATATGGATTGAAACAAGCTCCTAGATCTTGGTACACAAGATTAGATCATTATCTACAACAACAAGGTTTCAAAAAGGGGGTGGCAGGAAGTAATCTCTACATGAAAATGGAAAAGGACAATTACTAGTCACTCTTGTATGTGTTGATGATCTGATTTTTGCTAGCAACAATGATGCGATGAATCATGAATTTTATCAAAATATGTCTAAGGAATTTGAAATGTCTATGATTGGTGAATTATCTTACTTCCTTGGAATACAAGTAGTTCAAACTAAAGCAACAGGTATATTCATATCCCAAACAAAATATCTTAAAGACATGATTAAGAGATATGGGATGTAAGAATGTGCTTCTATGAGCACACCGATGACTACAGATTACAAATTAAGAAAATATGATGAATCCCCTTCAGTGGATGCAACTTTTTACAGGTCAATAATTGTAGCTCTTTTATACTTAACTGCTCCACGACCCGATATTATGCAAGCAGTAGGGATGGTGGCAAGGTTTTAATAAGCTCCTACGGAATCTCATTTGTTGGCTGTGAAAAGAATTCTCAGATATTTGAAAGGTAATCATAATTTTGGCCTATGGTATCCTAATAGAACTACTCTTATTATGACAACTTACACCGATGTTGATTGGGTTGGAAGGGTAGACGATCAAAAAAGTACTAGCATAAATGCATTATTCATGGGAGACTATCTTGTATCTTGGCTCAATAAAAAAAATCCTCTATATCTCTCTCCACAAATGAAGCCGAATATATAGCTGTTTCAGATTGTTGTGCACAAATATTATGGATGAAGGAATCATTGAAATCTGTCAACATATCGGCTAATCAACCAATCATTATCTATTGTGACAACACTAGCGCTATCAATCTTTCGAAGAATATGGTAATGCACTCAAAGACAAAACATATTCCAATCAAATACCACTTTCTTTGTGAACAAGTTGCAAAACATAATATCAGACTGGAATACATCAATACAAAGGAACAAATTGCAAATATCTTCATCAAACCCCTACCACGAGAAGCATTTTAATATCTTTGTCAAAAGTTGGGAGTCATTGCTTTTGAATCAAATTAGGACAACACATCAAAAGGGTAGGAGAACAATGACAAGGGGAGAAACATGAAAAGATGCAACTTGATAGGGGGAGTACTTGGACACCCCATTTTCCATTGATGTCAAATGGGGAGAAAATGTTGGAAGAAGAGAGAATATTTCCATCAATGAAAAAGGGGGAGATTGTTGGTCAATAATTGTCATTGATGTCAATATGAGATACACTTGATGGCCACACTTGGAGCCCTAATGAATATTCCCTAACCCTTATCCTAGTCCCAATGTCCTTATGCATGAAGAATCCTAAAATCCCCAAGGTATGTACTATAAATTCCTGAACAATCATAAAGAAAATTATTTCTTATCATCTTGAAGACATCATATTACAATGACTCCTTCAATTGCTTGTATATGACTCTTTCCTCTTTCCAATGAGCCTTCACTCATCCTCTAACTCCTAGTAGTCTAAGAGAAAATTATTTTTAAGATAATATATCTTATTCTCTACCCTATCTGGCGTAAGCTCAGTTAAACTAAGTCAACCTTCCTCCAAAGAGTCATGTCCCCTCACTTAAAATAAAAATCTGTATATATAAGAGTTCATACTCCATTTAACATCCATCCAATCGTTGAAGGCTAATTCAAAGCATAACACAGAAGGTGAAGTTCACAAGTCATGAACTAAAGGAGGTTGAGGAGGAAAAAGTCTAGTGTTAAAACTTTTTGGGAAAATTGTGACAAAGAGAGGCTCGAATTGGAGGATAATTAGCTTAGATTGGAGGACAGTTAGCCCAGATCACTTGCTGAGTATAATTAGCTCAGATTGGAGGAAAAATAACCTGGATTGGAGGACATTTAATTCAGATCACTTGTTGAGGACTGATAGCTCGGATAACTTGACTCAGACATGCGGTATCAATAATATGGACCTTCTACATATGTAGTCATACAACGGTGCCTTGGATTGAGGCTCAGATCAACCTTCGAACCTGTTGTAGCCTAGGTTGAAGCTCAAACTTGTGGAGTAGTGCCTCAGAGCTATTTTACCTTTCAAATTTTCAGTCTGTCTATAAACTGGAGCTCAGATTGATTTCTTCTCTAATATCTGACATACCTTTCACCTGTGATATCAGTGTTGGACAGTAATAAAACTTAGACATCCTGTGATAACTGCTTGTATAAATAGATTAGTCTCAAACTTATCAACTCGGACATGTGGTGTTAAGAAGGTATGTTGGGTGCCTCTTTGAAGCTTTAACTAGTAAAAACTTTATAAGAACAATCACATGTTATGGTTTGGATCTATAACTTGGCTTGAACCTGTGACAATGTTTATAAAGCTCAGTATACACATCAAATATCCATGGAACCTTGGTACACTCATAAGCCCAGAATTGTAAATTGATCGGTGGAAGTCTAGTCCAATTATAGGTTAGACCTGTGGTGACTTAAAACCTCTGGAAAATGAAGAAATCATGAAGCATTGAAGGCTTGAACAATGATTATTTAGGAAACATGAAATATTAAATAATTTATGATTTTGAACAGTGAAGTGAAAAAGTGTTGGATAGTGAAGCATTAGAAGCCTTGGAGCATTTTTTTGGACAAGTGAAGCATTGGATAGTGAAGAGTATTCAGTGAAAAAATCAAAAGTTAGGGACAAACTTGTGGAGAAATTAAAGTAAGTCACTTATTCATTTTATTAAAAAGGTTGAAGGGTTGGTGCCCTAGGGGTTGGAGCCTCATAAAATCCCAAGTGGGAGCTTGGAAACAAGTTGGAGCTTGGTAGATTGAAGGGTTGGAGCCCTCAACTTCATTGTACTCAAACTTTTTTAAAAATAGGATTGGTGTCCTCACTTGTTCCTAATAAAATTTTATTATTTATTTTTCTGATTATAATTGTGAAGAATCTTAACCGGTAAACATAACAATTGAAAATAAATATCGATTCACCCCCCCATATTTGCAACAATTGGTATCATAGCCAACTTATTCATAATCATCTTAACAGCTGGAAGAAGGATTCTTAGTCACAATGGCTAGTAAGGATTCAAGAAAAATCCCAAAATTTGATGGAATTTTTTTTTTCCTTTTGGAAACGTAGGATGGAATTTTATTTAATGTCTCATGGACTAGAAGTATGACAATCAATTCAATATGGGTATAAATTTCCATCTTCTCCACCAACCGATCCAGATGGACGAAAAATTTATATAGAAAATGCCAAAGCACTAAATTCCATAACAAGTGGAATTTATGATTTAGAATTTACAAAGGTTATGAACTACAAATATGCCAAGGAAATGTGGGACAAGCTGATTGATTGGGAAAAACTTCAAACTCATAGAAGAAAATTTGAGAGTCTTAAAATGGATGACGAAGAAGACATTTCAACCTTTTTCCTCAAAGTGGATGAAGTTGCCAACTCACTCAAGGGTCTAGGAGAAACTGTTGAAGAAAGCACAATGTTCCAAAAGGCTTTGAGATCACTTCCAAAACGTTTTGATTCCAAAGTCAGTGCCATAGAAGAAATGAAGGACTTGGATGACCTAAAAATGGACGAACTTCATGGGATTCTCATTGCATATTAAATGAGAAAAGGAATTCCAAACTCTAAGGAAGCAACATTCAAGGCTTCAAAAACATTGAAGAAAGGAAATAATTATAGCAAATTACCCTAATGAAGGGGGTTTTATGTTTCCCTAATATTGGATACCGAAACTAAACTGGTTCTTGGTAAGGATTAAAATTTCTTTTACGGGGCAAGCCGTGGAAAACATGATAAGATACAAGTGTTGTTATTAAATGTGTTGTCATGAAAAGCCTATGGGTCTTTGACAAATTCACCAATTGGAAGGCTAGCTTATTTGAGATGACATCCACACAGTCAAACAAAGAGTCTTCTTTATAAGAATAATATAGACCATAGAGTACATACCTTGTAACATTGGATGTGGTTTCTCATCCCATTACTCGGGAAAAAAGCCAAGAAAAATCTCTATAAGGTTATGCAAATATGGAAATATCCAAGAAATAAATGTCAGAGGGAACCTACGAGGCCAATGAGATGAATTCCTAAAGAATGTTCATTTGGCCAGGTTGAGACCCCAAGAAAATTTTGGAATCAAGAAAATTTAATAGTTTATTTGGCTTTGGAAATTTGAATATCTTTCTGAATGCTTTAGGGGTCAAAGAAATTTGATTACTCTTCACTCCCACTCTTATTGTCCTTATCTTTGGATCAAAATGTCTCGCACAAAGGTAGATTATTTCTTTGAAACCAAAAAATTCAAGAACATATGCAACATTTTCTAACCCACTGGTCCATATTTTTTTATTCTACTTATGTTCAACTAATAAATTTACATACCATTGGTATGTAGTTGACCAATGGAATTTTTTGTCTTAGCAGGCAAGCTAGTTAAAAGTGTCACGAAAAATTACTTCGTTTTTTTTTGGTAGCCATCTTCCATTATTCCTTAGGAATATTTGAGTAACTATTGATGTTCTGAGTGGCTCTTAATTATGAATTCATTTTTCTCCTATATAATTAGTAGTTGTCATCCTTTGGCATGTGAGTTTTATTCGATGGGACATGACAATAAAAAGAAGTTTAATACATTAAGGTTTTCATTTGTCAGAGGTGATGTAAAAAAAATATCAAAGTATCAAAGGCATAATGTCCCTTTAATTCAAATACTGATCCACTTTTAATGTCATTTATAATATTCTTGATATTAGTAACATGCATGGAACAACAAAGAAATTAATGAATTGAGATGATTTTTCTGTTATAGTTGGCTTTAGGTTGGGTTGACCCAAGTTCCATTCTTCTACTGCGCACCAAAAAAACCCTCAATCACTGGCCCTTTTGGGAACGACCTACTAGCAGATCACAGTCTCACCCGAAGTGACTGTGGGAGGATGTAGAACCATGTTTCTATAGCCTTGAGGGATTATGTGATGAGGTATTTTTCAGCTCTTTTATCTTTAACATTCATAAGTTACTTTGCATTCATACATTACTTCGCCACATTACATTCATCACTTAAAACATATCATATAAACCCTTAATCATTACTATGTTGTAATAAAATGAAACTGTAATAAAAAAAGCTACACTACAATAGATAATAAGAAAAGATACACATGAAGACACATATTTTACTATGGTTCATCCCAATGTGGGACTACGTCCACAAGAACTGTTGCTTATAATAGAGAATTTGTACAACAAATAGTTCTTGGATTGTGCACTCAGCTGTGGACTTAGGCCTCTATGCACTCAGCTACATAGCCTTGCCTTCTTGCCACAAACCACAATTCACAAAGATACAACCATTCAACACATGATGTGAAGAATAGGCTTTCCTCTTCTTTATTATTCATCCCTATATATACTATTACATCGAGGGATATATCATCACAATACCATGGTCCATATACTATGGACTCCCCTAGTATAAGCTACTATGGTCCAAAAACCATTCATCATTTACAAAATAGTATTCTTTTACAAAAAGGGAGGGGCTTAGACCTTCTCTGAATCCCATATACCGCGCGGTATATCTACTGCGTAGTCCACTTTGGCACTCCACTGCATGGTTCACTTTGTGCTTCGCTACATCCTTTACTTCACACATTGCTCCCCAAAATGAAGAGTCTTCATCAAAATCTAGGCCAAGTTGGGTTGTGCCCGACAATTACAAAATCTTTTATGTTTGTGATTAGTGGCCTACAAGTAATTAATTTTTTAGAGAGGGGAAATGCGCGAGAGTGGGGTGTGCTAGAAATAAGGTGTGCAAAGTGGAGGGATGTGTGGAACGAAATGATGTGCATAGCGAATGGGTGTGCGGAGTGGAGGGATGTGTAGAGTATAGGGATGTACAGAGGGGGGAATATGAACTTTCTTCCACACATGTTAAATTTGAGTAAGTATACAAATACTCAAGATGATGCAAATTTGGGGTTAACATACCTATGAAACACATTCTACTTTATCTGTATTTGATTCAATTTCAACAAACCTTAGTGCTACTTGCGATAAAAAAAATTCTATAACTTGTCTCAACTTTGCATTTTCCACTTTGTGTGACCCAAATTACTCTATAGTTCATAAAAAAGTCTCTTTTGTTCCAAGGAATATATTGTAATTTCTTCCATCCGTTTTTTAATCTTGTTCAATTTATCAAACATGAACTCTTCTTCTTGAAGGGCCCTCTCAACCTCCATTATGGCACAATCCCTCTCAGAAAATGAAGTAGCAATTCGAATTTGGAATAATTTAATTTGTTTCTTTTCCTCATACTTCTTCTCAAGTTATGATTTGTGCAAATTGACACAATGCCTTTTGATATGATAAACTTATGAAATCTCCTCTTAGAGATTGTGATTGTTGTTAGTCAAGGTTGTCATTGATGTCAATATGGCATTAATGAGATGGAAAATATTCTTGTGATGTGTGATGTTTCTCTAATCCTAGGGAAATCCTATCTTTACATAATTCTCTAACCCTAGTTGAAGCAAACACTAATCCTAATCATATCCAAACTATTGAAGAAGTTCCAAGTGTGAAGACCTTTCATATAAAACCCTATCCTAATCCTTTTACATATCCTAATGAAACCCTAGTTCTACTATGTATTTTCAAATGAATAAAACCCTACATAGATGAATCTTTAAGCATTAAAATATTAATGCAAGTCCCATATAATATCCTAGCCTTATTGAAGCATACACACCATATATACATGAATACCCAAATCCTAGATGAATCTTTAGGCATTAAAATATTAATGCAAGTCCCTTTTAATATCCTAGCCTTATTGAAGCATACACAACATATATACATGAATACTCAAATCCTATCAAATATGCCTTTATCCATAAAATGGAAAACCTTTTTTACTATGCCTTTATTATATAAAAATAAATAGTCTATTAAAATAAACTCTTAGTTCCCAAACACCTACGAAAACATCATATAGCTACGAACCTTACCATTACCATATAACATGACATACTTATTCCCTATGACCATACATGGTAGACAATGTATAATTGCAGGATGTACATGGAAGGTGCGATGCAATGGAAGACAAGGCCTTTTGCATGGCAGACAAGACTTTTGATGAGATATAACAATCACATGGCAGACAAGTCTTTTTGCATGGTGTTTTATATGGTCCATATTTCACATGGAAAATAGATGTAATGCATACATCACATGGAAGACGATATAAAATTTGATGCTCTAATGAAATACACATGATATAATAGACATTCGTATAACCTTAGTGATATAATTGATTATATTACTATCATGGAAATCCCTTTGAAAAGAAGTTAAGGTTGTCTACTATACACAATAAAGTTATCTGCTATATATGAGTTTCAGCTATGAAAAATATGATTATTTATCAACCAATCTATACCTTGGCCTATTCATGTCGGCTTACTTCAAGAGACATGTCTCTTCGTTGGAGGACAAACTAGTATATATTTACGTCTGAACTTATCATTCTAGCCAGTAATTCAGTGAGCATTTTAGAGAAGATTTTCAGTGAAAATCACAGGAATTCAGAGTGAGACAACAAGGAGACTGAGGAGGATTTTTAATCACTATTTGGACATTTAAGATATCTCCTATAAATTCGGATCTACAACTGATTGAAGGCTTGGATTATATAGCACATTCACCTATGAAGGAACTAGAGCAGTCACCTGAAGTGTCACCTGTAGTGAAGCTTAGATTGCAGACTTGGAAGTCTTCGAATCTGTGTGTAGATATTGAACATATAATAGTTTGGATCATTCATACCTACAGTTGATTAAAGCTCGGACTAGGTAGGACAGCCACATGTCTAGGACCCAGACTAACAATTATCACTACAACTCAGACTTGTTGTTCCAACTTAGATCTATGGAATAATAGTTTCAAAGAAGGCTAAGACTTGTTGTAGTTCAAATCTAAACTCGAGGAAATTGTTGTGATTATATCCAAAAACCTGTGACAATATCTCAAACTATTGATGATGGAGCTTAGACTTAACTTCAGTCTTATACTTTGAAGTTATTATAGAAGCATCAAAAATTGGACTTGGGAAATTCGTGTGTGGCTACTTGGAGCCTTGAGAAAATTCACTTGTTAAGGCTTGAACAGTGATAAAATTCGGTTTGAACAAGGTTGAAGAAGCATTGTTTTTGAATATATTGGAGCATCATTTATGAGTAGTCCTATAGCAACATCCTATGCATAGTTTGGAGAAGTTTTTTTTAGAAAAACTTTTTGAGCATTCTATAGACATCTTGGAGCTGCCTCTTGAGTATTTTTGGAGAACACTTAATCATTATTGAAGTAGACTTGAAGTGGACAGATCTTGTTGTTGAGTAAAAACCTTAAAGACTATTTTGGAACCTTGTAGACCTTGGAGATTACTTTGCAGTTCTCATTGAAGACCAATTGAAGGGAATTGGAAGCATAATAAAAGTCTATCTTGGAGGCATCCTTGAAGAACTTGATGCATGATTGAAGCCCTCATGGAATAATCTTGGAGAATTATGTTTGGGTGACATGAAGAGAAATGGTGACACCTTCTGAGAAGACACAATTTTCATTGATGACATGATTTGGAGAAGGCATTGCTGAAGAGATTGATAAAGCTTGTTGAAGAATATATTTGGAGCCATGAAGAATCATCAAAATTATCTTGACAAATTGAAGATGAGTGTTGGATCCCAAGAGGTTGGTGCCTTGGAAGATAGTGTAGAAGCCCTAGAGGATTGGAGTCCTCAAGAAACCAGGTTGGAGCCTATACAAGAGATAGGGTTGGAGCCCTAGAGGTTGGTGCCTTGGAAAGTCCAAGTTGGTGCTTGGCACAATACAGGTTGGAGCCTGGGGGATTGAAGATTGGTGTCTTCGTCTAGGGTTAGAGACCTACACATATATTATACTTGATTCTTGTAAACAAAAAAAAGGAAATTAATAATATGTTTTATTCTATCATTGTTCATTTTGTGTTCTAATTATAAGTGATCCAACTGGTAAAAGTAACAATTGAAAATAAATACTAATTCTCCCCCCTCTCAGTATTTCCAACCATTGGTATCAAAGCCAATACCTTCTCAAAATCCTAACAACTTGAAGGTTTATCCTTAGAACACAAATGTTGAAGCCAAGGAAGAAAGCCTCCAATCCTCCTAAAGATGTCTCTTCCTCAACCATGAAAACTGAAGACAATCAAATTGAGAAAGTTCCAGTGTTCAATGGAAACTTTGATGTATGGAAGGTAAGAATGAGAAATTTCTTAATGACTCAAGGCATTGGAATATGGGAATCAATGAATACTGATAGCACAATGGACGATGAATCCAAGGAGTACAATACAAGAGAAATGAAGACAATTTTGAATGGGCTACCAAATTCTATAAAGGCCGATTTGGAAAACTGTTCGTCAACAAAAGATATATGGGACACAATTCATGACCTTCACTCAAAAGGAGAACTGACCATGACCACTAGTCAAGAAAATGATGGAAAGCAAGAAGGAAATCCAGAACCCGTCAAGGAAGCTAAAAATAAGAATGATGACATCAAGGCCAAAGAAGACCTAGAAGAAGAAGAAAGAAAAGAAGGCTTTGAAGAAGATCTCCTGACTAAACTTCTAGCTGCCATGGAAGAGATTAACAATTTGAAAAATGAAAATGAGGCACTTAAGAAGAAAGTGAAAAATGGTGACCAAGATAAGACAAGGAAGGAAGTTGACCTTTTCAAGGTTCAAGTACAAGAAAGAGATGAGGAGCTCATCAAAATTAAGGAGGAATTTCATCAAAACAAAAGAAAGCTTCATGAAGAAGTCATATCCATGAAAAATCAATTGGATAGGGCAAAGGAAAGGGAAGAAACTATGTCAAGCCACCTTGAACAAAGACTCAAGAGCTTAAACAAATTAGAATCAAATATTGGTCAATACAAAGAATAAGTCTCCTCCCTTAGATCTCAACTAGAAGAAGCAAGGAAATAATCAAAAGGAGTTGAGAAGGTGATGGAAGATTTGGCATTCATAGAAGGACAAGTTCATGAAGCAGAAAAGGAGAGAAAAACCATGATATGCCAACTAGAAGAAAAGGATGATGACATCACCAAGTTAAAATTAGAAATCACTTCTCTTAAGGCCCAATCATGTGAAGCAACCAAGTTGAAGGAAGAAATGGATATCATTCTATCAAAGAAGGATGAAGAATGCGAGAAAATGAAGGAAGAAATTGTCTTTCTTAAAAAGGAAGTTGACTTGATGAATAAGAAATTTAAAAGTTCTCAAACCCTAGATGACATCCTAAGTCATCAAAGGTCTCCCCTCGATAAATCAGGTCTTGGCTATGTAGGTGAATCCTCAACCAAGAATGATAATGCTTCAAACAAAAAGGATGTGAGGAAGCCATGAATAAATGTTGATGCTTCGAGTTCCAACAAAGGCAAGGAGAAGGGTCAAGACAAAAATGAAAGAAATATTATTCCAAGGAGACTTGCAGATGGTGTCAAGAATACAAAAGGTAATGAATATCATCAAAGAATCCCAAGTCAAAAATATTTCGAAAGTACATCAAGGAGATATTCATCTCCCAGGTATAAAAGTATATGTCTTGGTTATTGCTATTCTTGTACAAACTTTGGGCACATGGTAAAAGATTATAGGGCATATCACAAAGACAAATATAATGGTCCCCGCTAATATCCTAGAAGAAATTTTTCAAGAATGAGACATGATTACTCATTCATGATGCAGATGGAGTGCTTCAATTTCCATAATATTGCACACATGGCATGTGATTGTAACTTGAATTGGGTCCCTAAAAATTCTAAAAGCATGACAACCGAGCCATAGAAGAAAGTTACACAAGTATGGAGAAGGAAGCAAACTAGATATGAAAGTCTCTTGAATGCTCCAACCAACAATACATATTGTTGATTTGATGAAGTAATCCTTGATATTCCAAGTATTTGTTGGTAAGACTCTGCCAAAAAGAGACCATGCATATAGTTAGGGGGAGCTTGTGATTCTTGATTATTCTTGCAAAATCTATCCGTGAAAGGGCTCTATGAAACCTTTGATGAGTCACACATGGGAAATCATCCTTGATAGATCATCTCTCGAGAGAAACTCCATTGAAGAACATAATCATTACTCATATGATGGACTATTATTGAGTATCTCTTCCATTTGATCACTAAGCAAGTAATATTTCTTGAGCTACAGGAGTTTATGTAGACAAGGGAAGTTGGTTCATCACATGAATAAATGTAGACACATCTATCATGGACCACATTTCTAGAAGGAAGAACACCATGACAGAGGGAGTAACATACAAATGAAGAAAAGAAGCAGCTTCACAAGGGGAGTACTTAGGTACCCCATTTTTCATTGATGTCAAAGGGAGAGAGAATGTTGGAAGGGCAAGAATATTGCCATCAATGACAAAGGGGGAGATTGTTAGTCAAGGTTGTCATTGATGTCAATATGGCATTGATGAGATGGAAAATATTCTTGTGATGCATAATGTTTCCCTAACCCTAGGGAAATCCTAGCTTTACATAATTCTCTAACCCTATTTGAAGCAAATACTAATACTAATCATATCCAAACTATTGAATAAGTTCCAAGTGTGAAGACATTTCATATAAAACCCTATCCTAATCCTTTTACATATCCTAATGAAGCCCTATTTCTACTATGTATTTTCAAATGAATATAACCCTACATAGATGAATCTTTAAACACTAAAATATTAATGCAAGTCCCATATAATATCCTAGCCTTATTGAAGCATACACATCATATATACATGAATACCAAAATCCTAAATGAATATTTAAGCATTAAAATATTAATGCAAGTCCCTTTTAATATCCTAGCCTTATTGAAGCATACACACCATATATACATGAATACCCAAATCCTATCAAATATACCTTTATTCATAAAATGGAAAACCTTTTTTATGATGCCTTTATTATATAAAAATAAATACTCTATTAAAATAAACTCTTAATTCCCAAACACCTACGAAAACATCATATAGCTATGAACCTTACCATTACCATATAACATGACATACTTGTTCCCTATGACCATACATGGCAGACAATGTATAATTGCAAGATGTACATGGCAGATGGGATACAATGGCAGACAATGCTTTTTGCATGGCAGACAAGACTTTTGATGAGATATAACAGTCACATGGAAGACAAGTCTTTTTGCATGGTGTTTTATATGGTCCATCTTTCACATGGAAAACAGATGTAATGCATACATCACATGGCAGACCATATAAAATTTGATGCTCTAATGAAATACAAATGATGTGCTAAACATTTGTATAACCTTAGTGCTATAATTGATTATATTACTATCATGGAAATCCCTTTGAAAAGAAGTCAAGGTTGTTTTCCATACACAATAAATTTATGTGCCACATATGAATTTAAGCTATGAAAAATAAAATTATTTATGAGTTGACCTACACCTTGGCCTACTCATGTCGGCTTACTTCAAGAGACATGTCTCTTTGTTGGAGGACAAACTAGTATATATTGACGTCTAAACTTATCATTCTAGCCAGTAATTCGGTGAGCATTTCAAAGAATATTTTTGGTGAAAATCATAGGAATTCAGGGTGAGATAATAAGGAGACATAGGAGGATTTTTAATCACTATTTGGGAATTTAAGATATCTCCTATAAATTCAGATCTACAACTGATTGAAGGCTTGGATTTTATAGCACATTCACCTGTGAAGGAACTAGAGCAAATTGTAGTGAAGCTCAAATTGCAAACTTGGAAGTCTTCGGATCTGTGTGTAGAGCTTGAACATATTATAACAGTTTGGATCAATTGGACCTACAACAGATTAAATCTCGGACTAGGTAGGACAACCATAAGTCTAGTTCCTAGACTAACAATTATCACTACAACTCAAACTTGTTGTTCCAACTCGGATCCGTTGAATAATAATTGCAAAGAAGGCTCATACTTGTTGTAGTTCGAATCTAAACTTGAGGAAAGTGTTGTGATTATATCCAAAAATCTGTGACAATATCTCAGACTATTGATGATGGAGCTTAGACTTAACTTCAGTCTTATACTTTGAAGTTATTATAGAAGCATAAAAAATTGGACTTGGGCAATTCGTGTGTGGCTACTTCGAGTCTTGAGAAAAATCACTTGTTAAGGCTTGAACAGTGAGAAAATTCATTGAAGGAGCATTGCTTGTGAAGATCTTGGAGCATCATTTATGAGCAGTCATATAGCAGCATACTATGCATAGTTTGGAGAAGTTTTTTTTTGAGACAACCTTTTTAGCATTGTATAGACATCTTGGAGCTGCCTCTTGAGGATCTTTAGAGCACACTTAATCATCAATGAAGCAAAATTGAAGTGGACAGATCTTGTTGTTGAGGAAAAATCTTGAAGACTATTTTGGAACCTTGTAGATTTTGGAGAGTACTTTGTAGTTGTCATTGAAGACAAATTGGAGGGAATTGGAAGCATAATAAAATTTGATCTTGGAGGCATCCTTGAAGACCTTGATGCATGATTGAAGCCCTCATGGAATAACCTTGGAGAATTTATTTTGGGTGACATGAAGAGCAATGGTGACATCTTTCGAGCAGACAAGGTTGTCATTCGTGAATTGATTTGGAGAAGGCATTGCTAAAGAGATTGACAAGGCTTGTTGAAGAAGATATTAGGAGTTGTGAAGAATCATCAAACTTATCTTGACAAATTGAAGCTGAGGGTTGGAGCCCAAGAGGTTGGATCCTCGACAAGGTTTGTGCCTTGCAAGTAGGGTCAGAGCCCTAGAGGATTGGATTCCTCAAGAAACCATGTCAGAGCCTATACCAGAGATAGGGTTGGAGCCTCAAATTGACAAGGTTGGTGCCTTGGAAAGTCCAAGTTGGTGCTTGGCACAATACAAGTTGGAGCCTGGGAGATTGAAGATTGGTGTCTTCATCTAGGGTTAGAGCCTTACACATATATTGTACTTGATTATTGTAAAAGAAAAAGGAAATTAATAAAATATTTTATTCTATCATTATTCATTTTGTGTTCTAATTATAAGTTATCCAACTAGTAAAAGTAACAATTGAAAAGAAATATTGATTCACCCCCCTCTCAGTATTTCCAACAATTGTTTCACACATAAGAAACTAGTTTATGTTTCGATCTCCTATAGGTTATATTAGCAATAATAAATTCTCCTTCAATTTATAGGCTTTATATATTAGGGAATATTAGATATGTAAACGTTGATGGCATACAAGTATCTCAAGTTCTAATGAAAAGCAATGTGTCTTTTGCTCCTCATCTCAACCAGTCTGTGCAAAACGCTGGTGTAACTACATATTCTTGATCAATTATAGAGGAAATGTTGTTTCATCTTATTTCCATCCTTTCATATATATAACCATACTCTCAATCTACTATGTTAGATTACATCTTTGTGTTCATATATAACATGTACTAGCTCCATTCCCTAGAATAATAACAACCATGACATCTTTATCCCAACCATCAATGAACATAGTATCTCTTCCAAGCATAATATGGTCATCTACACTTATGCTCCCAATTATACTAACTTATGGAATGTTGTCAGAATAGTGCTTCCTACCTCAAATAGGATTGCTACTTGTCCATATCTAGTCTTTTTCACCTAATGAAAGTGAATTTTTTTTCTATAGGTAACCCTGCTGGAAGGGGGGGGGGGGGTAACAACTGGCTCCAACTGCGGCACACATGCTCCACTTGGGAGGATGTGAGAACCCTATAATCTCATCATTGTGCATGAGCATCAACCAAAAAAAAAACATTGTAACTATATTATTTTCCAAACGGAGTTATTCATCTGCTACTCTACTCTAATTTACTTGAGATAACATTTTTCAGTAAAATAAAAGATCCAGTGTAACCATCTCAAGAATGCATTAGTTCATTCACTTCTCCCACTATTCTTGATCACCATATAGAATAGAAATACATTAAAAACCAGCTAATTGTAAGCATGAATGTCTATCACCAACATGCTGAAAATGTACCTAAACACTTGTACAACAACCATGTCTTCTAGTGGACCTACAAAGAAAGAAAGGTTGTTGCAAGCTATGTAGATATACTTTTGTAGTCGGTTGATATAACTACTATACATATCTAAAAAATTCTTCAAATCAACAAAACCATAAATATTTTATGCATTATTTTTTTCTTGGGTAACCCTTTGTTCATCTTCCACAACGCTAAAAATATAGATTTTTTCTTCATCCAAGTGGCTGAAATATTATCTGAAATTTTTGTTTTTCAACTAACTCCTTCACAAGATTTTAATGACTGGGATTACCGGAGAGATGAAAACATTGTTGCTCAGATTTAAAAATTGTGAAGAATGTAAATCTCTTATTTGTTCCTAACCATTTTCAGATCTCCAATATTGCCCACTATTTGGACCAGATTACCCTCAAAGAATTGCAATGTAGATTATTTGTTGTTCAATTTCACATCTTCATGGAAATGGTCCTTTGTGCTAGCTTCATCATTTGCAAGTTTTGTCTTCTACCTGGCTTCACCTAGTTTTTCAAAAGTGAGCTTCTCAAATAAGAATAACCTTCTCATATATTGGACAATGGGAAGCCGATCCTCATCCTTATCATAAATCTAGTTATAAAAAATGGCATAAAAAATTCTATAAAATATGTGAATGCTCTTCTACGAGGGTTTTCAAACTAGTCCCTTGCATGTCCCTCCAAACTAAGGGAAAAAAATCCATCTTGGTGTCTTGGTTGAATAGGGAATTGTTGTTGATGCACTCATCAAATTCATTATTAGTAATGTTGGAATGCATCAAAATATCCATTGAATCTCAAGATGGTATCTGAATCTATGTAAGGATGCACATGGTGAAAACTCTGGCATGCTGAGAAATCAATTGGAGCATAGAGTTATGTTATCCATGTAGGAAGCTCCACCCTTTCTACACATAAAACTTTATAGTGAGTCTAAAAGAAAAATCTACAATAAATACTAATCATACTTCTCAAATTTCCCTGATGGAATCATCAATATGAGCCTACTTCTCAAGCCTTCACAAATTTTGGATGTGCTCACCTATACACCCAACAAAGTCTTCAAAAACCGTAAGGAGCAAGGGCTTCATTCCTCTGTGGAGTTTCCATGCAAGAGTGTTGAGAAAAAAACTAACAAATTGCCATATAATACCAATTTATTTGAGCTTTATCCACATAAATGATGCCAAAAATGTTACCTCTACGAGTTGTGCATTGAAACCACTAAGAGATCAAAACCACACCGCACAATCCAAGGGGCACTTGGGTAGGTCACCCACTGTCACCTAATCAACATACTTTACCTCTTTAGGTTGGCTCTCCTTCGACTTCAAGGGTGGCTCCGCCATAAATTAATAGGGTGTAAATAATATGAAGCAAGATGATCTCACAAGTAACCCTAGGGATTGAAATCATTTTTTGATATAATAAAGAAAATAAGGGCGATGGAAGAATACAAAGACCCGTGCTAATATTCAAGGAGATGAGATGTTGCCACCATGAATGTTTCAATGGAGTGTTTCATTATTCACCTATCAATCATGTTAGGGTTGTTCTAGTAAACTTGACTCAGTCAAGTTACCCATGAAGACAAGTGATCAGGGATTAGTATTTTAGCTAAAAAAATGGAAGTGCTCAGAATTGCTTCAGACCAAATGAACATATATATTTTGTTGCCAGGATTCCAACACCGTGAACGATTCAAAAAACCGACATCGTATGCAAAAGTTAGAGGTTATGAAAGTTTGGTAAAAAAAAGGTCAAAGTCAAAGTTTGACTAGAGTTGACTAGATGCCCAGTCAACATGCAAAGAATATTCTCCAGTTTCAGCCAGTGACACTGTGACAAGTGTCATCTTCAGATTCACCAGTTTGGCTCTAAGGTGGAATTTGATTTCATTTTTATCTTTATATATATATATATATATATATATATATATATATATATATATATATATATATATATATATATATATATATATATATATATATATATATATATATATATATAATGTTATACTATATAATTTTTAAAATTATATATTATAATATAATACATAATATATTATATATTTTAATATATTCATTAAATATAATTCAAATTCTAAATCCTATATTCGCATATATTCAAAGTCTGAATGACATATTATTATATTCAAAGTCCAACAAATAAACATATTATTATATTCAAAGTCCAACAAATAAACTGAATGGCATATGGTTTACCCAAAGTTTCGGGATTGCATATTATTAAATGTTATAAAATAAATGTGAAGAGCAGAGGGAGGGGGAAGGGAACCCACAACCTTCCCCACCACACAATACTGCCTTACCACTCCACCAACAACACACAGGTTTAAAGTAATTCTCACATTATTATATTTAATGCACAAAACAATTCGTCGGCGGGAGAGGAGGGAGCCAACCCCCTCTCCATGCAACCTCAAGCACGTGACCAAGGGCCAACGAAATGTGCTTAGCGCGCTAATCGTGCTTAATATTAATTAATATTGTTTAGCATTTAATTAATCAATGATTAAGTTGGCAGAGATTTTGGAGGATCCACCAAATCCGGAATGCCACCAAATTTGGCGGACTTGACTAGTAGTTCTCCAGATTTAGCAGAGGTTTTATAGGAAAAACTGTTTGAGCCATAACTTACTCAATTCTCAGCCATATTTCGAAAATGAATAGTCATTTTTGGCTAATTGGGATGCTAAGAACTCATTGTACTAGGTTACAGAGACATAAGAGGTTAGCTACATGTGCTTTTGGTCACTTGAATATTTTTGAAGTCTAGGGCCAACACGTGTTGGAGGCCATACCCAGAGCAACTGGTAACCAAATTGAGTAAAAACATAGTCATTTATGATAGATTTGAATGTTTTAAACTCATTGGAACAAGTTCCAAGAGAATTAGATGCATGTAACAATAATTTGAGCACTACTGAAGCTAATACAAAGGCCCACACTATGAAGCTAGACCAAGGAGATGTAGCCCATGAGTGGTGAAATCCTTCAACAAACATTTATGTATTGAGCTTTGTTATTTGTACTTGCTGTGTTTTTATATGCTGTTGTTAGCCATTTAAATTCATGCTTTTAAATTCATGCAAAACACTAGATTTCACAAAGTTAGATGAATTGGCAATCACATGCTCATAGATAAACTCTTTATGGATAAGTAAATCAAAGCAAAGAAAATTTTATATCTGGAAATATACCAGCACAACATTAGCTAGAAACCAAATTCAAATTAATTTGATATCAGAGCACAAGGTTTATTTCTTGATTTGCTTGAAGGGTTTAATAGTTGCAATTATTGTTATGATTACAAGGTTGAAGCTGTAGAGGGGAGAAGGGAAGCTATAGATAGATAGTCCTGAGATTAGGACAAGAAGGAAGAAGGCTGAGAAAGAATCATCCTCACCCAAAGGACCACTCAGGGAAGCACCTGAATCACCTCAAGTTCCATCTCCATCAGTTGAGATAGAAGAGGCACATATTGCACAAGAGACTGAAGTGATTGAAGATGTACAATTAGTACAAATTTATGAGCCTGAATCCATGGCCATTATGTCTGGAGAAAGAGAGCATGAAGGTCCCTCTTTAGAAGGGGAAGAATTAAAGAAATATTTCTATACTTTGACTGAGATGGTTAAAGTCCTCTATGAAGAGAGGAACACCAAAATGGTTGGAGAGAGTTCTAAACCTCCATATGGAGAAGGAATCTCAGAGGAAAAAAAAGATAAGAAGAAGGATTCCAAAGGGAATGGTGGAAATCCACTGCCATCTCCACCATCCTCATCATCTCCATCATCTAACATAACATCATATTCCACTACCACCACTACCCATACTCATTCCAAAACCCCGAAAGGAAAAACTCCATTACTGAAATTGGACATAAAATTCGAACATCCCATGTACAATGGAGAAGTGAATGCAGAAAAGTTAGACAATTGGATTCGATAGTTGGAGGTATACTGCAGAATTCAGGACCTTCAATAAGATGACAGAAAGATCTAGTTGGCTTCATTGAGGCTATAAGGAGCTACACTAGTTTGGTGGGAAGCAAAGACTCAAGAGGAAATGTGAATCCATGGCAAGATATCCATTTCTTGGGTTGAATTCATTTCTTCCATCAAAAGATAGTTTTATCCTTTAGCTTATATGCAAAAATCCATCATGAGTTGGCAAAACTTTAGGAAACTAAAAGGAAAAAATTTCCAAGACTACACTCAAGATTTTAGGAAGAGGGCTTTATTGTTGGGAGTAAACTTGAATTCACAAGACGCACTCTTGAAATATATTGGAGGTTTACATTCCTATTTGCAACATACTATCCTTATGTTTAACCTAAGAAACTTAGATGAAGTATGTGTGCAAGCCATGCATGTTGAGGCAAGGGGAAAACAAAACATAGAGGATAAAGGTGAAAGCGAGGGTAAGGGAAAAGAGAAGGGAGGAAAATGGAAGGGAAATAAGAATGCAAGTATCAAAAATGAGAAGGAAAAACTCACATGCAGAAATTGTTCAAAGACTGGCCATGATAAAGACCAATGTTGGCAACTTCATCTAGAATTAAAACCAGATAGATTGAAAACCAAAGAGAAGGGCAAAACTATTACTATAGCTAAAAAAGACTTAGGGTCAGATTCAGGAGATGAGACAAAAATTACAGCTATGGGTTTGAAAGGTCAACATGTTGACAGTACTAATTCCTCAAATAGTCATAACAACACTCCAAATGAAGACAAAAGGGAAGAGCCGTTCACTATCAGAGTAATCCCAAATCATACCAAGATTGATGCACTCTTTGATAATGGATCACAAGCAAACCTGATTTCAGAAGACTTGGTTAAAGAGCTTAAACTTGAAACCGTACTGCATCATAAACCATACCCTTTGGGTTGGATAGTTAAGGATGCCAATTTATGAGTTTCAAGGAAATGCATTTTTAGATTTGCTATTACTGCAAACTTTGTTGATGAAGTCGAGTTAGATGTGGTTCCACTTGAAATTTCTGAAATTATCTTGGGAAGTCCATATTTGTATGACAGGAAAGTGGTGTTTGATTGCTATGAGCACAAATATCATTTGCTTAAACATGGGGTGAAGTATATTGTGAGAGCTCATCACAAGGAACTGAACATTTCTTTCGTTAATGCAAGGCAAATGAAGAGGCTAGTGAACAAGTCAAAACTTGACATTGTTGATGACCAAACAAAGAGATGATTTGAATCATACTTTTCATAAAGATGCTTATATTTGTAATGAGTTGTTTCAGAATGATAACAGGTTGCCTTTGAAAGAAGGTGAAAGACATTTGCAGCAGCCAACATTGGTGTTGAGTGGTGTTGAAAACAAGGTGCCGGTGCAAGAAGTTGCAAAGTTAAAAGAGAAGAGGACAAAGCAGCTTGGCAAAGAATGCATGGGTTTCACAAATGTTCATTGCTAGTTTCCAAAAGGCACATTACAATGGCAAAGAAACTTGGGCAAGAGTCGACTCAAGTACAAGGCAAAAGCAGCTAAAAATCGCCATAGAGACAAAGTACAAGGTGAGAAAGGTTCCAAGTTTCCTTTGATTGTTGACCAAGGTAGGAACAAGATGTTTTATGAAAAATTCGAATTTTTTTTTGCAAATTCAGAAATATTGCAGTATGATGGTGTCAAAGACAACAATAGATGGTCATTAGAATCAAGGAAAAATTTGACTTTTTATGAAAAGCTCCAAATGATGAAATTAGGAAAATTTCAATGGATAAAGACTGGAAGGATGAGGGAACAGTCCCCTCATCAACATAATCAGTGATCAAGAGAGCTTTTGGGGTCCAAAAGGCTTCTAGTGGGGAGGAATGATACGGGATCAATATTTTAGCTAAAAAATGAAAGTACTCAGAATTGCTTTAGACCTAAGTGACCAGATAGAGTTCATCACCAGGATTCCAATGCCATGAATGGTTCAAAAAATCGACATCGTATGCAAAAGTTAGAGCTTCTGAAAGTTTTGTTAAAAAAGTCAAAGTCAAAGTTTGAATAGAGTTGACTGGATGCCCAATCAGCATGCAAAGAATATTCTCCAGTTTCAGCCAGTGACATTGTGACAAGTGTCATCTTTAGATTCACCAGTTTGACTCAAAGGTGGAATTTGATGACCAAACAAAGAGATGTTTTGAATCATACTTTCCATAAAGATGCTTATATTTGTAATGAGTTGTTTCAGAATGATAACAAGTTGCCTTTGAAAGAAGGTGAAAGACATTTGCAGCAGCCAACATTGGTGTTGAGCGGTGTTGAAAACAAGGTGCCGGTGTAAGAAGTTGCAAAGTTCAAAGAGAAGAGGACAAAGAAGCTTGGCAAAGAATGCATGGGTTTCACAAATGTTCATTGCTAGTTTCCAAAAGGCACATTACAATGGCGAAGAAACTTGGGCAAAAGTCGACTCAAGTACAAGGCAAAAGCAGCTAAAAATTCCCATAGAGACAAAGTACAAGGTGAGAAAGATTCCAAGTTTCCTTTGATTGGTGACCAAGGTAGGAACAAGATGTTTTCTGAAAAATTAGATTGTTGTTCTATAAATTCAGAAATATTGTAGTGTGACAATGTCAAAGATAGCAATATATGGTCGTTAGAATCAAGGAAAAATTTGACTTTTTATGAAAAGCTCCAAATGATGAAATTAGGAAAATTTCAATGGATAAAGACTGGAAGGAAGAGGGAACAATCCCCTCATCAACATAATCAATGATCAAGAGAGCTTTTGGGGTCCCAAAGGCTTCTAGTGGGGAGGAATGATCAGGGATCAATATTTTAGCTAAATATGAAAGTACTCAGAATTGCTTCAAACCTGAATGACCGGATAGAGTTCGTCGCCAGAATTCCAATGCCATGAATGGTTCAAAAAACCGACATCATATGCAAAAGTTAGAGCTTCTGAAAGTTTCGTAAAAAAAAAGTCAAAGTCAAAGTTTGACTAGAGTTGACTGGATGCCAGTCAGCATGTAGAGAATATTCTCTAGTTTCAGCGAGTGACACTATGACAAGTGTCATATTTAGATTCGCTAGTTTGACTCTAAGGTGGAATTTGATTTTTATTTTTTATTTTTTTATTATATTTTTTTTATATAAATTTATTATGTTATATTATATAGTTTTTTAAATTTTATATTATATATTATATATTTTAATATATTAACTAAATATAATTCAAATTCTAAATCCTAAATTCGCATATATCATAATGGCATATTATTATATTCAAAGTCCAAGAAATAAATTGAATGGCATGGTTTACCCAAAGTTTCAAGATTGCATATTATTATATGGTACAAAAAATTTGTGAAGAGTGAAGGGAGGGGGAATGGAACCCACGACCTCCCCTACCATGAAATATTGCCTTACCACTCCATCAAAAATTAACATATTGAGAGAAATTCCCACATTATTATATTTAATGTGCACAGCAATCCACTGGCGGGAGAGGAGGGAGCCAACCCCGCGAGGCTAGCCCCCTCTTCATGCGACCTCAAGCACGCGACCAAGGGCCAACGAAATGTGCTTAGCGCGCTAATCATGCTTAATACTAATTAATGCATTTTAGCATTTAATTAATTAGTGATTAAGTTGGCAAATATTTTGGAGGAGCCACCAAATCCGGAACTACCACCAAATTTGGTAGACTTAACTAGTAGTTCTCCAGATTTAGTAGAGGTTTTCTAGGAAAAATCGTTTGAGCCATAACTTACTCAATTCTCAGCCAAATTTCAAAAATGAATAGTCATTTTTGGCTAATTGGCATGCTAGGAACTCATTGGAGTAGGTTTCAGAGGCAAAAGAGGTCATCTACAGGTTTTTTTGGTCACTTGAATATTTTTTAAGCCTAGGGCCACCATGTGTTGGAGGCCATTCCCAGAGCACCTGGTAACCAAATTGAGTAAAAAAATAGTCATTTCTGATATATTTGAATGTTTTAAACTCATTGGAACATGTTACAAGAGCATTGGATGCATGAAACAACAATTTGAGCACTATTGAAGCTAATACAAAGGCCCACACTATGAAGTTGGACCAATGAGATGTAGCCCAGGAGGGGTGAACTCTTTCAACAAAAAATTGTGTATAGAGCTCTATTATTTGTGCTTGCAATGTTTTTATATGCTGTTATTCAGCCATTTAAATTCATGCTTTTAAGTTCATGAAAAACACTAAATTTCACCAAGTTAGATGAATTGACAATCACATGCTCATGGATAAACTCTTTATGGATAAGCAATTCAAAGCAAAGAAAATTTTATATCTGGAAATGACACTAGCACAACATTAACTAGTAATCAATTTCAGATCAAGAAGAAGGTGAAATGAGAAATGAGTAAAACCCCTTATGCTTGAGCTGTTGGTAGCTTAATGTATGCCATGGTATGTACTCGTCCAGATATTGCACATTAAGTGGGAGTAGCGAGCAGGTTCCTTGCAAATCCAAACAAGCAACATTGGAAAGTAGTAAAGTGGATTTTGAGGTATCTCAAGGGAAATAGTCACTACAAC
The DNA here is from genome assembly GCA_031772625.1 of Pinus tabuliformis. Classification (NCBI taxonomy): domain Eukaryota; kingdom Viridiplantae; phylum Streptophyta; class Pinopsida; order Pinales; family Pinaceae; genus Pinus; species Pinus tabuliformis. Next base: position 1,702,688,768 of record CM062817.1, on the reverse strand, counting down.
AAAACCAGCGATTAGCGTCCCTTTTTACTTCTTTTTTTGCATCTAGAGCCCATTTTTGGTGCTATTTGCATCCATTTATCAAATATGGTGCAAAACTTGACACAAAATTTGCATCAAGTTTTGCACCAAATCTTACACCAAGTTTAGCACCAGGTATTGCAATAGGTTTTGCACCACGTTTTGCACCAAATTTTATGCCAAGTTTTGTATCATCCTTTACACAAGGTTTTGTTCCAGGTTTTGCATCAAGTTTGGCACCTAATTTTGTTTGACATACTTTTGCATCCTCATTTGCATCCACTTTTTGCACCTACACTTGCATCAACTTTTGCATCGACTTTTGCATCCTTTTTTGCATCCTTTTTTAAATCATTTTTTGCATCCATTTGTGCATCCCTTTTGCGCCAAGTTTTACATCGTGTTTTGTGTCTAGTTTTGCATAAAATTTTGCATCCACTTTTCCCTCTTGTTTGGCATCCATATTTACATCCTCTTTTGCATCTATTATTGTACCCACTATTGCATCTAATATTTTTGTGCCACAATTAGCGCCTAGTTTGGCACCTCCTTTTGCACCCACTTTTGATTATAATTTTGCATCCACGTTTGCATCCTCATTTGCATCTAGGTTTTCATCAACTACTACATCTATTTTTGCATCCTTTTTTGTATCCAATTTTGGACCGGGATTTGCATCGGGTTTTGTGTCTCGTTTTGCATCTACTTTTGCATCGACTTCTATTACATCCACTTTTGCACACAATTTTGCATCCACTGTTGCACCCATTTTAAATTTCACTTTTTGCATCCCTTTTTACATCTTCATTTGCATCATACTTTGATTCTTTTTTTGCATCTATCATTACATCCACTTTTGTTATGCCACAATTTGCACCATGTTTTTCACTCACTGTTGTATCCACGTTTGCTTCCAATTTTGCATCCATGTTCACATCCTCTTTTGCATCAAATATTGCATCTATTTTTGCATCCACTTTTATGTCAGGTTTATGCATTGGGTTTTGCATCTCGTCTTGTATCTACTTACATTATATCCATTTTTTGCATCCAATTTTGTTTTGCCTGTTGCATCAATGTTTGCTTCCACTTTTACATCCATTTTTGCATCTTATTTTGCATATTTTTTTGTCTATTGTTACATCCACTTTTGTTGCACCATATCTTGCGCCTACCATTGCAACCAAATTTGCTTCCACGTTTGCATCCCCTATTGCATCCACTTTTGTTTCATCCATTTTTGCATATACTTTTGTTTCCGTTGTTGCATCTACATTTGTTTCACCACAATTTGTGCCAAGTTTTACACCTACCATTGGACCCATGTTTGCTTCCACTTTTGCCTTCATGTTTGCATCCAAGTTTGCATTGAAACCTGCATCCACTTTTGTGTCAGGTTTTTCATGTTGTTGTGCATCTACTTATGTTGTATCCACTTTTCATCCAATTTTACTTCTATTGTTGCCCCCATTTCTATGTTCACTTTTGCATCCCTTTTCCAACACTCATCATATTTTCTGCATTGATGATATTCCTTATGGCATTGACAATTATGAACAATTGATGACAATGTCAATAAGATTGACAATGATGAAAATGAAGATGATGGTGATGACATGAATTGTGATTATGATGATAAAAATGATAGTGGTTACAATGACAATGATGATGATGGCAATGATTATGATGATGACGATGCTAATGACGTTGGCGAATCTTCCCAATTTTAGATGTTGTCATTGTCATAATCATAAGCATTATCTTTGGTGTCATGATCATAATTTCATCTAGGTCATCATCAAAAACAATAATGGCATGAATGATGATGATGCATGATTACAACAATGTCGATAGAAATTATATTAATGATGATGATGGGGATGATAAAAATGACAATGACGATGATAATGGTGGTGATGATCATCATCATCGATCATCTGTCAAAAATAGAGTTGTTATTTCTCTTACGTATATCAATGTGTCCTAAACAACCCTTTTCTAGCACTGATCACATTTTTTGGGTTGATGATATTTCTTACAACATCTACAATTATGAACAATTGCAAACAATGTCCATAATGATGATGATGATTGCATGAATGGTGATTATGATGATAATGTAATGATGGCAATAACAATGACAAGGATGATGGTGATGATGATGACAATGATTATGATAATGAGAATGACCTTACAATCTTATGGATTCGTGAACAATTACTAGTTTCAATACCATCTTCTGGATACGTATTACTATCATACTTTTTAAATTTTCTGTCTCTCTTGAGGTATCTTACTATAATGGTGTTGTCAACACTAGAAAGATATCTTGTTGTAATGGTGGTTCTAATGTTAGCACTAGCAAAGTTTAGTAGGGAGGATGCTACTACAAGAGGAATTCCTTCTAAGTGAATATGGCATTCAAAATGAGGCTTTATGGGTTGCTTGTTAACACATGTTCTCATGCTCATATAAAATTAATGTGAAAAGTTGCTTTAATTGGTTCCCATGCATAATTGATATTGATAATGGGGTGGTATAAAATTGTAATGGGCATATCCGTTAGTTAGTTATGATGGGTCAACAACATTGAAACCATCCAAGTGACATTTCACCTTGGAACAATCGTCGCTCGTGCGAAACACGAAGTTTATGTAAATGAAAGTTGTGATTGTAGTGGAATTAAAACCATCGAGAAATATCAAAGAAGACGCTGCCTACCAGTTTTGAAAGACAACCAAGGCATTGAACAACTATTTGCGTTAGGATGTAGTGAGGGAATCGAAGGAAATTTGGCAGCCCTAAGTTGCCATTACTATTGCCTATCACACATTCAATAGTAACCATAAAAGGTAGCCACATATAAACAGAACTTCGAGGTGTTGACAGTCAGAATCTATTGTAATAGCTTTGACGTATATATAGTTTTGTGTTTAGATGAGAATGAATTGGGCTTCATCCAGGGTTCGGCTCAATCCTCGTCCATTCCATGCAGTGGTGTTTAATTCACCAAGCAAGAGAATATTACGTGAGTGTTCAGAGTTAAATCAACAGAAATCAAGGAAGTGTGATTGTCAAATTATTGCTCCTCCCTTATGATTGAGCGCTTGATGCGATGGTCATTATCCTTGGGTGATACTTTTATTCCCCATTTTCTATTGAAAAAGTAGTGTTTTTCTGTTCGATTATGATAGGATTGGATGAACGCCGGTTTGGGTGGATGTAGACCCATGTTTTTTTGTGGTGATCTTCAAATGTCTTGAGGATAAGAAAAAAATACTTGACCAAGGTCCATGGTTTTGGGGATGAGTTGGTCTTCTAGTGAAGCCATGGTTTCCCAACTTCAATCCTCTCACTATGTTACCGATGACTACTCTAGTATGGGTAAGATTCCCAGTTTTCCCATTCACTTTACCCATCTAGATCTCTTAGAAAAAGTGGGCAATTTTATTGAAAGATTCGTCAAAGTAGACAAGGAAAGACTTTTGAAAGGCATTTTCACCTATGTTTGCATATGTGTTTAGGTATATCCCAATGAAGTTTTGCGAGATAAAATTGAGCTCAAGTGGATGGGAATTGTGTATTCCCAACCCCTGGACTATGAAAATACAACTTTTTGATATAGGAATTACCAACAAGATAGACACCTTCAAACTGTCTGTCCCTTTCCAATAGGGGCTTCCTCCTTACAGTCATCTAAGAACTCTAGCTACAGTTGGAGGGATCTTAAGGAAAGAGAGGGATCCAAAATGTAACACCCCTCCCTTGTGTGTCAAACTTTGCAAACCTAAGCTGAGAAAAGCTAGGTATGATGTGTAATATAAAAAGTAAATACATTATTAATAAATTAATCACTTGGAAAAGCGAGACACCAAGAGATGAGATTCTTGCCAAATCACATTGGTGAATGGGAAAGGATAATTCTTTCATGGTAAAGCTTCTCGATTTAATTCTAGATAAGTTGGATGGATTGGAGATAAATATCCATTGAGAAAAACATAAAAGTTGTGCGGGAGAGAAAGGCAATATTCTATGAGGAAAATCCTCATGGGAAAGAAAGGTGAGCTTTTATGAGATAAGCCTACGCAAATGGATAAAAATATCCATAAAAGCGAGACACCGCTAATGGAAACCATATCATGAAAGAAGGTATTAAATACCCATTGCATAGATCAATTGGAGGCGGTTGATCCATGGCAAGAACCTCGACTCGGTGGTGAACTGAAGAGTCATTTCTAGGTTGGGTAGCGGTGCTCTGTTTTCCAAGTGTCGTTCTCTCTTTCGATCTAGTTTGACTCACTTGCGTGGATTGTTCTGTATGTTGGTTTCTTACCCTCTATGTTATAAATTCCTTAGCATATGAGAGAATTTGCTTGAGTTTTAAATGCACTGCATGTGGCGTTAATGAGATGATTTTATGGATGCACATAAATGAAATTCTAATTACAGTCACAATATGTGGATCTTATGTAGAATTGGTGTTAACCTGTCTTTTGTTAAGATAGTGAATAGTCGTGCTTGAGCCGCTATGCAAATTTGTTAATTGTGGTTAAGGCTCGACTGTATAAACTATGGTACAAGTTATTTGTGCTATGCATCCAATGTTGCGCTTCTGATTAATTGTGCATAATCCCTAAGATACACATGTTAACGTGTCATGCAACTGTGGCAGACGGATTATTGATTATGTATGATAAATGATTTTGTTTTGAAATGGTAGATCCTATGGTTCGGGTTATCTAATATATGCATTATGCATTATAGGATGAATTGCATCCATTGAGGCGTTCTAATTATTTATTCGTATTGCATAAGATATACGTCGGTGGTACTTTCGGCCATGACAATAGGAATATGAACATGCTATATGGCAAAGCTAGTTATTGTAAATGGATGACCTGATCTCCATAAATGTTGGATTGAATCCTCAAAGGAGGGATACTCGAATGCGGGATATTGAATAATATTGATTGATTCCTCCTCTGTGATGTGATGTAGGCATGGGTAGAAGTGCTTGTGTTAGCTTTGTTATGAGGTAGTTGTATATGAACGCGTGTGACAACCATTACATCTAAATTTACTACAAGCTAAAATTAGTAAAGGAAACCAATATGTTGCCTTTAATACTGTGGCTAGGAGGTGTCTACTGAAAGAGGACCCAAAGTTGATCATAATTCATGGAACAAGGTACCAATCAACCTTAAGCACAATGCAAGAATAGGATGAAAACCTTAAGCATGACCACCAACTCATCGAATGGCCTTGAGGCTGCAATATGAAAGAAGAGGATGAAAAGCATTGACTTTGAAAGCTTTTACAACCAGAGAACCTTAAAACCCCAACTCCCTCCTTAGGACAAGTGTATTTGAGTTTACCAAGAGTTGGCTTCCAACACACCCAACGCTCAATGCCAAACATGACATGGTACACTAAAACACAAAGACCGTAAAACCTTTCAACATATCGACAAAGTACACATTCTTCCTTGTAATACACATTCTAAGGAAACCCACAAATGACTTCTCCTCATTTTGAGGATGGTACATAAGTTAAATTGGATTGCATATGGATTTCTTAACACAGGGTTCAAAATTATTACAACAATATACTCATTAATCACTAAATATGTCATTTGTAGGAATTGCAGTTAGGTGGGGAGGATAACACTCCTATCCATTTTTAAAGCTACACCCAAATAATAAGTTCTCCATGTGCCACAATAAATGCAATTTTTATGACTATAGTGACACATCCCTCGAGATTTCCTTTCACACCAACACTTTTATCCATGAACTAAAGAGTGACTATTTCATTATTATATTATACATACATGTTAATATAAGCATTATTTGTATTCCTTTGTAAAAAATGCTAGTCCAAGAGATACATTTGATCACCTTGTCTTGTATCCAATATCCAATGTTGACCCCTATATCCTTAGATCTAGAGTGAAGGTTTCATTTCTAATGTTGTGTTTGAGCTTAAATTCTAATTAAATATTTGGGTTAGCCAAGGTCATTACTTAACTTAATGGCTTTGCAATATACAATGTATCATATTTTTTTTAAGTTCAATTGGTGAGATATGTCTGGGGGATTGAACTTTCGATCACTTGGATACACAAGGGCTTGCCAACATGCTTTTCCAATTGTGCTACTACCCTCAGAAAATATACAATGTATCATATTAACATCCACTTAAACCAAATTGACTTTTGGGACACATGTCTCTTTGATGATGAAGGGAATCCAATTATGTGATGTCAAACACATTCCCTCACAAAGACCCTACACTTTTTAGGGTTCGACTCTAGGTTGTCTGTTATGAAACCAACTCACAAAAAGATAGAAAAGATAGATCAACAACTTAGAAATCAGCTTCTTCGAGGGGGCAACCTCCTTTACATTACACAAAAGAACAATTATTGGATGATACAAATGACAAAGCCTCATTTCTATATATAGGAGTCTAAGGGGTCACAATATAATCAAAGTCAACATAACAATAATAATATAAGGGCACAAAAATAACAATAGTGGGCTTCTATGGGGCACAATAATAACAATATGGGGACAATAAGGGCACAACAATAACAGTAAGGGCCACAATGACACTAGTAATGGGGGAATCACTAGTGTTATAGGGACCTAACATTGTCTATATGGAAACACTGTATAATTTTGAATTTATTTATTGTAGATTTGTACATAGATGGATATTCCTTTCTTTGCATTTATCTTTTAGACTTCTTGCTTTCACCAATTGATTTAGAGCTTATGGAGTCTCAAGTAGCACCAATCCCCTTGCTTCTATTGGATTGAATAACATGATTTCTCTTTTGAAATCCATAATATCTCATTCACATGCTTCCGATTTCTCCCATAAGACTTTAGCACAGACTCCATGATCATGTTTGTGTCCCTCTTAATAACGCACTCCTTGGAAGGGGCCATAAAATCTTTTATTAGGACTAAACTTGGATGTCTCTTCTTTCTTGCCCTTTGATTCTTCATTCAATCGTACCACCCATCAACTTGTTATTTTTCCATTTTTCTTATAATGACCTTTGTTGTTGGGAAGGTGCCTTTCAAGTATTTTGTCTTTGCATATAGATACACATAAAGTATCATTATTTTAATCTAATGGACGTGGTTGTTAAAATCACCAATATTTAATTAAATATGCATTGTTATACCTTTGCTCAAGTCAACTTTAATTCAAATTCTAACACATGTGTGTATACCCTTCCTTGCTTAGTTTGTATATTGTTGTAAGTCCCCAATATATTTATGTTGGCTTTTGAAAGATCATCTCATCCCAAAATAAGTAGGGGGGATTCAATATTCAAATCCGGCAGAGTGGGGTTGAAGAAATGGATATTGAAGATGGATTCAATTATAGAAACTATCTTTTGAAAAAAGGTTAGTTTTGCCCCAAAAAGAAAGTCCCTCCTTTGAGACCTTGCCACAACTTCCATAGTTGTGAAATTTTACAATAATAGAACCTCTAGAGTAGAGGTTTACCATATACTTAGAACTTAGGTTGGAATTGATTTGATTCTTGAACTCTTTAGATGATGACTAGAGATCATTAAATACATAGTTTGAAGCGTTTGCTTGTAGTTATTAATGACCTTGCCCAACTGTAGCTTCCACTACCATTAAATGCAAAACCACTGACAAACAGAAACAGACACAGAAGCCAAACGCCGTTATTGATACTTACGAAGGTGTGGCTTCATATTTGCAAGCTTGTACACACATATTCAGATTTGGGTTTCATGGAAATATTTTCTTGCTAAGCAAACTAATAAACCTCTATACAAAGTTGACTGCATGAATTATGCACGACTGGTTTTTGAAAATTCCCCTAAACGGGACTGTGTTTTATGGAATGTGCCCATCAGAGGGTACGCCATGAATGGACCCTGTGAGGAAGCCCTCCTACTCTATTCCCAAATGCGGCAGAAAGGCATACAGCCCGATGAACTCATTCTTCCCTTTATTCTGAAGGGCATGAAGGTTCATCATTTTATAATAAGAGCCGGATTGGATTGCAATCTATTTGTGGGGAACGCCCTTCTTGCTCTATATGCAAAATGTGGAAGTATAGAGAACGCACGCCAAGTGTTTAACAAAATGTGTGAGAGAGATTTGGTGTCATGGAACTCTATGATTTTTGGATATTCTCAGAATGGACATGCCTATGAGGCATTGACGCTTTTCCATCAAATGCTGCTAGATGAGGTGGTACCGGGTCCCGTTACTATGGTTAGTGTTCTCTGAGCATGTACATAGGTCGAAGCTCTTCAACGAGGTAAGTGTGTGCATAGTTACATGATTAGAAATGAGATTGAGATCAACATCTTTGTAGATACCTCCTTCACAGATCTCTATTCGAAATGTGCAAGTATTGAAATGGCACGTCTATTGTTTGACAAAATGTCTTGACAGAGATGTTGTGGCATGACTGCATGCAGTCAAAACACCCACGAATGTGATGTAGGTTGGCTTCACGCCACTGTGCTCCATTTGAGAAAAGAGCTCAAGAGCATTTTCAGCATGCCCGTTCATACCAAGACCCTCAATAATGTCTTGACCGTTTCAGAGGGGCTATTGCGAGATTTGCGTAATGGAGTTCGGACAGATTCAGGACAGGGGGGTTTTCTGCATTTTAAGACGGTGATTCGAGGTTTTGTTTCTGAAGCATAAAATATCTGTAGCGAAAATGAAGTCTTCTCTGAGGAATCTGCGAGGGTTTTCACTCAGAAAACATGGAGTTAAAGAGAAACTGGGCGCGGTCTATCACAGCCAGAAGCAGCAGCAGCTGCCACCTCTGGCTTCCCTGGACGAGCTCGTTCAAGCTTCCCAGGTACCGATTTCATGGATCATTTTTCAAGTTAGGGCATGCTGTTGCGTTATTTATATTTTCAAGAAAATTGAGCTTTTTCCTTTAAAAAAATTCGCGATAAAGAGGTTCTTGTTGCGTTTTAGAGATAGCCTGTGACGAATGATTTTCAAAAATGAAATGCGAAGCGTTAGTTCTCTTGATGAGTTCAGAATGTAGTGATTTCTTTGATAAATTGTAAAGTTAGGACAGGTTATGATATTTCAGGTTTCAAGCCTGGAAGTTGAGCTTTGCCTTAAAATGAATTGCATTTTTTTTTGCCCAAAACGGTTTTCTTCGAGTTATGCAGATCGAATTTAGGCGATGATTTAATCATCTAGACAATTCTAGAGGTTTATTAAGCCCGTCCTAACTTTAAAAAAATAGTGCATGAAATCACTACATCCTAGACTTCTAACATTTAATCCCAATGTTTTTTACACTGGATCTGTAAACCTGATAACAATCACTTCCGACGTAGCATTTCAATTTCTTTAAAAGCAAAGCGCGATTCGATGCTTAAAACTTCCAATATCACAACGGCCTGTCCTAACTTTAGAGATAATCAATGAGGTATTCATTTAAAATCAAAACTCTATGGCCGTGTGTGAAACTAAAATATCACGACAGCCTGTCCTAAGTTCATAGATAATCACTGAAGTGTTCCTTTCGAATGAAAGATTAATTTCCATGGGTAAAAGTTCAAATATCAGGATAGCCTGTCTTAACTTCACAGATAATCAATGAAGTCGCTAGATAGAAAATCCTAAAAGTTTTTGATCACAGTGGCGGAAAGAACATAACTTGTTAGGTCATTGAGATGTTGCCTTTGGCAATCGGTGACCCCAGGGCTTGATCTCGTCACCTCTGGCTGGCATGTGTAAAGGGCTATCATGCTATGTTGAGGGTTGATTGTTATGTTATTTGAAGTTTTATGCATGTAGGTTGAGCTTTACCTTCAAATTAATTGTAGCATTATGTTAAAAGGGTTCTCGTTGAGTCTTTGTTGTTAACGATTTGCTAAGTTGATCAAATTTAGGGTTGTAAACATGAATCATCACGCTTCTAGATAATGTGAGAACTTTTGTGTGTTATGTAACATGTTGAAGTGCAGAACTGAGTGGCTCGTTGAGAGGTTTACTTTTGCAATTGCTGATTCTGCACAGTTTGAACTTGTGACCTCTGGCGGCATGTGACAAGGGCTAATCGTATGACTCGCTGAACCTAAATTGACTGAAAAATACAGCTCAAAACACTTCAAGTCAATGAGAAGCCATCTGCTCTGGAGGAATTAAATTGTCTATGAAATTTAAATACATAAATTTTGAGTCTTAATTAGCTTAATGTTGCTTAGGTTCCATTCCCAGAAAATGATTGGCATTAGGATGTTTGAATCTCTTTTCATTCAACAGTGTTGTTTAGATAATATCTCAGCACAATCGTCTTCAATATCGTTTCATGCTGCATGCTTTGATTTTTGGGGTAATTAAGATTTTATTAAAATACAACTTGTAACAAAATGAGGATAATAATGGTTTCCCCTGTTGATTCTGAGTATGTGCTATATTTTTCATTGCTTTACATCTTTCAAAAAAAGAGAGGACTTTAACATCTCCTTACTTGAAATTCCTGGTTTAAACCCTTATATGTTCATATTGAATATTTTTTTGCATGTGCTGTTAATCAGGCATAAGTTTTATTCAGTTCTGAGTAAATATTGCAGCTCAAAGTACAACAAACCTAAACTTATAAAAGTTTCATTCTAACACTTTTTCATCCAACTTTTAATTTACTATTAACAACCACTGAAATTCGTCCCCATTCTACTAATCAGCTATAGTTAGCTTATCTTAATTAATTAAGCGTAAGTTGTATCCAGTTCCAAGCAAAATGCTGCAGTTCAAAGTACAACAAATATACTAATAAAAATCATATTCTAACCTTTTGCTATCCAACACATTATCTTAAAATTTATATCCATGAATAACCTGTGGCAGTCATTCCTAATCTAGTAAGTACTAAGCAGCTAGAGTTAGCTTATCTAAAACTACTTCTACATCATGCATTTGCCATTTTAAACACAAAGCCAAATTCTTTTTCGTTATTGAGAGTGTTTATGCTAAAGACAATAAGGGTGGCTCTTAAGTTTTTTATGTGCTACAGAATCTCCTCTACAGTAAGCGAAACCATTCTAGGTGCGGGGTAGGATGTGCAGGGTTGAGAGGGAGACAGATGCTACTTGCCTTCCTTTGTTCTCTCGACTCAGCAACTTGTCTGTTTGCTAAACATTAGAGGAATTTTTAACCTTTTAGAAGTTGATTATATGGGAGAAGACAGTCAGGATTCAAAATAATAAACTTATGTTCTTTAATGAAATACCACTGGAATGTTTTTGGTCATTCGTACTGAAAGAATTTTTGGTCATTCTTACTTTCATCAACATTTTTGTAATTAACTTGTACTTCAGACTCTTTTTTTTTAATTTTTTTTTTTTTCAACTCGTGTCTCCCATATCTCTCTTACTTTCCAACTATGTTGCATGGAGAGTCAACATGTGCCTGATGAAAAATCCCTTGTACCCTGCATTCCAGTGTTTTGGGGACTTAAAAATGGCTTGGGAATGTCCCAGAATAGCTGGGGGCATCATTGGAGACATGGGAACTTCTAGGGCATTCCCAATCCGTCCCTCACAAAAATATCTGGGACAGTCAACTGACCCTTGAACCTACTGACAGTTCAAGATTATATCTATATATATAGATATATATAACCTAAATCCATCCCTGCACCTGCCTGAAGTTTAAATCCTACCTGCTTCTAATTTTCTAAATCCTACCTGTCATCTCAGCATATCATTCTAAAATTGTTCTCAGCAATTCCTTTCTGCGGCGCTGGCACTCACAGACTCCAGTGCATCATACTCTCAGTCAATACTTGCTATTCCTCTGCAATTCTTATCCCTGACTGTATTTATAATCTTTATCAGTGTCACGGGGGTGGGCATCAACGGCGGCTTTTGGGATCTATTTAAATTTTCTCTTTGAATTTATTTAAATTCTTATTCACAGTGTTTCTTATTTGCAATTGGAATTTATTTAAATGTTTTATATTTATCGTGGTGAATTAAGAAAAAAATATTATTATTATTATATTTAATATTTTATTATTTTCAAAATTTTAAATATTTATGATTACTATTACTATTATTATTATAATATATAAAATAATTTATATATTATTGCCATCTCCAACTTTCTGTCCCCTGAAAATTTTTGGGGTGCACTCTGGTGGTTCCGGAAACTTACCCACCATCCCTGCTACCCCCCGTCCCAAAGCCAGTGCGACATAGCTTTCTAACTATGTGTTTGCTGCAGCAAGGTGGTACAATTCGAGTTCAATTACTTTTTCCAGAAAGGCAGAAACAAGTTAGTTGCTTGCATTTGTCTCAAGTTATTTTGCTTCATTGAATAGAGTGAGAAGTCCTCATGAGTCAAGGCCAGTATAATCCCCATGAGATTTGAACCTTTCTGAACATTGCAAGTATGAATTCTATTCACCATTTGGACTGACCATGGAGAGTAGTTGCCTAAGATACAACTGTTTGCAGCTGAGTTAAGGTTACTTTTCACTAATAAATAAACTAAGCTAAATAAAAGTGATTTGTAGACTGGTCATCTAGCATTCCATGAATTCTATTTTACAATTTTGTGGAACTTCCTATTCTTTCTATAGAATTCTGTGGAACTAAATATTCTTTTCATCCTCCCCAAGTTAATGGTTTATTCAATCTACTGCTATTGTATTTTACAGGATTGGTCTGTCCTGATCTATATCCCAGGTTAAATGGAATAATTTTCAATTATCTTGGAGTGTATAAGATGTTTAAAACAGAGAAACGATTTGTAAATTCCTTAGTACTTCCTCTAAGATTGAAAAAAGCAGAGGCTGGTCAATTTCAATTTGATTTACTCTTGCTCCCAGAGTTCATTGTGAAAGTCTTGGATGAGATTTTTCTTAAATTTTTTATTTTATTTTATTTATCAGGCGGGGATAAGTGGCTTTTATGTTAATTTCTTGTGATTGCAGAATGGTTCCGAGGTTAATAATTTTTTTCACAGTTATAGCTGGAATCCATTTATTGATAACCTATGTTCCTTCTTATAATATTCTACATAATATTTGACTTTTTTTTTTTTCAAAGAAAAAAATGTATATATTAATTAGGCAAAAATATATGCATCTTCTGACTGGCAACTGATTTTTCAGTTTTGCCAAAATCATGACTGGCTGTTTTCTAATCTTCCCAAAAAAAAATATTTGACATTGGTCATCCTGTTGATACAAATTACCTTTTTGTCATTTGCGTTATCCTTAGGCAGAATTGTTTGCAGGATGCTTGAAATTTCCATTAGTTCCTGTGTAAGTTCACATACTAAGGATTTAGGGTAAGTGTTGCACCATTTTCTTGATCTACACATTACAGAAGCGTCGACCCTAAATCAAGGTGAACAACTTGCTGGGCAAGTTGAATAAATTCTGCCCTAATTGCTTGACGTTCAGGGCTACAAATCTAATTCTTTTCAGATCTAAATCTGTTTATGAGAGATAAAACACACAAATGGCATAATAATCATTTATTGCTCATCATAACATTCAAATGCATGCCCCGGATGCGGGTGGCTGTTAGATTTACAGGGCTCATGGCTTGTCAGCAGGGCAGGTGTCCGCTCGGACAAGCCACTTATACCCAGATGACATGCCTTAACCATTCCGGCATGCAACATTTAAGGAGGGCAGTAATGGTTTGCTGCAGAGACGTCCCCTCGGCATTCACTGCGCACATTGAGAAACGATACATGGCGCTTCATAGCCGGAAGCTCTCGGACATTCTCCCGCATTTCTCGTCTGCTCTTGTTCTGGTCTTGAAGGAAGTGGCGGAGGCTCATTGTTTCAGCTCTCATTCAGGCTCTGAGAGCGATTGTGATGGTTCAGGGGCCATAGATTGGGGCAATTGGAGAGCTTTCGGGCAGTCTGGTCGTGTACCTGGGAGATTGGTGGTGCTGCAAACCTTCCATCCGTCGTCTGGTTGGGGAATTGGGCATCTGGTTCAGAGGGACAATCTGTGTGTGCACACTCGACATCCGCTCACTTTCAATATGCAGCGTGAACGGCAACGGGGCATAAGTAGGCGTGGCAGTTTCAGTGGAAGAGCCCCTTCTCCCTCTTCCTCAATTGAAGAATCCTCTGAACGTAGAAGACCGAGAGGAAGGCCACCGGGCAGAGGAAGAGTAGCGGAACCGCCGGATAGAATGGAATGCGGGCACACGAAACACCCAATGGTAAGATATCGGCTTCCATGCACTTTGTCCAATTCCACCTTCTTCGTAACTGTTTCAGTGGAGCATTGCAGCAATCCGTGGGGTGATGATGAAGCTCCTCGTGCCAACCCTCCGCGTATTCCTGGGGTTGTTCCCACTGTGGACATGGAATTTCCGGCCATTGATATGCTGAGGCCTATTCATGATCCTGGAGCTGGCCCGAGTGAGCCTGTGCAGCGCAATGCTGGTAAGGCTATTCTCCAGCCTCCCTGTTGCAAGATGGAGGATGAGCCGCAGACTACGGAAGAAGATTAGTTCGCGCTCCAGGTTTCACTGCATGAATTTTTCTCTCTGTCCGCTCCCTTCGCGACCACATATGTATCTGCACTTTGTCATTTTGTACTTCTGTCCATCTCTGTTATGGTGTCGGTTATCTGTTACTTCTGTTATGGTGTCGGTGTCCTCCATGTGTTTCTGTTGCTTCAGTCCATGTGTTGGTTACATAAGTGCCACTCTGGTTTCCAGCTTTTGTAATCCTGGTATGAATACTCTCGAGTTTACTGTCTGTCCCAGGACAAATTTTACAGGGCCTCGGCCCTGTTGTAATACTGTTGTGTAATTTTGATCTTGCTGTAATATAATTTAGCTCAGTCTTATTTAGAAAAAAAAAAAAAAAACATTCAAATGCATGAGATCCACGCCTTCCAAGTCACTTTCATGATGGAACAATTGACTGCATAAATAGTTTAATTTTTAGCTTGTTTCCATTGCTTTCTTGCAATCATTCTGATAAATCTAGCAACAGAGAACATCTCCAAGGACAGAGTCATGCCAAAACAAGATGAACAATTTGACTAATATAATTGGAATGATCTATGTTATTGAAGTTCGATGTCTGGAGTTTAAGATCACATTATTCTAATCTGCAAGTATTCATGATGGGTTTGGTATTTTATAGCTTGATACATCTTCTAAAGACTCACATTAACGCATGAACAAGCCTATCTCTCTGCCCTTTGGAATTTATGAACAAGGTTTGCTACTCTGCAACCAGATCACACTCTGCTCTGTCAAAACATTTCCTTTTTGAAAATTTTTGCATGACTGATATCTCAGGTATATCCAAAACTAAATCACTGCTGATAACAACCCAAACATCCACTCAATAATACTAGCATCACACTGGTTCTATCTTCTGTTACTAGGAGTTCAAGTACTAGCTTTTACTGCAGAATTCTTGAGATCATGCTAACGTCCTGAATGATCAAACTTTGGGGTGTATTTGCATCATTGTTATGTAAACTTTGTTGTTTTGGAACTAGTATATATCTTCTATTTTTTATTTTTATTTTTTATTATTATTATTGTGGATGCATTGTTTTACATACATAGTCTTGTGCTTTGGTGCTAGTGTCTTTCTGTCATATCTGAACATCATTAACGTGTTTATTTGGCACTAGTTTGACCATTGTATGTTGGAATCTAAACTTTGATTTCATTTACAGCACTGCTCTCTTGAATTTTGGAAAATTTTGACATTGTTTCAAATTTGATTCATATTTGAAATAACACTTGAATGCTCATTAATTGGTATACATCTGGAAGCACTAAGGGAGCATTTCTATGTTGTTTCATCATTTACACAGGGTACTTCCTAACTGTTATTCTACCCCGGATTCAGAGGAGCAGCCAAGATTTTATCCATAGTTTCTTTCCTTCCAACTTTAGATGGGATCTCACCTCAACCTTCTGCCTTGGTGGTCAATCAACATCTTTGATGTCTGTTCGGGGTTGTGCCATATTAGGTTACAGATCATACATAATCAGACCGAGTTATGGACCAGCTCCAGACAGATCCAGAGTATGGCGCCTTCCACCCATTAGGGGTAAATCAGCTCCAGACTGATCTAGAGTATGACACCTTCCACCTATTAGACTAGGCCATACATAATCAGAGCGAGTTATGGACCAGCTCCAGACAGATACTTTGTAGATCCAAAGTATGGCACCTTCCACCCATTAGGGGTAAACCAGCTCCAGACAGATCCAGAGTATGGAACCTTCCACCCATTAGGGGTAAACCAGCTCCAGACTGATCCAGAGTATGGCACCTTCCACCCATTAGGGGTAAACCAGCTCCAGACTGATCCAGAGTATGGCACCTTCCACCTATTAGACTAGCCCTACATTCAACAGAGCAGAGATAATATTTTCAAGAGTTTCCTTGCTTGGACATTAGATGATAGGAGAGCATTTTTCATATGTTCTTAGGATGCTTTTGTGCAGATTATAGTGGGTTGGTAAGGGATCCCCCTCCCCAAACACCCTATCAGCATAGTTAAGACTTGAGTTTAGGGTGGCTTTAATTATCTCTGGTAATAGAAAATGATACGGAGGATTGTGCATAACCCACCCCCTTTTTGATTCCAATAAGCAGAGGTGGTCACTATGGTAATCCGATTTCAATTTGTAGTTAGAAAATGGGGTCACAACTTTCCATATTTTTTGTTTTGTTTTGTCTTTTTACATCAAACAATAGTATATTTATTAGAACCATAGTCAACTAAACAAACAGGAAATAATTTATTTGACAGGTGGAAGAAGTGATAGGCTTAGAGCAATTGAATTGTAGGCCATGCTTCTTGACAAATTGATGAACAGATGTATCCTTACTTGAGATTTAGGTTGGCACCATGGCACCATCCTGTCCATCATTATACACTAATCTTGTCATTATCTTCTTCACTATGAATGACTGGCTTGTTCCCTGCAAATAGATCTGGGCATAGAGGAGCCAATCCAAGAACAGTAATCTCTAGCACAAGACAATATTAATGATCCAAATACCTAATCCTGAAGCTTGAGTTTGATTTTTCTCTACTGGTTCTGAATCTCTGATTGAGAATCTCCCACTCGTCATTATCAAACCTTCTCCTTCATCATTGGCATCAGCTGCACTGCTGAGGTACGTTGGTTGGTTGTCATTGGACTTGAGAGCTTGAAGTTTCAAATGATTATAGTAACAGAGAGCCAGAAAAGCCAGTCCACACCCACTCAAGTTTATGACTGTAACCTTTTCATTTATTACAGACAAAGATTATGTTATGAGCAGCCAGTCCTTGACAAGACCAGCAACATTCATAGTCAAGGCTGAAGTCTTTCCTATCAGAAGAAACACTGCAAGATTAAGAGCCAAGGCACAAGCAGAAATGTCATGTAATCCAAATCAAAGGAAGAGACACTGATTATCAGAAATGGGTATTCTACTAAGGCCTAGGGGGTGCTGAGAAAAACAAGGCAACAAGGAGCAACAAAGATGTGATGGGATTCAACTTAATCCCTTTTGATGTTCGTGGAATTTGTATGAGAACCAATTGGGTAGTCTCACATGCAACTGCACTTAACTGGAGAATCACCTCCCATGCATTCATCTTGGCCTCCCCATAAGCTGAAATAGTAACTCCAATGGATATGGCCAACATATTGGCCTTGGGCTCACCTTTATAAGCTTCTTTCTTCAGGGAAACCACAATCAAATACACAACAATGGGAATTAGAGCTTTCAGTATTTGAAATAATGATACTGAGAGGAAAACATAGGCAGAATTTGAAAACCAGAGACCCAAAGAATACACTTATCAATACTATGGGTTCAATGAGCTTGAAGACTCTTACAATAGCAACAACCAGTGTTGAGTAGAAGCCCATGTGAATCATGGTGGGACTGATCACACTAAAGTTGTCAAGCAATGGCAACTCCAATGGATATGGCTAACATATTGGCCATGGCCTCACCTTTATAAGATTCTTTCTTCAGGGGAACTGCAATCGAATGCATATCAAATGGGCACAAGAGCTTTCAACATTTGAAATATCGATACTTTGAGAGACATGCACCAAAGGCTGCATCATTTAGGATTTGTACTCATTTTAGGTGTCATATTCAAGGGGAAGTTGTTATGCTTTCCACCACTTCATAGATTGTTAGAGTGATGAAACAAAAGAGCCTCCCTCTTGAGGCTAGATTATGTCATTCATATCAGCTGTGTTGTTGATGTCCTAGCTCAGCTAGGTCTTGCCAAAACTCTGTTGAGGTTCAAAATTTATTATAAACTGAAATGTCTTCACAAGAATTGACCTCATAAAATGCCATAATCACAAGATATGCCATAAATGGCTGTGATTATGGCTCGCAAGACCCTTAGACTTTGAGCAATGAGGCTCGCAACATCACTTATGATTATGCACTCTACAATTCTGTGACCAGCTGAATGTCAAGCAATTGAACCGCGATTTAAATCCTATTTTGTCAGCAATAAGTACTATACTTTGTCTTTATTTAGTGTAGAGAACCAAGCACTTATTCTGCTCATCTATAGAAGGGACAATGGTTGTTTGCCTATGAGGTATAAGGAAATCCTATCAGATGTTTTGTATTTTCGTATGGAATTGAATCATACTCCTGCACACTGTAACATTCATATATATCAACCTGTAGAGGCTTTAATAACACCTGGTATTCTGGTTAGTGATTTTATTGGACCTCATGTGCATATCCTACATGCACAGGATGGACTATTCATATGTTACAAGGTATTATTCTTATTATTTAGGGTGCACATCTTCAGGTGCTCAAGAACGATTACTAGAATAGTCAGTTAATTCTGCAATTTAAAGGATGAAAAAGGAGGTTATAGGAGTCTAGTTTTGGTTCTCATCCACAATGTCACACTAGTCTGCCTGGGCATGGTTCTCATGGTTTAATAGTGACTTGAGGAGTCATAATACCACAGATCACTAAACACGAACAGCTAAGGTAGCCCAAGGACAATAGCCATCTTTACACATTAATTAACAGGTCTTACATTAATTATCCTAGGGGTTTTAATACTTCCAAATGCTTAAAAAACAGTTAGCAGAGCATTCACATTACACATTCCAGCAATCTTTTCTATAAACCAACCAAATGCAGTCAGGAGAGCCCTCCTTTTAAACTATACAACCTTATTGTTAGTATGATCAACCTTATTTTAATATATAGTGTGACAAACCGTATGTGACAGGCAGGTGGAAAACTTTTCTCGCAATTGACTAAGCGACGTCCTGCGAGCCAGACTTGAGACGGAAACCCTCGTTAGAAGTATATGCTTGGCTCTTTTCCAAACAAATGAAGAGTCAATGAGGTTTTGCGTAATCACTTCTGGTATCGTATTGGGTTATTGTTAGAAGCGATAATTGGATTCAGATTCTCATCGAGTGAGTTGTTCTGCTTTCTCAATTTGAGAGGGTTTGTTTGGAGGGAAAAACGAAAGAGGACATACAAGAATAGTGAGGGGAAAGATGCAGAGGAAGAGGATTGAGAACATCGCCAGCAGGCAGGATACATTTTCCAAACGTAGGTGGATTTCTGAAGAAAGCTTACGAGCTCTCGGTGCTCTGCACTGCAGAAGTTGAACTTGTGATTTTCTCCCCAGCAGGAAAGCACTATGAACTGTTTTTTAGTGCAAATCCTACTATTTTGATTCTAATAATCATGGCTATGCAAACCTCATGAGATTCTTACTAATAACCCCGGTGGTGCAATCCCTAGTAAGCTCGATGTTGAAAAACTTAGTGTAAAACCTCCAAATCGCTGGTTTTGTTGTAGTGCTTATTGGAGAGTATAAAAAATTTCACACCTTTTTATGAGATATGGGAGGAAAACATGTTAAAGATTTTTAATAAATATAAAATTTCCAAAATGATGCTAGTTACGTATGATTCTTTTTTCATTGTTTGTGATTATGAAAAATGAAACTCAATGTTTTTTCATTAGTGCACACATATTTCATTATATAATTGCATATAGAAAAATCATTCCAGAGCCGATAACAATAAAAATGAAGAATTTATGGTCCAACGTTATATTTAAGGGAGATGTTTAAGGATGACGTTTGAATTTTGTTTTTCATTTTAAGACATTTGGAGCAAATATTAGGAAGGACTTTGAGAAAGGATTGTCCTTGATTTTCAAAAATGGAGTTGTTCCTTTCCAGCCATATGCCCCAAGTGACCATCAAAGGGAGAGCTCATATGTTTTTTGTATGTTTTATTTATAGCCATTTTTTTACACATATCCATAGAGTCCCCATGCCATTGATGTGAATTACTTGTCCGGTTTTTTTTAACCAAACAAGAAAAATTAAAAAAATGCCTCAAGATCAAAGACTGAAACAAAGACCTATTGACATACCTTTTAAAGTATGGAAAGAACTTGTAAAATCATATGAGAAGTTGGATGCACAAAGAAAAGCCGGCAATGAGAGCATTCAGGTATTGAATTTTTCATTAAACATTATTTAGAATGTATTAATACTTATAAGTATCTTAGACATGTATTTGTGTGAAAATAAATTGAATTGGTTTATGTTTAAGGACAAGGCATCCAAGGCGAGGTTAACCAAGACAAAAGTCACTCATCGTAGTGGCCAGAAAGGTTTAAAAGCACTGATAACCTTTGTAAGTATATTAAACATGTGATATTTTTTTAATAAAATTTGTACTAGAAGAAAGTCATTGTTATCTAATTTCTCCCTATTTACTGATTGATAGGAACTAAAATATGGAAGACCTCTAAATCATTTGGAAAAGGAGGTGCTGCAGCAAAAGAGATGGGTTGAATTTGTTGTTTGGATGGACTCTATGGTATGTAATCTTAGTTGGATTTCCAATATACTTTTAAACCATATTTTCATTTTATTTTTTAGTATTATTAGATATTATATCTTACCTCATTTTATGGTTAACATTGTATAACAAAAACATGCGTTGTGTTATGTAATTAATACTAACATGTAATATTGATTTTTTTTGTCAGAATGCTATAGGTAATGATTGCCAAGACGATGATCCAAATTATGTTCAACATATATCAGGAGATGATGAGGATGATGGTGGTGAAGGAGGAGATGATGATGATAGTTGCGGTGTTGGTGATGATGTGGATCAGAGTAATGAGGATGGTCAAGATGATCATGAGGATGATCTTGGTGGTGGTAGCTAGGCATGCACATGCATTGTTTTTTATGAAGAAATTATTGTGTAGAATGACATTGTTATGTTTAGATGGGTGTTGTGAATTTACCCTATATCAATGAGACATTTTGATTTTGTAATCATACGATGAGTTTGATTTATGTATGTTGTTAATTTATCGTAGAATAACGATATTCATGAAATATTTTGATTTGTTAATCATATTTGAATTTTACTTGTTTTGATTAAAAATAATACTGATTTTATTAGTATTATGTTGCTATTTTATACATGTTTTGAAAATTGTTAATGACACATTGTTATTTTTTTAGATGGATGTTGTCAATTTCTCTTAAATTTCTTTACAAATGATTTTGAATTGTGATATATGCTTTAATGATATTTAGAAACTATCATATATTTCACTATGAATCTATAAAGGGGGTCATATATGTAAAGAAAAATATACTCTATATAAGAAGTCAAATGCGGATGTAACCATGGATGCAAAATTGAAAGTAAAATTAGATGTTAAACTAGGAATTAATACAAAATGCAAACAATTGACATACAAAGTGTTTTAAATTAGAAGTGAAAAATTGTGCAATAGTTGACACAAAGAAGGGAACAAAACATGGCATACAAAAGGATATCAAATTGGGCAAAAACAAGGACACATAAATGGGCACCAAATTAGATGCAAAAAAAGACAACAACTAGATGTAAAATAAGATGCAAAGTTGAGCGTTAAAAAGAAGCAAAAAACGTTACAAATTAATATGCCAAATGATGATGCAAATAATGGTGTAAATTTGGGATGCAAACTTGGGTGCAAAAAAGGAAAAAAAAAGGATGTAAGAAAAGACATAAAACAAGATGCAAAATGGGGCTGAAAAAAGGTGAAACCAAGGATGCCATATTGGATGTAAAAAATGATTCCTAATCACATGCAAATTTAGGCTCGAACTCAGACACAAAATTATATGCAAATGTGGACACAAAATGAGGCAAAAAAGATGCAAATTTGGATGGTGAAAACGATGTAAAACTAGACACCAAAAAAATGCAAAATTGGATGAAAAAGTCGGTGTAAATAATGGTGCAACATTGGACACAAGTAGACACAAAAAAATGGTGCAAAAAGGGGCATAAAATAGCTTAAAATTGGATGCAAAACTTGGTGCAAAAACAAATACAAAAGTAGACGTAAAAAATGGCTCTAAATTGAATGTACCATTAGACACAAAATAAGATGCAAAGGTGGACACAACACATGACTCAACATAAGATGCAAATATAAATGCAAATTTGGATGCTCAAAATGATGTAACATTAGATGCAAGAGATGGTGTTAAAAATGATGCAAAATTGGATGAAACAAATGACGCAAAATATGGTGCAAAATGAGATGGGAAAAATGGAGACAAATCAAACGTAAATGTGGATGTAAAAAATGTTCCAAAAAAAGATGCAAAAATGGGCACAAAAATGGATGCAAAATTTGGTGCTAAATCAAATTCAACACATGGTGCAAAGATAGGCACCAAAGCTAGTGCAAAAATATAAGCAAAAACTAGTGTAAGACTAGATACAAAACCTGGCGTAAGACTAGATGCAAAAACTGACACAAAATGGATGCATAAAAAGACGTTAAATTGGATTCAAAATACAGTGTAAACTTGATGCAAATGATGGTGCAAAAATGGAAGCAAAGAATGACACAAAATAGGAAGCAAAAGAGAATGAAAAATAGATGCAAAAAATGACACAAAACTAGAAGCAAAACCTGTCATAAAATAAGATGCAAATCTTGGTTCAAAATTTGATGCAAAAAATGATGCATAGTTTGGTGTAAAAAATGATGCAAAATCTAGCGTGAAAAAGGATGCAAAATCAGGTGCAAAAAAGGACGCTTTAAAAATTGTACAATAGAGCCAGATTTAGCGCCAGGTTGCTCATCACAATTACAAAAAAAATGCACTAAAATCTGGCGCAAATCGCTGGTTTTTTTGTAGTGAGTAATTATTGTTTATGTTTTGGTAATAACAATGTTGTTCTTGAAGGTTAGACAAATGCAAACATGGATGGATATGTGGATACTAGAAAGTCCACCACTGGTTATTTATGTGCTTTTGCAAGTGAAACAATATCCTGGATGTCTAGATTGTAGAAATTAGTGGCCCTCTCCACAACAGAGGCATAATACATCGTTGCCACAGAAGCTTGCAAAGAGATGTCATGGATGCAACAATTTTTAGGAGAGTTGGGAATAAAACAAGATAAATATTTGTTGTATTGTGATAGTTAGAGTGCTATTCATTTAGTAAAAAACCTAGCATATCATTCTAAGACAAAGCACATGGATGTTTGATATCATTGGATCCGTGAAGTGTTAAATGATGGGCCACTACAATTGGAGAAAATACACACTACATAAAATCCAAATGATGTGTTAACGAAGACTTTGCCAAGGGGTAAACAAGAACTTTGTAGAACCTTGGCTAGAGTAATGCAAACATGATAAAAATGCATCTTGGTAGAGGGTCAGTAGCAAGAAGAGAAAACAATGTCAAAAAAATTCACTCAAGCTTCTATTTGGTCTTAAGTGGGAGATTGTTAGGTGTGAGACAAAATAAATCATAATTGTTTTTTCCCATGGTATTCATCTCCAATGAAACTTATTTAAAGGCTAGAAGGATCAATGGTAAATTGTCTCGATGGCCACTGAGAACAAACAATGGTGTCGTTAGACACCACCATCTCTCTCGGTGCTCTATGATCCCAACAAGTCAGAGATGAGATGTAGCAGTGTGGCATGAGGGTGAAATTGAATAAAAAATATTTCAATTTCTATCAAACAAGAAACAAACTCTCTTGCCCATAAAATAAGTCGAGATCCCTCATCCACCCTAGAAAAATGAACACCTAATAAATGATGCCAATGTGCATGAAAGAGAAAATCAATCAAACAAAGGGTAAATAATTCATAAAGTCTTCCTGTGCAAAGAGGTGATGCAAGTGACTTTATTGGGGTACGAAACAAGTTTGCTAGTAGCAAAGCAATGTTTGTGATTTCTTAAGTGACTCCACTAGGGTGTTGAACAAGCCTACTAGCAACAAAAAAACACCAGAACCTTCTTTAAATTTATGAATACAATAATCCCTCTGTCAATTTCTCTAAATCATTATCAAAGACTTACACATGTGAGCATTTGGTTTAATGTGTAATAACTGATAGGACCTAGTTATGGAGGAAGAGGTAAGGCATATATGTAAAAGGTTAGGTAACTCAAGGAGGACCCATAGTGTCTGATCAATACTTCCTTGCGGTATTATCAAGACTCAGTCTATTATAGGAACACGACAAAGAGGTTGGATTCTACTTGTGGTTCGCCAATTGTTGTAGCAGCTCTACAACAACACCAAAAATATGTTGACGAGATGGAATGTACCACCAACAACTATGGGGTCTCCCTAGTGTGAAGTCCCAATTAGATCTCACATCATTTGGGATAAGAGCCCCATCCAGTATGTAGGCCCCACTACCATCATGTTAGTTTCACTCCTAGCTGTCAAATGAGAAGATGTCAGGATGAGGGAAAGAATGAAGTACTCGAAAAATAGGGATGAGATCAACTCAATATTAACAACCTCTAGGATTGGATACAAGAATGTAACATCGAACAATAAGAAGAAACATGCCACAAGATGAATTAGTGAGACAAAACCATCTCAAACATACATGAACAAGAACATATGAGAGATTAATTACAAATTAGTTCACACTAAGTTACTGAAATGACATGGAATAAGAAAGCAAGGACTCAAAGAAAACATGCAAGCAATAAGCTAATAATCATTTTATTAACATATCACCACATGAAAGCACACATACAAACATAATGGCAATATAGGTTAATCAATACAACCACCATAAAGATGCATGGGAATCAATGCCAAAAGTGAAGAACTTCTTATTAATGTTGCTGCAAATACAAATACATGTCCTGCAAACCATCAAAACCCAAAAATGGAACATGGTCTGCTCATAACATCTCTCAAAGTCAAACCCTAACCTCACCAAAACTCTTTGTACGAGTTTCCAAGAGCTAAGTGCCTCTAGCTGTCAAGCACAAATCAACTATCTACTGTTGGTCCTAGCTCAAGTGCCCAAAAGCACTTTCAAGTGAGGCATGAGGGTATATTTATAGAGGTGAGGTGACTATTCACACACCATGACTTTTCGTCTACTCTCATGACTCATCAATTTCCTTCCCTCTCTCTCTCTTGTCTGGTGACTATCACATGCTTTAATCAATCCCATCATAGATGAGTAATATTTACATTATGACGAAAGAAAAGTTAGAAGGAGAATGCAGAGGGTTCTTGGAAACCCTAAAATGCTCATTGCCAATGTTATTGCCATGACATGGTGACTTTCCCGTGCTGATGAACATGATGGTGATGTTCATTTGTTGTATTAAGTGTCCATTTCATTCTATTGCACCTACCATTAAGATTGACATAGTGCCTCGGGAAGCTACATGGAGCTAATTCGTTTGTTTTTTTAAACCCTAGTTATGCAACCTCTGTAGGAAACCCTAGATTCCTTTACCTAGGTCAACACTCTTTCTTTCTCCTATTATATGCAAGAAAACAAATTACATTAGCCACATACATTCGCAGTTAGAAAACAACATTAGAAATATAACACGTCATGGAATGCAAATATCAGTTTGGACCCTTTTATGGTCCTCACCTGCACAACAAATTATGTACAACTCATGTGTGATGGATTGCAAGACAAAAAATTGAAAACACCATTGGTATACTCAACATCATAGCACTCAATAAACTTATGGTGGCACTTATGCAAAGTTCCTTTGAACTCTTTGATTTCACCATGGGCACCAAATATTTCCCAAAGATCGTCATTTGAAATATATGGATCAAGGTCTATCACTACAAGTGTGTGTAGGTTTACATCTTTATCTGAAGGGTTTTCCTTTGGGATATCTAGCTTTCGTCACTTCAAAGGTTTGTTTTGTAGTGCTCCCATAGCATAATATGATACCATGACAAATCTATGATGTTTGCATGCAGTATGCATGTATGGTGCCATATTGCTTAAGAAAAGTTCACAGTATTTTGTCTTCAACATTGTTGTTAGTGTTCCTTACATAGATATTGCTTGATGGGTGTTTCCCATTAGGATGCTTCCTGGTAATATAACCAAAAATCATCTAGACTTTTTACATCCATGGAGTTAGTATGAGAATCTGCTTCTAGCTCCATGACACCCAAACTGCTAAACAAATCAACATCTTTACTTTCCTCTACATTATTAGACTGGGAAATGTAATTGACCTCATCACAGGACTAAACAAAACATGAACAAGGTTTCCTATGGTATGTGATTCCAACTCCTCAAGTGAAAACGTCATCCTCCTTCAATTGAGATATGGAAAAATTCAACTCGCTCTCAAATAACTCAGAGAAGGAACTTGAAAACTGACCATTTCCACCATTAATGTTGAAAGGATCTAATTTGTCAAAAATATTCCTAGTTAGAGAAGAATGATTGGTCTCTTTTAAATTCCAAAGGTAAGTTGTAGTTGA
Organism: Pinus tabuliformis; assembly: GCA_031772625.1. Classification (NCBI taxonomy): domain Eukaryota; kingdom Viridiplantae; phylum Streptophyta; class Pinopsida; order Pinales; family Pinaceae; genus Pinus; species Pinus tabuliformis. Next base: position 1,702,661,913 of record CM062817.1, on the reverse strand, counting down.
GATTAAGACTTTTGGAAAGTCACAAATAAAAATTGTGATGTATGGGAGGAAAAGTGTCTTGTATAGTGGTCATAAAATGAGAATGTGACCTGAGTAATTGCAAATCAAGAATGCGGTCAAAGGACTCACACAAGGAAGATGCAACTAGTAGATAGAATTGTGACCTCCTTATAGGGATGTGACCTTGTGGGATCATAGAAAGGAACCGCTACTTGTGGAAATCACATAGTCGCATTACAAATAGGTTGCATCTTTTGGTAACTTGTTTGAAGTTCTAAAGTGTGATTTCGCGACCTACATTTGAAGGTGTGGCCCATCACAATATGGAAGAGTGACCTTAACCCAAGTCGCAGGTTAGAGGAGCAGCCTCAATTTGAATCACCATGAGAAAAGACCAAGTCACACTCATAAATAAAATTGAAATTAAAACATTCAATACAATGACCACATCGTGTTTGGTAATGCACACGCTTCATCAAACTTCCCCAACAATTTTGAAGCCCACACTCAATGTGTTTTATACAAGATCACATGAAACATTTCTTGCAAGTTTCACATGCTTAAATGGCTTCGCCTAATGTCTTTGCCTTGCAAAATGCACCAACCATAGTTGTGTATGTCCATCATCTTGTACAAGGTTTTTCTCCTTCCTTTCACGGAAAAACTACCACGCCATATCCAATTTGCAAACATTATATAATATGACATCGCTGTTATTAGAATGAATTCTAATATGTTATAATAATGATAAAGCAAGATTAACTTCATACCTTACCTCCTGCATTTATTTGAGCATTTAAAGAGCCTCTGCATGTGCCTTTGCCATTTAAACGAAATGTGTATTTATCCAATGTTTACAATCACAAAATATTGTTTGGGAAAGTCATAGATCGAGAGTGCGAATTGTCTTTACCGTCTGCAGTAGTGGTATATTAGGTCGTATGTCGAGTCAGGTCGCAGTGACAATATTAGGCATTACATTCTCGAAGCATTTGTGACTTCTTTTAACGTGGCATTTCTCTTCCTATGGCACATCCACATGATGTATTACAATATATATACGATAATCGATCAATGCATTTGGAGTTCCGTCATTTCTCTTTCATTAATATATTCATCACAAACCATAACAGTGTGATAAGAGTGGAGGCCCAAAATCATGCCCTGCGACCTCATGTTAGTCTTACCTTCAACTTCAAACCTCACAAAAGACTTGTGGGTGTGCCTTGGAATTTTATAGGAGAAGTCGACCTTGGCCACCGATTGCATTGTCATTTGTGATCACAAGTCGCATTTACCTTTGCCATGCATGCTTCCACGATATCAACTACTATTATCACAAAATCACGTTGGTCATCGTATCATGGTTTATGATGCAAACGGTTTATATGGTAGTGCGTTGAGCAATGTATCCCTTCTGTGTATCCTTTTCAATGAGACTTTGATACATCATACAGTGTGTTTTAATGTCATTCCATCCATGTCCATTAACTCATTCTTGTGTGAGCTTGCATTATTCCTTACAATGCTCGTGGCATAATGTTACCCTTATATATAACACACATGCTCCCATTCGGTGGCTGGCTACTTATATATATTTGTATCATATGCAAAGCATTTTTTAGGGAGCTTCAAAGTGTGCGAAGGCCTTGAATTGTAAAGCTATAAAACATTTTCCAAGCTTATACCATTGAGTGCTCAAAATAGTGGGCATATATATATGACAAACTAACTTTTCACCATACTACCTCTCAACAAATAGGATTTCCAGGCACCTTGGCCCATGGCATAGAATGCACCAACATTATTTAAAGAATCCTTTGTTATATGTTTCACTTTAAATATGTTTGTCCATATGCTCTTCGTACATGAGAGGATATGACCCTCTGATTGCGCTTTAATAAAGATCTTAGGTGTGTTTTACCTTTGTTTTCCCCTGCATAGCACCATGTAACAATAGATGATGTTAAATAATAATGTTTTATAATTTAAAAACTAAAGCCCAGTATGTGTAACAAGAATCCAGAAAGTGCATTGAAGTTTGAAGGAATATGCAAATGTGCTCAAAGTCTTTTGATATTACGATATGTTAGGTACTTGGTGGAATTGTTAGCTTGTCGTGTCTTAATAAGATATATTTTTTAAATGTGGCACTACGTGAATAAATTTGATGATTGTTGGTGATATGATATGCAATGTTTTTATCATGGTGCTATGTAATGTCGATGAGGATGCGTCTATAAAGATATATGGATTACGTTAAAACATGAAGGGAACTTTCATTTCGACGATACATGGTTTTTCTTGGAGCTTAATATAGTCGACAAAATGAAAGCCGAACTGAAAACTTGTCCATTCATACATGGTGACTTCATTGATGGCAAAGCATACTATAGAAAGATAATTTTGAAGTCTCGGAGACTCTTAATGCATAATTGAAGCAACAAACCTCCACAACCCTAATGCAATTTTAAGGTCAATACCTGAGATGAAACATGACAAATGAATCTAATATAAATCATATGATAGCGTGAGTGGGTGCATCAACAAGGTTTGATAGAAAAGGGTCATGGGGGATTGACCAATTCAAAACACGATAATAACCCTTAAGGCCTTAGGCAAGCAAAGGGGGACTTGAAATTTTTGGATGTACCCAAAAATTTTGGGTGTTGTTGTAACGGCTACAACACCCGCTCAAGCTAGTATAGACTAACATACAAGGAACTCGACTTCACTAGTATGACTTGTTCACTTAAGATGCCCCAACCACTTTGCTAACAACTATTACTAATATCTTACAAATTCGGTTGATATTCCCCCTAAAAGGGATTGTCCAAAACTTGAAAATGTGTATTTTGATGAGATATAAGAGTAAGATGAAGACCCTAAATGCCTAGATCTCCCCTACCTAATGACTATGCTACTCACTAGATCTGTATAACAATTTATTGATCACCACTTTATACCTGCAGAATTAACTTAATTACGACAAAAATTATACGCAAGAACTGAAAATAATAAGCATAGAAAAGTCAACCTAAAACAACACCTACAAACCAAAGTAATTTTTTATGAGTTCCCAGGGAGAGGAATACTCTCACTCTCTAACCATGATTACAAAATGATAAAAAAATGTTATTACAATAAATTGTTATACTCCTTTTACAATAAAATATTATTATTATTCCACCACAGGTATAATGAATTTGATTATGTCATTGACTAACCATTAACTAGGTATTTGACTACAAATTAAAGATCATTGTATAAGGTTTACATTACAAAACAATTTTTATTTATTTATTTATATTTTAATTATATTTGTTTAAAATTTGATTGGTTTACTTAGTTTTTTCCTTATTGTGCTATGATAGCTAACGTACAACTGTCATCAGTTCACAAAATATCCTCCAACATACTGGTAATGAGAAGTGTAGATATCGGTGTTTGGGATTAATCACATATTAATCACATCGCTAGGATTTGGTCTTTTGTGATCCATAATGTAGATATCAGTCTTTCAGATTAATCACATTGTTAAGATTTGGTCTAATCATATCGTTAGGATTTGGTCCTAATGATGTGATTAATCCGAAATTAATTCGAAAGACAAGCCACGTCGAACTACGTTGAACCTCGAGCTCACACGATTCCGTATTGTTTTGATTAACGACATCATACCAGTAATGAGAAGTGTACGAGACAAGTCACGTCAATTACATTCAACCTCCAACTCACCCGGTCTGTATTGTTTTGCCATAGTTTAACTAGCCGGAGGAATTGCCCGGAAAATTATGGAAATTCTAGTCATTTTTAGAGAAAATCCCAAGGATTTTTGTAAATCCAAGTTATAGTTGTTAAACTTCAAATTTCTATGTGTCTTAGATGTTTTTGATGGTGCTGAATCCATTTCCACCATCAAAAACAAGATTCAAACACTGTTTCTACAAGTTTTTTTGAAATTTTTTTGCTTGAATTTCGACCACTTTTGACCATCCAAATGATTCTTCCACCATCTTCCACCTTGTTAGACGACTCCTATTGTTTTGATCAACGACATCAGGTTGATATTCAAATTTACGCCAACCACAACGAGGGTCCATGGAACAATCTGTGTTTTGTACTACGCTGATCACCCTCAACAATATGGAATCAGAATTTTGAAAATGTACATAACGGACATCTGTCCGCATTGATAACTTTATTAATCCTCTTTTAATCCTACCCATCCTTTATAACATTGCGAGAGGCTTTCAAGTAGTGGTACCAAATGGTTATGCGAAAATACTAGCCATCCTTTGTAACATCGCTGAAGGCTTTATGCAAAAGGTACCAAAGGGTTACACATTAATTGTGACAACTCGTTTCAGATTAACGTTGGCCGTTGTTAGGAATCGGTGTCGCATTTCTATAACGTGCTTCAACTTTGGGGTGGACGCTGAGCGGACGGGCTGGTTTGCACTTTTTTTCCGGATCAATTATTAAAACGAAAACGAGTTGTTTTTAGAGAAGTTTTTTTGAAAGTCTTTGTGGTCTAATATATTTAAAATTTAGTCGGAATTTATTAAAATAATAAGTTTGATAGATAACCCCTGTTAATTTAATAAGTACGTGTAAAAATTAAAAAATAAATTTTTATAATTGAATAGATACAAAATGTTTATGTTTTAAATGAAAGTCGTAGATTAAAATAATATGTTAAGCAACCTAGAACATAACAACGATATCAATTAAGAGAATGAATCAAATAGATAATAATAAAAACAACAAAGTTGATAGAAGAAGCCTCTATCATACTTTCTCCAAATTGACTTTTCCATCAATGTTTTTTAAACTAAAAATTTTATTAAATTTAGAGGGATAAAAAACACTAAGATTAAGATGGCTTTATGTATTGTTTTAAATTCTTCATATTGTTTTCCATTATATTTTATTATCATTACATAAAGAGCGAAACATCTTTTCCTTTTCAAGTTGTAACTCTTCAGGCAACAACGAATATTAAAAATTCCTATGTCTAGGTTTTCTCGTGGTATTTAAATTTATAACGAAAATGCTTTGGATAAAAGCATGCTTGAATGACTTTTGCCGAGGGATAAGAAACGAAAAAAATGAGATTGATTACCATTGCATGAGACACCTCCAAGGTTCTCATCTACATTTATAAGGTCTTTGAGGTCTTAACTTCTAAACGAGAATTAAAAAATAAGTGGCATCATATATGGAAATAAAATATGATTTAAAGGGTATTAATGAGGTGGGTATGTGTAAAACACTTTCTTTTGGTGTTTCTAAAAGGTTTTTGAGTTCTTAATTCCAATTTTAGGAATACAACTTTGATAGACTTGGTTATCTCATTGAACACACATGGTTTGGTGTTTTAGTAAAGGAAAAGGTCTTATATCTTGAGTTTGCTTTTAATGTGAGGATTATGATGAGTTGCAACAATCTTTGAAGCAATATAGCATATGTTTAATAGATTCTATGTATTTAAGCATGTAGTCCAAGGTAGATTCTACTAGTGGGTGACCGCTCTTCTCTTCTCTTCTCTTTCTTATTATTTATTTATATGTTACTAGGCTTCTTCCTAGCACCACAAAAATTGTTATCCACCAAAATCAAGTTAAACACACACCATCTCATCTTCAATTTAGGGTGTCAACGATAAAGCAACTAGAATTTAATGTTTTTCCTATGTTCCTTCAATTGGGTGCAAGACATGGGATTCTTTACTTTTGATGATTGTATATTAATAGGCCTGTACACATCTTATATTTGTACTCTATCTTCTTCATTTATAGCCACAAGAATGATCTAAATGTTGGGCAAACTTGTTAATGTTATGCAAGCTCCCTCATCAATATAAAAAAAATGCATTTAGGATCATCTCAAGTTAGCCAAAATGTGAGGAATTATGAGTCAAGTGTTGAGTGTCTTTTATGAGCAATTTATGAGGCTAATTAGCTGTTTAAAACACATATACAACAAGTAAATTGCAGAGAAGTAAAACACAACAACTCATAACACAAAGTTGATAAAGGAGTTCACCCCTCCTAGGCTAGATCTCCTTGGACCTGCTTCAATGGCTAGGCCCTCTTTGGATTAATGGTCAATTATCTAATTACATGCATCTACAGTGATCCAATGGCTTTGCAACCTACTCAATTGGATTCAAAAGACCCAAAAACCCCAAAAATGACTATCCAAGCTCTACAATTGGACTTCAGCTGATCTAGGCTTGACCTCCTTTCCGGGTGGCCCTAGGCTTTTTAAAACTTCAACATAGCAAAATCATGTACAAAAGTGTCTTTCTGCCTCTGCGGCCTGTTCCATTGTGTTTAGAACATCCAAAATGGCTATCTAGCCTCTTTTTTCACCCAATTTGGTCGAAAATTGAAGAAGTTATGACCTCTCCTAGTTTCTCCACCATTCGCTCCACAAATTGCACAAAATCCGGCATGATCTTACAATTTTGCCCCATTTTCCGCTAACGGAGCGAAAAAATCCCCAATTTTCGGGTGAATTTGTAGGACTAGTAATTGGCCCACTAAACCCCGCCAATGGTTAAACTGAATGTTAGCGGCTAATATTGGAGTGTTCATATGTTGACTGTTACCCCAACAGTTAGGCTCCCCTGATGGTTAGGGTAACTGCTAGCGGTTAAGGTTGGAGCATTCACATGCTGGCGGTTAAGGTTAGCGCCCACCTCCCAAACTCTGTGACATTAATATTTACATATAAACGAAAATTTTTATGGTTAAGTCACATGGTTGCGGCATAGAGGTAGGTCTTGGTGCTTGTGTGGGCTAGGTTGCGGGTTTGACTCCACTAGCCTACCAAAACATTTTACATGACCTTTGAGAGGGCACGTGGTGGCCTCTAGGCTTACCACGTGTCAGCCTCTCATTAGTCCACCTCCAATTCCTTTGACCAATAACATGCCGACACTTGTCACAATCTGATTGAGCCACTTGTCGAAATATTCCAAGGAATATTCCTTAAAATATTATTTTTGTTGACTGGGTTGTAAAGATGTGTAGTCAGCATCCCAGTCAGCCCTGTACCTAAAATTTTGCTTGTTTAACAAAGAGGACATAAGTCTCTATCTTTCTGATACGAACTCCGTTTTGAGTGAAGCGAGTTTTGTTGGGATCATATCACCGAGATGGACACATTCGTCCAGTTTTTGAGTGATTTTGAGCACTTTGATTTTTAAGCAAAATTTTCCCTTAATCCAGATTCCGATCACTCCTTCCCACTGACAAGATTTTGGACCCACAAATGTTGGTTATCTGATGAGAGCTGAATACTCTTCTCCTTCCCAAGTTTATCAATTTATTCTACTTGGAAAAATCTCCATGACAACCATTTGGGTTCACTGACATGCATTGCCTTGCAAATGGCTTGGTACTTCAACCAATGTTCTCTTTTTTCCTCTGACCCAATCCAACACTTGCTGGCTACTCGCTGATTAAACACCCTGCTATACCAAAGTGATCCTTCGATGCTTGGAAAGATGGCTGATAACCTTCCCACTAATAATCATGTTCCTCCTTTGCAACACATGCATTTGATGCAAGCTTCTCCTTGCAAACCACTTTTCCAAGTTAAGCCCATCTGAGTGAACTACAACAATGAGTTCCAATATCAGTAATAACAAGAAAAGAAATGACCATTATTTTACCTCTGGAAGAATTCATTCGCCATCTCTTTCGCTTCTTGGAGTCAACACATCAAATGGTCTACAATGGTTGCAAATTTCTTTTGGCGTTTTTGTCCACTTTCGCTTCTTGATTCCATCATCTTCTAGTATTAACATGCTGCTCATGTCATGTTTTGAGAATGAAGGCTAATCATGAGCCTCTTGCTCAAGCATGGAACTTTCAAAATCCCGCGACATCTTATCACAAGAAACACCATTAACCTTGAAAAACGTTCATGCAAGAATATAACTTGACGATCTCTTCCTTTTGCTTCTTCAAAGCAAAAAATGTCACATCATGTGAACATTGCCATGTAATCTTACGTTAGGTCCCTATAATACTAGTGATTCCCCCATTGCTATTGTCATTGTAACCCTTATTGTTATTATTGTGCCCCATAGAAGCCCACTATTGTTATTGTTGTGCCCTTATATTATTATTGTTATGTTGGCTTGGATTATATTGTGACCCCTTAGAGTCCTATATATAGAAAGGAGGTTTTGTCATTTGTATCATCGAATAATTGTTCATTTGTGCAATGTAAAGGAGGTTTCCCCCTCGAAGAGGTTGATTTCTAAGGCGTTGATCTTTCTTTTCTATCTTTTTGTGCGCTGGTTTCATAACATTTGGCATCAGAGCTTGGATTCTAGTGTTTCGTTGCTCCAAACAGGTCATCGTGGAATTTTCACTATAACTATTTTTTTGCGATGTTTCAGAAGCTAACAAAAACATCCATTTGAGATGAAATCGTTCTAAACCTCGGGTCTAAATTTTAGATCTTGTCTCACTATATTTTTAGAGATACGATATGAGGAAGTTAGGGTTTGTGTAGACTCCCAAATTACATTCCAAACATGTGACCTTGGAAAAATTGTCATAACTTTCTTTATGAGCATCAGATTGAAATTTCGTAAGAAGTTACGGAAATAGGACGGACTATAGTTTTTTGTGTATCATTTTTAGATCTGAAGGTCGAAACAGTGACACGTGGTACATCGTACACGTTCGCTCTATTGAAAAATTATATAATCAGGCCACCTTGGGAGATTGGGCATAACTCTTTCTTGGAGAATCCAATTTTGATTCGGCTAGTGGAATTGGAAGAGGACTCAGAGGGCTACCTTAGGAAGAAATTTCAGGCCTTGGATATCTGCAATTACATAGATACAATAGATTCAATATTGAGCTTCTACAAAGTGAAAAACAATGTGTAGTCTTTTTGATTTTTTTTGCATAAGTTTGGGTTGAAAAAATAGATTGAAGTTCAAAGGGCATAATGAAGCATAATTATCATTAATTGATGCCCTAAAGAAAGAATATGGAAACACCTATTAAGAAACTTGAAAGCTCTAGTATGACTCATGAAGAAGAGGAAGAAATGCAACATGATATATCAAAATTATGATACCAAGTGCAACAAATTTCACTCTCACAAAAAGTAACAAAAGCTAAGATTAATGGTTTAAAGAAAGGCATGGAAGCTAAGATGAATGACTTGGAAGCTAATATGAATGATGTGCAAGTTAATATGGATGGCGTGGAAGCTAAGATGGATGATGTGGAATCTAAGATGGATGGCATGGACACTAAGATGGATAGTATAGAAGAAAAAATAAAAGACGGCATGGAAGATTTGAAGATAGATTTTACTAAGTTGTTACAAGAAATGTTTACTAATGGTGAAAGGGTAGTAAAGGAAACTCATGATGAGAACAACAGAAATGTTAATCATGATTTCATAGAATCTAATGTTGGATTGAAGACCCACCATTTTCCAAAGATTGATATGAGGAAGTTTGATGGCAAGGATCCCGTAGCGTTGATATTACAGATGGAGCAATATTTCGATCTCCATAATGTGCAAAACACACAAAAGGTACGCATTGAAACTTTATATTTGGAACCAAATCAATTTTTATAGTATAGATGACTTTACTCTCATAAACAAATTTTCACTTGGACAATTTTTAAGGAAGAAATGATAGAACATTATGAGGATACAAAAAGAAACATTTTTTTTAGCTAATTGATAAAACTCAAACAAAAGGGTTCATTGATGGAGCACATTGAGGACTTCCAAAAATTGAATATAAGGGTAAAAGATATTCCATATGAGCATAGGATTGATGTGTTAATAGGGACTTTAAAGGATAACATCCAACATTAGGTTCGCCTTTGGGAACCTGGCTCATTGGAGAAGGCATTCAGGTTGGCAAGAAAAATGGAAAGAAAAATTATGGCAACAAGGAAGCCTACCACTCACAACTATAAGGATGGAAGTGTTGTTTCCCCTAACCTTCCATAACCTACAAGGTTGACACCCCAACAATTGGAAGAAAAAAAAGCAAAAGGGCTTTGTTACAATTGTGATAAAAAATACACTATAGGTCATAAGTGTGTTGAGAATAAATTATTTTACATAGATTGTGAAGAGGAGGAAGAAAAGGAACAAGAAACTCAAAAGAAGAGGATATACACTAGGAACAAACCCTAGAGAAAGAAGAAATGAATTCGACCATATCTTGTAATGCATTGGCCAGAATTACCATTCCTCAAACTATCAAGATAGAAGGACATATCAAGAAGAAAAAGGTAATAGTGTTGATTGATTTAGGCAGTACCCATAATTTTATTCATTGTAAGATAGCCAAGGAATTGAATTGCTTCCTATATCCAACACCAAAGTGTCAAGTGATGGTTGCAAGTGGAGGAACCATAAATTGCTCTGGAAAGTGCCATAATATCAAGCTATCCATGGGAGAATATGTATTGAATAGCCCAATGCTTTCCATTCCAATGGGTGGTGCTGATGTTGTACTAGGAGTCCAATGGCTACAATCCTTGGGTACAATAGCTTTTAATTTTCAAGAACTTTTCATGAAATTTTCTTTGGAAGGAAAGGAAGTTGAATTAAGAGGTATCAAAGGGAAATCAATAAATATAATCAACTCTAATGGAATGACAAATCTTCTAAAGAAATAACAACGAGGCGTAATTGCACAATTATGTTCGCTAGAGGTTCCCACATCAAAATCATCTATTTCTCCATATCTCCAAAAAGTCTTGGACAATCATTCCAAAGTATTTGAGACTCCCAAAGGTCTTCCACCTATTCGTGATCATGATCATGCTATTCATTTGATTCTAGGAACTATTCCTCCAAACATCATGCCTTATAGATATCCCTATGCCCAAAAGAGTGAAATTGAACATATGGTTGAAAAAATGCTAGAGGTTGGTATAATTCAACCTAGTCAAAGTTCTTTCTCTACTCTAGTAGTATTGGTGCACAAGAATGATGGGTCATTGCACATGTGTACGGATTATAGGGAGGTCAACAAGCTCACTATTAAAGATGAATTCCCAATTCTTGTCATTGATGAACTATTGGATGAATTGCATGATCAAGTTACTTCCCCAAGTTGGATCTTCGTTCAAGATATCATCAAATTAGAATGAAGATTGTAGACATTCCAAAAACAAAATTTAGAACTCATGAGGGTCATTATGAATTTTTGGTCATGCCTTTTTGTCTTACGAATGCACCTTCTACATTTCAAGGTTTGATGAATTCCATTTTCAAACCCTTCCTTAGAAAATTTGTGTTAGTATTTTTTGATGATATACTAATCTATAGCAAGTCTTGGAAGGATCATGTTCAACATGTTGACAGGGTACTCAATCTATTGGAGGAGAAACAATTATATGAAAAAGGCTCCAAATGTTTCTTTGGAGTACAAGAGGTGGAATATTTGGGTCATATTTTATCTCATGAAGGTGTTAAGGTAGACCCTAACAAAATTAAATCCATTAAGGAATGGAAAATCCCCACATCCATAAAGCATATGCGATGATTTCTCAGGTTGACAGGGTATTATCGCAAGTTTGTTAAGGAATATGGAAGAATAACAACACCTCTAACAACATTATTGAAAAAAGATGCATTTTTATGGACTTCGGAAGCAATGAAGGCCTTTGAACATCTTAAAGAGGCAATGTGCCAAGCACCATTTTAGCTACATCGGACTTCGCAAAAAACTTTAGTGTGGAATGTGATGCTTGAAGAAATGGAATTGGTGTTTTTTTAATGCAAGAATAAAGACCCATTGCTTTCGAAAGTCATCCAATCAAAGGAAAGTATTTACACAGTTATTTATGAGAAAGAAATGTTGGCAATACTACATGCACTTAAGAAATGGTGATCCTACCTAATGGGAAGACACTTCAAGGTAAAAACGGATCATGATAGTCTCAAATACTTTTTAGAACAAATATTATTTTTAGAAGAGCAACAAAAATGGGTCACAAAGATGTTGGGTTATGACTTTGAAATCATATACAAAAAAGGGAAACAAAATTTTGTGGCAGATGCACTCTCAAGAAAGGATGAGGATGTGGAAGCATTTCTTTGTGCCATTTCTATTATCCAACCAGATTGGATAAGCGAAGCAAGGGATGAATGGAAGAATGACGAAGAAGTGTGGGAACTCATTCAAAAGTTACAACAACATCCCAGTACATCTGATACATTTAGCTGGATAAATGATTCGTTATGGTACAAACATCGCTTATCCCTATGTCAGAACTCCTAACTCAAACAAAATATTCTTATGGAATTGCACGCCTCTCCCTTAGGAGGGCACTCAGGATTTCTAAAAACTTACCACAGGGTTAAGAAGGAATTTTTTTGGGATGGCCTTAAATCTGATATTCAAAAGTTTGTGGCTGAATGTTTGGTTTGCCAACAAAACAAAGTTGAAACAATTAAGACCACGTGTCTATTACAACCTTTATCCATTCCAAGTCAATGTTGGGAGGAGGTTTCGATGGAATTTATCACAGGTTTACCCAAGTCTGAAGGAAATAGTGTCATCATGGTAGTAGTTGACAGACTTACCAAGTATGCACACTTTTGTGTATTATCTCATCCATTTAAAGTGAGTACAATTTCTATTGCATTTATGGAAACAATTCAAAAGCTACATGGAAACCCAAAGATTATTATAAGCGACAGAGATCCCATTTTCACTGGAAATTTTTGGACATAATTATTTTCTTGTCTTGGTACTCAGTTAGCTCATAACTCATCTTATCATCCTTAATCTGATGGGAAAACTGAGATAGTAAACAAATGTTTGGAGGGATATATTTGTTTCTTTGTATCTGATAAACAAACACAATGGGTCAAATGGTTGCCTTTGGCTGAATGGTGGTATAAAACTTCCTTCCATACTGCAGCAAAAATGACCCCATTTATGACACTTTGTAGATATCACCCACCGTCCTTCACATCATATTTAAGAGAAAATTCTAAGGTTCAAGCAGTGGAATATCACATCGAGCATCAACAACAAGTTCTCCAACTCTTAAAGGATAACCTAACTTTGGCATAGAATAGAATGAAACAATAGGCAAATCAACATCGCAGTGAAAGAAGTTTTGATATAGGTGACTGGCTATTTCTACGGCTACAACCATATAAACAAATGTCCCTCAAGCAAGCTAAGAAGGATAATAAATTATCACCAAAGTATTATGGTTTGTACAAGGTTTTGAAAAAGATTGTTACTATGACATACAAATTGGAGCTTCCTACAGCGTCCCGAGTGCACCCAGTTTTCCATGTTTCATGCTTAAATAAGGTTATTGATGACAAGCTCCTAGTTCAAACAATATTGCCAAAACTTGACAAGGAAGGAAAAATCATATTGGAACCTGAAACAGTCACATAAACAAGAACTCAACATCTGCGAAATCGATCAATTCCAGAGTATCTTTTCTAGTGGAAGAACTTACTTGCTGAAGATCCCACATGGGAGGATGAGAATTTTATACAGAAGCATCCATAACTACTCAAGCATTGAGGACAACACTTTTTTGAAGGAGAGAGGCATGTTAGATCCCTATTTACTAGTTATTCCCCCATTACTATTGTCATTATATCCCTTATTGTTATTGTTGTGCCCCTATTGTCCCCATATTGCTATTATTGTGCCCCATAGAAGCCCAATATTGTTATTGTTGTGCCCTTATATTATTATTGTTATGTCGGCTTGGATTATATTGTGAAACATTAGACTCCTGTATATAGAAAGGAGGTTTTTTCATTTGTATCATCGAAGAATTGTTCATTTTTGTAATGTAAAGGAGGTTGACCCCTCAAAGAGGTTGATTTCTAAGGCGTTGATCTTTCTTTTCTATCTTTTTGTGAGTTGGTTTCATAACATCTTACATCTTAGTGTATAAGCCATCGACTAAACACAAGTCAACAAAACATGCTTCTTCAAACAACTGACTTTCAAGTCAAGCAAAAACATGTACAACAACTTGATGATTTACAACAAGAATTCCATATTCTCATGAAACAATTCATCACATCTCCCTTTCATCTTTGGAGACGAAATTAACTCTTCCAAGTCGATATAACATACATGTAACAATCAATCAACCACACAAGCCGACACTTATGCATGTGCAAATGATCAACATTCTCAAATTGAAAACATACATGTTAACAAAGCAATCAACCAGCACAAGTCAATCACTCATGCATGTTCAAGCACAATGAAACTATAAAAAATTCCACTGTTCACACACAAAAGCTCTTATGCATGTATAACAATTCTCAACTCTTTCACAAGTACAATCACAAGTACAAGATCCCATTGGTATGTACAAGTACTTAAATAGCTGAAATGACCAAATTTGTTGCAATAAAGTGAGTCAACATACTCCACTTTTGAACACCTTTTTGGCATAAACATGCAAGTTCAAGAATGCAACATGCATGCAAATTTGTAGTTGCAAATTGTCATCTTTGTTGCATCTAAGTGAGTCAACATAACTCTAATTCCAACATTTTGCTTCATGCAATATGTAGCATACTTTCAAGAGAAAAGAAATGCATCCAAATAACAAGGAAATGCATCAATAAGGCAATATTTACATCAATTATCAAATGAAATGCAAGGCTTTAATTGGTTAACAAATTTAACCATCTCTTTCCAAACCATTTCAATGGCGCTTCTTTCAGCTGCACTTCATCATGTGTATCATCTTGACCCACATCAATTATGGAGTCCTCTTTTCCATTCTTGCCAAAATCTCTCTCCACCTTCTTTAAATGTCATGGATGGCTTGTTGGATGCCAAGTCCAATAGTTGTCTACAAGATGACCTTGCTTATGGAAATGGGTGAAAAATAATTGCATCTTCTTTTCAACATGGTTTCCATTATCCAATGGACGTTTAGCTTTCTGTCTCTTTTGTTTTGAAAGTTTCTTGTGTATGGATATCCTCTTCCAACACCTCGAAACAATATGGTTATTCAAACCACAAAAGGAACATGTAAATTTTCTCCAAATCTTATGTGAAGATTTACCATGTTTATCATAATCAAAAGAAACTTGATTAAAGGCAGATTTATACCTTGCACATTCACCTTTGTCGCCTTCTTGAAGAGGTGAATTTTAAGAGGTAGTGGCTCTCTTAGGAATACCAACAATGGTTTAAATGACCTTAGAGCTTTCAACATCCTCTTGTTTTCCATTTCCACTAGTTGCATGCTTATGAGAATCTTCTTGCAAAGTGGGTATAAAACTTTTGCATTCCTCATGAACACAAACTTCATAAGCTTGAGGTAATGAACATGTAATGAAAGTCCTTCTTGTGACACCTTCATGTGCCTCCTTGGATTTGGAGCATTCTCCATCATGTTGTCCATAACAAAGACCCAAATACCTAGGCCTTTCCTCAACAACAATTGGCTCAACTATGCCTTGTGCATGTTTGCCTAACCCTTTACCTTCATAACCCATATTCATCAATAATTTGGACCCTATTCCTCTAGTGTGTCTTTCAAAAGCACCAAAACATTCATTTTGAGAGGAAATTGAAGATAAACTTGAATTTCATACCTCATTTTCATGCACATACTTGGCTAGGGTTTCCTTGGCATCATGGAGTTGAATCTCCATCTCATGCATCTTTTCAAGAAGCTCTTGCTTCTCCTCCTTCATGGCCATCAACTCCTCTTAAAGTATAGTGTTCTTCCTATCTTCATTCATCTCTTGCACCATATCTCTCATGATGATAAGCTCTTGCAACATCTCTTTATCAAAGAATCTTGCTAAAGAAGATGGATTAGAAACATCACTTGTTGAAGCTGTCATCACACTTGTAATGCATCAAAAAGCTTCACAAATCTTCAAAAATTTTCTCAACAAAGAAGCATCTCAGACCATCTCCCTTCTTTAGCTTACACACATAAACTTGCACACAATTAAATTCTCCTTGCACAAATACAAAACCAATAGCTAATTTTCTAGCTAACCTTGGCAAACCATCTCAGGGTTAAAATGAGCTAACAGTGCTCTGATACCAACTTGATTTGAATGTTGGGAAAACTTGTTAATGCTATGAAAGCTCCCTCATCAATTAAAAAAAAAAAAGTGTTTAAGATCATCTCAAAATAACCAAAATGTTAGGAATTATGTGTCAAGTGTTGAGTGTCTTTTATGAGCAATTTATGAGGTTAATTAGGTGTTTAAAACACATATACAACAAGTAAATTGCAGACAAGTAAAACACAACAACTCATAACACCAAGTTGATAAAGGAGTTCACCCCTCCTAGGCTACATCTCCTTGGACCTGTTTCAATGGCTAGTCCCTCCTTGGATTAATGGTCAATTCTATGATTAGATGCACATGTAGTGATCAAATGGCTTTGAAACCTACTCCATTGGATTCAGAAAACCCAAAACCCCAAAAATGACTATCCAAGCTCTACAATTGGACTTCAACTGATCTAGGTTTGACCACCTTTTTTGGTGGCCCTAGGCTTCCTTAAACTTCAAAGTAGCAAAATCACGTAAAAAAGTGCCTTTCTGCCTCTGAAACCTGTTCCATTGTGTTTAGAACATCCAAAAATGGCTATCTAGCCTCTTTTTGCACGCAATTTGGTCGAAAACTAAAGAAGTTATGACCTCTTCTAGTTTTTCCACTATGCACCAAATCTGGCATGATCCTACAATTTCGCCCCATTTTCCGCTAACGGAGTGACAAATTCCCCAATTTTCGGGCGAATTTGTAGGACTGGTAATTGGCCCACTAAACCTCACCATCGGTTAAACTAAATGTTAGCGGTTAATATTGGAGCATTCACATGCTGGCGGTTACCCCAGCGGTTAGGCTCCCCTGATGGTTATGGTAACTTCTAGCGGTTAAGGTTGGAGCATTCACATGCTGGCGGTTACCCCAATGGTTAGGCTCCCTTGACGGTTACGATAACCACTAGCGGTAAAGGTTGGAGCGTTCACAAGTTGGCGGTTACCCCGAAAGTTAGGCTCTCTTGATGGTTACGAGAACTGCTAGCGGTTAAGGTTGGAGCATTCACATGCTAGCGATTAAGGTTGGCGCCCACCTCCCAAACTCTGCGGCATTAACATTTAAATATAAATGAAAATGTTTATGGTTAAGTCACATGGTTGCGGCATAGTGGTAGGTCTTGGTGCTTGTGTGGGCTAGGTCGTGGGTTCGACTCTGCCAACCTACCAAAACATTTTACATGACCTTTGAGAGGGCATGTGGCAGCCTCTGGGCTTGCCACATGTCAGCCTCTCATTGGTCCACCTCAAATGCCTTTGACCAATAACATGCCGACACTTGTCATAATTGGATTGAGCCACTTATCAGAATATTTTGGGAATATTCTTTTTGCTAACTGGGCTGTACTGATGCCTAGTCAGCATCCTAGTCAGCCCAGTACCCAAAATTTTGCTTGTTTGACAAAGCAGACAAAAGTCTATCTTTCCCATATGAACTCTATTTTGAGTGAAATGAGTTGCGTTGGGATCGTATCATTGAGACGGATGCGGTTGTTCAATTTTTGAGTGATTTTGAGCACTTTGATTTTTGAGGAAATTTTTGCCCCTAATCCATATTCCGATCAAAGAATTTGAATCTTTCTAATGTTTCCTCAAGCATTGATATGACGAAGCAAAAGAGTGCTTTTTCCATAACATCATTTATGTTCAATGTATTTTTCAAATTATCTTATTGTTAGGAGTAACCATCCAATGTTAACACTCCCTCAATCCTTTGTTAAACTTAACCTATAATATTACCACAATTTAAAAAGTTTTATAAAATGCATAGAAATGACTACATATGGTTTCTTAAATTGAACTTATGTCAGTTGTACGTTAGTTTTTTGGTCACATACCTATGCTTTTGCTAAACAATTATTTATTTTAATTTTAGTTTATTTGATTTCATTATGAAATATAGTAAGGGTTATCTTTTCACAATTTTATTTTGGTCATACTTTAAAACCCATTGAACTATTTTAGTCATTTGTGGACATTGACATGTATTCTTTCTTTCCAATAAAGATGTTGGGTTGGGTTTCATAAAAGTCTTTAAAAGGTTTATGGAATCAATGAATTTAAGGATGTTGGTCCTCAAAGTATATGAGATACTAAGACTCTAAAAAGTTTCAATCAACTAAGTATTTTGCACACTTTGGATTTATCATTATACGAATTTTCTCAATAAAATGGTTCCTTTTACTATTAAGACAAACAATATGTACACATAAAGCACTTTATATTTAAAAAAAAAAAAAAAAGAATTTGTAAAGGAACTTTCACAAGCTAAGTGCCTTGGAACCTATAATCAAAATTATCCTTGCTCACAATACAAATTTACCACATAGACTTAATACCCATATATAAACATTAACAAAAATTAAACTAGATGTTTTATATCAAAAGATGCAAGCTTGTAAATGAACCTTCACATGCTAAGTGTCTTTTGGAACTTGTGATGAAAATTATCCTTGCTCATAATACAAATTTACCATATAAACTTAATACTCATATCTAAACATTAACAAAAAATTAAACTAGATATGTTTAGCCATCTAGAACACATAATAAGAAGTGCTAAAATATTAAAACATAATCCGTGCTAATAAAGTACTCAAAACCACATTGGGTGGTAGATCATTACAATCTTGGAGGAGTAGTTCCTACCCATTTGGTGCAAGTTCAAGGTCCATGAGAATGGGCTCCCATTTGTCATTGTCTTGTTTAGGGACAAGATGCTTCTAAGCTATAAAAATTGTTAAAGCTAGTTGAAATAACTTGTCATTTCATTGTAATGTAAAATTAGTGCCTCTTGTGAAGTTTAATTTAACTAGGAAAAAAGGTTTATAAAATTTATTTGTAGTAAAATTGCTTAAAAACCACTAACTAGTTATAAAAATTAATAAAGCCAAGAGTTACCCTCTTAAAAATTGTAGTCACAATGCCCCAATTTCTACTCACCAATGTTACATACATTTTTGTTATTGTGCCCACTATCTTGAGTCACTACAATTTAAAAATGAATAGGTGATACGCTCGCCATGTTGAACACATGTATAAGTCCATCAAAATGTTAAGTCATACTTATTTGTATTCCCAAAACCTCATTAAATCTACTTAAATATCATATGCTTGGTCACCATACCCAAATCCATAAATGGTCAGTGCAAATTAAGAAAATCAAAATGAATTAAATCTCATATGCTTGGTCACCATACCCAAATCCATAAATGGTCAGTGCAAATTAAGAAAATCAAAATGAATCAATGATTACACTTTTTGATCATTAAAAAAATAAAATTTATTTATTACAATTAACAACACTTAATTACCTTATTTATGGTAAAAAATACTCGAAATGCGTATGAATTAGTTTACAATGCATAATCTAGATAGTGAAAATGAAACGAAACTACAAGTAAATGCAAAGTTAATTGAATTTGCCTTGTACCTCGATTTTTCAAATTGACTTTTCTAGCATTTTTATTTTTATATGTCAAAAATGTTGCCAAAAAATGTATCTTTCAATATTGAAGGTTTCGTGAAATCTTTTACCACTCCAAAATTATATTAATGGTATTGTTATGTTTACAATTAGATTTTTCTTGAAAATTTTGCCTACTAAATGGTGGCATAAGTACCATCATCAACCAAATATATTAATGTATTCATAACATTCATACACCATATTGTTAATATCATTTATGTAACGTCGTACGGTTCCGCTCGAAGTGCGACCGCGTTCGAGCAACGAGCTACCGTGGGTGAGCGCGCGGTTGGATGTGCGAAGCTGCGGTGCGACAAAGTATGCGATGTTCTCTTGGAGTATATGCGACGATAATGCGACGATATGAGGGGAGAGCGTTGGTTTATATGCATGGAGCGTGGAACGATATGCTATGGAGGCTGACCTACGATGGGCAGCCAGACTTAGCCCCACACTTGTGTATATATTGCAAAGGCGTTGAACACTTGGAAACAATCATTCGATCACTCATCATCTTCGCTAAAAGGAGTAGTGTGCAGTTCTAGGTGCGCAAATACAAGGAGGAAGGCACAGATTTCTCATGCACCCATTCTTGGGCTAGTCGCAGAAAGAAGAAGTGTTGAACTCGGTATTGGGTGAAGGTGCAGGTAGGAGCACCCAGTGGTTGGGTGAGGCGTGCACGGTGGATGTGTGGCACCCGGTTTGTGCGAAGGCTTGGCGTGGGTGTCTTGGCGACTCAGGTGAGCGCTCGCCCATCGTGCAAGTGTGCACGAAGACTTGTTGGTGTGTTGGGTTGTGAACGGAAGTGTGTCTCGGTTGGAGGCGCCCGTGTGTGGCGACTTGGAGGCGCGCCCAAGTTGGGAAAACAACACGATCGTGCGACAAGGTGAACGAAGGGTTGGTGAGTCGTGCGGCGACCATGCGGAGGTGTCGACGAGCTGGGCAACCGAGTTTGCTGAAGTTGTGAAAATTGACTGTGTAAATTAGGGGTTTCCCAAGATTTAACTTGTACATTGTAAAAGTGGAGATTGTATAATATATTGATATCGGGCGGACTCATATTGCAGGGAGTTGCCCCTCCCTTTATACTGTTGGGCATTTCTCTTGTATAATGTTGTTGATAATGAATGTGTATGGGTATTCATTGGTATAAAGGAACACACAAATAATACTTGGTTGTGAAACACAAACTAAGTAGGATAAGTAGAATTTTAGGCGTAGTCCACGAACATAAGTATTGGTGAAAAGAAAGTGTTCGGTGGTGCCGCACCTCACTATAAGCGGTTGAAAGGCTACCGCAGGTGTAGGGGCGTGACAGTTGGTATCAGAGCTCGGTTAGAGCTGGTGTTAGAGCAAGGTTGCTCGTGACAAAGTGACAGTGGAAGCAGGTACTTGCAGGTGAAGGAAGCTAGTTTCACATACAAGTGGAACAAGGGACGGTTCATGGTTGCAGGGAACTTGGTGAAGCTGGGGAATGGAGAAACAGGTTTAGCAGAGGTAAAGCTTAGTGCTTGGGCCAAGCTGAACGACAAGGCATGGCAGGTTTGGAAGAATGCGAAGGGAAGCTCTTGCTTACCTTATACAGGTTGAAGCGGATGAAAGAAGAGAATCCCCAGATTCGAGATAAGCTTGAAGTCTTGGAAAAGAATGTCGAAGACGAAATTCTACAACTTGGTTGGACAATGGAGCAAGATGAAGTTGCAAATTGTGCTGACCAGGAAGAGGAAGCCGTGATGATTGAAGATGTTGCAGATGTGACAACGATGGAGGATGAACTTGAGATTGATCAAGTTGAACCAGGATCGTGCAGTTTGCAGACATGGATGGATGAGGATTCTCATATGGAGGAGCCTCATGATGATGATACTTGTGTTTCACTTGAGCATTTTCCATATGGACCATATGCAGGGAAGGGCAAAGACAGTTTGCCGATGCTAGGAAGCATCTTACCATGGATATCTATGATGAGACCTTGTATGGAGAAGCAAGGATTGTTGACTGTTGCAGGACTTGTTGGGGTTGTTTGTGACCTTATGGTAGAAGGTACAAAGGCCTGTGACAAGGGAGGAACATGATGATCGTTGCGGATGAATGGATCATGCTTTAGTCACATTGGCTAAGTGCCTGGCATGACACATGAACAGGTTGAAGGGCACACACTTGAGTTGCTTGGGTGGACTTCTCATGGTCGAGACCAAGAGATAGTCTTGGTGGAACCTTCAGTGGAGGAGCTATGATGGAGAGACTCATGTGATGATGATATGGTTGGGTGACCAAGTTCACTAGACCGAAGATTGTAGACTTGGATGAGGATGACCGATTGTTGTGAGGGGTCTACTTCGTTGAGCTACATGAGCAACATAGTCATGGACATCAGGTTGGAGACATGGAGCATGGCAGTCTTATGCAGGAACATTGTGCAGGAGCACTTGTAGAGGTGTCATTTATGGGCATCCAATGAGGAGTGCCAAAGCAGGGATGTTGTGCAGATAGATTTGCTGGTGTGACATGGAGATGTTTTACTTATGAGCCAATGGAGAGGTTGTGCACTTATGTACAACAAGGCCATGGACTTGGATGGAGTTGTGAGCAGACTATGGAGCATTTCTACTACATGGAGAGCTGAGGCATCTTGCAGAGACCTTTGGGCCGAGACTTGTATGCTTGTTAGGATGTTGGTTGGGGATGACTTATGGAGCTCATGATGACATGAGATTGTTGTGACTTTTGGGGAGTTCATATATGGTGGACTTGGGGACACTTTGGAGCAATGGAGTTACAATGATGATGATGCCTTGGTGGCAACACTTGGGCATGGGTTGAGCCGAGACTCAACCACTTTTGACACATGGGGGATGATTGATCTATGATCATGGGCAGCACATGGATAGATGAGACATGCGTATACTTGTTTCTATGGCAGACTTGAGGGATGGCACATTGCAGATATGATGGAGGTTGCTTCATGGACCTGGATGTGGCACACTGAGAGTTGGATATTGATGAGATGATCTCGTCATATGGAGGAGATACACATATAGATGATGTTGGGATAGATGTGGTTGATTTCATGCAGCACATTGACACCAAACATCATGGACAACATGTTAGAGATGAGATGAGGACTACTTCATGGACCTGAGCATGGGTTACACTTGTATGGAGATGGATTCTTGATCGAGTTGATGATGTGACAGGATGTTCTGAGAAACAACTGATGGTGGATCGAGTTGATGATGTGACAGGATGTTATGAGAAACAACTGATGGTGGCATGAGGATGTTCACTCTCATGGTTTGAGTGTGATAGTTGGACTGATCACCTGACTAGTTCAAACATGGGGTTCGGAAGTGTACAAAGATGTGTTAGTATTTGTTGGAGTATCATGGCAGCAGTTCACATGATGACACATGATGAGGTTGACACGAGATGTTGCAGGAAACATGTAGCTTGAGATGGGAGGATCAACCTTCCACGGTGGGGAGCAGCATGTGGAGATTGTGACAGGGTGATCGATGGTCATGGATTGAGATGACTTCCGATGTATGACATACCGATGGGGTGTATACCTTGGTATGGTGATCTTGGTGACAGATGGTTGCCGAGACAAGACATGATGGAGACAGTGGTTCTACATATGTTGCAGAGATGTTTGCAGTATGTGGAGGAGTTGACATCATGGATATTGATGATCTTGGTGGATGGCTACCAGGATGGTATGTTGTCGAGGACGACAATGAATTCAGGTGGAGGAGGATGTAACGTCCTGCGGTTCCGCCCGAAGTGCGACCGCGTTCGAGCAATGAGCGACCGTGGGTGAGCGCGCGGTTGGATGTACGAAGCTGCGGTGCGACAAAGTATGCGACGATGATGCGATGATATGAGGGGAGAGCGTTGGTTTATACGCATGGAGCGTGGAACGATATGCTATGGAGGTTGACCTACGATGGAAGGCAAAGCCGGCATGTTGTTGGGGTATTTTTCAATGGCGTTGGGGTGTTGGGCAAGTCAGCTGGGCAGCCAGACTTAGCCCCACACTTGTGTATATATTGCAAAGGCGTTGAACACTTGGAAACAATCATTCGATCACTCTTCATCTTCACTAAAAGGAGTAGTGTGCAGTTCTAAGTGCGCAAATACAAGGAGGAAGGCACAGATTTCTCATGCACCCATTCTTGGGCTAGTCGCACAAAGAAGAAGCGTTGAACTCGATATTGGGTGAAGGTGCAGGTAGGAGCACCCGGTGGTTGGGTGAGGCGTGCACTGTGGATGTGTGGCACCCAGTTTGTGTGAAGGCTTGGCGTGGGTGTCTTGGCGACTCGGGTGAGCGCCTGCCCATCGTGCAAGTGTGCACGAAGACTTGTTGGTGTGTTGGGTTGTGAACGGAAGTGTGTCTCGGTTGGAGGCACCCGTGTGTGGCGACTTGGAGGCGCACCCAAGTTGGGCAAACAACACGATCGTGCGACAAGGTGAACGAAGGGTTGGTGAGTCGTGCGACGACCGTGCAGAGGTGTCGACGAGCTGGGCAACCGAGTTTGCCGAAGTTGTGAAAATTGACTAAGTGTAAATTTGTGGTTTCCCAAGATTTAACTTGTACATTGTAAAAGTGGAGATTATATAATATATTGATAACGGGTGTTTAGTCAATTTAGTGTTCCTAAATTGATGTCATTAATTGTCAACCCGAGGCTCGTAAGCTGATGAAGTGAAGGTGTACTATATGTACTTAAGCAACCTCTTAGAGCTTTTTGTCGTTTGGGGTGTTGTTTGTGGTTAATTTATCTTCCTAAGATGGAGTGGTGATTTATAAACAGATGAGTGATGGTGTGTGTAAGGTGAATTCTAGATGAGTGAGGGTGTGTGATCAGTGGTTTCTAACTACTTGTTGAAAAGGAAAAGCTTGAAAGAAATAAATAACTTGAAATGACTTGAAAGCAAAGAACCACTTTCTAATGGCATTAGACACCATTCATGCTGCTGCAAATAAAAGGTAAGAAAATCACTTAAAAGACCAATGATAAAGTTTATCTCTTCCTAACTCTCTGCCTCTAACACATAGTACTGTGTAAGACACGATTAGGAAGTAGCTAAAGATAAGTCTAAGAAATGATAAAAAATGAGAAAAATCTACTTTAAAGACTAGTTATAATGTTTTGCTCTTTCTAACTCTCTGCCTCTAACACATAGTACTGTGTAAAGCACGATTAGAAAGTAGTTAAAGATTAGTCTAAAAAGTACTCAAAGCCAGCTACAAGTGATTAGTATTCTGATCTCTAAAAGATAGACAATTTTGTGATAAAGAGACCATTCATATGTTAGCAGACAACTTTGAAAATTAAACTAAAAATCAGCTATGAAAATAAAGTAAAGGCAGCAACTTTGAATCTGTCAACTGAAACTACCACTAGATATTAAGCAAATACATAAACAAAAAAGCAATCCCGGGTTAAAAATCTGCAAAAGAACAATACTGATCAGTCAAAATGAATGCTGCAAATGAAATAACAATGAAAGTGAATTAATATGTACATGTTTCAATAAAAGAAATGCTGAATGAAAATAAGGAAATGCTGAACATAAAATACTATACAAGGGCTAACATGAACAGGGGTCCTCCATTCATATAACCCAAAGAAGACTCAAGGTATTGAAAACTTCAGAACAACACTACTTCTATTACTCCATGTGCAGAAAATTACAGTCAAGAGTGCTAGAACAGCACTATTAAAACAGAGTTTTGGAATGCACTAAAATAATAACGAGTTCATAAAACACAGCAACTAAAAAGTAACCTTAAGCGTATGCAAACGCTAGTTTTTATAGGCATCTGAAAGATGGCCTAATGCGTACAGCTAAAACTGAAAAATAAACTAACTGTCATGCGTAATTAAAGTTCAATAACACGTCATAAGCCTGCGTGGATGAGCTGGAGGTTCTGGTCGTTATGGGCATTGAATCCAGAGTTGGATTATGTCCCCCACAGCCTGCGTAAGATGGAAAAATCACCGTTTGAACTGACGTGACCCAACAGCTTACGTATCACCGTTAAGCTGCCTTTGTTGACCGTAACTTGACCCTCGTTGACCGGAGGTACAGATGACGTGGCTGGCTGAACCAATGGCACAGGAACCTCGAGCACCTTGATTCCTAAGTGCCCATGTGGCTCGTTTGGCAACATGACACGTGGAACCTTGAGATTAACAAAAAGGCTGCGGGATCATCAGATGGCTGCGGAATCATCAGATGGCTGCGGAATCATTAAATGGCTGCGGAATTCCTGTAAATATGTCAAAATCTAAACAAAACAGTCACACATTAGCAAACTTCCTTAATCATGCTTAAAGTCATATAATGTTATGATCTGGGTTGGTTTGCAAGGAAAATGAGGCAAAAGTGAGAGATGAATGAGGGAAAACTGTAGGTAATGGTGGATAATCAAGTGTAAAGTAGAGGCTCTACATACCCCCACTACGAGGGCATTGCATGTCCTCATGCAATCAAAAACATTGTTCAGTCCACCTGCTGGGATGCCTCTGCCAAGACATCCAACCTTCTCTTCTTTCTTTGTGTGGCCACATTAACTCTTGGTCTTTTCATCAAACACCTGAATTTTAGATTGATCAAGGCTTTGTTTAATTTCCTGCATCTCTTCTTGAGCTTTTTGTTTTCCTTTTGCCACAGGTCCATATGAAGCATGGTGTTATCTTGGACCATCTTGTCCACATTGCTCTGTATCTTTAGTTTTTCATTTTCTTGTTTGATGTGGCGATTTAATACCTCCAGCTCAAATATTTCCTGCTTCAGTGATTGGACTTGCTGCTCCAAAGGTTGAGCAGTGCTGGGACCAACAGCTGCTTGTTCTAGCGTCTCCAAGTAATTATAAACTTTCTGCTGATCAGGGTCAACCTCAAGTGACTTCTTTGGACTGGGTTCATACTGAAATTCGGATCCATGTTCATATTCAGGTTCATGCTCAAAAGGACTTTCCTCACGTGGAGGACTGGTCTCAACATACTTAGCGTGTGAAGGGCTTTTCTCAAAGTCAGGACTTGTAGCACCTTTTTGAGGTGTGCTCAAGTCAATAAAGAATGACTTTTTGCCCTTTGTGGCCCCTACTTTTCTTTGTAACCTGCTGCTCCTTCTCACGGTGGTGGTACTCTGTTTTTCTTTTTGTGCCTTTTGTTTTTGTTTTTCCACCTTCTTGGAAAGGGCAGTTTCATGGAGTTTGGCCATTCTTTGTGCTAAGGGCTGAGTATCTTCTTCACTAGAGTTCTCAGGAGTAGCGTAAGTTTCTTGAGCTACAACTTTGCCTTTATCTTTCTTTTGTTTCATCCTACTCTCTTTTCTCTTTTGAGCAACTTCTTGGGCAAGTTCTGAAAGGGTTTCTGTGATGATTCCTTGAGCTGTTTGATCAGTGTCCACAGCAGGCTCAGGATCAATTTCATGTTCAGAATGATGTACATCAGTTTCTTCTTCAATCTGTTCTTGGATAGTTTCCTCTTGGACAACAGTTTCAGGGGTAGCCTCTTTTCTTTTTCTTCTACTCTTTCTAGGCACAGAGGTTTCTCCTGCTTCTTCAAAATGGTTTCTCACAAGAAATCTCTCCTAGGTATATTTCTTTGCTTTCAACTGTTCCTCAATTAGCATCTTAACAAGACCATGATGATACAGATGTGATTCAATGTTTCTTAGGTTCCTTTGGACAATTGAACACATTTTTCTAAGACTTGAGAGTAGAAAATATGGAAGGTTAATATCATATCCTAAGAAATGCATCATGACTTTGGCATGGTAAACATATAAGACTCCAAACTTTCCCTCACAAGTAAAGAATTTTTGCACTAATAAAAGTAAAGTTGTCCATTCTTCCTTGACATAAGTAACAGGAATCCCTTTTGTAAAAATGCTGGTATCCATACCTGGGTTTTTTAAGATTTGCTTCCACTGTTGGTCTTGTACTGATCTATTTTTAAACCATCTTTCTCCAGTTTGTGGAAGTGAAGTGGCCTGTGCTATACTGCTCTCAGTGACTGTAAACTTCAGGTCCCCTATCTCCACTTGATTGTCTTTGTCTCTGAAGGAACGTGCAAAGGCCTTCGTAACCTCTTTGTGGTAACCTCTGAATTTCTGGATGCATTGGAGCCAGTTTGCTTTCTGCAAAGCTTCTTTAACTTGAGGATATCCCTCCAGAAATTTTGAACCCTCTGGTTCTACTCTTAAGAGTTTACCCATTGGCTCTACGGCTCTGTTCTAAGACTTTTGGAGAAAAGTTTACACGGCTTCAAAAGTGGCCCTAACACAGTAAATTTACGGTTCTATTGTAACAACCGTAACATACGGTCACTGATAACCAGAATTAGCAGAGAGGAAGAAGTAAAACAGAGTATGGCTGAGGTAGCAGCGTAGTGAGCACAGCGGAATAGGAAATGTGGAAATGAAACAGCGTGAATGGAATGATACGAGAGTATGAGGGTTATGAAATGATGGGTAGAAACGGTTAGGTCCTTAGGCTTCGGTCATGGGTTTACACTTGGCTGCGGGAATTATGACGCAGAGAGACGTAGTACAGTAGTCTACGTCACTTAGGTACGAAAACCTTAATGGAAGAGCAGCCGCAATCGAGTTTCAAAATCGTGATGAACATGACCGATGAGTGTGGGGGATACGTGGATCTTTGGTCGTATGATGGGAAAAACTGGTAATCATTACATTAAATGGCAAGAAACATAACCCCGGAAACTTTGCAAAATGAGATAACCGTAAGTTTAAGATTTAGATCATACCTCAGATCCGCGCTTGGATTGCCTTTGATTATTTTCCACTAACCCTTCATTGTTTTATTGCTGTTGCATGACTCTTTTCCACTTATTGTTGGTGACTTTTGAACTGTAAATTTCTTTTCAAACAGACTGTGTTTTTTTTTTTTTATGCAGGTGCAGAGAGCTGCGGAATCGTTAGATGGTTGCAGAATCTCCAGATGGCTGCGGAATCTGCATTGGTACCCTCCGGCTGCACAAAATAACTTTAGTTGTCTAAAAAAATGACTTTATTGATGGAATGAAATGTAATGAATGGATGGATGGATGGAAAGAAATGAGGTGAAGTGAGAGTGATTAAATGAATGAGATAGTGAATGAGGTGGATGAAATGGCGAAATGAGATGGAAGAGAGAGAGATTTTTTTTTTTTTTTGGAAAACATGAGGTGTCAGGTGACCCTGATTTTCACCTCAGGTTTTCTGCATGAGACTGCCAATCAGAGATTGGTTTTCAGGCTCATACATTTATATTTTTTTTTCTTTTTTTTTTTTTTTTTCTTTTTTTTTTTTTTTTTTCAAAAACCAAAGATTAGGCTGATGGAGGAGAAGAATCCTTCTCCACCAACCTGATTGCAGAATCTTCTTTAAACAACTTGACAAACTCTTCTTTTGAGAATGGCTTTTGGTAGATTTTCAAGTGATGGCCATTCACAATAAGAGGAGTATGAAATTCATCAATAGTTTTCACTCGAAGTGCTCCATTGCTAAAGACTTCATCAATCTCATATGGCCCAAGCCAATGAGTTTGAAACTTTCCTTTGAAGTCTTTGAACTTTGAATCAAACAATAGAGCCCAATCTCCTTTCTGAAACTTTCTTTCTTTGATATGACGATCATGCCATTTAGATCTTTGGTGCTGAACTAGATCGGTCCTTAGAATTGCATCTTGTCTTATTTCATCTAGCTCATTTAGCTGGTCCATTCTGTGTCTTTGAGCTTCTGAGAGGCTCATTCCCAATTGGACTGCCATCTTGAAGGTCTTGATTTGGAACTCAATGGGGAGCAGGACTTCCTTCCCATAAACAAGTTCATAGGGAGAATGTCCTGTTGTGTTCTTCCATGTAGTTCTATAGGCCCATAAGGCTTCAGGGAGCCTTTCCGCCCAATCTCTTCTATGAAGATGAACAGTCTTGGTGATAATGCCCTCAAGAACTTTATTGGTAGATTCCACTTGGCCATTGGATTGCGGATGGTAGGGAGTAGATGTTCTGTGCTTGATCTTATATTCCTCCATCAGCTTCTCCATCAATTTAGATGTAAATTGGCTGCCCTGATCTGTCACAATTTCCCTTGGGACACCAAAACGAGTGAAAATATCCTCAAAAAGAAATTGAACAACTGAATTTTCAGTGGCAGAAGGCAATGCTTTTGCTTCTACCCACTTAGTAACATAATCAGTACAAACCAGTATATACTTCTTTTGCTTTGATGGTGGATTAATTGGTCCAACGAAATCTAGAGCCCATTTCTCAAAGGGTTCGATGCATACCTGAGGCTGTAGAGGCATTTCATTTGAAGGAGTTGGTTTCCCAACTCTTTGGCAGCTGTCACACCTTCTAACATACTGCTTTGCATCTTTAAAGAGAGAAGGCCAATAATATCCTAGAGAAAGGATTTTATAAGTTGTCCTCTTGTCAGCAAAGTGCCCGCCGCATGGTTCATCATGACATGCCTTAAGGATGTCAGGCATTTCATCTTCCCGAACACACCTTCTGATTATACAATCTGGCCCTGTTTTGAACAATTCATTAGAAATCCAAGAATAATGTGCACTCTCCTGAATGATTTTCCTCTTCTCATTAGGAAATAAGTGTAGAGGAAGCTTCCCTGTAACAAGATAATTAGCCATATCTGCATACCAAGGAGTCTTGGTAGTCACTGCAAACAAGTATTCATCTGGAAACTTATCTTCTACTGGAGAATCTTCATTAGTGTTTTGGATTCTAGACAAGAAATCAGCTACTGTGTTTTGTTTTCCAGGTCTATCTAACACAGTAATGTTGAATTCTTGTAAGAGTAAAAGCCATCTTGTAACTCTACCATTAGTGACAGGTTTGTTCATTAAATATCTTATGGCAGAGTGATCAGTATGGACAAAGGTTTCATAGCCGGTTATGTAGTGTCTAAACTTGTTGATTGCATGTACCACAGCTAAGAACTCTTTTTCTGTAACAGTATAATTTAACTCAGTGGGAGTCAAATTCTTACTTGTGTAATAAATGGCATAAGGGATCAAATCCTTTTGTCCCAAAACAGCTCCTAGAGCTGTATCTGAAGCATCAGTAGAAATGTGGAAAGGGAGTTTCCAATTTGGCCCCCTTAAGATGGGTGCTTCAGATATTCTAGTCTTTAAAGCTTCAAAGGCAGATTGACACTCAGGATCCCGTTTGAACTCACAGTCCTTGGTAAGAAATTTGAAAAGAGGGGATGCTATCTTAGTGAAGTTTTCAATAAATCTTCTGTAATACCCAGTAAACCCAAGAAAACTTCTAACATCCTTCTGGCAATTTGGAACAGGTAACTTAGAGATGACTTCAACTTTGGATCTATCAACCTTAATCCCATCTCTTGAAATATGATGTCCTAAAAAAATCCCTTCAGTAAACATCATAAAACACTTTTCATGACTTAAAGAAATATTTGTTTCCTTACATCTTACCAGTACTTTTTCCAAATTTTCTAAAGCTTCTTCAAATGTATTACCATAAACTGTGAAATCGTCCATGTATACCTCTACACAATCATGAATCAGATCTGAAAAGATTCCTAGTACAGCCCTTTGAAATGTAGCGGGTGCATTGCACAATCCAAAAGGGAGTACTCGGTAGGCAAAAGTTCCCCAAGGACAAGTAAATGTGGTTTTGTCTTGATCTTCAGGTGCTACCTGAATTTGATTATACCCACTAAAACCATCCAAGAATGAGAAATACTTTTTACCTGCTAAAGTGTCTAGTACCTGATCAATAAAAGGTAGAGGGAAATGATCCTTTAAGGTTGCCTTGTTCAATTCTCGATAATCAATTCAAACTCTCCATTTACCATTCTTTTTGGGCACTATAACCAAGGGAGAAACCCATTGGCTATCTGAAATGGGTAAATGAAGTTTACCTTGAGCAATTTCTAGAGTTCTTCTTTCACGATTTCCCTAAGGTTTGGATTCATCCTTCTTTGTGGTTGCCTAATAGGTCTGCTGTTTTCTTCAATGTAGATGTGATGAATACAAGTCTTAGGATCGATTCCTTTCATGTCAGTGTATTCCCATGCAAAGGCAGTGGAATGTTTTTGCAACAGTTTAGTTAATTCTTCTTGTTGTGATCTTCCCAAGTTTTTGTTAATGTTCAATGTTTTTCCTGGAAGGATTTTAACTGTAGAACTAACAAACTCTTCCATTGAGAAGAGAGACATTTGTCTAGAGGAGAGATATTCAATGTCTGCATCTAACTGAAACTGTGTAGAGTCATATTCTAAAGGTATTTCAAAATTTTCTAATGTATTTAGAATTTGACTATTCTCACTGATCTCAGAGATGGTTAGAACAGGTTGAATAGTATCTTCATCCTCTACCCACTCATCTTCTCCTATTTCTGTTATTGCCTTTGTTGGAGGATACAAGTTGAATTTCTTGGTGGAATTACCATCGGATATATACATGTCCCCAGACCTACAACTTATGAAAACATCAGCTGTGGCCAGCCAAGGTCTTCCTAAAATAAGAGGATGTCCTCCTAGATTGTTCTTGGGAGTTAAAATCATAAAATCAACTGGATATTCCCAAGAATCTAGAGAGACTGGAATATCTTCCAATACACCATCAGGTTTAATGATTGATCTATCTGCAAGCTGCAGTAAAGTAGGTGTAAAGAGAAGGTTAGGAAGCTTTAACTGATCCATGGTCTGTCTACTCATGATGTTGATCGCGGCTCCTAAGTCAATCAAATTATTTGGGATTTCAACCCCATTAATATGAGTTTTGACAATAGGGCTACCGGGATCTACATATTTTTGCATGGTAATCTTACGCATCATTATGTCTGCAATTTTTCCAACTAGATGTATCCTTTTAGTATCTCTGGTTCTTTTTCCTGTTTTCTTCAAACTCAACTCCTTTATTGTCTTCGCTAGAATGGGAATTTCTTTAATGGCTTGTAACAAGGGTATCTTGATACAGACATTCTTCAATTCATCTAGGAAACTATAGTCAGGCACCCATATCTGCTTTTCCACTCCTTTGTCAATTTGCAATCTTTCAGGAAAAGGAGGTGTAGCTACAGGTGTAGGTTGCTCAACTATGGGAGTTGTAGAGGTTGATTCTTTTTCTTTTTCTTTTTGGATATTTTGGTTTTGAAGTGATACTTCAGAACCTTTATTGACTTTGAGAGATTCTTCCTCAGAAATGCTTGGTTGTTGAACACTTGTAGAAGGTTGATCTAAGATTCTACCTAATCTGAGTTGTACTTCATTGAGAGGAACAACCATATAGGTAGGGAATGGTTGACCTTCCATCATGTAAGCATTTTGAGGGTTCCTATTATTTGGATTTGGTAATGGCTGAGAGGGAAGTTGATTTGATTTCTGTTGGGATTGAAGCGATAGTTGAGAATTTTGATTTTGTGGAGGAGGTTGTTGTTGTTGAGGGTATGGCAATGATAGTTGTTGACCTTGATTTGGAAGTTGTGGGGCTTGCTGATTCTGAAATGATGGAGGATATTGATAGAATTGAGCAAATCTCCCATAAGGATTTTGCATGCTTTGCATCCATGCTTGAAAAGCATTTTGAGGTTGAGGCCAAGGTTGTTGCCAAGGATTCCAATTTGGTTGGGATTGAGAATTCATAGAGTTGTTGAACCCTTGATTCTGTTGTCCTTGCCAAGGTCTCCTTGCAATAAAATAGAGAGATTCAAGTGTATCTAGATCTTCTTGAAAGACTGCTTTGAGGCCAGGAATTGAAGGACAATCCTTGGTCTCATGAGTTTCTGAGAAAATTACACATGTTTCTACAACGTGTGCATCTAAGGGACATTCCCTTAAAGCATGTTTATTTCTGCATTTCGGGAAAAAGATAGCCAAAGCCTCAGCTTCTGCTTTTTGTTTATTGTGAATCTTAAGGGTATCAAGTTGTTCACTAAGACTCCCTAAGATGTCAGTTTTAAATTCATCAAGCATACTGCCGATTTCAGCCCTACTCACTGATCCTATTGCAGATTTATTTGCCCTAAGGAGAGAAGGATCTCTAGGCCCTTTTTGAGTTTTTGATTTGCCCCTTGAGAGATGGATACAGAGTTCTGCTATATCATTGAGTGAAAGTTGAGAAATATCCCCTTTCCCCATCATGTTTAAGATGTCTATCCATTCATCCCTAATGGCTTTTAATAAGAGGGCTTTTAAGGTCTCTTCATCCAAGGTATTCATTTTTGCTCTTTTCAAGTTATATTGAAATCTTTCAAGTAAATCTTCTAAGCTCTCATCTTCTTTTTGTATCATTTTAAAAACCTCGTCCTTGTGATTAGTAGGCATACAATAGTCCAAATACCTATCCAAAAATGTCTGTTTCATTTCATCCCAAGTCCTAATGGATTGAGTGAGTAACCCCATGAACCATTTCAAGGCTTGATCCTTCAGTGTTGAAGGGAACAATTTGAGTTTCTGGGAGTCATCCAGGTAGTCATAAGTTCGACACACCACTTCAAACTCAAATAAGAATGTTTCAGGGTCCTCAGTCCTTAACCCATGGAAGTTAGGGAGGACAGATGGTGATATGTTCTTCATAGTGGCTCAGGAATCCTCATTAACAATGGGAAACCCAAATGAATTATCCCCATCTCTATTTCCTCCTCCAAGGGGACCTCTACCTCCATTATTGTTATTGTTGTTTCCTCCTCCTCCTCTACCTCTACCTCTACCTCCTCCTTCTTTCTCTGCCATGATGATTCTCCTAGGGATTTCAAAATCTTCTGGTTCCTCTACAAAAGGTGAATGAGAAGAGATTTCTCCTTCTTCTTCAGATGATTCCAATTCCTCAATTACAATTGGTCTTTCTGTAGGAGAAAGAGAAGAGTCTCTTCCTAGTTCAAACTCAATAGAAGGTGTAGGAGAGTCAACTCTTGGCTCTTGAATTCCAGGAATTCTAGGACTAGGAGTTTCGGTTGGAGATAAGGGGGGTGTCTCTTGTTTATCCCTTGAAGCAGATGGACTTGTAAAAATTGAACTTCGAGCTCTAGCTAAAAACCTTCCTCTAGAATCTCTAGCTCTATGCATGTCATTTTTTATTATTTTTCTTCAAGTCAAGTTAATAGTTCTTTTTCTGATCTTCCAGTTCACTCTAGGTGCAAGAAGAGAGCATACTCAAGAAACTACCAAATCAATAACTTTCTCTTTTCTGATCCTCCAGATCACCTTGCAGTGCAAGAGGAGAGCATACTTTGATAGGTTATCAACTTCTTTCCTTGAAATTTTTATGTTTTTTTTTTCTAAGAATATGGCTACTTAATTTCACTTCCCCGGCAATGGCGCCAAAATGTTTAGTCAATTTAGTGTTCCTAAATTGATGTCATTAATTGTCAACCCGGGGCTCGTAAGCTGATGAAGTGAAGGTGTACTATATGTACTTAAGCAACCTCTTAGAGCTTTTTGTCGTTTGGGGTGTTGTTTGTGGTTAATTTATCTTCCTAAGATGGAGTGGTGATTTATAAACAGATGAGTGATGGTGTGTGTAAGGTGAATTCTAGATGAGTGAGGGTGTGTGATCAGTGGTTTCTAACTACTTGCTGAAAAGGAAAAGCTTGAAAGAAATAAATAACTTGAAATGACTTGAAAGCAAAGAACCACTTTCTAATGGCATTAGACACCATTCATGCTGCTGCAAATAAAAGGTAAGAAAATCACTTAAAAGACCAATGATAAAGTTTATCTCTTCCTAACTCTCTGCCTCTAACACATAGTACTGTGTAAGACACGATTAGGAAGTAGCTAAAGATAAGTCTAAGAAATGATAAAAAATGAGAAAAATCTACTTTAAAGACTAGTTATAATGTTTTGCTCTTTCTAACTCTCTGCCTCTAACACATAGTACTGTGTAAAGCACGATTAGAAAGTAGTTAAAGATTAGTCTAAAAAGTACTCAAAGCCAGCTGCAAGTGATTAGTATTCTGATCTCTAAAAGATAGACAATTTTGTGATAAAGAGACCATTCATATGTTAGCAGACAACTTTGAAAATTAAACTAAAAATCGGCTATGAAAATAAAGTAAAGGCAGCAACTTTGAATCTGTCAACTGAAACTACCACTAGATATTAAGCAAATACATAAACACAAAAGCAATCCCGGGTTAAAAATCTGCAAAAGAACAATACTGATCAGTCAAAATGAATGCTGCAAATGAAATAACAATGAAAGTGAATTAAGCTGTACATGTTTCAAGAAAAGAAATGTTGAATGAAAATAAGGAAATGCTGAACATAAAAAACTATACAAGGGCTAACATGAACAAGGGCCCTCCATTCATATAACCCAAAGAAGACTCAAGGTATTGAAAACTTCAGAACAGCACTGCTTCTATTACTCCATGTGCAGAAAATTACAGTCAAGAGTGCTAGAACATCACTATTAAAACAGAGTTTTGGAATGCACTAAAATAATAACGAGTTCATAAAACACAGCAACTAAAAAGTAACCTTAAGCGTATGCAAACGCTAGTTTTTATAGGCATCTGAAAGATGGCCTAATGCGTACAGCTAAAACTGAAAAATAAACTAACTGTCATGCGTAATTAAGGTTCAATAACACGTCATAAGCCTGCGTGGATGAGCTGGAGGTTCTGGTCGTTATGGGCATTGAATCCAGAGTTGGATTATGTCCCCCACAGCCTGCGTAAGATGGACAAATCACCGTTTGAACTGACGTGACCCAACAGCTTACGTATCACCGTTAAGCTGCCTTTGTTGACCGTAACTTGACCCTCGTTGACCGGAGGTATAGATGACGTGGCTGGCTGAACCAATGGCACAGGAACCTCGAGCACCTTGATTCCTAAGTGCCCATGTGGCTCGTTTGGAAAAATGACACGTGGAACCTTGAGATTAACAAAAAGGCTGCGGGATCATCAGATGGCTGCGGAATCATCAGATGGCTGCGGAATTCCTGTAAATATGTCAAAATCTAAACAAAACAGTCACACATTAGCAAAATTCGTTAATCATGCTTAAAGTCATATAATGTAATGATCTGGGTTGGTTTGCAAGGAAAATGAGGCAAAAGTGAGAGATGAATGAGGGAAAACTGTAGGTAATGGTGGATAATCAAGTGTAAAGTAGAGGCTCTACAACGGGCAGACTCATATTGCAGGGAGTTGCCCCTCCCTTTATACTGTTGTGCATTTCTCTTGTATAATGCTGTTGATAATGAATGTGTATGGTTATTCATTGGTATAAAGGAACACACTAATAATACTTGGTTGCGAAACACAAACTAAGTAGGATAAGTAGAATGTTAGGCGTAGTCCACGAACATAAGTATTGGTGAAAAGAAAGTGTTCGGTGGTGCCGCACCTCGCTATAAGCGGTTGAAAGACTACCGCAGGTGTAGGGGCGTGACAATTTAGGTGCCATGAAATGAGTGATGCACGATGGTGCTTTGGCTTAATTTTTATTTTTATTTTTTTCGAAATATAAATTATATTTGGGGAAGTAAGTTCTTTATTGTGAAAGATAAAGAAATTCAATTTTCTAGTAGCATGTGATATCTAAAATTCTTATTTATAAAGATTTTATTTATCAAGTTAAAACTTTTTCTCAATGGAAGAATGAAAATTCCACAATAACGCCATTTATTATAGTGTTTGCAACTAATCATTTTTATTTGAATATGATCTTTTAAATTGAATTTTGAGAAATCATATAAGATAGTTTTAAAGGAGAAACTCTAAGTGCACTTATTTTTTTAATGAACTTGTTTTGTGATGAGAATTTCAATGGGATTTGAGTTTTTCAACTCGAATATTTGAGGAGTCTGCTTTGGTTCTAGGGTTTAACTAAGCGAGTGACAGAGGGCAACAAGCACACATGGAGACACAGTAGGAGGGAGCTCCACTCCCTCCTATAGTAATATGGTAGCAAATAGAGGAAGAGGAGGGAAAAAGAACAAACCTCCACAACCCTTGGAGGTCAAGGCAAAAAACACCGAAACTCAAAAGGCGGAAGGCAGCAAAACCCAGGCAGATCAAGGGGCCCACGAAGAATACTGTTAGGAGGAGAAAGAGGAAGACAGAGGTCAGGGATCAGAGAACATAGCTAAGATGGGGCCCTGTAAACCCAAGACCATAACTAAACCTTGGGTTATTCT
Source organism: Pinus tabuliformis (assembly GCA_031772625.1). Classification (NCBI taxonomy): domain Eukaryota; kingdom Viridiplantae; phylum Streptophyta; class Pinopsida; order Pinales; family Pinaceae; genus Pinus; species Pinus tabuliformis. Next base: position 1,702,624,202 of record CM062817.1, on the reverse strand, counting down.
CAATGATCCAGCTCTGCAAGCGCACAGGGATCACATGGATAACTATGCCATCATATGAAAATTTCTGGGAATCTGGCCATCAGAGAAAGCGTTATACACCTGGATAAAATACAATTGGAAACCAAATGGGGAGTTAAATATACATCTTGGATCCAAAGGTTTTTTTACTGTGGTGTTTATGAACATGGAAGACAGAGACATAATTTTTGAAGGAGGGTCATACTTCTTTGCAGCTACTGGTCTCTATATGCGGCCATGGACAATGAAATTTGTGCCAGAACGAGAGACCTTTCACTTCGATATCGGTATGGATTTGACTATACTCCTTACCTTTAGATTACTGGATGCTAGAGTCTTTAAAAGCTATAGGCAATAAATTAGGTCATTTCTTAAAAATTTCAGAGGCAACTCTAAGGGGAAGATATACATCCTATGCCTGTATATGTGTGGAGATGGACCTATCAAGAGCCCTTCCAGATGAGGTCATTCTAGAAGTCTATGACGTGGAATGGGTTCAAACAGTTGACTATGAACATATCCCATTCAGATATCACAAATGTCATGAGCATGGGCATCTATCCAGAGACTGTCCTCTTAATGGAAGGGAGGAAAACCTAAATACTAACAAAGGAAAAGACCAGACAGGTTTCACCAAAATAGGAGGAAAAGGAAAAGGAGGAGGAAGAAAGACACAAAAGAACCCTATTGTGAGTGATAAAACAAAAAGTTACAACAATTTTGAGATATTAGGAGAAAAAGAAGTTGATGGAGGGGATAAAGAGAATACAGAGAATCAAACAGCGAGGGGGAAAGAAAAAGAGACCAGCATGGAGTTTACTCAGGGACAGTATGAACACACGATGGACCCTTTGAGTACCATGGAAATAGAAAAAGACCAGGAAATGACTCAAAGTGAAAGTGGTATAAAGGATCAAGATTTTCAGGAGATCCTGCAAAGGGAGATCCTAGAGCTAGAAAAGTTTCTAGAACAGGGAGGCAACCTGGGAATAAACTCCATCCCTCGGGAGGATGTGGACAAGGTCCAATATATTTCTTAACAAGTCACATCAAATAGCTGCAGGAGTCAAAAGAGGACATGACAACCCGAAAAACAAAGGGAATTCCTCAATAGGATTAATAACAGGAAAACTAACAAAGAATCTTGGCAAGAGGAGGGGAAGAAAAAGACAAAGAACTACTACTGGAGTGTGGCAAACTCATGATTGATTCAGGAAGGATGAAAGACCTTTCCAGTTACTCCTTTAAAACCCCACCTCAATGAAAATCACAACCTGGAACATTAGACGATTAGGGAGTAGAAGAAAATAGAGGAACTTAGGTAAAAGGATCAGAGAGGAAAAACCTGACATAATATTCATACAGGAAACAAAATGCTCAATGGAGAGGATCTGCGAAAAACATAGAAAATGGGTAAATAGATATGAATACCTTGAAGTTAAGGCAAATAAATCTGCTGGTGGCATTCTCACTCTATGGGATCCACAGAAATTTGGTATGATTGATGTGGAGGCATCTACACATCACCTTTCTCTGATTTTCCAACCGGTGGGTGACAAACAATGTTACATGATCACCAATGTCTATGGTCTGTAACCAATGGAGGGAAAACTTCGACTCCTCACAACAATGGAGGATATGAAGAAGAGATACCCAACTCTACCCTGGATTCTTGGAGGTGATTTTAACATAACAAAATCACTCATGGAGAAGAAAGGAGGAACTAGAATACTTGGTAGAGACTCAGTTGCCTTCCAGAACTTCATCACCAATATGAAATTGGTTGATATGGAAACAAGCAATGGAATCTTCACTTGGAATAACAAAAGAGGGGTCCTACCCAAGTGACCTCAAAATTGGACAAATTTATGGTTTCAGAGGAACTTCTTCTCAGGGGAAGCAACATTACTGCACTCATACTACCTTTTGGGGGTTTAGATCACTGGCCTATCCAATTGGAAGCTTCCCTCTTTGGCAAACCAAGGAACACCCCCTTCAGTTTGAGAACGCTTGGCTCACACATTCAGATTTCCTCACAAACATTGAAAAATGGTGGAAGGAAGAGCTTCACCTTCAAGGTACAAAGATGTTCCTTCTTCACTACAGGATCAAACAAATTAAAGGTAGACTCAAAGAGTGGAATAAAAAGCAATTTGGCAACATCTTCAAAGCTAAAGGAGAGGTGGAAAAGAAACTAAAGGAAATAAACCAGATTCTTATCATAGAAGGCTATACAGATGAAAGGAAAGAGATGGCAAAGTCACTCCAGCAGGAGTGGGACAACATATGTCTTCAAGAGGAAATATTCTGGAGATAGAAATCCAGAGTACAATGGATTAAAGAAGGGGAGAGAAACACCAAATTCTTTCACAGATCCACCATAGCTCACAGAAACAACAATAGAATTATGAAACTTACATATCAACATGGAATAGAGAGAAACACTCATGAAGAGATGGAGAAGGTTCTACTCCATCATTTTCAAAAAATTGCTGAGGAAACCTCGGAAGACAGATACCAGTTTACAGAAAAAATTACTCAGTACATCCCTAAATTGGTTACCAGAGAAGATAATTTCAATCTCAATAGACCAGTAACAGAGGAAGAAATTGAGGAAGCCATGAAAGAGATGCAAAATGGGAAAGCACCAGGCCCGGATGGCTTTAATGTGGACTTTTTCAAAGCTTGTTGGAGGATAGTGAAACAGGACATCCTGGAGATAGTGGAAGACTCTTGAAGATTTAAGAGAGTCTTAAAGGTGCTCAATGAATCTTTCATAGCCTTAATCCCCAAACAGGATAAGGCCACCTCTCCAGATAGATTTCGACCTATAGCATTATGCAATGTGATATACAAAATCATATCCAAAGTCATTGCCAACCGTCTCAAACCTCTCCTCCCAACCCTAGTGTCAGAGGAGCAAACGGGCTATGTGGAAGGAAGACAAATTCTAGATAATATAATTCAAGCACATGAAATGGTTCATTCACTCATTACCAACAAACAGGCAGGAATGATAATGCAGCTGGACATAGCAAAGGCCTATGAAAAACTTAGCTAGTCATACATAAGAGTAATATTAAAAGCTTAAGGCTTTGATTACAAATGGATTAAATGGGTTATGGCGCTAGTTACCATTGCCAGCTGTTCAATTCTTCTCAATGCTCTCCTTCCAGAACCTTCAAGCCTTCTAGAGGTCTCAGGCAAGGAGATCCTATTTCTCCTTTCTTTTTCATTCTAATGATGGAAGGGTTAGGAAGAGCTATCAGAGCTACTAAGGAGGAAGGGAGATATCAGGGTTTGAGACTCACTCAAGGTGGGGACAAGGTGACACATCAGCAATTTGTGGATGATACTATGCTTCAAGGCACACCCATTGTTAAGGAAGCCAAAGCATTCAAACAGATTCTGAGTGAGTTTGCTAGGGCAGCAGGCACAAAGGTAAGTCTCACTAAATCTAAGATTTTCTTTTTCAATATAGATATTTCAATTCAAAGAAATCTTTCTAGAATTTTGGGCTTTCAAAGGGAGTCACTGCTTGTGAAGTACCTGGGAGTTCCTCTCATTGACAAACTACTTCACAAGGATATCTGGGAGCCTATTCTTAATAAGCTAAAAGATAAGATCAGTAAATGGACAAATAGAGCACTAAAGATAGTAGGGAGACTGATTCTCACTAAGGCTATCCTCCAAAGTGTCCCTATCTATATGCTATCTGCCATTCCAGCACCAACCGGTGTAATTACTAATATAAGAAACATTCAAAGAGACTTTCTCTTGGGGAAAGGTGAAGAAAAGAAGAAATGGGCCCTTGTGGCATGGGACAAAGTATGCAAACCTAAGTCCCATGGTGGCTTGGGTCTTCATGACCCAGGATTTCTTAACGGAGTTCTTGGTGCCAAAATTTGGTTGAGATGATTGAAAGAAATACAAGCCCCCTGGGCAAAACTCTAGAAGCACAAATATGCTAGCGAATGGTAGGAGAAAAATCTAATCAGAATGACAGGACAAGTAAGAGGTTCTGCAATTTGGAATAGGGCATGGGAGAACAGGGCCCTAGTCCAAAACCATAGTTTTTGGGAGATCAGAAATGGAACCTAGCTTGGTTCTGGGAGGATAATTGGCAGCAGGAGGACAATCTCTGAAGTGAAGAATTAGTAGACAATCACGCTGATACCATCAATAAAGGACTAAGGTGGGTAAGTGACTATTGGGACCAATCAAGGAACAATGGGAAATGGAGAGCATGGAAACTTCCAGATTACAGTGGAATGGGCATGCTGCATACTCAAGCTATAGCCCTTCAAGGTCTTTTAGACAAGAGACAAATCTTGAACTCAAACTTGAATGATCAACTAAGATGGGGAAAGAACAAGACAAGTCTCTTCAACCTTAAGGAGGCTAAAAGAATAGATGCAAGGCTTAACCTTCCAAACACTGATAAAATGTGGAAAGAAATCTGGGAAAATCCTCATTGGATGAAATTCAAACTATACAAGAGGCTGGTTCAACAGGGCAAGATTCTGACATGGGATAACCTAAGAAAAAGAGGCTTTGTTGGCCCCTCAAGATGTCACTTATGTAGACAATAGGAAGAAACTACAAATCATCTACTGAATAGATGCACTTTCACTACAATACTTTGGAATTGGGTGGGAGAAGTCTTCGAGTAGACAGATAGAAATGTTTAATGACATCACTACTACGTTGAAGAATTGGTGAATTTTTTTTTTCGGATAATGAGATCATTAACTCCGCCTAGATGCTAACCCCAGGATTCATAATCTGGAATGTCTAGAAGGAGTGCAACAACAAGATTTTCAAGGAGAAAGTGAGTCCGGTGAGCAGCATCCTTAAGCTAATCCTTAAGCAAATCAAAGAAACTGTTCATATCCTGGGTGGTGTAGATACTGGCAAACTCATCGAACAAAGAGAGGCTAGAATATTGGAGAAGTTAGAGCTCAAGGTTCATCCCCCTCAGGGTACTATGCAGATTAACAAGAATACCTCAGCAGATAAGTCTTCTTGGCAACCCCCTTCTCATGGTTTTTTAAAATTTAACATAGACGGGGCTTCAAAAGGGAATCTGGGAGAAGCTAGTTATGGAGGGGTCTTGAGGGATGAGGAAGGAAACATACAAGTCATCTTCCACAGTTATCTAGGAAAAGCAACCAACAATATGGTTGAGCTCATGGCGATGGAATTATGCCTGGAAACACTGCTCAAGTACAACATTCACAATGTCATCATTGAGGCTGACTCGGAATTAGTCATTAACTCAGTGAAAATGATGGCACTACTCCTGATAAAATCTCAGAACACCGGCGGATTCTGCAGGTCTACCAAAGAATCCAAGTGCATCTAAGAAGGTTGAGAACTCTCAGGTTGGTGCATGTTCGCAACGAAGCCAACAAAGTTGCGGACTGGCTTGCAAATGAGGGGGTACAAAACAAGCATATCGACTTGTGTTGCTGGTGGGAGGAGATAACGAATGACAGGTTGAAGGAGGGATGCTCATTCAGGGCTAGCAGTGACCGACAATAGTATCAGGAAAAATCAAGAGACAGAATTTTCCAAAAAAGAGCCACAGAGATGGGGTCTCGTTGATCTGGATTCATTATTATATGTTTTGACATAAGTGAGATCCTTTTTAGGATGCAGGTCTATGTCGGCCTCTTTAACCCAGGTAACAGCAAACCAGTAGTCTCAGAGGGACAACCGAGAGCCGGATCTTCATCTTCCTTTGGCCCATGCATCGGAATCCAGATTTTCTCGGCAGGCGCAAAGCCCCAGCTTGTATTCCGGTAATAGCTTTACTGCCCTCTAGGTGGTTTCCGGTTCATCGCATGCTCATTAGGCCGGAAGCGGTTTTTCACAATCGGGAGCGATTCCACTCACCACGCGACACGTGGCTAAGGGTGGGGAGGAATTACCGCCCTCATCGCGTGGTAACTATCGCTACTTTTAGACCGAATGATATGATCCCTAACCGTTGGATCAAGCGAGGACAATCCACGGCCAGGAATGAGCGTGCATGTTGGTGGGTCCGAAACAGTGGTTATGTTTCGAGCTGTTTGCATGACCTCATGGGAATCACGTGCAAATGGTGGATTTCGGGTGGTAAAAGTGATCGCAGGTTATGTCAAAAATGGACCCGATATGATTATAAATTATGGTTTACAGGGTTCATCGAGTCCGATGTGTTTGTTAAAAGGTGAGCTTGTTGGCCACCTGATATGTTTTTCATCCATTGGATCTTTAGCTTAAGATCCAACAGTCAGTTTTGAAGTGCTTGTTTGATTTGGTGGGCCACGTCCCTGGGTTTGCTTTGTTGTCTTGCGACCATGGATTGGGGTGGGTCTGTCATATTGGTGGGCCTCACCGCCGAGGTCGCCGTTTGTACACTATTTCTCCTTTTTTAATTGAATAGAAGGATCCGCTCTTGCCTTAGCAACAAAAAGAAGAAGATAGTTTTAAATTACAAAATGAGTAATATTGTGGTATAATGTTATGCAAGTTGGTAAAAGGAAGTCATTCTAATTTTAGTTATCTTAAGAAAATCATAACATTAAATTTATTATATATAAAATTGTTTTTCAAATGAAAAACCATAATTTTCATTAATTAAAGTGAAATTTACTTTTTTACATATGCACATTATGCATTCCAAAAAATTGTTTTATGGAAACAATTTGTCATCAAAAAACAAATTCGGGCTTTCAAGCCCATATCATGACCTATCAAATAATACATTAGTAGATAAATAACATAATAAAAAAATAATAACTTCCATTCAAGATTGATATCTTGGACCCATAAGACAAAAATCAAACTAAAGGTAGTTAAGCAATTTTATCCTTCAACTGCAAGTCTTTCTATAAAAGGCATGTGGTAGTACTGATATATAGTGTCCTCTAGTTGCTCCTAGATCTTCCAAGTCCCCATGTCTTGTTTTGCACCAACCTTGGAAAGAGCATCAACAATAAAATTACTTTCCTTGTAGACGTGACAACATGAAATCTAATCAAAAACATTATTAAGCCTCAAAATTTCTTTAAAAATTGGTATTAGTTTGTGCATGTGACATCTGGCAACCTCATTAAACCAATTAATTACAATCAAAGAGTCGCCAAAATTTTGGATCCTCTTGCAATCCTTTTCTATGGAAAACATAATCAGAAGTTTTCAGTTAAGAAATTCAACATAATTAATTGAGCCCCTACCCAACTCACTTTGAAGCTTAAAATAATGGTTTTCTGTGAGGCATATTATAACACCTCCAACATAGGCACCCCCACCAAAAGATGCTCCATCAAAATATGCCAAGAGAAAAGAGTGGTCCAGTTCTTCAATGATGGTATTCTTGGGTTTGGGGAGCACTACATCATTGGGGATTAAATCATAGATAACAATGATTTGAGATGCCACTCTGTTAAGTGTTTGTGGTTTTGATTGGAAGATGTCCTTATTCCTTGCAAGACAAATACACCAACAAAAAATTGGAGGAAGATTCCTGATTTTTTTTGGGGCAACATTATCCCACCATGATTGTTATAATTCTTTCCAAGAGGGGCCCTTCCACCTAGAGTTTAAAGATAAATGCAAGATTTCAGTATTCCATACAACATTTGCATAAGGTAATTCAAGGAACAAGTGAAACATTGTCTCCTCTATATTTTTGCACAATGTGCACCAGCTTGGCCCCATAAACATGTCTTATGTATATTGTCCCCCATAGGGGTCTTTTTTTCAAGAATACGCCATAAAAACAAGTTTTCTTTTTCTAGGAAACCAAAGCTACATATTTTCCTCCACCGCCATTCAACATCCTTCGGCTCCCTATCAACAATAATGTACATGTAACCCATATTAGGAGAATATTCCCCAAAAGAGAACTTTACGTAGCACAAACATTATGCATCGACACTATGCCTTACGTGAGATATATTTAGATCATTTGTACAGTCCTTCCATTGACCTGAGTAAGTGATTGATGGATTTAACTGTGATGCACTTGCCCAACTTTAAGCTAATATAGAAGTTATTTCCAGATAGGTCACTTGATTCAAGGTATACCTTACGTTTGCATTTAAGATTTCCACCAATTCCAGAGGTAGCAAGTAGTTTTCACCACAACCTACCCAAGGATCAATTCCAACTCCGAATTTTTCTCCAGATCCAACCTTCCATGCCAAACCATCCTCTATCACGTTGAAATATGATAGAACTTATTTCCATACAATTGATACATTCAATGTGTAACATAGTTACAGATGAAATGGGAACTATTACCTCAAAACGGGTACTTGAGCCCAAAAACCCCAAAAAAACATGAAAAAACAACCCAAAAATGAAAATTGTTTATTCCAGAACGATATTCTTTTTTTTAGGTAAATTTTCAACATTTTTTTTAAATGGAAGTAAAAACAAATTTTCTTTTTTTTTTAATGGATGAAAAAAACAACCTTAAAAAAAATTGTTTATTCTAGAATAACAAAAAAAAAAAATCAGGTTACAATTTTGACAATTTTTAGCAATGGAGTTAAAGAGAAAATATTCGGACTTTGAAAAACTGTAAAATTCCAACAATTCTCAGACATGATGTTAAAGATAAAATATCATGTCTCGAATCCTGATAATTCCAACTATTTCCATCCATGTTGTTAAAGATAAAATATATTGACTCTAAAAAACCTTGAAATTGTAATTGTTTTCGACCATAGCATTAAAGATAAAATATCGTGACTTAGAAAAACATTAAAATCTTGACAATTTTTCAACCATGCAATTAAAACCAAATATTATGACTACAAAAAAATCTCAAGTTTTCAAAACATTTCAAGCATGACATTATGAAATTTTTTTATGACAAAAACTTAAAAAATGAACACTCAAGAGTAATTTATTTTTTAAATGCAAAATATATAGCGATTTTAAAATCTTAGCTTAAGACAACTCGATACATTGCAACAAAAATTTATAAATCAACCATCAAATTGACATGTGGTGTAGGTGAACTCGACCTGTTGTAATGAAAACTTAAAGACCAACCATGAAATTGATACATTGTGGGGGCAGACTTGATTCATTATAATGAAAATTTTAAAATCAACTCTCAAATTGCCCATAATGGGATCGGGTTGTTAGACGAGCATCGACACAGACCCTATAGAAAAAAAATGAAAATAAAAACCAAAATAAAAAAGTAAATGTTTAAAAAAATAAAAATGAAAAATACAAAAGAAAACAAAAATACCCTGCACGAAAGGGCCATAGCTTTAAAGGTTCATCATTTTGAACGAGCACGCTTACGGGTATCCAAGTTGAAATTGGATCTAGCTTTCCTTAAAAGATGCAGAGATTCTTCTGTCCTTCCCCATTTCGCCCGGATCAAGCACAACCTAAACAAGCCCCAGAATCAACAGATTTTCTTTAATGCGAGTCTAGCCCTTATTCGCTCAAAAATTTCTAGCATCAGAAAAAATCTTGATCTCCTTTCTAGGAAACTTTTTTTGCTACATTTGGAACTCTCCAGCATACTAACTGCAGGACTGTGGGATAGAATTGGTGCTTGTTCTGCATTGAAATCTCTGCGCATGGAAGAAATTTTGACACAAAATAGCACACAAAATTTAGCAAAATTTCTTCCCAAGAAGGTTCCTCATACCCATTTGGCGTATCATCAAACAACATGATTTCTAGCAGCCAAGTCTCTGCTCCTAGAGCGTGGATTCACATCATAGAATGTGGGTCAGTAGCTCCAGAAATCATCAGCGGTTATAACTCAGGTTTGCTCCATACTTCCGCTCCTCATAATCTGGTCATATCGGATTCTTCTTTGAGCTCCTCCCCAACGCAGTCGAACCCTCATTCCCCTCTGATTCATAGGTCTCAGCCGAATCCCATTCTCATGAACTGCGCTAACGTGATCACCCTGCCCTCCAGCATTGTATTTGATACCCATTCCCACCCGGACCCTCATTCCCCTCCCATTCATCAGTCTCAACTAGATTCCATTCCCATGAATTGCGTTAAGGTTTTCACCCTGTCATCCAGCATTGTATCTAATACCCCTCCCATTCATCGGTCTTAGTCGGGTTCCATTCCCATAAATTGCGCTAAGGTTTTCACCCTGCCCTCCAACGGTGTATCCGATAGCCATTCCCACCCCCTCGTCCGTATTAACGGCCCCTCACCCAACCCTGTCCTCAACCATCCACGCACCTCATTGTTGTCATCACTGATCCCTTATTTGGATCTCTCCAACCCATTCGCTCCTTCAATCCAACATTCATACCCACCCGCTCCCCTTGATCTGGACAACCCGAAACTTGAAAGTGTTGCTTCCCTAGCTCCCTGTCCGGTTAATAATCTGTCTCGAACTCCTCCTCCCATTACCATTCCATCCAAAAAGATTCCTCTAACTCGCCCTCTGTCCCTCATAAACATTTACCACATTCTGCTGATGGTATTACTAATATTATTAATTCTGATAGCAACGATAAAAACTTTGTTTTGATTAATTATAATAGAATCGATAATAGTAATAAGATTAATTATATGGAAATAGATAGAAATAATAGTTCCTATAAGGAATACCATAATCATGATCTTAGTAAACAAGAAATTGATTTAATAATAATAATAAATAATAATAACAATAATCATTTATTTCTTAATATTAAAAATTTATCCCTTGAATGTAACAGTAAGAATAACATTAATAATAATTTATCGATTATTAATAATTGTAATAAATTAAATTACAATAATAAAGTTGACAAAAACTATAATAAGAATGGTAATGATAATAATATTAGTCTTCCCCCTCTCTCTCGAAATAATAAAGTTATCAATCTTTCTAGCTTCTCCTTTCCCCCTTTTGTTTTTAAGCTCTTAGGTAAAGGTTTAAATTTTGCCCTGACCCCTAAGAAGATCCCGGTAGATGACATCATCTGTGACATTGAGTTTGGGATTAGAGATTTACCTGACAATATTAAGGACGCTATTAGACAAGATTGTGTCATTGTCCTTAGGAAGGTGAAACCCCCTAGAAGCAACCTCAGCAAAGAGGAATTTGTTGCCCTCAAATCCTTAAACCAGAACAATAATGTCGTAGTTCTGAAAGCCGACAAAGGAGGGGCCACTGTCATCCTTGACAAAGAGGATTACCGTAAGAAGATGTTAGATCATTTTTATAATAGTGGAAGCTATAAAAATCTTCCCAAGAACCCTCTTAAGAAGATACCCAGGACTGTGGCTCTTGCCATCAAGTCCAGTAGCTTTGTGAATTCCCTTTGCCATAAACTCATTGAGAGCAGTCCCATTACTCCAAGGATCTATGGACTTCCAAAGATTCATAAGGAATGAGCTCCCCTTAGGCCCATTGTAAACACCATTGGTGGTCCGACCTACCTTCTTGCTAAATACCTTGCCTTAAAGCTTAAGTCCTTAGTCGGCCTTACGGAGTCTTTCGTCAAAGACTCTGCGTCCTTTGTTGAAGAGCTCAAAGGCATAAATCTTGAACCTGAGGATATTCTTGTGAGTTTTGATGTAGTCTCCCTTTACACTTGCATCCCTATAAAGGAGGCCATGGAGGTTATCAACCATCTCACGGATCCTGATACCGCTCGATTAGTTGAGATCTGTCTCACTTCCACTTTTTTCAGTTTTGAAGGCGAGTTCTTTGAGCAGACTTGTGGTGTCGCCATGGGCTCACCCCTGTCCCTGTTGTTGCTAATCTTTTTATGGAAGATTTTGAATCTAAATCTTTAGCCTCAGTCCGTCTCCTTCCCAAACTCTGGAAAATTTGTAGATGACACTAATGTCATCCGGTCTCATGGCCAAGAGGAGTTGGATCTCTTCTTCAAACATCTCAACAGTCAATCCTCCGCCATTAAGTTCACCATGGAACAAGAGCTCAGTGGTTGCCTCCCTTTCCTTGATATTCTTATTTCGAAGAATATCAATGGTTCCCTCTCCCACCAAGTGTTTCAGAAGAAAACTCATACTGAGCAATATCTTCATGCCAGTTCCCATCATTTCACTGCTAAAAAGTTGGGTGTTCTCAACACCCTCGCTACTCGTGCCCTGAGAATCTCTGATGAAAAGAGCTTCGATATAGAAAGATCCCATATCCTTAATGTCTTTGTTGAAAACGATTATTGCAGGCACCTCGGTCAGAAAGCTTTCCTTAAAGCCTTCAAGAACTCAGTGGTTAAAAAAGAACCTAAAAATCGAATCCCAGGGGTCCATCTACCTTTTATCTAAGGGACCACTGATAAGATTGTTGGGATTCTTAAGAAGCATAATTTTCCCTCGACCTTCAAACCCCTTAAACCATTCGTAATTCCCTCTGATCAATAAGAGGTCCTATCAACCCCAAGGACATGAAGGGTGTCTATATTATTCCTTGTTCATGCAGAACCCCCTACATTGGTGAGACTGGACGCTCTATTAATCAAAGGATTAATGAGCATGCAACTGACCTAAAACATGGGAGAACCAAGTCCTCTGCACTGGCGGAACAAGCGGAGAAGACTAAACAACATGTTTGTATTGAGGAGGCTCGAGTGATTGCTAAGGTTGCGCAATTTCATCACGGAAATTTAGGGAAGCTATTGAGTTTGAAAAAAGGCCAAGTAATCTCAATAGGGACAACGGTTTGAAGATCAGTAGTTGCTAAATCCTTGCCCTATCTTCCTAGTCATCTCTCCCCTCTTCGTCCCCTCCCCCCTCTATTACTGACTAGAACTATTTTCCCCCCTATGAAGCTTCTAACTAACCTGTCTACTTTCTCCTTATTTCTTAGACAAAAAGAAAAAAAAATTGGTCCTATTTGAAAATCTCCCCCTCTTTCCTTTCCTTTTCTATAAAATTGCCCTTGTCATAACTAACTAAATGGATTAATATTACCCATTTTAGACAGTAAGTTTTGGTTCTCTTTAGATAGCTTAACGAATAAATTTATATTAAAAAGTTTCCCAAAATCATTAATGATAAAAATATTACTATTATAATATTATAATAATAATTTATTAATATTTAGTATTATTATTTTTAAGGAAAATATTAAAGCAATACTATTAACATTGACTCGTATTAAATAACATTATAAAATATTAATATTATACACTAATACAATGATAATATTATTATAATTAAGATTTCCCTTGTCACAACTAACTGAATGGGTTAATATTACCCATTATAAGATTATTATTTAGATTTAGGTAGTAAGTTTTGGTTCTCTTTAGATAGCTTAGCTAATAAATTTATATTAAGAAGTTTCCCAAAACCTTAATGATAAAAATATTACTATTATTATAATATTATGATAATAATTTAATAATATTTAGTATTATTAATTTTAAGGATAATATTAAATTCATACTATTAATATATAACATATGACTCAAATTTTATAAAACTCAATAACAACCAAAAAAGTATTAAATGACATTATAAAATATTAATATTTTTACACTAATACATTGATAATAATATTATAATTAAATAATTTTAACCAACCAAATCTAGCCATTTCTTAATCAATTATGGCATTTTTCCAATCGAGTCTAATATAGCCATTTTTCTAGTCAAACCTAACTGTTGGAAGATCTTCTATCCCTATTTAATGTGTAGCCATGATCTAATTTTTCAACTTGTCCTGACAATGAACCACCCTCATTGGTTCGAAACGCGTCAATAAAGATTTTATGATGTGATTTTTCCGAAAATATTTCTATAAACTCAGATTATAGATCACATAAACTTAAATTCAAATAAAAATTTAGATATTGAAAAATAAAAGATAAAAACAAAAAATATTACAAAATATATATATTTTTTAATATTGTTAGGAAAACACAAAAAATGATAAAAAGAAAGCAAATTTTAAATATTGAAAAAAAAATAAAAAACAATAAAAAAACACAAAAAATATTAATAAAAAAAAAACAAAAATTCAAATATTGCAAAAAACAAAAATAATAATACATTTTTTAAATGTAAAAAAAAAACAGTAAAAAAACACAAAAAGAAAATAATACAAAAACACCAAAAATTCAAATATAAAAAAAAATGTAAAAAATAACATAAAATTAACTTATAAATATAAAAAATTAAAAAAAAATCATAAAATAATAATAATAATAAGTAAATTAAATTAACAAAAGAAAAATAAAAGAAATTATATATATATATATATATATATATATATATATATAAAATGAAAAACATTTTTTAATATATATATACATTTAAAAAAAAATTATATTGAATAAAAAGAACTATTAAGAAAAAAAAGCAAAACAAAACAATTAAAAATTAAAATAAAAAAAAAAACAATTAAAAAATTTAAAATAAAACATTAAAAAATAAAAATCCAAAATCAAAATAAAACAATAAATAACTTAAAAAATAAAAAAATAAAAATAAAAATAAAAATTTCGTGCAGCCATGGGCGGGCTTGTGCAGCCTCCTCTCCACCCACACCTGTGGCCAACCCCGCCCGGGGATGGCTGGGTGATTCCCGGAATCGCCCAACCACCCCGGGGCGGGGAGGCAGGCTACCACCTCCCCACCGGGGGTGCACATAATTTTTTTTCCTAGTTTTTTTATTAAAATTTTAAAGTTTTTTTATAACTTTTGTTTTTATTATTTATTTATTTTTCTTGTTTTAAATGTTTATTTTTCATTTTTTTTAAATATTTTTTAAACTACTTCTTCATTTTTTTTTTTTTAATATATATATATTTTTAGTTATATTTTTTATTTTTTGTATTTTTTTGGTTCAAATTTTTTATTTTTTAATTTTTTTGTTTTAAATTTTTATTTTTTATTTTTTATTTTTAAGAATTGTTTTTAGTTTTTTAATTTAATTTTTTTTTTCAATAATTTTGTTTAGTTTTTTTGGTTGTATTTTTTTTTTTTTTTTAACTTAAAAAGATTATTATGGATGCATTTTTTTATTAATATTAAAAAAAATTCTTTAAATTTTATGTTTTTTTGAAATATTTTACCTTTTTTATTTATTTTTTAATATATATATATATATATATATTTCTAAAATTTAATTTTGTTTTATTTTTACATTTTTATGGGTTTTATTTTTAGTTTTTTTTAATATATTTTTTTATTGTTTGAGTTTTTTTTGTCATGCTTTTTATTTTTTATTTTTATGTTTTATTATGAACATGAAAATCACAAATATTTAAAAAAAATATTCACACTTAATACATTAGAAAAGTTAAAGTGTAAAAAATATGCCCTCTAAATAAAAAGGGTTGATGTTGCATCAACCATTTTCCAAATCAATATGAAAATCACTAACATTTAAAAAAGGTGTTCATATTTGCTACATAAAAAAATAAAAAATAAAAAAAAAAATTAAGTGTCCTGACGATGAACCATACTCGTTGGTTCGAAATGCGTCGACAAATGCATTCTAATGTGATTTACGCCGAAAAATCTTCTCAAAAAATTTAAAGTGTCAAAAATCCTCCTTCTAAAAAAATGGGGTTGATGTTGTATCAACGCTTTTAAAAATCAACATGAAAATCACTAACATGGAAAAAAATATTCAGACTTGATACATAAGAAAATTTAAAGTGCCAAAATATGCTAAAAAAAGTTTATTTTGGCATCACCACTTTTCAAAATTGGGTGATTTTTTGCTACCTCAAGAAAACGAGTACCAGTTCACTTTCTCGTTTGATCGTTAACTAGTTTATTAGTGATCTTGACCCACTCATTAATGGATAAAAGGGTGAATATATTTCCTAATGAACACTTCAGTCCATAAGCTTGTGGTGTTTATAAACCTTCATCCTACCTTTGTCACTAATTCCTTAGTGAAATAGAACATATTTTTCAAACCCCATCCTCCCCACTTCTTGGGCAAATTTATTTTGTCCCATTTTACCCAAGGAAAATCCTGGTCATCCTTTGAACCTTTCCATAAGAATATAAAACAAGACTGGAAAATTAGATTGAGAAACCCTTTCAAAATCCATGATAAAGACATCTGAAAAAATGGAACGACTTCCATAATGGATTTGATGAGCACGAGCCCTCCTGCTTTAGAAATCTATCTACAGCTCCATACTTTAAGCCACTTTTCAATTTTTGCAATCAACCAAAGCTAGTCCCCCTTTTTGTATTCATTGGGCTTCAAATGGAAACATGTATACTTAATACCTTCTTCAAAATTTATAGAGTGAAAGGGGAATAGGTTTTGTGCATTTACTTGCTCATCATTGGTCAAACCAACCTCAAATAGTGTAGATTTTTGGAGATTGATCATCATACCTGTACCCCTTTCAAAGCGGACCAACACTTACGTAATGGAAGCCACATCTCTTCTGGACCCATCATAGAACAACAAGATGTCATCTACAAAAAAAATATGAATAATGGTTAAATCATTTGCTACAATATCTCCCTTAATATCTCCACACCTTTTAGCTTTTGTTAACAGTCTTCTTAATCCTTTAGCCACCAAGAGAAATAATAAAGGTGACTGTAGACAATATCCCTGGTGTAATCCTCTTTCAACAAAGTTGAGGAAAACCTATTTATGAGTACTGTAAAGGACACTGACATGATACATCACATAACTTAATTGGTGAAATGAACCTCAAAGCCTAGATGAGTCATAAGCATTCAAAGATAGATCCAACTAACTCTATCATAAGATTTTGATAATACAATCTTTAACACCATACCCTTTAATTTCTTTGTTTTGACACTATGGAGTCCATCCTGAGAATGCCAATGGACTCATGAATCTTCCTATCCTCTAGAAAATAAAATTTCTCCTCTGCCACATTTTTAGACAACACTGGTTTCAATTTGTTAGCAATAATTTTTGTAGTGATGTTATAAATATTGTTGCATAGAGAAATAGGCCTAAAATCATCATAGGAGCAGGGAGAATCAGTATTTAGGATCAAGACATTAAAATTAGATTTGAATGGATCATGCATGCACCCTGATTGTTTGCACCCTTCAACAACCTCTAGGATATCATCCCCAAGAAATTCAAAAAACTCTGAAAATTATTCCTCCCGGCAACCATCAGGCCCCAAAATTTTATCCATTTAAAACTATGAAGGACCTTCTAGAGTTCTTCCACTAACACAAGTTCCATAACGGATTGGTTTACTTCTTCATTTGTAAAACTAGGGAAATGTTGAGCAAGCATAATTACTTGGAGGAGAGATGCTTCTTAGGGAGCCTTGAAAAAATTACTAAAATGATTTATCCCCACCTGGCTAGATATTCAAAATAAGAGACTATGCTTCCATTTGAATCATCCAATTCCTAGATTATGTCTATAGCTTGTCAACCCTTAGAAAATTGTTGGAAAAAAATTATTGGAAAAATGTGATTGCAATCACGTTTTTCATGTATTTCTCATTTTTTATGTAGTAGGGTCCATTGAAATTATGCAACATGAGTACTCCTTGGATGAGGAATTAAATTATATTTTTGAATTAAATTTTTGAATTAAACCTTCACTAAATTCTACTTCTTAAAGGAGTAGAATTCAAAATTTAGAGAGGGAGTAGGTCATATTTTCCAACTTGGAAAGTCTTATAATATTTTCATACTAGAAAATATTGTAGGGATGGGGGCGTTACAAAAGTTTGGAAGGGGATAGGGAAATATGACCAAAAAAGGACCAAGAGGCTAGAAAATGGGTTAACAGTCTATAAAGCAAAGTCTGAAACTTGATGTTGATACTAAAAAAATTGATGTAAAACCAAAAGAGGATAGAATTATCTTGAAACCAAGGCAATGTGTCTCCTAACATCCAGCTTGGAACTAGAAAAATTGAATCCACAAAGCTCCACAAGCCCAATTTATACTTGAGAATAGGGGCATTACTTTTGGAGGAGATCCTTCAAGATGGACGCATAAAGCACAACGACCACCAAGACAATACATCCGTTGTTTTAAAATACAACGAAAAAAATAGAAAGAAAAATCTCTGAGTAAACCACCAAAGGCTAGGTTACTCATAGACAACCTTCCATATTGTAGCTTCCTCTAGACGATAAGCCAATTTAAATTATCCTCCCACATCCTCGACTTCATCCACCGTTCTCTATCATAATCAACCATTTTGTCATTAAATCCCAAGAAATTATGCCAAGAGTAGGATTGATTGCCATATCTCTATCCAATTGTCCTTTCGAGGCTACCTTCTTACTATTATTAATCATGAAACAAACCTCACATAGCCATTCCTCACAATCAACCATCTAGATACATTGTGCTTTCCATTTGTTTCTCCATTTGGGTGGCATACAACCCCCTTCATTTAATATCTTGGCTCTCATATCAAAGCATGGGTTTTCATCCCACTTTTGGGCACTGATTGTGGGGGAGAAGCCTACAGTATTGTTATAAAAATTACTAGCTTTCATTCAAGGAAAAATTACCAATTCCTTTTACCAAATATATAAAATAATTATGTGTACAAAAACTTCATGATATTTCTTACATGCACAAATTCTGACAAATTCTTGACACAATAAAACACAAAAATAATGCTTGACTAAGTTGGATTACGTGCTTGAATCCCTATTATTATTGGTTTTGTTATTGAAGGATAATATCTGTCCTTTGCTACAATTTTGTAGACTTATTTTTTCTTTGATATATTCTCGTTATTTATAGCTTTCCTAATTTGTCTTAATATGGGTGTTCTAATTGTGTTGCACATAGTGTTGTCATTGATGAAAAAAGGTTTCATTGATGTCAAATGGAATTTTTGAGACAAAAATAATATCACTCATGAGTCAAAGGAAGTAGTATGACAATGAGATTTCCTGAATACCCTCATCTAGTGAAGTCAAAGGAATTTTGAAGTTTACTGAGTTTTCAACAAGGTTATTTTTACCTAATGATACTATAAATAATATGGTTTTGTAGGCCTTGTCAAGAAATTTCCAACAATATATCCCACTCCGAAAAACTCCTCTTGGATGAGAATTTATGGCCATTTACAGATCAACATTATTGGAGGTCCAAAACTATAGGGCAAGAACCCAAAATAGTAATATGTTAAAAGGTGCACAACTTCTGGACGCATCCATGGTTCCTTAGTTAGGTCGACGACGAATCTTAGCATAACTTGCATGCCCCTTAACATGGTTAATGAGTGTGCATCTTTCACATATTAGATAGTAGAGTTAGGGAAGCATGCACACTCATTAGCCACAACAGAGTGGCTAATCCATGGATGATAGATGGTGCATCCTGAGGCCAGATGTGATCATGTAGAAATCATAGTCAACATAGATGCCACATGGAAACACATGATTGGGTGATGTGACCACATTACACAGTAAGCATATGATGTCATCAAGTGATGTTAGCAAGGTGATGTGGCACCACCTGTCATCGCCATGTGGCAAGCGCATTTGGAAATATCTTATTAGTGAAAATCCAAAGTATGGGTGACACATGGCAACCCTCATGGCCTTCCATGTGGAATTATGACATCATGTTAACATCATCGTGTAGATGACTAGGGACCCTAAGGACCTATTCATATGGAACAGTCACATGGACCTTACACAAAGTTTAAGAACAAAGTTTAAGGGCATGGTCATATGTGTTTGTCTTATGGTTAAAGGTTCAACCTTCAAGGCATGAACGTTAGCCCATGGTCAACTAAATTAGCCCCAGGCCATGAGGATTAACATATATGTGTCTATGTGTGTGTGTGTGGTCAAGAGCTCAAATGAAACAACACTTGCGACTTAAATCACACATGAGCTCTGCGGTTGATTATGGTTCACAGTCATTTATTGGTCTTGGGTTCAAACTGCTTCAAACGAGGGATGAATTATTCCTTTTTTTGTTATGGTATAAATGTTTTTCCATAATGAAGCATATTCGATAAGCTATATATGGATTTACGTAGAGGTGGCATGGAGGACAAGACCTGTTAATGCTTATAGTGAGTTGATGTGATTCACGGAGGGAAATCCTTGTGAACTAGTTTCATGCCAAGGCACCGCAATGCACATGATGTGTGTGTATATGTGTGTTTGTTTTGATACAATGACGATGCCACAGAGGATAGGATTTTCAACCAAGTTTCATGTATCACATAGTGAGTTAGCGGTACAATGGATAAGTCATGTATATGTGTGTGTGTGTGTATATATATATATATATATATATGTGTGTGTGTGTGTGTGTGTGTGTGTGTGTGTTTTGATACAATGAAGATGCTATGGAGGACATGCTTTGGAACCATGTTTGATGTGTTGCATAGTGAGTTAGACCCATGGTAGATAAACAATATATATTGATATAATGAAGGTGCCATGGAGGACAGGATTTGCAAACTAAGTTTGGTAGGTCACACAATGAGTCAGCCCCATGGTGGATAGACCATATATATGTTTTGATACAACAAAGATCCCATGGACGACATGCCATATATATGTTTTGACATAAAAGGTTCGATGGAGGACACATTGTGCCAATAAGTGGTTTATATATTTGATACAACATAAAGGTGTATTCACCAAGTTTGGGTTATGGGTTGACATGTGGATTTTTCTCCCTGATTAATGAGTTGAAGCATACTATAATAAAATGGTATGTGAGAATGGTCAGGTAAGGACCATCTTGTAAGACAATTGGCATGAAGTTTGTGTTGTGTCTATCGAGATCTTGGTTTAAGCCCTAGTGGTTTTAAGGTCATATTAATTTTTATTTTAACGCCATATGGTACATTTTTCTGAATGCTTAGCATATTGGTGGTGTGTATTTGGTTTGGCACCCAAAAAAAACCATTTTTTCTAATGCGCCCTGAAAAAGATATTTTGTATGAGAACTAATTTGAGTTATGGTTTTATATGGTTTCGAGGGAATTTCTAGACTCATTTTAAGTTCAAATTGAATTAAAAAAAAAGTTCGACGATCAAGCTCTGTGGTGAGAAGCTCTAGAAGCATGGGAAGTCTTTATGTTGTGCTTTTGATGATCAAAATCTCTATTATGTGATTTGGGGCTTATAAGAAGGTTATAGTTAACTTTGAGTATATGGCAGAAATGGGTTCTGAGATGAGGTTTATGTGACCAAATTGAAAGGCATGTTCAAGTTGAGTGTTGAAAAGGTATGAATGGAGATTAAAAATAGTATGATAGTAACAAGTTATTTAGTTCAAAGACTTATATTTGAAGAGAAAGTGGATCTAGTTTGAAATATTTTGAAAAGAGTTCCACAAGAAGTTGAACAAGGAGGATGGTGCCTCCACTAAGGTTGGAGCCTCAATTAGGTTGGAGCCTAAAGTAAGTCAGAGCTTGCTCATCATCAAGGTTGGAACCTAGAGCAAGTCAAATCTTGCTCACCTTCGAGGTTGATTCCTCAATCAAGTTGTACCCTACAATGAGTTGTTGTTTGTACACTTTCGAGGTTAATGCCTCAATCAGGTTGTAGCCTATAATGAGTTGTTGTTTGTGCACTTTCGAGGTTAGTGCCTCAATAAGGTTGTAGCCTATAATGAGTTGTTGTTTGTACACTTTCAAGGTTAGTGCATCAATCAGGTTGTAATCTACCACAAGTATCATCATGCATACTTTGGGGTTGGGTGCCTCCAACAAGTTGGAGCCTGCAAATCTATGTAAGGAATTAAAGCATAAGAAGAAGAAGAATTTGTGGTTTTCTCCCATATAGGTTTCCACATAAAATCTTGTGTTTCCTTGTATTTATTTGATGGCTTCTTGATGTTTTGTTAGTGAGATCGTAACTTTATAATGCATAGTTCTATTTTTTGATATGCTACAAATGGTTATGAGTCATTGATATATAATTATTCATTTATGAAAAGTTGTTAAATGGTTAAATTTCTCTCACACTAATTCACCCCCCCTTTCAGTGCGATCTTTGGTTCAACAAGTGGTATCAGAGAAAATTACCTTAAGGAACAATTAACTACTAGAAGGTTGAGATCAATGAAAGATGGAAACAACTAGGATAGTGGGTAAGCCACCCATATTTGATTGATCCAACTATTCCTTTTGGAAGATAAGAATGGAGACCTATCTCATATCCTTGGGAAAAAATTTTGGGCAATTGTAGGGACTGATTATAAAGTCCCTAATTCTATTTGACTGATGTAGCTGATAAGGCACTTTACACATCCAATTCCCAAGCCAAACATGCTATATTAAGTGGATTGGAAGACTCATAATTTGTCAAAGTAATGCAGTGTAAATAATCCTATGAGCTATGTAAGGAACTCCAAACTTATTATGAAGGGGATATGAAAGTTAGAGAAGTCGGGTTGCTAGCTCTCAAGGGTCAATTACAAAATTTGAACATGGAAAAAGATGAGGATATTGCTTCATAGTTTCATTGAGTAGACAATATTTTCAACTCCATTGTAGGTATTAGTGAAGAATTCAAGGATAGTTCTATTGTTCGAAAGGTTTTAAGATCTCTTCCTCCAAGACTCAATCCCAAAGTATCCCTTGAAGAACTGGCAAAAATGGAAAAATGACCATGGATCTGCTTCATGGAACTCTCTCATCATATGAGCTAAGAGTAAAAATACACAAATCTAGAGTCAAGGAAGAAACTTTCAAAGCAGCCAAAGAATAGAAAAAGTAATAAGATCAAGCAAAGTCTAACTTTGATGAAGAAGAAGCCAAGTTTGTCTAAAGGTTGAAAATAGGAATCGACAACTTCAAAGGTAACCTAATGCTTTGAATGTGGAAGGATAGGTCATTATGAATCTAAATTTCCTTATGATAAGATGAATTATAATGATGATGAGGAAAAATTCATGTCTAAGCATTAGAAGAAGAAGCAAACCAGTAAGAAGAATAATTTCTACTCAAAAGAAAAAAGTGACAGTGAAAGCAATGAAAGTGTGATTGATGAAGAAAAGGGTGGAATATTATTCATCATTGAAACTGAAAAACTTGGAGTAGAGATAGATTATGAAGGAGAACTTAGAAGTGCTTTGAAGAAAATAAATATCCTTAGAAATAAGGAAGGTAAACTAATGCAACAACTTAAATACAAAAATATAAATGAAGACACCATTATTTCTCTCAAGGTATAACTAGAAGAAGAAGAAAGGGTAAATGAATTTCTATCTAAACATATAAATTAGAAGGAACGAATTTTTGAAATACTATAGGAAGAAGTTGTCCTCTTGAGAGAAGAATTGGAGCAACTCAAATCAAGGTTTCACAAAGGGACTAAATCTTTAGATCATATTCTCATCATGCAAATGTCTACTATAATTATAAAAGATCTTGGTTATCAATAAGGTTGTGAGGCACCTAAGAAAAATGCCACCCTAGTGCATCAAATGAAGATCATCCCAAGAGGTTAGATTAGACATTCATTTCACCTAGCCGAAACTCCCTTGAAGATCTTAAGCAAGTGATGAACCAACCCAAGCATATTCATTTCAATGAATCCTGGGATAATACCAGAAAGAAGAAAAGTACACAAAATGAAAGAAGCTCTCTCATAAAAAGGAATCTTCTGAAAGGATCCACAAGTAGCAATGAAGCAAGTATTGAAAATCAACAAATGAATGTGGCTCCTCCAAGGAGTCCTCTGAAAGGATCCCCAAGAAATAATGAAGCAGGTATTACAAATCAGAAAATGAATGTGGCTCCTCCAAGGATTAACTTCGAAAGGTCAAGATCTCTATCCACATCCAAGTATCAAAATAAATTCCTTGGTTATTGTTTTTCATGTACAGAGTTTGGCCACAAAGCATAGTATTAGAGGACATATGGTGTAGCCAGGTATAGAGGATATGAGAAGATGCCTAGATGGAAACATGTGGATCAAATCAAAAGAATACCTCACCTATTTTTGCAAATATTGGATCCTAGTGTTGAATGTTACATATGTTACAATGAAGGTCATACAACACGAGATTATAAACTCAACTTGAGATGGCACGATGAACTTGCTATCAATACAAGGATTAATTCTTCAAGATGGAGAAGAATAAAAAAAGAACCTCGATTAGATTTGACTCCTTAGATATAATCCCTTAGTAAATGCTTCTTCAAGATTGTTATTTGTTGGATCAAAACTTGAAAAAGTAGTTCTATGCAGGTAGAATGAAGACCTTAATATGAGAGCAACATGTGAATAGTGACAGGGAAAGATTCCATTAGCTAGTATGACTTGACGATCATATCTCAGATGTAAATTAAGGGGTTAGCAAACATGTACTATCATATGCAGTAAGGGAAGTATGGTATCAAGGGAAGATTTTGTCAAGTTTGCAGGATTATACAAGAACATGAATAGTTGAACCAACTTTGGCAACATGGTCTATGGGGGGGACTTTAACTAGGTACATAGGAAAGCACATGTTCTTAGGGGGGAGACTTTATCAAGATGTGTAATAATAGGAAGGCATTGTGGTCTTAGGAGGAGACTTTGTTAAGAAACATGAATAGTTCAAGAAGCATTGGCAGCTTCCTCATGGAAAATTTTAACATGTACAAAACAATTTGTGAAGTATGAAAATATTGGCATAGATGGCAGATAAGGAGACTCCAAATGATCAAATTCACACATAAGAATGTTACTTTTGGTAGACAATCGTAACCCTTTGCCATTGATGTCAAAGGGGGAGAGAATGAAAACATTGATATAGTTTGACTATGAGCAAGACATTGATACAAACATTAACTTTCCACAAAAGGAGTAGGAATATTGGAAGAGAGAATGTATGCATTAACAAAAGGAAAGAAAGAAAGAATAGAGCAACCTTGTTGTTATACAGGAGGAATTTGTTCTAGGATTAGCTAATTGACATCATGACCATCAATATTTGATGGTGTTGTAATCAATGGCAAAGGAGGAGATTGTTGCACATGGTGTGGTCATTGATGAAAAAAAGGTATCATTGATGTCAAAAGGAATGTTTGAGACAACAACAATATCACTCATGAGTGAAAGGAAGAAGTATGACAATTGGATTTCCTGCATACCCTCATCAGGTGAAGTTAAAGGAATCTTGAAGTTTATTGAGTTTTTTACAAGGTTATGATGCCATAATGATCCTATAAACAACATGGTTATGTAGACCTCATCAAGACCTTTCCAATAGTATATCCCAATCTGAATAACTCCTCCCATATGATAATTTATAGCCATTTGAAAATCAAGGTTATTGGAGGTCCAAAACTATAGGGAAAGAACCCCAAAATAGTAATATGTTAAAAGGTGTGCAACTTCAGGACACACCCATGGTTCTTTAGATAGTTCAACAATAGATCTTGGAAAAACTTGCAAGACCCTTAACACGGTTAAAGAGTGTTTATCTTTCACATATTGGATAACGAAGATATGGAAACATGCACACTTGTTCGCCAAAGCATGGTGGCTAATTCAAGGATGACACATGGCACATCGTGATAGGCTAGATGTGATGAAATAGACAACACAGTAAACATAGACTCCTCATGGAAACACATGATTTGTTGATATGGCCTCATTACATAATAAGCGTATGCTGTAACATGGTGATGTGGTGCCACCTAGCATTGCCACATAGCATGCACATTTGGAAACCTTTAATTGGAAAAAATCACAAACATAAGTGACAAATGGCACCCCTCACGAGTTTCCACATGGCATGAGGATGTGATGCTAACATCATCACAAGGATGACCAGGGAGCCTTAAGGACATGGTCATATGGAATTTTCACATGGACCTTTGCCCAAAGTTTAAGGGCATGGTCATATGTGTTGGTTGTATGGTTAAAGGTCTATACTTCAAGGCATGTATGTCAACCCATGGTCAGCTAAATTATCCTTGGGACCACGAGGATTGACATATATATCTATGTGTTTGTGTGTGTGTGTGTCTGTGGACAAGTGCTCATATGAAACAAACCTTGTGACTCAAAGCACACATGAACTTTTCCTGTGATTACAGTTCATGGCTATTTGTTGGTCTTGGGTTCGAATTACTTCAAGTGAAGGACAAGTTATTCCATTTGTGTTGTTATGGTTTCATTATTTTTTGATGATAAAGCAGAGCTAACAAGTTGTATATGGATTTACGCAGAGGTGGCATGGAAGATAGGCCTTGCCAACCATTATAGTGATTTGATGTGATTCATAGAGGACAAGCCTTATGAACCAATTTCATGCCAAGGTGCCATGGTGCAAAGGATATATATATATATGTGTGTGTGTGTGTGTGTGTGTGTGTGTGTGTGTGTGTGTGTGTGTGTGGGTGTGTGTGTGTGTGTGTGTGTGTGTTTGTGTATGTACATATATACATATACATATACATATATATGTTTTGATACAACAAAGGTGCGATGGAGGACATGCCTCACAACCAAGTTTGACCTATCACACATTGAGTTAGCTCCATGGTGGACATATATATATATATATATATATATATATATATATATATATATATATATAGGAGCCTCCTAGAGATAACCTTCAAGTTGAAGGAAAGGGTCAATTCCTAGGGCACCCAAGAGGAGAGCATTTGAAGATTATTTGAGGGCTTTTTGCTGCACTCCATATTTCACATAAATTGAAATAAGATAATTCAGATATTGGCTCAATGGCCCTTCACTAAGGTATAATCATGCAGACACATAGATCTAAAGACTTGGGTAGATATGGCTTATCTCAAATAGGAATGTCTTGATCTTGGTGGTCGACACACAAAAATATGCAACTTAATATTTTTGTTGTAGTAAAAAGGAACAAGAGGAAGGAAAGGAGGGAAATCGATGTAGAGGGTTGAACATAACAAGGAATCTTAAGCAACAATATCCAGCAGAAATGTGGAAGAGTGAGGAGGTGAAACTGCAGAAAAATTGGAGCACGAATTAAGGTATCAAGATTTATACCTCATGGATACATATTGTCACCAATTAGCATAAATAAATATGTGTTTACACAGCTACTGCAGGCTATAAAATAACACAAGTAAATTTTTTATTAACACAGGTAATTTTTACTATTTAGCAGCATACATACAACCATAAGTGAGAGTGAAACCAATAGCTTCATTACACAATTTCAGAGGAGGAAAGACATACATGAAATGATATACAAGGGGAAAACATATTGCACATTGCTCCGATTAGAATCAACAAAACAATTTCATTAATCTTTCAATACGGAGTCCAAATCACCATTCCATCACAGTTAACATTAGTATAAGCCCGAGCACCTCAATGAAAAAGAAAAATTGAACCAAAGTGGAACCTCTTTCTCTACAAAACAGAGTTCAGAACTTGTAAACAAACATAATTGGGACTCAAGAATTGTAGAATTTTGGAACCTTTGTAAAGAGTTTCTTCCCCGTTTTTATAAGGAGAGGGGAAACTTGAAAAATAGTTATAAGATATCTCAGTCATGATCCAGTTGTCTGATCGACTAACTATCACATCACATAGAGGTTATGCTGCCCAAATCACTACAACAGATTTGATTCCTTTATTTGAAATATGAAAATTATAGAATAATAGAAATGAAAAACTAAATGATGTTCAAGCAAAATATCTCCATGCCATTCTTGTGATTACCTCTGATCAGGCCATGTCTCTGCCACAATGTTCCTCCTCAGTTACAAGTTGGTTTTCTTGTCATTTCTCCCTTAATTTCTTGAATTCTCCATTTTTTGGAGTTGGAAGCGATCAACTGTGATGGCCTTAACAATGCTCTGTAATCATAGCTACTCACCCATCCACTTGCCTACACTCTAGGCTATACCATCAGAATCTAATACATCTCATAACTTCTTATAAAATATTGTTATGATATCACAGAGTTCCGACCACCCTTACCTCCTGTTTCTTAAGCTCCTCAACCATGGAGCCACTGCTTGTGACCAAAGGTTTGATGCATAGGCAATGTGATATCAAAGCCTTTCATCTTCATTACTTTATTTGAACTAGCCTTCCGAAATCACAAAGTTTAGATGCCTTCAAGCTCCTCTTCCTGTCTATCCCATGGGGTCGGGTGTCATGACATCAGGCTCAACACTTGGGTGCTAAAAC
The DNA here is from genome assembly GCA_031772625.1 of Pinus tabuliformis. Taxonomy (NCBI): domain Eukaryota; kingdom Viridiplantae; phylum Streptophyta; class Pinopsida; order Pinales; family Pinaceae; genus Pinus; species Pinus tabuliformis. The sequence goes on along the minus strand of CM062817.1, from coordinate 1,702,596,132 downwards.
CTTTTGGGCTCCTGTTGGGTCTTATCTCTCTTTGTGATTCGTGCTTCATCTTTGGTTTTATGGATGATCATGACCAAGCATCACCTATATCAGAATCCCTCTTCATCGTAACTCTTCTTGAAATGGTTTTGATGCTTTCAACCTCCGATATTCCCCATTAGCACTTGGGTGCTCCAGCCAACTTAACGCCCTTGGTCCTTTGAGGTCTTTGTGACCAAGTTCTAGTAGATATCGAAGCACCTCTCATCAGAAGGTTTGAAAAAGAAAATAAAAAGGGTTCTGATGGCCTCTTCTTCCGATATGCAAACCTATGAAGTGACGTCATGCCGACGTCCTCATTTCCATATGGCACCTCTTGGGTGGTGACACGTGTCACCTAGAATTGTCCCTTTGGGCCCTCCTAGATATTTTAAATTATTGCTACATGTCCTTGTTCCTCCATGTCATGCTGACGTAATTCACTCGGTCACTTCTCGAGACCAATTACCTGCTGCCATGTGTCCAATTTTGAGGAGAGAGAAAGGGTCCTTAGGGCCTTTGGTTTTGCACTAGTTTCTATTGTAATATCATGACCAAGCACCAGTCTACATCAAAATCCCTCTTTATTGTAACTTTTCCAAAATCGAATTACACAAGAGTTACAATATTTGCATCCCTGATATGGCTCGTAGCACTCAGGATCTAAATCTTCCCTTGGCTCCAGGTTTTTTGGATCTCTCACGACCATATGCCAATATGTATCGGAAGCCCCTTTTTATGAAGGAGTCTCGATGCTTCCAATCCCCGATATTCCTTCTTAGCCCTCGGGGGCTCTGCCTAACTCTGTGCCCTTGTTCCTTTGAGGTCTTTGTGACTAGGTGCCAACTGATATTAAAAGCCCCCTTTCATTGAAACTTTTTAAATGGTAATTAAAAAGAAGTTATGATAACCTCCACCGCTGATGGGCTCTAAGATCTCCATGCTCAGCCCCTAGCCCTGCAAGCTTGGTCTTTTGAAGTCCTTGTGACCAAGTTCCACTTCATTTTCAAAGCTCCTCTTCATCAAAACTTTTGGAAAAGGAATTAGATTAAATTTGCGAGGCTCTCAATCCTCTAAAGAACTTCCCTCTGATATTCCTTCCTGATATGATATGTTTCTCTTTAGATCTGGGATTTTCCTCTTGGCTTTGAAACTTAAGTGTTGGTTTTAGCATCCTCCTCGAATTTTTGGCCTCTGGTATTTGCTCTCCTTTTGACCCTTTTGATGTCATTTGGCACAATTCAAAAAATAATGCAGTAGGTGACAACATCGACTCCAATTAGGGATAATGCCTTGCTAGCAAGGTGCTGAGAACCTGCAGACTAGTAGCCTTCTATCCATTGGGCATGGAGTCATTTTATTTAAGTATATGAAAACAAAAACAAAAACATCAAACACTTATAGAATTATTGGTATCTACAATGGCTCACTAGTATGTACAGTGGGTGAAAGTGGATCTCTTCATTGCTGGAAGTAAAGCTTGAGAAAATTCCCATTCACAGGCATCTCAATCATTTCACCATTCAAGTTTTCCAGTGAGAAAGTGTTGTTCCCATTTTCCTCAGCAACCTTGAAAGGTCAAAACCATAAAGGATCGAATTTTCCATGTTTTCCCTTATCTACTCGTCAGACATCCCACCTGAGCACCAAATCCCCTAGTTGTAAGGTTTTGCCCTTTACCTTTCTGTCAAACAGAGATTTCAACTTTTCTTGATACTGAATAAGATTTTGAGTCACCTCCCCCTGGCTTCTTGAATTTCTACCAGCTGATGGATCCTCATGGTTAGAGAGTTTGGCTCTTCATCAACATCCTATAGAATTTTGGCCATGGGCATTGCCAATATGGAGAAAATTACATCTTTCCCATACACTAATTCAAAATGAAATTTTCATATTGATTTCTTCTTAGTAACTCTATTTTCCACAAAGAAACTTCAGTTGTGATTCCTAGTTTTTCTAATTCTCCGATATTGCCTTCTTGAGAATCCTTACCATTTATTTTTTGTTGATTTAGCCAATCAACCCATTTCCCTATGGGCAGTAGCTGGTGGAGTGACCCACAATGATGTTGTTCTTCTGGAAAGAACTCAGAAATTTGGGCGATTTTAAAACTTGAGCATTATGAGTGATAATATTTCTTGGGCAACCAAATCTTGCAAGGATATCCTCCTCCATGAATTTGATCACCACAACATCGGTTCCATTTATAGTTGGGATTGCCTCCACCCACTTAGTGAAGTAATCAGTGGCCGTAAGGATCTATTTATAATGACTGTTGGAGGGTGGGTGTTTTTCCCCAATGAAGTCTAAACCCCACTGTTTGAAAGGTTCTTCAACGAAAACAAGGATTAAAGGAAAATGTGCTAATTTTTGGCTTTCCAGAAACATTTGTCACTTCTCATAGGCCCGAATGTATGCATGTACCTCACCGAATAGCTTGGGCTAATAGAAACCTTCTTTGAGAATTTTATGAGTTGATTCTCTCCAACTATAATGGTCCCCACACACACAGTTATGGAACTCATCTATCACTTTATGGATCTCTTCTTCAACCAAGCATAAAAGAAAAATCCCCACTGGGTCTTTCCAATACAATTGGCCATTTAAAATGACAAAATTCTTGGTTTGTAGCTGTAAATCTTTGTATTTAATTTTATCGAAATTGACTGGACAACTAAGAAGAAGCAAATAGTAGATTGTGTGTTTATACCAGTGAGAAACAAGGTACTTCATTTGGATTTTCTGCATTGAGCTCTTGAATTTTTCTCGCTCCTCTTCTGTTCGACTTTCTTCCTCCTCTATCAAAAAATTTATACCCAAGGCTTGGCAGTTTGATTCAGACAAGATTTTAGCTAATCCCTGCCCCTTGATTAGCTTCATGGGTTTGATCTCCAAGTTGTATTCTAGGATTTTAGGAATCCATTTACCTCTTTTTCCATCACTACCTCCTTGTACCAGAATGTCTTTCACAACTTATTGCAAGACATATGTCTTGAAGGTATCTAGGGCCTTAACTAAGTCATAGACCTGCTTCTCCAAAATGTTATACTTTAACTCAGCATCCTATAGCACCTGGTTGAAAAACATTATTGGTTGCTCATGTCCTTTATTATTTTTCTGCAATAAGACAACAACCACTGTATGAGGAGAAGCAAAAGAGAAAATAAAAAATGGTTTTAGGTAGTCAGGGTTGACTAATACAAGGGCTTCTGCAAAATCCCTTTTAATCCTGGAGAAGGATTCTCGAGACTCTGAATTCCATTTTACTTTGTTTTCCTTCTTCAACATTTTTGTGATCTCTTTTACTATCTCGGCATAGTTGGGTATGAATCTCCTCAAAAAGTTAATCCCGCCCATAAAAAATTGAACATATTTCTTATTCCTTGGTAGGGGAATGTTGTTTATGGCTTCCACCCTCCTGGGATCAATCTTCACCCCTTGAATTTCTACTATGTTCCATAATAGTTTTCCCTCACTTAGAGAAAACTAACATTTTTAGGATTCAGGGACAAGCCATACTTCTACATTTCTCAAAAGTGAGTCATAAGTGTTCAATGTGTTCCTCACCTGTTTTAGAGAAGACAGTAATTCCATCCAGGTAAATTACTACAAACTTTTCTTGTTCTCCCATAAATTCTGTATCCATTGCTCTTTGAAAAGTGGCTCTTGCATTTATGAGACCAAATGGCATTCTTACATACATGAAGTTCCCCTAGGGTGTGGTGAAAGAAATTTTATTTTGATCCTCAAGATGCACAACTACTTGATTGTATCTAGAAAAACCATCCATCATAGACATACAAATAGAGCCCACCACCTTTTGCATAATGTAGTCCATTTTAGGCAAAGTGTAATTATCCTTTAGTGAGGCGTTGTTCAGATTCCTAAATTCCACACACAACCTTCTCTCTCCATTATTTTTCCTAACGAAACCATATTCACCACCCAATCTGAATATCTCAGGGCTACAATGATTTTGGTCTAGAGTAATTTCCTTACTTCCTTACCAATGGATGGGAGTAGAAGAGGATTGATCTGTCTAAGTTTTTTCTTGTATGACTTCACCCCATTCTTTAAAGGAATCTAATGTTGAATAATATTATTATCAAAAGTTTTTAAATCATCATATGACCAAGCAAATACATCCCTATAATCTCTAAAGAGGTTCAAATACCTTTGCTTATACTCATGAAAAATTCCTTTTTCCAGGTTTATTATCCCGGGATCCCTTTCTGAACCAATGTTGCAATCCTCCACCTGTTCTTCAATTTATTGTTCAGTTGGTTTGGTAGCTACATCATTTCTGTTGAACAATCTTTCCAAGGGAACCAAACCTCAAGTAACAGTGTTACGCTTCAACTGTAGAATCTTGTGCCCCATAGTGGTTTCTTCCCAACCGGCCTACTGCTCATCTATCATCTTCTTGTCCCCTGGGTCAATGACTAAATTTGAGAATTGCCCAATAAATTTCATGAAGCGTTTGATATGCTCCTCATATTCAAACACCTGCCAATGTCTAACATTATCTAGCACTGAGGGCCTGTATCTAACTTCGACCTCATACCTAAGAAGTGGATTTTGAGGTGGTTTAAAATTGCTGTCAACTATGCCCAAGGAGTCGGTCATTATATTTCTTTCTCTGGGGAAGAATTAAATGTTGAAGGCTAAGAAAAATTTACCAATTAAACCTCATACCTCATTACAGTAAAACTTCAATCTCTAATGCTTGGTTTTGCACTAAATTCTTATATGTTTCACTACCAGCTCTAAACCTCCAAACACAACCAAGCACTCAATGTTCATATTTTTTGCAGCTTACAAGCCCAAGAGTAAATCTTAATACTCAGCAACGTTATTGGTGGCCTCAAATTCCAATTTAAAAGAGAGAGAGAGAGATCATATTTCCTTCCAACAACACATCTGCCCCATTTCCTTCCTGGGAACAAGCACCAGCAAAGTATAACTTCCACACCATATCGCAATCTAGAAATTGCTGATATAGTTGGACAAAAGGTTGCACTTGCATCTCTTCTAGGATCAGATCATCTTCCTCTAACTGAAGCAAGATAACTCTTTTTCTTTACCATACACATGAGCGTAATTCGAACAATTGACTCTTGTAACTATATTAATAAACCTTGATTCTCTATACAATTGTCTTTCTTCTCCACTGAATACATGGATGGTAGCATAAGTCAAATCCAATTTAATGGATCCTCCAATCTTGGACCCCCATGAACTTGATAAGAGCATACCAAATTTTGTAGGGGTGCCAACCACTACAATATCCATCACTACACTCTTCACATGGATTTGAGCCAAATTGACCATCAGGTCTTTAATCAACCCTAGACATTTTATTCTCTTGGAGTCAAAAGAATACAGATCTTTATATGGCCTTGTTATTTGCAGTCCCAATTGCTCCATAACAGACAATGGCATCAGATTTTGAGAAGTTCTGGAGTCAAGCATGTAGTTATGTAAGAGAAGTTCATGAATGACCATAGTGACATAGAAAGGGCGAGTAGAAGGGTCTTGTTCCTCAACATGGGGTCCAAATACAACCATGGGTATTTCTTCTTGGAGGTTCAGGCTATCTCACAGAGGTGCTATGGTGGATGGACACATAAAATGAGACACCTGTGATTTATAATTAGGTTGTTTAAATAGTTTAGTCTAAGGGACAAATATTTTGACCTTCTCCAACTCCCTTTGAAGATTAAAAACAACATATTTTCTATCAGCTATGACAACATTAATCGACTCTTTCTCTTTCTCACATGCTAATTTGGATGATAAAGGAAACTTCTCTATTTTAGAGACCTCGGGTTTATGTTTATGAAGAAAGGAAATTGGAGGCTCTTTGATTCTTGGTGAGGCTTGGTCCAGAGGCTTCTTTCCTTTCTCCGCTAGTTTCAGAGGATTTGGGGGAGAGGACTCCTCATTTTGGTCTTGTATTCTAGATTTTTTCCTGGAAGATCTAAGATCATATTTCCTGTGTAGTTGGGCCTGTGTGAAATTAAAAATTGTATACAATAGTTTTTGATCTCACTGTCATCCAGCGGGGCCTCCCAATAATCCCCTTCTACTTCATTGGCCTCTATTTCATTTTCTCCCTCTGAAAAAGAAGAAAATTGATTTTCTTGGACTTCTATAGTTTCTTTGTCATTCTCCTTGTTTGGTAATTTAATTGGTGTTAAATTACCTACATGAATTATCAACCAAGGCTAGTAAACTGATGAAATGTATGTGCATTGTTTGTGCTAGGAGTCCTTATTACTTAAACAATTCCTAATTTAATTTGAGATATCAAAATGCACATTTTTCTCTACAACTATGTAAGTAAATAAATCACTCATAAAAATGAAATTGATTCTATTTCTCTTGCTTGAAAGAAAAATCACACTCTTCTTGAAATGAACAACACACTTACTTCACACTTACTCAAAGTAAAATCAAACACACACTTTGCTTTTAAATAAAATCACACATATACTTTATTGAAATGAATTCACATGCACACTCTTTCTTTAAATGAAATCACACTTGCTTTAAATCAAAATCACACTCTCTTGAAATGAAATGTCAACAATGTAAATAGATCTACTCTTGAAAAAAAGAAAGATTAACTCTGTAAATGAAAATGTGATCTATACAACTGAAATGTAAAGCTATGCTACTAATCTATGTCCACTTATACTCAGTCCACGTTCACAAGAGATCTCACTTCACTCAACAATAAAATGATTAAATGAACCCTCTGCAAAACAATATTAAACTTATAAAAGTTTAAATTTAAACTAAAAGAATCCTACAGATAACATAGAACAAAATACTAAATTACAATTAAAAGGAAACCTTACTATCTCGAGGGGGCCCTCTTGCAAGAAGCAAGTATCAATATGATGCCTTCACAAGATGATTAACCACGCATTGGAATCACATAATAGAGAAATAAGAATGAAACAATATATATATATATATATATATATATATATATATATATATATATATATATATATATATATATATATATATATATATATATAAAATAGAGTGTTTATAACATAAAATTCCAAGTCTGTGTCCGTTATGCCGAGAGGCACATTTATAAAACTCCTATGCATTAAATGTTTCAGAGCATTATGCCTTATGCTAATCGACACTAGATAAAATTAACATTAAGAGATAAAATATCGTGATTTACTCATGATTTGATATCAACGAAGCAAATCATGAGGCTGAATATCTGCATTCGCTAATTCCTAGCTCGCTTTATTTGCCTTCATGAGTGGTTGAATTTGGCTTTGACCGAGCTGCCATGGTTATTTCTTATCGATCTAGGTTAGAAGGTAGGAACAAATCGTTGTACCTACTAATTTCCACCTCCCCATTTTCCATTTTCTTCGACTAAAGCTTCACAACCCATCAAACCTTGGACTTAGCTATAGAATCATACATCAATCGCAGAATCATTGTAATTCAGTAGATCAGGTAGATATTGAGTTAAATAATAAAGAGAAATGATATTTATGATATAGAAGATGATTATGTACCTACTATGCAATAAACCTTGTAAAATGATACCCAAATTAGAGTTATTAAGGTCAAAAAGGGGAGAATGGAGTATAAGAAGGTTGTCAAAAAGAGGCAATTTTGGGGTTCAACACTCCTCTGGATCATCTTCCAAATAAAATGGAGGCTGAATGTGATCTTGCTTCTCCCTTCCCTCCCTTTGCAAGATCTGCTTAAGAGGTATCCTATACTGAGTATTGAAACTTTGGTTAGGAGCTAGTTGGTTTTTTCGAGGAGAGCTTTTGTTTTCTAATTCCATTTTCACAAGCTTGTTAGAGAGGTTTCTTATCAGCTTGTTCATTTCCTCGAGTTTCTTCTCTTGAGTTACCTTTCCCTGGTTTGATTAACTAGCTTACCATTTTCCTCTTCCCCTATCTCCATGATTTGTTCTACCTTTGCGCTTCCCAGTAGAGGTAAAATTTTCCTCAACTTCTAAAGCATCTATTTGGTTTTGGTCCATGGAGCGAAACTTCCTTTCTCTAAGAGTGAAACCAAAACATGGTTCAAAAGCCCCCACAAAAACCACTTTAGTAGCAGCCCATGGAGGTTTGATTTCAATAGGGAGACTATTGTACAATTTGTTAAACCTTTTTATGAATTCTGACACATCTTCATTATGTTTTTTCTTCATAGCATTGAATTCAGTGAGGATATACCCATGGTCCCTTTTCTCTCCCCATTTTTGCATGAAATAATTCTCCATCTCCTCCCAGGTAGTGATTGAAGCATTTGGTAAGGATTTAAACCATTTCCTGGCTTCCCCATCAAGAGACTGGACAAAAAGTCTTAACACCACATCTAGGTGTTCTACATTGAGGTTTTCTGCAAATGCACAGAAAGTTTCTACATGCCTCTGTGCTGAAATGTCATCTTCCCCTGTGAATCTTGGCAAGAGCTTGAGATAGTCTTGTGGCATACCATTCAAGGGTTGTGGCAAGTCCAATGGGGCATATTTGTTTAGGATAAAGCATAGGATAACCATATTTTTTTTTGTAAACTTGGTGGTACTTTCTCTATTTATATTATCTGTCCAAAATCAAATTTTCCATTTGTTCCAGGTGGCCTCACCTACCCGAAGGAAACCAGGTAGCCACCTCTCAGCATTAAAGGCTGTCCAAAATTTAAATAAGTCTTTCTCTATCAGCCTAACAACATTATCTATACTATCTATACTGCAATTCAATTTTAACAAGTAAAAGCTATTCGTCATGGAACTTCAACAAAATGTAGCTGGACCTCTGTTTCACTCCTTGTTCGAGGATATCACTGGGGCTGGCACTTTGGCACTGGAACCCAGCATCTCGCTCCTCTTCATATCCTGTAGTGTTTGTTCAATTCTCCCCAGTGCTAAGTTGTTTCAATAAGTTTGGATTTGGACTGTCGTTATCTCCCTGAGTAGCTCTACTCTGATGGGATCTTTCTCCTTGGTGTCCTCATGTGCCTCCGAACCTCTGCTTGCTGCTTGTTCTCTATTGAGGTTCATAGCCCAGGCCACCACATTCTTCATGACCCAGTATTGTTGGATCATTTGTCTGAAGAGTGTGTGCCGTCCGTGGGAGTTACCTGGGTCATGAACCATGTCCTCCCATTCTTCCATGGGAATGTCTTGGTTTCTTATGTTGTCATTTAGTTCTCGCTCCTAGCCATCTATTTGGGCTCTAACCTCCAGTGGGTTCCCTGCCATGTATGCGTTAATGAGGGTTTTCATGTGTTCTTGTCTTGTTTTTCTCCCTCTCTTGCTTTGCTCTTTGTTGGGCTTCTCACCCCCTCTGCAGTCTTGTTGCATGTGTCTCTCTTTCCCTTCCTGGTCACGTATTTTCCATCTCTTGCCATAATGTCTTTGTCGTTGTTACTCTTTGCTTCTTTCCTTTTTCTAGACTTCACTTTGTATTGGACTTAGTTTATGGTGAGACCTATCACATAACCATAAAAAGTATCAGTATGATGTTGGAATAACACCTAAACAATTTTCCACTTAACTGAGCCATGTTTGGTATCCTGCTCAAGACCAGACGGCCTGAGATTTTTTGAGGTTCCTTTCAGCTTTCCCCCCACCGTCTCATGGTTTTGGGTTCTGCTAACCCTCTCTTCTTTTAACCTCGGGTTAGTCTCGCTCCATCGTCCGTCGCTCAGACAGCTCGACAGAGGCATCCTCACAGGACCGCCACCAGGGTAATCTGAATTACTATTATGTACTTCGCAGGGAAGCTTGGCCATGGAGACCCTATCCGGGGGCCTAAACAGCAGGACCATGGCCCTGTTCTTCACAGCACTAGGTAAATTCCTTCTTTTTTCTCTTTTCTCTATCCTCTTTATTCTATGTAACTCTCTATTTTTTCTCTCTGTTTTACTCGAGGAGTTCCCAGAAAGATTCACAAGGGCTGCGATTTCTCGAATTTCATCTCTTGAGGTTACCATGGTGGAATGCTCTCCACTCCTAGTACCTGCACCATTCCTTCAGAGCCTCAAGCACCACCTGGTCGGAGCGAGCTTCCTCGGCCTAGCATCCTTACCGGGTTTGCTGATCTTTCCTCTACTTGCTCCTTTCTCTCTGAGCGCCTTCTTCGGCACTAGGGTTTTAATTCTATCATCACTCCTTAAGAAATCTATATTCTTCACCTAGCCAGGGTTCCAGGAGTTCCTGGAATCAGCTCTAACAGAATCCCTACCTATCCTGGGCACTTTCCCTAGTCTTATAATGAATGGCATCCCAATTCTTATGAGGTTCAGGGGTAGTAGAGCAACATACCGACTATCAGAGTTGGCTTCGCTACTATCCCCGGGCTGCATCGTCGTTCCCCTACCACCTTTCTTCGCTCCTTCCTTCGTTCTCGCCCTCTGCATGCAACTACCTACTGTCTCTCTTCCCTTATGTTTTATTCCCCTTCCCATTCTATCCTTGCACTTCTCTACCACCTATTTATCGTATTTACTCACCACTCTGTTCCCTATGCCATCAACTTGGGATAATGACCCTCCGTCCTTTCTCACGCTAGCTCTCATTAACTCTCGCTTGCTCCCAGCTGCTCTTGCCACTAGTCCTCTTCCATCGTCCTACCACTTGATGGCGTCCTCCTACCCACACTTTCGCTGCCCCCCCCCGCCATCCTCACTGTCTTCCTTTCTCGGCTCCACCGACCTACTCTCGGGGTCTGCTCCTTCCCTGCCTTGTCCGTCCACCTACCCTTCCCCCTGTCCTCTCCCTCCACTTCCCAAACTTATTCCTTTCCTTGCACTCGTGTGGACAATGCCTGCCACTTCCTGGTCCCATCTCCACTGACCCACCTCCTCCACGTTGCTACACCCTAATTAGGGATTCTCCTCTTCTTCCTTGTCTTTATCTAGGATCTTCACTAAGTTCTCCATTTCCTCCATCTGTGATAGCTCTTCTGCTTTTATATCTAAAGTTTTGCCTACCTGGCCGCATCCCCAATTTTCCAGATTGTCTGTTGCCACGTTGCCCATCCTTCGGACATGTGTAGGGATGATATAGTCTATCTGTCTGATTATCTTACTGATCTCTTGGACCAGCCATGCAGTTCTCTAGCTTTGGCTGATATTTTCCCACTGTGTTCCTTGTTGTAGCTTCTTCACCATTTCGATTGCCATTTTTGAATCTCCTTCTACCTGTAGTTTTTGAAATCACTCTCTTATCACAATTTCCAGTCCTCTTTTCAGGGCATGAAGCTCTACTTCATTATTGGTTGTGTTGCCACAGTCCATAGCATAGACTCTAAGTGTCTTCCCCTTGTCATCTCTGAATAATCCTCCTGTCCCCGCCTCTCCAGGGTTCCCTTTTGCAGCCCCATCGAAATTTAGTTTGATGAATTCCTTTGGAGGCCTTTTGAATTGGTTTGCCTCCTCTCCTTTGGTGGTATGGTGCTTCCATGAAGATGTGTTCAACATACTGGGTTTCAGGTTCAGGCATTTCATAACCCTTTTTTTTCTGTGGATTAGTTTTCCAATCCTCCTCTTACCATTTCTCTGCTAGTATAGTCTCTTGTATGTTTTGGGTTATCTGGTTCTATTTTTATTCTTTTTCTCTTCTTTCCTCTTTGAAGATCCAGTTGTTTCGTTCCTTCCATATTGCCCATAGGACAAATCCTAGTGAGAGTCTCTAAGCTCTGTTCAGGATTGTATTTTGGTATGGCTTTTTCTGCTAGTTATCTATTGTTGTCTTCATGTTATTTGGATTCTTGTCACTGACTCCAAAGAGTTGATGGTGTTGTTTCCATAGGTTATCGCTATATTTACAAGCATTGGTCAAGTGATCCATTGTCTCTACCTGTTCTTGGCATAAGACCCATATCGAGAGACCTTGCATCCCTTTTTTTGCAATTGATCCCATGTTAGTGCACGTCCGTGGTGTAGGATCCAGATGAAGAAAGCGACCTTCGGCCATGTCTTTTCCTTCCATATGCTTTCCCAAGTATTTGTTTCTTGATGCCTAAGGTGTTTTGCTTGTAGTTGATAACCTTCTTTAATTGTAAACATTCCTTTGATCTTATAGCCCCATCTTAGAATGTTTGGTCCTTCTTTTTTTGCTATTTTCCTAGTTTCCATTTCATTTTTGTATAGCTTCCACTGGGGTGTTTCTGGTGCTTCTGGCCAGTCCTGTTTTTGTTTCCACTTTCTCTAGTATTCTCTTGGGTCTATGCACCAGAAGTTTTGCACTGTTTTTCCCCCTTGGATATTAGTGTATTGGTGGATTTCTTCTAGCTGAGGCTTGCTGTTTAATTTTTCTCTCTGTTGCCACGCTTCTTCCCAAAAATTAGCTTTGTCACCTCCTCTGATTTCCCAGAAGCTGTGATTGTTGATCAGATTCCTATTGTCTATGGCTAGGTTCCATATTGCTGAACCTTTCTTATCATTATGGATTCTCAGCTTTCCTTCAAGAGACCTGGCATGTCATACTTCCTTTCCTGTAGTTGTTTACAAAGGTTGACCCCTCCCTGTATCCATCTCCACCATAACTCTGCTCCCATTACCTGATTCAGTATGTAGGGGTCTCAGAATCCAAAGCCTCCTTCTTTTATGGGTTTGCTAAGCTAGCTCCATGATAGCAATGCCCATTTTTTTTCCATTCTAGGCCCTTGCCATAAAAACTTTTTGAAAATGTCTATCATTTTTTGGCATACTGTTTTGGGAGTCGCTTGAATGGTTAATTGGTATATCAAGATAGATTGTAACACTAATATTAGTAGTATTACATGAATTTGCATGTTCAAAGTTATGAATGTCCAGTTTTGCATCTTTCTTTGGATTTTTCCCAATAGGGGTTTCCAGTTAGCTACTCTGCTCTACTGATCATTTAGCTGGATGCTTAAGTATTTCATAGGGAAATTTCCTATTTTGAATCCCATAATTCTTGCTAGGAAGACTTGTGAGGGCACTGAAGTGTTGAAAAAGAATATATCAGACTTATCTTTGTTTATCTCCGTCCTTGAGGCACTAGTGAAGTCTGTGAGGATTTCTATAATTTTTCTAGCTTCTTTGAGCAATGCTTGTCGATACATCATTACGTCGTCTACAAATTGTTGGTGGGTTAATGGAAGGTCATTCCCCCATAGTCTGAGGCCAGTATATTTTTCACTTTGGACTTACGCATTTACATACCTTCTGAGGCCTTCTGTTGCTAGGATAAACAAGAAGGGAGAAACTAGGTCACCTTACCTGAGCCCTCTGGTTGAGTTAAATGCCTCTGTGGAGGATCCGTTGAGAATAATTGACAGAACTGGGGTGGTTACCATTGACATTATCCAGCTTATCCATCTTGCATCAAAGCCAAATTCCTTCAGTATTCGTTGTAGATACTCCCAATTCAGTCGATCATAGGCTTTAGCCAAATCTAATTTAACCAGCATTCCTTTGGTTTTTTATTTTTTTAATGAGTGAATTGCCTCCTGTGCCACCACTATGCCATCTGTTATTTGTCTGCCTTTGACAAACCCTGTTTGTTCTTGAGATATCAACCTAGGTAATATAGGTTTTAAATGGTTGACCATAATTGTAGCCATGATTTTGTATATGAAATTACAGAGTGCTATTGGTTTGAACCCTTGTGGTTCTTCTAAATGCTCTGTCTTTGGGATCAGGGCCAAAAATGTGGAATTTAGGGCCGGGTGCATTCTTTTGGTACACCTGGACTCCTCCACTAATTTCACTATGTCTTCACCTAGGAAAGGCCAAGTCGCTTGGAAGAATTCAACAGTGAATCTGTCTGGCCCTGGTGCTTTGTTTCTCGCCATATTCCTAATTACCTCTTCCACCTCTACTTTAGATATTTCTCTTAATAGAGCCATGTTCTGGTCTCTACTCACTAGATTGGGGATGTGCTGTGTGATTTTATTAATATTATCCTCCCTTCTAATGTTTGGTTCTGTCAGGAGCCCTTTGAAGTGTTGTACTAACAGATTCTCCATTTCTTCCTTTTGGGTGAGCCGATTGCCTTGCTGATCCATTAAGGAGAAGATTTTATTCTGCTGCCTGTGTTGTATCATTTCTTTGTGGAAAAACCTTGTGTTTCTTTCTCCTTCCTTTAACCATTGGATTCTTGATTTCTGTTTCCATAGGATTTCTTCTTGTTGTCTTCTTTCTTCCAATTTGTTAATCAGCTTCCCTTCCTCTTCTGCAAGCCCTTCACTTCTACCTTCATTGATTAATTGTTGATGTACTTTCTTCATCCTTGTTTGGATTATCTCTTGTTCCTTCTATATGTTACTGAATTCTTCCTTGTTCCATTTCTTTATTTTACCTTTTAGATCTTTTAGTCTAAGTTGAAAGGTATGCATCTGGTTCCTCTCTACTATCTCATTCTCATTCCCATTCCACCCTTCCTTCATTTTTTCTATTAGCGTCGACTCTCTTAGCCAAAATGCCTCAAACCTAAAGGGTCTATTTTGGTTTCCTTGATTCATTTCTACTTCGAGTTTAATAGGCCAGTGGTCTGACCCTAAACACAGAAAAATTGATGCTTAATAGAATATGTCTTTGCCAATGAATTGTTCTGTTACCAAGAATCCGTCCAACCGAGAGGCTATCTGTCTGCTCCCTCCCCTTCTGTTGTTCCATGTATATTTTCCATTTATAGTTGGGATGTCTACCAATTTTTCTCCATTTCCGGAACTTCTCTTTGCAATCCTCTTATTTTATCCTTTATTGTTGTTGTCAAATTAAAGTCCCCTGCTATCAGCCAAAGTTTTTCATCGTGGAGATTACTAAGCTTATTTATTTGTTGGAGGAATTTTTATTTTCCCACTGGAATATGAGGGCCATATACTGTTGAAGCAAACAAAGTTCCTTCTACAATTTAATTACTCCAAAAGACTTGGAATATAAAGATATCCATGAGGATATAAATATTATATATTAAATGTGAATAAGAATGAAAATAAGAATGATTTACAATGAGAATTAGAGGCTTGCTTTTATATTAGGCAAGTGCCTCTTCACGAAGAGTCATGTCTCATTTAGACATGCCTCTTCGACCTAATTACTAGTTTAACTAATCATTATTTATGATTATTATTATTTACATTATTTTACATTATTTATATATATTTTATTCGTTACAACTATAGGGACTAAGAACCATTCTCTGTTTCCAATTAGACAGAACCGCCCCGTGAGGATTCTTTTCATACCCACCCAATAGTCCACTATGATATCTGCTAGGTTCCATAGTATTTCTATACCTCCCACACTACCTTTTGCATCTATGGTCATGCAATCATACCTTGGTTTTATTTTGCTTAGTATGTCTTCCATTCTCCCTCCTGTAATTTTTGTTTCTTGTAGCAATGTAAGTTGAGGTTTTTCTTTTCTTAGTCTCTCAGTTAAATGTCTCTGCTTGCCTCTGCTATTGAGGCCTCTTATATTCCAGGATGTAATTATCATTGGGTTACTTTGTTTATTTGTTGGAATACCGACGATAGCGGTACCACCCTCCCTGTATTCACTAGCATTTCTCCCATAATCTATATAGATTCCTATAGGTTTCTTCGACCTCTTTTCTTTCCTCCTTTCATTTTATTTGAATATTCTTGGGAGTTGTCCTAGTGCATCCCTAGTTGTTCTGCCATCTCCACCTGCCCCTGCCCCTGTTTAGCTTGATACTACTGGAATGTTTCTCTGTATAGTCTTTTTTGGTCTTCTGGAATGAATCTCTCATCTAGGTGTCTCCATTCATTCAATAGTTTCCTCAACACCTCTTCTTCCATGCTTAATTCTTCTCCCCTACTTGTATCTATTTCCATTGTAGTGTTATCCATCTTCTCTCTGTCTCCCTTCTCCTCCTTCTCTGTTGGCTCGCTTTGGGCTTTCCTCTTGGGTTTTAGCTTGCCTTGACTCGAACTGCTTTCCTTTCCTTTCCCCCCTGATAGTCCATTGTTTGGACCTCATTGTCTTCTTCTTCTTCTCCTTGTAACACATCAAAGCTATTTGTTCTGCTCGGCTGAGCTTGTTGTTCTTTTCCCCCCGTTGGTGTTCTCTCTTACTTGTCTTCTCTTACTTTTCACTTCTTGAAACCCTTCCTTATCTTCTTGATTTTTCCTCTGTTGTTTGTTCATATTTTTCTCCCTCTTCTATATTAAATAGGCACTCTTTAAATAGGTGGTCATACTCATGACATCTTCTACATCTGAATGGGATGTGTTTGTAGTCTAGAGTTTGCTGCCATACCTCTTCATGGTATTCTAGTTCCACTGTGTCTGGGATAGGTTCAACTATGTTCATGTATACACATATTCTCGCATATGAAGTATATCTTCCTTTTTTGGTTGTTTCCGCTATTTTGACAAATCTTCCTATCATATTTCCTATGCCCTATAGCATCTTTCGGTCCCAGAAGTCCATTAGGAGGCCAAATAACCTAACCCACACTGGGGCTGCCATAATTTTTTCCTTGTCTGGGTCATAGCATTCTTCCTGGTATCTCATAAACAATCCAGCATTATAATGAAAGTAAGGACCATTTTCAAATACTTTTTATTTGTTTTGCAGGTTCGAGAATATTATCGTGAAGAAGCCTCTAGCTCCCAGCTTGAGCTCGATATGGCCTCGGGGCTGCCATTTTTGCTGAATCCATTTGGTGAGGTCCTTTTTTGTCGGCTATACTTCGATGAACTTAAAAATTAGCGCATGGTCTTTCATGTAGCTTCTGTATCGCTCCAGTTTGTTCATTGGTATGATAAATCTTGGTTTCTCCATCGCACATCGATCCAGGTGGCTCTAGAGACACATAGGACTTATGAACGCTTGAAAATCAAAGTGTTCAAAATGATGTCAAACTAGGACCAAAGTGTAGACCTCATCGTTTTGATCGTGGCGGTGCAAACAGTTCCTCAATCTGAGTCTGGATGAGAAAGTTAGAAGCAATCAAAGTTGGGTTGAATTTTTGATCACTAGGTAGGCTTAAGGGGGGCACAATTTGGACTTTTTCCGACCATCGGATTCCGGCCAAACTAGGCCAGATTCTAGGCGAAATTGTGGGGTCGTTAAATTGTCTCCCATGGCTAAACATCTGAATTTCAAAAAAGGGCGTTATTTGTTATATAAAACAAAAAATATATATAAAAAAGGGGGTGGGGGCCACCAACCCCATCACCCCCAACCTACGCACCATATATAACTAGTTGTATTAAAGGGGTGGGCACGGGCCACCTCCGGTGGGCACGGGCCACCTCCGGTGGACCCGGCCCACATCTCAAAATCCCATACTAAGTGCCATACCAAATGTAATACGGGACCGGCGGGGGTCGAACCTGCCCGACCCATGTGGCCGGCCCCCAAGTGGGTGGCCCAAAAATCGAAACAACTCCCCATTAATACATAAAATTTAATGCGCCTCCAACACAACACATGTTACGGGGATATGGGGCGGGCCGCCCAATGTGGACCCAACCCCCCATTCATATATATTTGTTGGGTTTAAAACTATAATGTGGAAAAATAGGAGGGGTGGGGTTTGACCACTTGACCCCTCCTCAACCAATTTGCTAAATTTACCAATGCACCATAACTGCCTTATTGGTTAATCCGTCGGGAAACATTAGAGAAACCCAGTATTTTAAGTGCACCGAGGATAGATGGAGGAACTAGGAGTGAGCACAAATTTCGAGACAGAGGAGGCATAATCTTGGCACACAGTTCGAGGCAACATGTTGTAGGAGGGATGAAAATTCACTTTGTCAGATTTTGAAAATTTTTATATGGTTTCAACACTTCTCGACGCCATGAATGCAATGGCGCTGTCTGTCTCTCCATCAAAGTTCTGCATTTTTTGGCCATTTTTAGTAAGAGGATGGAACCATGATTGCTGCAAAAACAGGGAGCGGAACCATGATCCTTGCAATTTCCTAAGGAGGTAATTTTTCTCCATGTCGGAATATAGTCAATTTTACAGTTGTTTTTCATGGTTTTCCATAGGGATCGCAATGGCGAGGTCAGAACCGCCTTTGGAGTTGCAGATTTCCAGTCCACCCATGGAGCAGAATATTTGAGGAATCTAGGGGGAATCTAAAATATTCCTTGAGCCCCAGATTCTCAACTTCTCAGAATTCAGATTTTGGACAGTCGATTTTGCATTACTTGATGCCACAAATCTGATGATGCATTCAGATTTCTCATTCTCTCATTCTATTCTTAAGCCACTTTTCTAAGTGGAATGCAAGTATCAACATCCATGTGTGAGCAGTATTGCGAATGATGTCATGAGGTTGATGGTCCGAACAGCTTCAGCAGTTGACATCCGCTTCTTCAGATGGCCCTTGGTTGTGAGGTATATGCTGTGTTCATGTACTTCTTCTTTATGCATTGTGCTGCACAAATCCTTGTTGATTCTTGATGTGGGATTTGTTTCTTACTCGTTTTATGATTCCTACTTGATGTGACGCAGAATCGCCTATGTTGATGTACTTGTTGTCATGATTCATCATGTTATGTTTTGAGATCCCCTTTTATTGTATGTTGATGGGATACTCATGTGTCGCCATGCATGTTTGCTTTGAGATCCCTTTTATGCCATGTTGGCGGGATGCTCATCGTGCATGAGTTTTGTGTCATACTGATAGGAGTCTTTTGACTGAGAGTTCCTATAGTGGAACATATCTTAGAGCCACTCCTGCATGAGGGAATTTTCCTTGTATGATCGCAACATCATCTCTTGTGTACATCATTACTATTGACAACACTTAATGTAGCGGCCTACCCCATCTTGACACCGGGGCTCGGAGACGTAGTCCCTCCTGGACGAACTCCGTTATAAACGTCTTATATTTTCACGTGCTGATGATTGTCATGTTCCTCTTCTTTACAACTTGCAAATGTATTCATTAATGTTCTTTTAAAAATGCAATTTAACACATCACGAAATTAAAAGGTCTTGGAAGGGTCCTTCATCATACCTAGACCTGGATCAAGTGGTATCAGAGTGGTCTTTGCATTGATGAGAATTGCAATGTGAACAATGGAATGTGCAGCGATAGAGGATGAAAAAGCGATGTACGAGACCATGCTGAACATTTCCAAAAGAGTGGAGATAATGTATGAAACTCTACAGAAAGAGATAGAGGAAAAGTAGCGATTGCAGCTTCAGTTGCAAGCCACGGAAGAGGCCCTGGAAGAACTGAAGCATAACAACCAGAATCTTCAAACAGAGAATGTTGAATTGAAGATGTGTCTACATGAAGAGAAAGAGGAGAAACAAAGTTTGCTACGACAGCTGCAAGCAAAGGACGAGGCCTTGGAAAATATGCAGCATGACCCATATGAGGTAAAATGTAATTCTTCAAATTCATGTATATTTCCTGATGATGATTTCGTTGTTTTTGAAAATCACACCACAGGAATTGGCTCCAAACTGTTGAAGAAAATGGAGTATGAAGGAAAAGGCTTGGGCATTAATGGCCAAGGCATTGTCAATCCCATCAAGGTGGAGTAATTACCCTGTTAGGCAGGACTTGGGTATGTGAGAAAAGAAGTTGGGGAATGCGCCGAGGCAGCTAGCAAACCACCAACAACAGATGATGAGAAGCCCTCATAAGCTCTTTCTAAATCGAAAGAGAAGGTAAAAGATGTTGATTTCCTTTCAGTTTCGTCTTCATATAGTATGCTTTCCATTGGAGATTTGGAGATCCCAATTACAGGGACAAACATGAGGCTCCTTACAAGGAAGAGGCATGAGAAGGAAGAAAAACTTGGTATTAATAACCAATGCATAACTCAACCATTGGAGGTTGTGCAGAGACCTCAATTTGCAGGCTCGAGATACACCAAAGGAGAATGCTCAAAGGTGTCGTATTCTTCTGAGACATTGTTGAAATCATCAAGGAAAGAGAATGATGGGAACCCATCCCATCATCCCATGGAAGTTTCCATGGCAAAGAAAGATCTAGGCAAGCTCTCATCGCCATACTTACACCAGAGATAGCAAGGAAAGGTATAACCACTTTCGACATGTGAATGTTCATTTCGATTATGATCATGTTGTTAATGATGAACGAAGAACATGGAATCGAAAAAAATGCACCTTTTATGGATTACATAACCATACATTTTCTAAGTGTTGGAAAAGAATGGCAACACACAAAAGGATGAGGTGTGAAAGACCCTCTCAGCAGCAGGTAAAGAAACATGTTAAGCAGATCTAGAGGAAGAAAACCTATTGCAGTTATTACGATAGAAGTGGTCATCAAAGAGCCACTTGTTGGAGGCTCCATTTAGAGCAGCGCCTTAAAGAAAAAGCATTGGTGTGTGAACTAGGTGAAGCAGTTGTTCGACAAGCAAAACTGCCACAAGGAGGTGACCCATTCACATTGATAAGTGAAAAATGGTTTGTAGACATGTTGTCGTTTCATGGTCGTTCTTTTGTAAATCATTTGTTTCATTTTAAAATGTAAAAGTGATGATGTGTTTTCCATCACTTGTTCAACAACAATGATGTCTGGTAGTATTTTGAGTCGCATTTTACACTCTAAAAGTGATGTCGTGTTTCCATCACTTGTCAAAAGCAAATCATGTTTGACCTTATCTTTGTAAATCATGTGTTGTAGTGATGATGTGTTTTCCATCACTTGTTGAAGCAAAAATGATGGGTTGGCCTTGTTGTCATAGCTGAGGTCTTGTGTCCATCTTGGTGTAAACTTGACCACCGAGTATGTGTTATAAACTTGTGGCAAGTGTGGGACGTTTGGGTCATTAGTTGGTCATAAAAGTCAAGCATGTAATTTTCAAAACAATGTACTACAGGTTGCAGAGGTAGTAGGTGTCGGCTCGTCGCTTAAGGCTTTGAAGAACAAAGGTGAAGGAGATGGAAGCGAGACCTTTTCAGGATTCTTGTGATGCTTACAAGGTACAGAGAAGGTGCAGATTATTTTTCATGCTTTTGGAGGACCAAAAGCTCCTCAGTAGGGAGGATTGATCTAGGTGGCTCCTAGACACACAAGGCTTATGAACGCTAGAAAATCATAGTGTTTAGAATGATATAAAACTAGGACCAAAGCATAGACCTTGTCGTTATTCTTGTGGCAGTGCGAACAGTTCATCAATCTGAGTCTAGATGAGAAAGTTAGAAGCAATCAAATTTGGGTTGACTTTTTGATGACTGGGCAGGCTTAAGGAGGCCAGAATTTCGACTTTTTTCGACCACCAGATTCCGGCCAACCTGGGCCAGATTCCAGGAAAAATTATGGGGTCATTAAATTGTCTCCTAAGGCTAAAAGTATGAATTTCAAAAAAGGGCATTATTTGTTATATAAAACAAAAAATATATAAATAAAGGGGGTGGAGGCCACCAACCCCACCACCCCCCAACCTACACACCATATATAACCAATTGTATTAAAGGGGTGGGAACGGGCCACCTCTGGTGGACCCAGCCCGCACCCCAAAATCCCATACTAAGTGCCATACCAAATGTAATACGGGACCAGCAGGGCTCGAACTCGCCTAGCCCACATGGACGACCCCCAAGCAGGCGACCCCAAAAATGAAACAATTCCCCATTAATACATAAATTTAATGCGCCTCCAACACAACGCAGGTTATGGGGATATGGGGGAGGGCCACCCAATACGAAACTGACCCCCCATTCATATATATTTGTTGGGTTTAAAACTATAATGTGGAAAAATAGGAGGGGCGGGGTTTGACCACTCGACCCCTCCTCAACCAATTTGCTAAATTTATCAATGCACCATAACTGCCTTATTGGTTATTCCACCAGGAAACATCTGATAAACCCAGTATTTTCAGTGCACCGGGGACAGATGAAGAAAATAGGAATGGGCATGAATTTCGAGACAGAGGAGGAAGAATCTTGGCATGTAGTTCGAGGCAGCTTGTTGCAGGAGGGGTGAAAATACACTTTGTCAGATTTTGACAAATTTTATATGGTTTCAACAATTCTCGACGTCACAAACACAATGATATTGTCCATGTCTCCATTAGAGTTCTGCATTTTTTGGCCATTTTCAATATGAGGATGGAACCATGATTGCTGTAAAAATAGGGAGTGGAACCATGATCCTTGCAATTTCCCTGAGGAGGTAATTTTTCTCCATGTCGGAATATAGTCAAGTTTACAGTGGTTTTTCATGGTTTTCTGCAGGGATTGCAATGGCAAGGTTAGAACTAACTTTGGATTTGCAGATTTCAAGTGCACCCATGGAGCAGAATCTTTGAGGAATCTAGGGGGAATCTAAAAGATTCCTTGAGCCCCAGATTCTCAACTTCTTAGAATTTAGATTTTGGACAATCGATTTTGCACTACTCGATGCCACAACTCTGATGGTGCATTCAGATTTCTCATTCTCTCATTTTATTCTTCAGGGACTTTTCTAAGTGGAATGCAGGTGTCAACATCCATGTGCGAGCAGTCATGCGAATGGTGCCACGAGGTCGATGGTCTGAACAACTTCAGCAGTTGACATTCACTTCTTCAGATGACCCTTGGTTGTGAGGTATATGGTGTGTTCATGTACTTCTTCTTTATGCATTGTGCTGCACAAATCCTTGTTGATGCTTAATGTGGGATCTGTTTCTTACTCATTTTTATGATTCCTACTTGATGTTATGCGGAATCACCTATGTTGATGTACTTGTTGTCATGATTCATCATGTTATGTTTTGAGATCCCCTTTTGTTGTATGTTGATGGGATGCTCATGTGTCACCATGCATGTTTTCTTTGAGATCCCTTTTATGCCATGTTGGCGGGATGCTCATCATGCATGAGTTTTGTGTTGTACTGATAGGAGTCTTTTGACTGAGAGTTCTTGTAGTGGAACATCTCTTATAACCACTCCTGCGTGAGGGCATTTTCCATGTATGATCGCGACATCATCTCTTGTGTACATCATTACTTTTGACAACACTTAATGTAGCGGCCTACCCCATCTTGACACCAGGGCCCGAAGATGTAGTCCCTCTTGGACGAAATCCGTTATCAACGCCTTATATTTTCATGTGCTGATGATTGTCATGTTCATCTTCTTTACAACCTGTAGATATATTCATTAATGTTCTTTTAAAAATGAAATTTAACACATCACAAAAGTAAAAGGTCTTGGAAGCGTCCTTCATCATACCCAGACCTGGATCACACATGGTAAACATTTACCACTGTTGCCTACCTATCATCTCGCCCTGAGGACACGTCCTGACAATTTGTTTGTATCTCCCACTTGTTTCTGGTTACTTGTGTTCTGGGAGGATTCCCCTGCCGCTGCATCTCGATAGGAGGGGATCTCTCCCCCCCTTTCCTCCTCTGTCATTCCAATCTGGTTCCCAGCCTCCTAGGTATGCAGCTTTGTAGAAGTTTGTAGGTTTTTGGGGACGTGGTGTTGTTTAGCTCATGGAAACCTCACCATTACGGTTGCCACGTAGGATAGCCATATTGAGCAGGGGGTGGTAGCAGATTTATTACAAGTCCTTTCTGAAGGGGTATCTGAGTAGCAACTAACTAGATATGGGTTGGGAATCTATTCACACTTTGTGTGGGACTGTTTATAAGGAAGTCTTTAACTTCTTCAGTTTCAGAGGAGGGATGAAACAAGAAAGAGGGTGAACTGACAGAAGCTTCTTCATTCTTTACTCTAGAAGGAAATGAGCCAAATAATACATGATGTTCTTCAGGATATTCCAGGACTTTCGAGGTAGACTCGGGGTAATTTATCACAACCTTTTGAGAGCTAGTTGAAGATATTTCTGGAAAGGATATTATGGAATCTAGAGTAACAGGGGTCAACGCTTTCCAAATCCTATGGGATATGATTTTCTGAAGGTTGAATATAGGAGGAGTTTTATGTTGGCTTGTATCAGAGTGAGTATGAGGTCTCTGGAAAGCCAGGGTTCTCAAACTAAGATTTAGACAGTGGAGTCACCAAGGTGAGATATCTTCAACCCACACTTCTCGTGCTCACCTAACAGAGGGAATGTAAAAATTGTTGTACCCAGGGAAAAATATTCTGGTTTGTTCCCTGGCAATGACGCCAAAATATGTTGTAGCTTTTTCTATCCCCTATCACAAAAATACTTCAGAAGATGTAGAAACTTCCTAGAGACAACCCCAGGGTTGATGGAAAGGGTCAGTGCCTAAGGCATCCAAGAGGAGTGCTTTTGAAGATTATTTGAGAGCTTTCTGTTGCACTCCATATGTCACATAAATTGAAATAAGATAATGTAGAGATTGGTTCAATGGCCCCTCACAAAGGTATATTCAAGCAGACACACATATGTAAATACTTGGGTAGATATGGCTTATCTTAAAGAGGAATGTCTTGATCTTGATGGCTGACACAGAAATATGCAACTTAATATTGTTGTTGTAGTATAAATGAACAGGAGGAAGGAAAGGAGGGAATCATTAGGGGAATTTTGAGGTCTAAAATGGGACTCCTAAGGATTATAAAATAATAGTGGAAATAATAAAATAATATTAGATTACATCATCAAATTTTAGAGGGAAAAAGAAAAAACTATTTTTTCAACTCGTATTTTCAACTTATCTCCTTATGGGTTTACTCAAATTTCAAGCGAAAACACTCGTTGGATGCATAATTTGATTCCTCATCCAAGGAGTACCCATGCTACATAATTTCGATAAAATAACAAATACATGAAAAACGATATTGCAAAAACGTTTTGTTTTGTTTTGTTTTTTGTTTTTGTTTTTTTTTTGTTTTTTTGTTTTTTGTTTTTTTTTTTTTGTTTTTTGTTTTTTTTGTTTTTGTTTTTGTTTTTTGTTTTTTGTTTTTTGTTTTTTGTTTTTTGTTTTTTGTTTTTTGTTTTTTGTTTTTTTATTTTTTATGTTTTTTATGTTTTTTGTTTTTTTTTTTGTTTTTTGTTTTTTGTTTTTGTTTTTGTTTTTTGATGTATTTCTCACTTTTCATGTGGCAAGATCCATTGAAAGTATTCAACATAGGTACTCCTTGGATGAGGAATTAAATTTTGCATCGAACGAGTACTCCCACTCGAAATTTGAGTGAAACCTTAGGGAGATAAGTTGAAAATACGAGTTGAAAAAGTAGTTTTATTATTTTATTATTTTTTAATCTTTTTACTTTTTTACTCCAAAAATGGTGAATCAGCCCCCATGGTTGACATCATCATCTTGAATCCTATTGGTTCTTATAAACTTTATTTTGGTTGTGCATTTTTCTTAGGAGCCCAATTTTAGATCTCAAAATTCCCCTAATGTTGATGCAGAGGGATGAACATAAAGTAGAACTAAGCAACAATATCCAACAAAAATATGGAAGAGTGAGGAGGTGAAATTGTAGAAAAAGTGGAGTGTGAATTAAGGTCTCAAGATCTATGCCTCATGGATACATCCTGTCACCAAGTATCATAAGTAAATCTGTGTTTACACAGGTACTGTAGGCTATAAAATAACACAAGTAAATATGTTATTAACACAAGTACTTTTTACTACTTAGAAGCATACATACAACCATAAATGAGAGTGAAACTAACAACTTCATTACACAATTTTAGAGGAGGAAAGACATACATGAAATGATATATAAGTGCAAAACATACTACGCATTTCTCCGATTGGAATCAACAAAACTGTTTCATTAATCTTTGAAGACAGAGTCCAAATCACCATTCCATCATAGTTAACATTAGCATAAGCTGGAGAACCTCAATGAACAAACAAAATTGAACAAAAGTGGAACCTATTTCTCTACAAAACAGAGTTCAAAACTTGCAAACAAACAAAATTCAAGCCTCCAGAATTTGTAGGATTTTGGAACCTTTGTAAATAGTTTCTCCCCTTTTTATAAGGAGAGGGGAAGCTTGAAAAATAGTTACAAAATATCCCAGTCATGCTCTTTCTGTATCATCGACTAGATATCATAGTACACAGAGGTTTTGCTGCCCAAATCATTACAACAGATTCGATTCCTTTCTTTAAAATATGAAAATTAAAGAATAACATAAATGAAAAATTGAATGACGGTCAAGAAAAATATCCCCATGCCATTCTTGTGATTGCCTTTGATCATGCAACATCTCAACCACAGTATTCCTCCTCAGTTTCTGGCTGGTTTGCCTATCATTTCTCCCTTAACTGTTTGAATTCCCCACTTTCTAGAGCTGGAAGTGATCAATTGTGGTGGCCTTGACAATGCTTTGTAATCGTAGATACTGACCCATCCACTTGACTACACTCTAGGCTATACCATCAGAACCCAATACATCTTGTAAACTCTTATAAAATATTATTATGATAACACATAGTTCCGACCACCATTAGCTCCTCTTGCTTAAGCTCCTCAACCATGGAACCACTGCCTATGACCAAAGGTTTGATGCATAGGCGATGTGATATCACAACCTTTCATCCTTGTAACTTTATTTGAACTAGCCTTCTGAAATCACAAAGTTTTGATGCCTTCAAGCTCCTCTTCTATTTGTCCTCTTCCTGTCTATCCCATGGGACCAAGTGTTGTGACCTCAGGCTTAACACTTGGGTGCTAAAACCTTTTGGGCTCCTGTTGGGGCTTATCTCTCTTTGTGATTCATGCTTCTCCTTTGGTTTTATGGATGGTCATGACCAAGCTCCACTTATATCGAAAGCCCTCTTCATCATATCTCTTCCTGAAAGGGTTCTAATACTTTCAACCTCTGGTATTCCCCCTTAGAACTTGGGTTCTCCAGCCAGCTCAACGCCATTGTTCCTTTGAGGTCTTTGTGACCAAGTTCTAGTAGACATTGAAGCACCTCTCATCGAAAGTTTTGTAAAAGAAAATAAAAAGGGTTTCAAGGGTCTCCTCCTTTGATATGTAGAGATATGAAGTGACATCATGTTGAAGTCCTCATTTCCACGTGGCGTCTCCTTGGTGGTGAAACGTGTCACCCAGATTTTTCCTTTTGGGGCCTCCAAAACATTAAAAATTCCTGCCATGTGTCATTATCCCTCCACGGTATGTTGACGTAATTTACCCTGTCACTTCTCAGGACCAACTACCTGCTGCCATGTGTCCAATTTTGAGGTGAGAGAAAGGGTCCTTAGGGCCGTTGGTTTTGCGTTGGTTTCTTTTGTACTATCACGACCAAGCGACAGTCTACATCAGAAGCCCTCTTTATCTTAACTTTTCCAAAATCGACTTACACAGGAGTTACAATATTTGTATCCCTGATATGGCCCGTAGCACTCATGTGCTAAATCTTCCCTTGGCTCTGGTTCTATGGATTGTTGGCATTATGACTCAAGTTTGGTGTTATGGCACAGGTGTGTCAGAGGTGTTGTCCTTGATGGCAACTCACTTTGGTAACAGATCTCAGTTCAGGCTCTCAGAATGAAGGAGAAATATGTATACGTAGGTTCATCGTGATCAATCCGCGTATACACGCGGGTTAGACGTTTCAAAGTCACATATGCGTATACACGCACTTTCACGCAAGGAAAAGCGCGTACATGTGGGAGAACTTATGTTTGGTCCGTGGTATTTAGTCCTTGGTATTTGAACCTATGGTTTTGGACCATAGTATCTCGACAGATGTGTTGATCCCAAGTATTGGGTCCATTGTATTGGTTTGTTATGGTTTTGGACCGTGGTATTGTGAAAGGCCTAAGACTATAAAAGAGGAAGGAGATCATTAGGCAAGGATTATCTGATGTAATTGAATATCTGAAAACGTGCAAGTGATTGGTTTGTGTGACTGGATCTGAATCAAGGAGGAACCTGAGGATTACAAGATAGATAAGTTCTATTGATGGGTCGAGATCTCAAGGCTTGAATAGTAATATCTTTTTTTTATTTGATTTGTTATAATCGACGCATAATTAGACCTATAAATCTGATAATTGGAATATAACTGAAGTCTGTTTAAGTGCAAAGGGTGAATTGTCTTTTATAGATCTATACACAGGTTCAGCTCTGCAAAGGTGCGTATATACGCAGGTTCAGGAAGAGAAGAAAGCATATATGCTAGTTGACCTTGATTCAGCTGTGTATGTACGCAGGTTTATACATAGTGAAGTAGCATACATCTCTTGAAATATGTTCTAGCTGCTTCTGTGGATTACTACAGTGTTCTGGGTTCAACATTGGTGTCTGGTTACTAATATTGTTTTCTGGTTACATCATTCTGAGCAGTTATTGGTTTATTCAGCAGTTGTTTGTGGAAAGGAGATTGGTTGATGCACATATACTTGATGTTTGTTTGATATTCATGGATCCAGTCTGAAAATTGATGAAACGTGGTCCCTGGAAGAAAAGAGAAGGTTGTAGCCTTCTGTAGGTCAGCACCTACGTACTAGTATCTCAGCTAGTACAAGAGCTAAGGGGGTTGTAGCTCCCTTCCAGGAGAAGCTGGAGAACGAGAGAGAGTTGTAGCTCTCTGCAGGTTGCAGCCTGCGTACTGGTATAAGTCTGCACCAATACAAAATCATTGTAAAAAGAAGTTTCTAATTAAAAGAAGATAGAGATGAATTGTAGCAGGTGGTTTTCACCCACATTAGGTTTCCACCTTATATCTTGTGTTCTTGTGTGTGATTGTCTTCTACTCTATTTTTACTGTTCGTGGTTACTGTTTATATGACTCTGATGCACAGATTAATGATCAACATCTGTAGAATATATTAAATTATAAGTTTGCATGGTATACGTTGGTTTCCTTATCCAAAGTTGCGTATATACGCGGTTTTCTCTAACTGAAGTAGCGTATATGATCTGGGTGTGAAATAAAAATATTTGACTTAATAATACTGATTCACCCCCCCTCTCAGTATTATTTCCAACAATTGGTATCAGAGCAGGTCCTTCAGAAGAAGCTTGATCGCTTGAAGGAAGATCTATCATCATGAGCAACTATGAGAGAGAAGCCTCGATCAGGCCACCAATTTTTGATGGGACCAACTTCGTCTATTGGAAGGTAAGAATTACAACCTATCTTCAATCTCTTGGTACAGAAGTCTGGGATATCATAGATACAGGGTACACATTTCCTTCAGCTACTCCTACAGATCCGGCTGAGAAGAAGCAGTATGAAACAAATGCAAAGGCTGTCAATACTCTATTAGGGAGTCTATCTCAAACAAAATTCGTCAAGGTTATGCAGCTCAAAACCGCAAAGGAAATATGGGAGAAGATCATTCTGAGCTATGAAGGAGATGAACAGGTAAAACGAGAAAAACTTCAAACCCTCAGAATTCAGTATGAAAATATCAGAATGCATGATGATGAAAGTGTGGAAAACTATTTCCTTCATATAGATGAGATTGTTAATTGTATGAAAAACTTCGGTGAAGAAATAAAAGAGGTTGTTTTGGTTGAAAAGGTTCTAAGATCTTTTTATTCTAAGTTTGAATCAAAAGTTTCTGCCATAGAAGAAAAGCAGAATCTACAGAGCCTTACCATGTCACAGCTGCACAGAATTCTAACTGCTTACAAAATGAGAAAAGGAGGACCATCAGACAGGAGAGAAGCTACATTCAAGGCTTCAGGCAAAGGAGATTACTATGAGTCAGGACATATGTCAGAAGAAGAGGAAGAATCAAACTTTGTTAAGAACCTCCAACGGGGAACTGGAAGATTCAGAGGTAAGCTGCCTTTCAAATGCTTTGCTTGTGGAAGAGTCGGTCATTATGCTGCAAAATGTCCTCATAAAGATAAACTAGACAAAGGTAAGGAACCTGTCAGATGGAACAGAAAGCAGAATAAGAAGAGCTATTACACACATGAAGACAGTGATGGATTGTCAAATAGTGATGAAGATGAACGAGGTAATGATGACAGAATTTTGATGGCTTTTGAAGATGATGATTTCTTGGATGCTATAAATGAAGAAGGTCTTTATGAAGAAATTTCTAGACTTAAAGTTTGTTTAGAGGAAAAGAATATGATTATAGATACTCTAACAGTCCAACTTGCCGAAAAAGATAAATACAATGATAAGTTAGAATGTGAAATTGTGGGACTTAGAAAAGAAATTGAGAAAACAAAAGCCCTTAATCTCAAATTTGCTAAAGGGTCTGAAATTTTAGATGAGATCATCAAAGTGCAGCGTTCTCCACTAATCAAGACAGGTCTGGGATATAATGAAGAAGCATCCACCTCCAAAAGTTAGCTTGATGCAGCAAGGAGGAGTGAAAAAATTGACAATCGACAGCAAAGGAACAATGGAGATCACCAGGTAAATCAGGGACACTTTACCTCAAAAATGAACAAAGATTACCAGGTAAATCGGGGGCAATCTACTTTAAGGATGGATAGAAGCTACAACTAGCCACAGGTAAAACATTCTAAATTTTCCTCAAGAATGGATGTCAATAGAAACTACAATCATTCGGTTGGTATATTTGATAATCGCAGGAGTTTCTTCAATGGCCAGTGTTTCTCTTGTCATAACTTTGGTCACAAAGCAGCTCAATGTGTTGCCTATAAGACAATCATGACTAGAGAAGCTCAAAAACAAAGAAGTATGACTAGGATCATGAAATGGACCTACAATAACTTTTCTGCTCTTGAAAATGAAATAGAATGTTCTATTTGTAACAACTTCGGCCATGAAGATTCTGAATGAAGGAGCAGGTTTCGGCAGACAACTCAGAAGGAACAAGTCTCAAGTGCCAAAACATGGAGAATGAAAGAATCGCAACCAGAAAGATGTGGGATAGCCTTATATGCAGAAGGACAGGAAAATCAATGGTATATTGACAGTGGATGTTCGAAACATATGACAGGCGATAAAGAAAAACTTCAATCATATAGTGCCTTAGAAAAGGCAAAGAAGGCCTCATTTGGAAATGACACCCTTGCATTCATAAAAGGTAAAGGTTCTGTTCAGTTGAAAGAAAAGGTCAAAGCTAGAAATGTTATGTATGTTGATGGCTTAAAGCACAATCTATTAAGTGTCAGTAAGATGTGTGACCAAGGAACTAAGGTAATATTTCGATCAAATGGATGTAGTGTTCGTGATCTTGATACAGGAAAAACAGTGATCAAAGGCGTAAGAACTCCAAATAATTTATACATATTCAAAGAAGGACAACCTCAATGTTATCTAAGAAAGAATGATGAACAATGGCTATGGCACAGAAGATTGGGGCATCTTAGCTTCTCTCAGATAAGGAAAGCATGCAAATATCAGGCGGTTCATGATCTTCCTGACATCAGAATTCCGGACAATACAATATGAAAATCATGTCAGTTTGGTAATCAAACTAGAACTAATTTCCCGGAGAAGGAAGGATCAGCGAGCATGCCACTTGAACTTGTCCATACTGATATCTGTGGTCCAACAAGGAAGAAGTCACCTTGAGGTGAAGAGTACTTCATATTGTTTATTGACGACTTTTCAAGGATGTGTTGGTTAGGATTCATGAAGTATAAAGATGAAGCCTTCGAAAAGTTCAAATCATTCAAAGCCTTGGTTGAAAATGAATTAGATCGACGAATCAAATGTCTCAGATCTGATCGAGGAGGAGAATTTACCTCAGATGAATTTTTCGATTTTTGTGAAGAACATGGCATAAGAAGGGAATTTTCTGTTGCAAGGACACCTCAGCAAAATGGAGTAGTGGAAAGGGTGAACAAAATGGTTCAACAAATGGCTCATGCTATGCTCGATGAATTTGGAACTCCAGCAACCTTGTGGGGTGAAGCCGCATTTGCTGCAGTAACTATTCTTAACAAGACAAATGTCCGGGTAAACGACACTCAGACTCCTCATGAACTTTGGTATGGTAAGACTCCCACGGTGAAATACTTCAAAATTTTTGGAAGCAAATGCTACATTAAAAGGACTGATGAAAATCTTGGCAAGTTTGAACCTAGAGCAGATGAAGGCATTCTCCTTGGTTACTCTCCCCATAGCAAAGCATATAAGTGTTACAATAAAAGGCTTGGAAAAATTATTGAAAGTATTGATGTAGTGATTGATGAAGAAGGAAATACCCCTAGGCAAGAAAGATCTGAAGTTTTCGAAGATGATGAGGACTATCCCTCAACGTCAAATAAGATTCATGATGAAGAAACCCATGAGGCACCAGAAGAACAAATAAGAATAGAAGAAAAGACTCCATCCAGATACGTTCAGAAGAATCATCCAGAATCTCAAATTTTGGGGCAGAAAGAGACAGGTGTACAAACAAGGAGAACCATTTTAGAAGCTTCAAGCTATCTAGCATTGCTCTCCTCCACCGAACCAAAAAACGTAAGAGAAGCATGCAAAGATGAATGCTGGGTCAAGGCAATGAATGAAGAACTTGAGCAGATCGAAAGGAATAACACTTGGGAGTTGTTTCCTAGACCAAAAGATAAGAATGTCATAGGGACAAAGTGGATCTTCAAAAATAAGCTGAATGAAAATGGAGATGTGGTTAGAAACAAGGCAAGACTTGTTTGTAAAGGATATGCGCAACAAGAAGGCATAGACTTTGAAGAAACCTTTGCACCAGTGGCTAGACTTGAGGCTATAAGAATGTTCCTTGCTCTCTCTAGCTTTCAAAAGTTCAAAGTATTTCAGATGGATGTAAAATTTGCCTTTCTGAATGGAGACTTGAATGAAGAAGTGTACATTGAACAACTATATGGGTTCATCCTTGGAAATGATCCAAATCTTGTATGCAGACTCAAAAAGGCTCTCTATGGTCTTAAACAAGCTCCAAGGGCTTGGTATTTTTGGTTGGATGAGTACCTTCATCAACAAGGTTTTGCAAAAGGATCAACAGACATCAATCTATATATAAAGATTGACAATGAAAAGTTGCTAATACTTGTTGTGTATGTTGATGATATCATCTTTGGCAGCAATGAAGAAGACATGAGTAAAATTTTTGGCTTGGTAATGCAAAAGGAGTTTGAAATGTCCATTCTTGGTGAGCTCACATATTTTCTTGGTTTACAAGTCCAACAAAACAAAGACTCATTTTTCTATCACAAACCAAGTATCTCAAGCAGATCTTGAAGAAATATGGGATGGAGGATTCGAAACCAGTATGTACTCCTATGGTTACAAGATGCAGTCTCGGCACAAATGATGAATCAGCGGATGTACATCAACCTACCTATAGATCCATGGTTGGTAGTCTACTCTATCTAACAGGTACCCAACCAGACATTATGCATGCAGTAGGGATGGTTGGAAGGTTTCAGGCAAATCCAAAGGAAACTCATCTTCAGGCAGTCAAGAGAATTTTCAAATACCTTCAAGGGACTCAAAACTATGGTTTATGGTATCCTAGAGATACAAATATCACACTTCATGCATATACAGATGCATATTGGGCAAGTAGCGTTGATGACAGGAAAAGCACTAGTGGTGGTGCATTCTTCATGGGTCCTAGATTAGTATCATGGTTCAACAAGAAACAAAGTTCCATTGCATTATCTACAGATGAAGCAGAGTATGTAGCTGTTGCATCTTGTTGCACACAACTCCTTTGGATGATGCAAACATTGCAAGATCTTCAAATCACTTGTACTCCACCTATTTCCATTTTTTGTGATAATACAACTGCGATCAACATTTCAAAGAATCCTGTCATGCATTCAAAGACCAAGCACATACCTATCAAATACCATTTTCTTCGGGAACAAGTGCTTGAACTAAAGGTCAAGTTGGAGTATGTTCCCTCTAAGGAACAAGTTGCTAATATTCTCACCAAACCACTACCCAGGGAGACCTTTGAATACCTCAGACAGAAGCTGGGGGTAGTTGATGCATCATCTTGCTGCTGAAACCTGTCTGTTTCAGAGAAATGTGGTTGTACGCGAGTTGCATGAGGAGGATCCGTGTACATACGCCGATTTATGCAGATATAGTCGTGTATATGGTGGTTTGAAGGAAATCAGTAGGGACAGACTCTGATTGAAGAGAATCTGATATGGGTCTGACAAGAGACCATCTGGCACAGGTTCAGGGGGAGCAGATAATCTTCTAATAATGCATTGTTTGCATTACATTAGAAGCTCTTGGTTCGAATACACAAGCTGTTTTGGGTTCAGGTGGATCAGCTGAAGAAGGGTTTTAGAAGGAGAACATGGTTGTTGATCTGAATAATGATGCTGCTGATATTTGTTATTGGTGAATTTCATAGTCTTGCTCTAAATTTTCATCTCTATGTCATGTATGTCTTTTATTGTCAAGGTCATGTAATGGCCTATTTTGGTTTCCCCACTATGCTTGGGATGAATGATGCAATGTACTTGGTTGTCATATGTAAAATTCTGATGTATCCCCACTTGTTTGGGTGGATGATTCCCACTTGGTTGGGTGATGGATGTTTGTATAGAGTCTTTTGGTGATAGGAAGGTCTTCTATGATGTATAAGTCATGGTTCTTGAAGAACATCGTTTTGCAGATCTTGCCTACAATCAGGGGGAGCATGGTCAGCATAGCAGAGCAGAGATTCCAACATATACTCAGGGGGAACATAACCCTTTGCCCTTGATGACAAAGGGGGAGAATGACTTTGAGGTTACCATCAAGTCCAAAGGCGGAGATTGTTGGCATTATGACTCAGGTTTGGCGCTATGGCACAGGTGTGGCACATGTGTTGTCCTTGATGGCAACTCACTTTGGTAACAGATCTCAGTTCAGGCTCTCAGAATGAAGGAAAAATATATATACGCAGGTTCATCGTGATCAATCCGCGTATACACGCGGGTTAGACGTTTCAAAGTCGCGTATGCGTATACACGCACTTTCACGCAAGGAAAAGCGCGTACATGTGGGAGAACTTATGTTTGGTCCATGGTATTTAGTCCTTGGTATTTGAACCTATGGTTTTGGACCATAGTATCTCGACAGATGTGTTGATCCCAAGTATTGGGTCCATGGTATTGGTTTGTTATGGTTTTGGACCGTGGTATTGTGAAAGGCCTAAGACTATAAAAGAGGAAGGAGATCATTAGGCAAGGATTATCTGATGTAATTGAATATCTGAAAATGTGCAAGTGATTGGTTTGTGTGGCTGGATCTGAATCAAGGAGGAACCTGAGGATTACAAGATAGATAAGTTCTATTGATGGGTCGAGATCTCAAGGCTTGAATAGTAATATCTTTTTGTGATTTGATCTGTTATAATCGGCGCATAATTAGATCTATAAATCTGATAATATGAATATAACTGAAGTCTGTTTAAGTGCAAAGGGTGAATTGTCTTTTATAGATCTATATGCAGGTTCGGCTCTGCAAAGGCGCATATACATGCAGGTTCAGGAAGAGAAGAAAGCGTATACGCTGGTTGACCTTGATTCAGCTGCGTATGTACGTAGGTTTATACATAGTGAAGTAGCGTACATCTCTTGAAATATGTTCTAGCTGCTTCTGTGGATTACTACAGTGTTTTGGGTTCAGCATTGGTGTTTGGTTACTAGTATTGTTTTTTTGGTTACAACATTCTGAGCAGTTATTGGTTGATTCAGTAGTTGTTTGTGGAAAGGAGATTGGTTGATGCACATATACTTGATGTTTGTTTGATATTCATGGATCCAGTCTGAAAATTGATGAAACGTGGTCCCTGGAAGAAAAGAGAAGGTTGTAGCCTTCTGTAGGTCAGCACCTACGTATTAGTATCTCAGCTAGTACAAGAGCTAAGGGGGTTGTAGCTCCCTTCCAGGAGAAGCTGGAGAACGAGAGAGAGTTGTAGCTCTCTCCAGGTTGCATCCTGCGTACTGGTATAAGTCTACACCAGTACAGAATCATTGTAAAAATAAGTTTCTAATTGCAGCAGGTGGTTTTCACCCACATTGGGTTTCCACCTTATATCTTGTGTTCTTGTGTGTGATTGTCTTCTACTCTTTTTTTACTGTTCGTGGTTACTATTTATATGACTCTGATGCACAGATTAATGATCAACATCTGTAGAATACATTAAATTATAAGTTTTCATGGTATACGCTGGTTTCCTTATCCGAAGTTGCGTATATACAGGGTTTTCTCTAACTGAAGTAGCATATATGATCTGGGTGTGAAATAAAAATATTTGACTTAATAATATTGATTCACCCCCCCCTCTCAATATTATTTCCAACATGGATCTCTCACAACCATGTGCCAATCTATACTGTAAGCCCCTTTCATTGAAACTTTTTATGAAGGAGTCTCAATTCTTTCAATCCCTGATATTCCTTCTTAGCCCTGGGGGCTCTGCCCAACTCTATGCCCTTGGTCCTTTGAGGTCTTTGTGATCAGGTGCCAGCTAATATTGAAAGCCCCCTTTTCATCAAAAAATTTTCAAATGGGAATTAAAATGGAGTTACAATAACCTTCGCTTCTAATGGGATCTAAGATCTCCATGCTCAACAAATAGCCTTGCGTGCTTGGTCTTTTGAAGTCCTTGTGACCAAGTGCCACCTGATTTTCGAAGCTCCTCTTCATCGAAACTTTTGGAAAAAGAATTAGATTGAAGTTATGAGGCTCTCAATCCTCCGAAGAACTGCCCTCTGATATTTTTTCCTACTATGATATGTTTCTCTTTAGATCTGGGCTTTTCCTCTTGGATTTGAAACTTAAGTGTTGGTTTTATCATCCTCCTCGAATTTTTGGCATCTGATATTTGCTCTCTTTTTGACCCTTTTGTTATAATTTGGCACAATTCGAACAATAATGCAGCAAGTGACAACATGTACCATGGAAGAAAGGCTTTGCAACCAAGTTTGACATATCACACAGTAGGTCAGTCCCAAAATGGAAAAATCATATGTGTGTGCGTGTGTGTTTTGATACAACAAAGGGGCCACAAAGAACAAGATTTGCAACCAAGTTTGACGTATCACATAGTGAGTGAACACCACCTATGGATAGGCTATATATATATATATATACACAATGAAGGTTCCACAAGGGATAAGCTTTGCAACCAAGTTTGATGTGTTGCATAGTTAGTTAGATCCACGGTGAACGGGCTTTGCAAACTAAGTTTGATAGGTGTGAGTTAACCCAATAGTGAATAGGCCATATATATGTTTTGACATAATGTGGTGCCACGGAGGACAAGTCATGCTAATCAATGATTTAGATATTTTACACAACACAAAGGTGTATTCGCAAGGTTTGGGTTACGGGTTAACATGTGGCTTATGTGCCCCCACCCCCCCCCAAGGGGATGAGTTGAAGCATACCCATAATAAAATGGCTTATGAGGATGGTTGAGTAAGAAGCATCGTGTAGCACAGTTAGCATGAATTTTGTGTTATGTCTATCAAGACTCTGGTTCGAGCCTAGGTCATCAAGAATATCAAAGAAGCTATCCTAGTTGAGAAGTGGCATCTAGATGATTAGCAGGTTTCCCACCATGAAGCAAGGATCCTCAATATTTTGAATCTATCTCCGCAAATTCTTGCCCCATCCTCTTGGAAGCTTTTGGTTTCCCCTATATCCTCTCCTTCCAGTTTCTCAACTCCTCCTATTGGTTTTCTTAAACTTAATTTTGATGGGGCCTCCAAAGGTAACCCAGGAGATGTTGGGTACGAAGGCTTATTTAGGGACTCCCAGTTCTAGGTAAAACATTTTTATGCAACCGACTATGACTTTGAAAGCAACAACGAGGTAAAACTCAATGCAATCAAACACAGGCTCATCATAGCTAGAAGAGAAGGGTACAAAACGCTGGTGGTGGAAGGAGATTCTAATTTAGTTATTGAAATGGTTAAAAGATTTAAATCATGGCACTCATTGGGAGAAGCTTAGCCATAGTTGGAGAACAACTCGTTTGGTTTAGGATATTAACGAGCTCATTCCTTGCTTCGATTATATCATTCCCTCACATGTTAGGAGAATGAGAAATAAAGTGGTTGAATTTTTAGCCAAATGGGGATGTCTCAACATCGACACGACCCTTGATTCTCCCTGGATGGAAAATCAACATGGTGAAGAGATGAACCCTCTGAAGTAGATCTTGGTTTAGGATGCTTCCCCCAATCAGGCCCCTGATAGGGAAGTGAACCAAGATCCCCGACTAGGGTGCGACACAGTTAATGGATCGTCTTGGGATCCTCATAATGAGTATGTCAGTTAATGAAAGGGCAAGAGGGCAGCTCGACCCACACCCTCGCATGCTTGTATATCAATGTTGGGTGACAGCATACGTGGAAATATTAATGGTGATGTGACGAGCCGGTGTGACCTTTCCCTCTAGGTGGTAAGGGCTCACAACTTTAAGTGTTTCATAGTTTCATGTTGGGTTTTGCTTTTTTGTGGTGGTCGAAGGCTCCTGGTAAACGTCTTATCATCTGAAATAAAGGGCAAGTAGGTCAAATCCTCGGACACAACTAGTTTCCTCATTTTAATGGATTCTTCTCTCGGGTATGTAATTCTCTTCAATCCTTCTCTTTGACTGTGGTTTGCAAATTACTCTACTGTCTCTTGGAACATAATAGATAAGCTCAACAATATAATATTTGTAAGAAATTGTTATCGTTGTCTAGAAAATTGGAAATTTTCAGGTGTCTTGTCCTTTATGATGTTTGTTTTCTTCTATGACTATATCCGTCCTCTTTGGCATTCTTTTATCTCACGTGGAAATGTATGCATGCATGTTCATTGGTGCTGGATATATCATTGAATTGTTGATTATGAGAATGAAAAGGAGAATGAACCTCCTGCATTTGATTCACTGCACTTATCTTGTGGGTTTCACTGAAATTGGGCTCGAGGAGCTAGTCTGTGAAGCCTTCTTCCTTAGGCGGCAGACCCACCTTGGCTTGCTTCGGTATTTAGTTTCGCTCGGGCTCGGGAAGCCGAAATTCGATATTTTAGGTCGAGGTTGGTAGTCCCATTCGACCCTCAGATTATTTGATAGGATTGAGCCTAATGTTAGTTGCATCTTGCTTCTCTTTTATATTATTTTGTCAAGTTCTCATAGCCACTGTAAATTCCACAAATCCAAGCAGACAGGTTCACCTAAGTCAGTAGTTTGTTCTATGAGGCTTAAGTCTTTTGATGTCATTATTATTTGATGGGCAATCTCTATGGTTCATCCAACCCCTAGTGCTAGTTCTTCAAGTAGAGGTGGTCGTGGTCAAGGAAGGAAATCGAGGAAGCGAGGAAGGAATAACCCAACCTCATACCATTAGGTGACAAGATGTGGTTGTAAATCATCTATTCAGACTATCTGAGATGCATACTAGTGTTATGAAACAAGTACCCCAACTCAAGTGCAGCAATTGATTTCTAATTGGGAAGATGAATTGAATCAACAAGAAGAAGTTGAAGTTCAGGTGGAAGACCGACGTGACTTAGTTCCAGACCCAGGACATTCCAGAGGTCACACCACCCAATATAAGCAAATTTTTCACCTCTACTAGCTGATGAAAAGTATTGTGGCCAAGGCTCTGATGACCTCTCCAAAAGGCTCTTTTCATCTCCGCTACATTGAAAAACACATTCCATGTCTTCCTCAGTCTAAATTACCAGGTTCAAGTGCAAAGGACCCAACTCCTGTGGAGTCCTTTGATGATTAGTAGTTTGCTTGTTTATGGCTACACTTGTTTTTGTTTAATTTTCTATGATGTATATGTCGACTAGGTTTCTTTGCTATAGATATTTAGGATGTAGTTGGTTTCCAGACATTCAGTCCTACAAGCAACTGTTAGACAAACTTAATTTTTTTTGTTTTTGGATGACATATAATGTTGTTCGGTGGCCAACAGACCTAGTTTCCCAATGGGCAGGTTGAGGCCAA
The DNA here is from genome assembly GCA_031772625.1 of Pinus tabuliformis. Lineage (NCBI taxonomy): Eukaryota > Viridiplantae > Streptophyta > Pinopsida > Pinales > Pinaceae > Pinus > Pinus tabuliformis. The sequence continues at coordinate 1,702,556,403 of CM062817.1, read as the reverse complement.
TGAACATCTTGACTCTGGTTGTAACCTGTTTTTGATGAAAATGAATGAATGAAAAGGTCTTGCCAAGATTACAAAAAAAAAAACATTTTTGACTATGAAATTACATAAAAAAATAAAAATAATATAATATAATTCTAATTATTAATTAAGCAACCTAGATCCATTTTAACTCTGGATCTACCAAGCATCAAGAGGGATCAAAATTCTTGAGGTGCAAACTTCTTTTAGAGTGAAAAGAGATTTCATCCCTCTCGATGCTAGGTAGATCTTGAGTTAACATGAATCTAGGCTAGTGTAGATGGATATTAATCATAAATATTTACTTTATTTAATAAAAAACTTTCCCTTCTTTAATGAAAAAATAAAATTGAATCCTTCCTTAAAATTGGAAATTTCTTTTATTTTTTTTCCTTTTCCTAATAATAAAGATGATCATTAAAATTTCATTTTTTTGTTTTTTAATTCCAATTAATAAAGTTTGAAAGTGGATAATTATATCTAACACAAAACTTTTCGGTCTAATATTATAATTTCTTTGTAAGTTGATTCTGCATTACCTTCAAAATGCAAATTACATCCTTGATGTATGAAGATAGACAATAAACTTGTAAAATTGGGAATTTGGCCTTAATCCATCACAAGAGGAGTTGGATATTTTGGCCAAAACCAAAATAAACATAGCAACAACGAAAACTACAACTGAGCATAACAACAACCTACCACAAACCATCTACTAGAATAAGAACATAAGATAGGAGATGAGCTTAAGAGTTAGATGAAGTCACGTGAGCTGGGTTCTAAGTACTTGTTCTTGCAAGGCCAAAGGGCTTTGGATCATACTGGAGATGACTCTCCAAATGTGTTAGCAAACATCTAATCTCTCCGGGTAGTATCATTGATGATGCTTAATCCTTTGAATATCATTCAAGAATGATATTATGTCATTATGTCTTCTCTCTTTTCCTTCAGGATGCGACTGAGCAAAGTCTTCAGTTGCCAGTGAAGGGTGACAAAGTGCATGTATTGGTTCCTTCACCCTCGGGTGTGACCAAGGTCGGGTAACTAATTAGAAACCTTTGCAATGAGCTTTGTGGTAGAATAAGATGGGTGGTCTTGAGCCACATGAGACTCCAACTAGTGAATTTCCACTTTGGTACTAGGAGAAGTCACTGCATGGTATAAGGTTGTTTCATCTTGACCTTGAGATTGCACACACAACCGATTTTGCTGGCCACGACCACCCCTCCCTATTGACCCTTGCCCACATCTCATTCTTAGTCTATGCATGGATGAGAAAGGTAAAAGATCCTAGGAACAAGCCTTGCTCCTATTGTCAATAAGTTCCTGGAAAACCTGATAGACTTTGTCCCCGACACCTGAAGGGGACCGCAACAATACATTGAGGAGATGTCTCTTCCTTAAAAACTCAATAGGTGCACTAGACCCCACAAATACCAACCCCAACGAAGGTCCAAATATCTAGTTGGCACCCAGACAACCACAAGATACAACAAGGCAGAAGCGATGGGATAACAATATACAAGGACAATGATAAGAATAAACATCGGGCTAATACTTCAATGCTAGGACGAGCCGCATAATAGAAACAACACACCCCAACATAGCATAGACTACAGGAAAACCAGATGAAGCTTCGAGCAGAAACGACACCAATAACATAAAAGCATAGAACAACAAGAACCTAAATCACAAAAATTACCCAGTTACAAAAGCACCAACATGCCAGGCTTGACAAGGCCCAAACCTGGGTATGCTAAGTAGGTGTAGTGGCAAAAACCCTTTCAACAAACTGAGGACCCCGTGCATGCACCTTTTGTGGGATTATCACCACACCATCAACCAAAATTCTACACTTGAATGTTGAACCTAACTCTCGTACAAAAGCCTTACCCTCCTACAATGAAATTCGCTATGGGTCATCCAGAAGCCCTACCACAATCGATCTACAAACCAATGAGACCTATGTAATGAACCACTTATAGTAAATTAAAATTTATGAAATTAAATAAAATTAATTAAATTAAAAACTAAAAATTAAATAAATTAAAATTAAATCATTAAAATAAATAAATAAACTTTATTTCAAATTAAGATATTCAAATAAAATAAAATAATATTTTGTTTATAAAAATCAACACGTATCATAATTTGGACACGAAGATGAAGGAAGTCGGTAAATGGAGACTTATAAGAAGGAAGGGACGGTTGGAGGAAAGGGGGAGAAGGAGGAGGAAAATTTGTACAAAGAGTTTATCATCAGGAACAATTGAGCCTTGTTGTTCTGAGGTTTCTGGGCACGGGGGAACAGTCTGCTTCAATTGAGAAGCTTACTGGACTGAGTAGCGAGGTTCTGCTCAGTTTGGCTGGGTGGTTTCGGTCTTTTTGGTAATAGAAGCGGGAGCTTGAGGCATCATCAACCGCAGGAATACAGGTAGGTACTCTCATCAATTCTGTCAGTTAGATTTGTAAAATTTTATGAATTTTATCACAGGTTCATGATGTTTATTTCAGAAATCTTTTACTGTCTTTACAATGGTTGTTAAATTCTGTACAGTCCTTAAATCAAATTCTATAAAGTCCTTACATTTTGTTAAAACATTAGTTGTTTAATTATTTACAGGCTTTAATTTTGGGTATATATCCGTTTAATTATTTATAGGCTCTACATTTGGTATCAGAGGTATGTTCAAACTCTCGGATCTGTTAAGTCTGTTAAGATAACATTCCCTGATCTAAAACAAAGAACAAAGAGTTAAAAAGTCTGTGACAAAATATTATAGAAAACCTTCTATTACAAACATAATTAACTCTGTTTAAAGAAGTAGTGATAGCAAGTGCTTCACTGCTGCAGATGCATCTTCTGACTGAAGAAATGCAACTAAAACACTCTCCATTACTAAATACTTCTGTTTTCAGATGACTAAGAAAAGAGTCCTTATTTTGGAAAGGTAACTCTGTATCTGAAAAGAAGAAAGGTGATGAGGGAATTAGTTTACATGTGCATGCTTTACCCAAGCATGGCTTTAGGCCAAACAGTACTTCCCTAAAGCACTTAACCATCCTATGACGAAATTCTTCAGATGGTGGCAGCGAAGTCCCAGAGGTTAACTTCCTTATTATCATTGACATCTGATCTATTGTTGTTAATGTGCATCGCTGCAGTAGCTCCTCTAGACACAATAAAACACCTTCAGCTACACCATCTCTTTTGAGTTATTTATACAATCCATGCCTGATCACAAGCGTGCTTAATCCTTCAAGTATGAAATTTATTTTTCTGATCTCAAAGTGGTCCTGTTTCTTTCTACTAGATGTTTGAATTCCTGCCCGAAAACCTGCCATTGCCCAACAAGTAACCCAAACACTTACTCTGAAAATTTTCTTTGCTTTTCTTTGCTTCCCGGATCTCGACAGCTACTATCGCTCATCTGTTGATTGCCCAAGACTCCTGCTATCCCCAGCTTCCTGGTGGCTTTACATGCTTCCTTGCTGGTTCCCAGTGGCAGCTCGACGAACATGGACTATCTGTTTCCTGGTGGCCGCAACTTGTACAATTGCCTGTACTCCTGGAACCTTTTGCCTGAGACTCCTGGTTACTGTTCTTGTTGTCAAAAGACCACCACAGCCGATGCCTAGTTGCTGCAATTCATAGTGCTACCTGTGTATGAATCAATCCACAAAGACTGGAAACAAAGGGCATAAACAACAGTGCTATATAACAAAATTTTTACATAAGTTCGCTAGCCTCTAAAGAACCAGACGTCAATAGAAGAAATGATCCGCGAAGTATGCAATCATGTTATTGTGGAAACGCGCCAAGGAAATAGTTTTATTTTAAATTACGGTTCAGGTGTCAAGCGATGAATTAAGGTTCAAACAAATATGATATATCATACTATAAATATATATTAAACAACATAAATTATATTGCGTCAAACCTTAATGCCGGTCATATAAATATATATATAGCAGTTCATTGGTTATATATATATATCTATATATCTATATATATATATATATATATATATATATATATATATATATATATATATATATAAATATATATATAGCGGTGCGTCGGTTATATTATATTAAAGATGCCACGCAACGATGTATCCTTTTAAGTCGGCGATACATCTATGCACCCGCGAGTCGACACACGGATTAAAATCCATCGATGAGGTTGGGCTACACCGCCATTCGAGATATTAATTTTTTTTTTTTTTTGCGGAGATGGTTTACGATGGGTTTAATGTACAAGGTTTTACATCCTTCAGCCTTCGACTCTGCGCTGAAAATCCTCCTTACGTACAACGTTATCCAGTGCTCGGCTCCTTTTCAATTCAAGATGACGGGTGGAATCGTGAATCACCGCTAAAGGGTCTCATAAACTATTTATCGCCGTAGTAGTTGTTTCTTTGAGAGAGTATGTTTCTCAAGTGTCCAATAAATCTCCAAACGCGTCCTATCATCTTGTCTAAAAGTTTACGAGATAAATTAAAAACATAATTAACCTAGAATCTAGTTCGATCCTTGTTGCAATATTCAAAAACATCTTGATTTTATCTGATTTTGATTTTGATAATTTGTTATTAGGAACAATGTTGTCTTGCATCTCCCATCAGTCAACTGAGCATGCTTCCGTCATAACATAATTACCATAACAGCCACATCTTATGAAGCTAGAGCCTTGGAAACAAGCTTAGAGAACAAAAGTTAATACATAATTATGTTGCCCAATTATCAAAGGTTGAAGCAACAGCTTTGTATACCAGTCCTATAGATCTGCGAGATTTTAAATGACCTTAAAACTTTCAATTTGAAGGCATGGAAACTATCCTCTATGACGAATCTCTGAGCTGTGCCTTCAATATATATATATATATATATATATATATATATATATATATATATATATATATGGCTGTTACATCTTTCAAAAAAAACCAAATCTGCAATCTGTCCACTGTCAGGAGAAAGGAGATCATAACCATGGTGCATGAGGGAGATGAATTGTGTGCCCATCCTGAACGATAGAAATGGTCCAAGTACCATACTTTTGCCCCAATGTCTCTTTTGAAAGTACATCTGCTGCCTTGTTCCTGTCCCTGTGTATATGAGACGAAGAAATGGGTGAGACAGAGGCCATCTGTTGTTGTATATCATTGACTTCAAATCCATTCGATAAATAGTGAAGAATCCCCAAAAAATTGAAGTAGCATTATACTGTATTTTGAGCCGATTGGAGGGTTAATTCAAGAGCTATCAGTTTACAATAGCTGTTGGTTTCTTGCACTACCAACTTTGAAAGTTATGCTGTGATTTGGGGATTAATACAAGATTCCTCTGAATCCTCTTATTGGAGGATTCCTGTTAGAGGCACCATCAAATTATGCCCAAGGAATATCAGTGTTGGTGACTTCTTCATTCCTTCTCGGTCTTTTTTGTTTTTCCTCAACTTGAGGATAAGCATTTAGAATACTAATTGATTGAATTGCACTTTTAGGGGATAGGGTCTTCTTGTCCTTTGAAAAGATTCCTGCTTCTAGTGAGCCAAATTGAGTGGTAGAGCTCTCATCTTCTTGGTGTCCTTGTTTATATCCTAGGACTTGAAGGCTTCTTTAACACACTTCTTCCTTTGAAACTTCTTTTCAGACTTCTTTGGGAAAGAGCAAGTCAGAAGCAAGTGATTGATAGTTTCCTCTTTTGTTGGTATGAACTATACAATCCTTGTTCGTTTTTCACTTTTTTTGCTTGTTTGTTTTTTTGTTGTTGTTCTATAAACCTTTAATAAAGGAGTTTTGTTGTTAAAGGCCAGCCACATGAATATTTTACCTTAACTTCCATATGATTCTCCACCAAATCGGTTGCCCCGTTAAACCTTCCTTGGCAAGGCCTTGATATCCCAATTTGGGAGCATAAGTCATGGAAAGGTTAAGAGACCATAGCAACTGGTCTTCCTCATCCCATAATTTGACATGGCTGTCCTTAAAGTCATTTATATACGACTTACAAAATTGCCTAACATCCTCTCCCAATCCCATGGTCCATTAACTTTATAAAAGGATTTGAAAATCCAAAATTCTTTACTGTTTGAGAGAGAGATGGAATGTTGCTTCCTGAGCTCCTTTTCTTATAGAGCAAAATACAAGAGCTGCTTTTCCTCTAGAATATTGTATGAGCATATAATAGAGGAAATTTTGAAGGCGCTGAGTAGATATAGGATCCTCATCAACCATACAAGACACTATAAAAAAAGAACAAAAGTATGAGAGCAAATTCAAAAAGTTCAACCAGAATAGAATAAATTAAAAAATATGAAGTATCAGAATGTGTTGTGAACACAGTAAAAGGTAAGATGCAGAACACAGTCAATTGTAATATTCAATTGCTGGATTGTCAAATGAGAAATTTATTTATGTTGCTTACGTCCAATGTGCAACAAATTATATATGCTCAAGCTCAACAACAACAATGGATAGTGAACAATACCTTTTCAAAGAAAAAGTCATTTTTGGCTGAGGCATATCCTGTCCAGTGAATAATAGTTGTAAGAATGAATAAGATTAATATTACAAAAAATATAAAATATTGGTACAGAAGATGAGAAATAAACTTGATTAATATTACACCAAAAAAAAAAAACATCATTGGTACAGAAGATGAGAAATAAACTTGATTAATATTAAAAAAAAAAATTGGTACAGAAGATGAGAAATAAACTTGATAAGAATCAACTTGATATGTTTCGATAAGAATTCATTTCAGAACATGAAAATGAAATCATGTTTTAAGGTTGTTGGAGCTGACTGGTTGGATGAATATGATGTACGAAGTTTACAAAAGCTATCAATTTTCATTCTAAGTTATTGTCTAAGCAGTCAACTGTGTTAGGATTGAACAAACTTATCTGCTATAGATTTGAACAAAATATAGGTTTGTTCAAATCTTCTTAATGTATGAACAAAATAGTGGTAGATTTGAAATATCTTCTAAGGGAAATGTTACTGCAAAATCTAGCAGTCTAGTGAAAAATAAGGTCATTAAGTTTTTGTGGATAGGTGACTTCTGGTGTAAACTAAGCTGATCTCTCAATCTTTTCAGGTTCGTCTATCAATGGATAAGTCTTATCAATACCTCCATCCTCTGTTTCCATACTCATTTTGACTATCTGCATAATATGTCTACAAGTGTCAGTTGTACTTACCCACACATTCCTTACTAATTCATTAAACTACTGTTTATGATGAGGCTTCTAATCCATGTCAATCTGTGAAGAGCCCAATCAAAGGAGAATGAGAAATGCTTTCCCTCAGTTTATATTTAGACCTTTTGGGAAAGGGAAAGGTTCTATCGAATTAGAAATATTTTTTAGTTTCTGAGTTTTCACTACATCACTTTCACTCAAAATTAGCAATGACAGAATTGTTAAATTTCTTTGATTCTGTCAATTACGAAACCTTCAGATCCTCAATGTTTTGTAGCATAATAATATCAGTACCAAGTGTTTTCTTCCAAACAAACTCGTTATCATTCTCCATTTCTACATCTATGACTGCAAACTCCTCTTCCATGACAAATTGAATTTTGGTCAGAGATTTCCATTTGGTAAGCATGTGAGTAGTCTAAAAAAAATAAAATAAATAAATAAATAAATTCATTGCGTTTGAATTCTCAAATTCTATGACTCAAGCATATTGATAACACCTAAAAATTCTACTATGCTTCGAATTTATCATTTCTCTGATAATCAAACAGGCAGTTCTCCCAATTCCTCCACAGAAACTTCTTAGAGTTTCACTAAAATTAGTTATTTATTTATTATTTAGACATAAAATGGCAATCTTTGCAAACGTACTGTTGCGGAAACTTCATCCAAGGCATATGTAACATGCATTTTTACATCATTTTGACTGGATTCATCCAGTGACAAATATAAACTATTGTCTATCCCCTATGATATGCTTCACTGCATTATCGATGTTAATTTCACTGACTACTGACGTTAATGTCCACTAGGTTTTGCACATTCAAAAATAGCATAAAATTGGACTCTGAACAAACTACCTCAGTTATTGCATTCTTACTGTGATCAAAGCACCAAAGGAATGGCACACTCCTTCACTGATTCTTCACTATCATCTGGGAACACACTACCTAGTGAGAGCCCATATTCACCAGTTGTAATGAAACAAATTCAACACCAATCTTTAAAGTCTTGAGCTTAAATTTTTCTTTCTTAATCTCTTCTTCGTCTTTGTTGAGGATATTTTGAGGATGTATGTTATGGATTAACAATCACACTAGGAAACGTACTTATCCTTAGTTGAATTTGCATACAATAACAGTTACCACAGCTCAATCGGAATGCCTCCATTTGAAGCATTATATGGTAGACCTTGCAGAACATCATTAAGTTGGGACAGATTAGAAGATTGAGTGATAGTAGGACCAAAATTAATCCAAGAAATGGAGGAGCAGGTAAAACAAATTAGGCAACGGTTAAAAGGAGCACAAGATAGACAAAAGAGTTATGCTGATGCTCACAGAACTGATAGGAAGTATGAGGTATCGGACGAAGGAATCATATCGGTCAAACCATTACATACATTGGAACGTAGGAATTCGACAACTCAAGAATCGTCTGGTAGACCAAGTTAAGGTCCAATGGTGCAAGTATAGTCTTGGATTAGATACTTGGGACAATACGAAAATCATATGTCAAAAATACCCCAACTTGTGTCAATTTTGAAGAACTTTAAACCATATTTTGTATATATTTACTTTACTTCAAATCAGAGACTCATAACCATTTTGGAATGATCACATATAAACGTGAATTCTTATGATATGTTATCTGTTTAATTCCACTGGTACGTGAATACCAAGACAAAATATGTTATTGATCTTACTAAATTATAGTTATCAATGTAAAGTTTAATTATTTGAGTAATTCTACTTTTGATAGGAATTAAGATATTATAATTTGTTTCAATCGATATGATTAATGAAATAGAAATAAAAGAAAGATTATATTGTAAATATGAAAGCTAATGGCATGAGTAGAATGTGGCTAAGTATGTTATACTGTAGTTAACATGTACGAATTATACATAAACTATTTGTTTTGAATATGTTGATACATATTTTATAAATGTATGGACAAATGTTTATGTTGCAGATAATATCGTTACCAAGATGACCACGTGATGACAGAAACTTCAGAGCAATTAAGGCTCAAAGAGATTCCATGATAGGGTATTAACCCTGATTCTACTGGGAGGGGTGGAGGTGTTGCCCACTGTTTATCCTTCGAACCTTGGAGTCATGGGAGGACTGTGCGAGTCATGCTCCCCTAGACGTGTGATGATGACTGCCAGATGCCTACTAGGGATCAGGTCATAATAGCCGATGCTGTCATCCTTGGAGTTTATGAATGGTTAGGTCAGTATAATTGATGCCATGGCATACTCCAGTAGAGGACGGATAGGATGGGAGCGGAAGAGATTAAGAAGGATAGGATGATTATAGAATAGCTGAAAATAAACTAAGGCAGAATATGGATATTATAGTTGTAAAATATTAAAAATATTAAAGAAAACAAATTCAATTTTGTAATATAAAGACCTATATACTCATAATAATCATTAATATATTTTAGAAACCCTAACATCTGGACGAAGTTTTTGGAAGGAGGGATGTATGTAATGACCCACTTATAGTAAATTAAAATTTGTGAAATTAAATAAAATTAATTAAATTAAAATTAAAAATTAAATAAATTAAAATTAAATCATTAAAATAAATAAACTTTATTTCAAATTAAGATATTCAAATAAAATAAAATTAGATTTTGTTTATAAAAATCAACATGTATCATAATTTGGACACGGAGATGAAGGAAGTCCGTAAATAGAGACTTATAAGAAGGAAGGGACAGTTGGAGAAAAGGGGGAAAAGGAGGAGGAAAATTTGTACAAAGAGTTTATCATCAGGAACAATTGAGCCTGGTTGTTTTGAGGTTTCTAGGCATGGGGGAACAATCTGCTTCAATTGAGAAGCTTACTGAACTGAGTAGCGAGGTTCTGCTTAGTTTGGCTGGGTGGTTTCAGTCTTTTTGGTAACAGAAGCAGGAGTTTGAGGCATCATCAACCGCAGGAATACAGGTAGGTACTCTCATCAATTCCGTTAGTTAGATTTGTAAAATTTTATGAATTTTATCACAGGTTCATGATGTTTATTTCAGAAATCTTTTACTGTCTTTACAATGGTTGTTAAATTATGTACAATCATTAAATCAAATTCTGTAAAGTCCTTACATCTTGTTAAAACATTAACTGTTTATTTATTTACACGCTTTATTTTGGGTAAATAGCTGTTTAATTATTTACAGGCTTTACACCTTGCTCAAAAAGAAATGAATGTCATCTCATACGGCTAACTTTCCCTACTCAATCATCAAAGTTTCCAAGCAAGCCAAGGGAAGTTTACTCCCACCTGCGGTGAGTATGTTTGTCTTGGACGCTTTAAATGGCAAACCACACGCTAAATCATTACACCCGAGAGCCAATAAATGAACTAGTTTGGTAACTTGTGTGAGTTGAAATGTCACATGCATTCGACTCCTCCCCTTTCAACCCCCTCCCAACATTAAATGCATCAAGAGGCAGCATGGTAGTGAGCACCCCTCCTAACTCCTTTTACCACATTGTAATTCACCCGAGGGAAGTTTAATATTATAATTAAATAACCTAAGTACATTCAATTGGAGTTGATTTAAAAAATAAATTTTTCATATTAATTAATTAAAAAATAAGTGCTTTAAATTTTATTTTCACTTTTAACTTATTATTTTATTTTAAATCACATCTTACATCTAAAAAAAATTTGTAGTTTAATTGTTTTACCTTTTAGAAGTTTTATAGGCATTTTTTTATCAAAATTTTCCAAGATAAAATAAGAATTTATTAAAATTACAAGTTTAATATATGAACTTTACAAATTCAAGTATCAATTTTTTTTTCCAAAACACTAAATCCATTTATACATTCAAAAAATTCTACCAGATCTTCACAAAATTATGCCAGCATTTACAAAATTATGCCAGCATTTTCATTATCTTCGGGTTAAAATTGTGGTATCGTTAGACTAGGGAGGTGTGTTACTGTGAGTGGAGCGAGATACCGATCTGATTTAACATTATTGAATTGGTAACTGATTAGGGTACAGCTGTGTTGATGGGACTTCCAACGATTCTCAAGTGGAGAGAGTGCTATACAGCTATGTCATTAAGAATCTTAAATAGTGGGACACTCTTAACAACGAAGTGGGGCAGGGTTCAGCTTTACTGTTTTAGGTTTTGACCTAACCTGTAAGATCTTGGCAACCAATAAATCCCATGCTATTGGGCCATTAATGCATAAGATTTATTGGTTGCCAGTACCTTATGGCTACCATGAGCCATGAAAGCCATACCATGAGCCATGAAAGCCATACATATTTCCGGCGACGTTCAGCGTCAACTTCGACGGCGCAGGCCTCTCGCTCCAACTCACGAAAGTCCATCATTCGTACTGCATCATTAATACAACTTGTACAAGCATTCAATGCCACCTCCCCTTTTACCATTTCAAACCTCCTCGGTTTTCGATTTCAAACTGGCATTGGCGCGCATACTACCATTTCAAACCTCCTTGCTTTCGATTTCAAACTGGCATGGGCACGCATATTTTATTTTCAAATGAATTGAGATCTTAAACGATTTCAATCTGGGCAATAGCACTCAATTCTTTTTGTTATGCTGCGCTATTGTATCCACTCTCGGAGAACAGCAACCGACGAAGCATAAACAACCTCAACAGAACCAGAAACTATCCACAGCTCAAGTCACTGTTTTTCAAGGTTTCTTGTTCTGTATGCAGATATGGAAATAGCGAAGAAACTAGCTTTGAAACGCTTCCTCCAAAAGCGAAAGGAGAGGTAATCAAACTCTACATCTTCTATAATATTTTCTCTGTATAAATTGAGATGATTGAATCGGCAAATGTGTATTAATGCGATGTTTTTTTGGAGTGCAGATTCAACAGCGTTGCTCCTTACACCAGCGTGGAGAGGGCAACATTGCCTTGGAAAGTAGGAAAGGATTCAGATGACCAGATCATACTGTCGTTGGGTTGTGTATGACAACAATTGTAAAATGTTGGGGAATGCCACTGACTTTTAATTGCATCACGCAGCATGTTTTACCCTTAACCGATCTGTTTTTTAATCAAATTTTTAGATCGAGGGAACCAACGCGTTTTCTGTATTTCTCCACTGTGAGTACACGGTGGCAGGCAAAACTGATGGCCCGGATAAGAAAGTGGCACTCGAAACGGCAATGTAGCATGAAAGTGCAGAGGAATTTCTTAATCCGGAAGTATTCAATCTTGAAACATTCAGATTAACATTAATGTTGTAACATTTTTTTTAAGTATATTATAGATTTTTGTAATATATCTTATTTGTGTGGATGTTTGTTTATTTCCTCAAAAAAAAAAAAAGAATTTAATTATTAAATAATTTTTAGAATAATTATTAATTAAATTAAATTATAGATATTTAATTTTTTAATAATATTTTAAAATATTCTTAATAATATTTATAAATAAATTAAATGTTTAAATTTACCATTTCATTTTTTAAAATAAATTGTTTAACTAAAAATGATATTATATAAAAAAGTTTTATATAAATCATGATATTAGTTTATGGTTTTGTAATAAAATAAGTTTATAAATTAACAATCTCAATATGAGTTTCTATAATTAAATAATTTTATTTATATATTTTATTTATATATTAATATTTTATAATAATAAAATTATAATTTAATTTGAATTTATATTTATTTTGCTATTTAATATATCATATATATTATGGAGTAATTATTTTAATATTTGTATTAGACTAATGAAATATTCTCATTTAGAATTTTCAAGATTGTTAAAAGAAATATTTAATGAGTTGTTAGTGGAACCATTTTTTATTTATGGATATTTCTTTTAAGTCATTTATCTTTTTAGTTTTGTGTTTGGGAAATATTATTAAATTATAAAATATTTTAAAATCTATTTTTTTTTTATAGTTAGGCTAACAATTTTTGTGGAAGTAAATTTAGTAATAAAATGATTTAGTCACTAAAGCTTTCTTTCACGATTTATTGTTTCAAAATTTATTTGATCATAACATTTTAATGAGATTATATTTATTAAATTTATTAAGGGTTATATTTAATTAATTAATACAATCTTTTCTACAATTTATTTAACTTAATTTACAATATATCAAAACACAAATACATTTAGAGACTAACAATATTTAGGTGCCTAATAATTTTTAGCATTTTCCATTTATAACTTTTATTCATGGAAAAACCACGAACATTTGTTCCTCACAAACTCATAGTCCACCTCTCTCATATTTCAAACTTTGAATAGAGACTTAACTTAAATTAGTTTGGACTTTGAATAGGGACCCAAACCTTATATTAGGATAGATAGATGGACATTAAATGGTAATTAATCCAAAATCTTTAGTTTAGATCTTGCTTAAAAATTCAACCGATGTCATTAAATATTTTTTCGGAAAGTAAAATTTAAATTAATTTTAAAAAAAACATCATAGCAAGTTTTGGTTTGCCATAGTTTACCTTGGTTTAGCAATAAGAAAACCAAAAAAATAGAAAAACCATAATTATTTTAGCATCCAAACATAGTGTCTTTGACAATTCACACAATTCATATATACAAATAAACAGTGATACCACCACACCACATAACTCATTTTGTAATAAACTAAATTCACACAATTCATATATACAAATAAACAGTGATACCACCACACCACATAACTCTTGACTTGTTCTATTAGATGGCTTTCAATATCTATATAGGTTGAGATCTTGCACGGATTCCATTTTTCTCAAAATAAAGCTTAAATGAATTTTGAAACTCAAATGAATTTTGGATTACACACTTGATAGCATGTTGAAGTTGAACTTTTCAAAGCAACTTCCAAGATTTGGAATTTTTTTGACATGAGAAATGTTTAATAAATAATTTTTTTTTAGAATAAGTTAGATTCATATAGTATTTCTTGTTATTATATTTGTGTAGATTGAACTATATTGGATTTAATTTGAAGTTTGATTTAAATTTTAAATAACTTTTTATATAATTCCTTTAGAAAGGAAAGCCATCTAATAGAACAAGTCAAGAAAAAATAAATAGAATGAGCGACAAAATTCAAAAACAAGAATGTCAAGAACAAGACCATTAGTAAAACAACTAAACCAAAGGAAAAACCCTAGGAGGATGGAACAGACAAGGCTCAAAAGAGAAGGATTCGGGAAATCTCAAAAGCAAGAAAAGGTTAAAGGGGGGGCGAGGGGTGGAAGGGGGGAAAGGAAGGCAAGACTAAGAAGAAAGGGCAGGGATCCAGCAACTACTGATCTTCCAGCCGTCATCTCTATTGAGATTGTTAGGCCTTCTTTCAATTTCAATAGCTTCCCTGAATTTTCGGTGATGGAACTACGCAGTTCCATCACCGAAAATTCAGGGAAGCTATTGAAATTGAAAGAAGGCCTAACAATCTCAATAGAGATGACAGCTGGAAGATCAGTAGTTGCTGGATCCCCGCCCTTTCTTCTTAGTCTTGCCTTCCTTTCCCCCTTCTCCCTCCCCCCTGCCCCCCCCTCTTTTGAGCCTTGTCTGTTCCATCCTCCAAAGGTTTTTCCTTTGGTTTAGTTGTTTTACTAATGATCTTGTTCTTGACATTCTTGTTTTTAAATTCTGTCGCTCATTCTATTTATTTTTTCCTGACTTGTTCTATTAGATGGCTTTCCTTTTTTTTTTTTTTCTCTTTTTAAGCTTTTACCTTTACCTTAAGATCAATATAAATTAAATATATTCCAACAAATATTATTAAATCAATATCAATAGTATTGAATTAATTCCACTAAATCAATATTTTTGAAAAAAACCCCTTTCACTTTCCCTGGTGATAATAAGTTGATTTAACAACCTAAGATTAATATATAAATAAAATGAAATTTAATAACATTCTTGTCCCTAGTAATTTAAGTGATTAAATTAATTAAAAAGGAATTGAATAAATTAATTTAATAACAAAGAAACATTTTCTAAAAACCCCCCTTCACCATAAAATCTATGTTCCAAATCAATATCAATATTATTAAATTGATATTAATAATTTTAATTCCACTAAATCAATATTATAAAAAATAACCCCTTTTACCTATCCCTAATGATAATAAATTAATTTAATAATCTAAGAATAATATATAAATAAAATAAAATAAAATAACAATCCATAGTAATTTTAAATGATTAACTAAATTAAAAAGGAATTAAATAAATTTCTAAAACCTCTTTACTTCTCTCTAATGATTTAAATAAATTAATTAAAAAAGAATTAAATATATTTATAATATATATAAATAAAATAAAATGGAATTACATTCTAATATATAATTATTTATTATATTTATAATATTATTTTGACATTAAAATATTATCTAGCCGTTTTTCTATATAGTCGTTGATGGTCAACCTAGTCAACCTTGCTGTTGGGAAGGTCTGCTCTCCTTATTTAATGTGCGGCCATGATCTGACTCCTCAAATTTTCGTGACAATGAACCACACTAGTTGGTTCGATACGCGTGGACAAAAGTTTTCTACATGTAATTTATGGGGAAACTCTTCTCATAATTGTTATGAAAAGCCTCAATTCTACAAATAATTTTGACCTTTAAAAATAGTAATTTTAATTTTAACCTTTCAAAATAGTAATTTTAACATTGTAAGGAGACATAAAAATTTATTCGAAATATTCAATGGCCAATGAAAATATATATTCTGTTATTTTTTTACTATATCTAAATTTAAAAATACTAATACAAACACACATTCCTTGATAATATCAACTGAAATACTAATACAAACACACATTCCTTGATAATATCAACTGAGAAACGATAAATCATAGAACCAATTGATAAAAGACACGGATTTGATACCAGAGTATTTTTTCACATATTTTATAACATGTAATGCATTTTGGCCAAATTTTCAAAAATGATCAGACTCTTCAAACTAGACAAGTATTCCACTTTGATGGTTACTGCACTGTACTTATACACCTTTCCTTCTTGTTGCAACTGTAAAACTCCCAAACATACTCATAATTTCAACATCATCTGTCAGGCAAGAGCTCCAAGACCTGTGTTGTTGCTCCAGGCAGGATGAGAACTGCCATCAATGTCTGCATGGCGATTTCCATCTGCTGGACGGTGAGAGAGTCCTCCCACTGTGACCCTGCAATCTGGGCATTGAGATGTCTACTTTGGTCCTCTGCATCCCCCTACCACGTAGTAATGGCCATTCAGACATTGATACCAATGCCCTCTTCCTCCCACACCTTTAGTAATAACTTCAATAACCTCTAGTTTCACTCAATTTTCCAGCCCCACTCTTATTTCAACGGTTTTTGCATGATCATGGTTTTTCTACATAATGATGTCGCAAATCGCCAAACCAGACGCAAAGTCGTTCGAGCGGAACAAACTAGTGCCCACTGTAAGTAGTGCATCAATGGCCAACTCATTATCTGCTAATATGGAATTAACATTATTGTTGCTGAAACTATATTTCAGTCTCAGCGTTGGAAGCTTTCCAAGCATGAGCACCTTGTAGGAGTTGTGCTCTATGATAAAAGAGAGACGGTGTATTGCTTGATCATGGTCTTGCAATCCACAGAGCGCACAGGCTTGGAAACTCTTGACATCTCCTCCCCGTGATGAACATGTCCCCTTTGTTATTCCCTCAGGGGGCTGGTTCTGTTGAGGTTGTTTATGCTTCGTCGGTTGCTGTTCTCCGAGAGTGGATACAATAGCGCAGCATAACAAAAAAAATTGAGTGCTATTGCCCAGATTGAAATCGTTTAAGATCTCAATTCATTTGAAAATAAAATATGCGTGCCCATGCCAGTTTGAAATCGAAAGCAAGGAGGTTTGAAATGGTAGTATGCGCGCCAATGCCAGCTTGAAATCGAAAACCGAGGAGGTTTGAAATGGTAAAGGAAGAGGTGGCATTGAATGCTTGTACAATTTGTATTAACGATGAAGTACGAATGATGGACTTTCGTGAGTTGGAGCGAGAGGCCTGCCCCGTCGAAGTTGACGCTGAACGTCGCCGGAAATATGTATGGCTTTCATGGCTCATGGTAGCCATAAGGTACTGGCAACCAATAAATCTTATGCATTAATGGCCCAATAGCATGGGATTTATTGGTTGCCATGAGGGCTCATATTAGCTCAATCCATATATAAGGATCTTCCACCTCTAATCTCTGCAAGTATGCTTCCTGGCTCTCCGTCTGATCATCCGGTCTAGCATCCTCATCCTTCTCCATTTCCTCTAGTCTGCTTGATAGATCCAAGATACTATAATACAATGATCTAATCACCTATGACTGCTCCATAAGTTTTTCCTCTGTAGAAGACAACCTCTTATAGACTTCCTCATCTCGCTTGACTTCCTCCACATTCATCATTGTTAGCTTGCATTCGACTGTTGTAGCCCCTTTGGTTGGTATACCAATGGGTACTTCCTTACGCTCGTCATAAATATACAACTTCTTCATGTGTGGAACTATCATAGCTTCAAATTGCTTCATAAATTCCATGCCCAGTACAACTTCATAGTCATTTATCTGCACAACTGTGAAATTGAGCTTCCCTGTCCATTCACCTAGTGTCACATCAACCTTCTCAACCACACCAATCACATAATCAGATGGAGAATTCACCGCTTTCAATTGTGCTTGAATTGGTATAAATTTCAGCCCAATCTTCCTCGTAGTATCTTCACTCATGAAGTTATGAGTTGCACCAATATCCACCATAGTGAGAATAGTGCCTTTCCCAATCTTCATCTCCACATATTCCAACTGGTTCCTTTCGGGATCTCTTCGTGAGATCGCTTTCGTAGCCACTTCAACTCCCAAAATATGCATAACTCCAACGAAAGTTTCTTTTTTCTTCTTCTTCGCATCGAATTGTGCCATCACTGCCACTTTTGATAGAAGGAAAATTCTTCACCGTATGTGGTTCTTCACATATCCAACACTTCAAGGGCTTCTTCGTCTTCGTCTTATCATACGATCTCGAAGGCTCTTCTTTCGTAGACTTCTCTTTCGGCTTATCAATCTTCTTCTTTCTCTCTTCGGTTCCTTCATAATAATGTTCTACCAAGTTATCAACTGCTGCAAAATATTCTTCATGTGTCTTAATCTTTTGCCTGTTCACCTCATTGCATGCCCAAGGTTTCAATCCTATAATGAAATTGAACACCTTGTCCCTTTCTGCCATATTAGGTAACTCCAAAACTGCACTTGAGAACTCTCGTTGATATGCTTGTAGACTCCCTGTTTGATTTATGTATTTTATCTTCATCCTTTCATCCCATGTCTCGTCTCGTGGACTAAAATGAGCTTGCAAAGCTTTCTTCATGTCATCCCACGAAGTGATTTCCACAACATTTCCATTAGCAATCTGTTCCATCTTTCTTTGCCACCACATCTTAGAATCCTTCGTCAAGAATTGAGCAACTACCTTCACTTTGGCCTCATCATCAGACATACCCAAACGCTCCAAGTATTGCTCCATATCCCATAGAAAGTTACCAAGAGTTTTCGCACTTCTTGTCTCGTCATAAGAATCAGGTTCTTTGACCTTCACATGAGAAACTCCTCCACCAGAACTTTGTCCAATTTCCTTCTTCAGAACCGTTATCTCATTTTGAGCATCTCCAAGATTTTTCTGCAACTTCAAGATATCTGCCAAACCTTGGTCCCTTGCAGCTCCAATCTCTTTGACTTCTTTCTTTGTTTGTGTATACAACCATTATGTATACTCGTATAGGCTTTTGAGGTCTTCAAAATCTTCCTTCAACTTTGTGTAGCTATCTCGAAATTCAGCATTCTCGGCCTTCATCGAAGCTACTTCAGAAGTTAATTCCTCCATTCGATCCAATACCTTATCCATGAAAACTGTCTCAGCATCCTTGCTAGATTCCCCTGTCATAACTTGAGGTTCCTCCGCTTGACTTGCCATCATCTTTCTCTGTGATCTATTAGCGACCATATACTTCTTGTAAATCTGGTTCAACTGAATCAACCTCTGATATCACCTGTCATGCCCCTATCCTAGCGGTAGTCTTTCAACTGCACATAGGCAGGTGCGGCACTGCTACCCAGTTTCTTTTTAACAATACTCTCGAGTACGGACTACGCCTAACATTCAATACTTAGAATATTTTTCAACTTCACTAAGCATTCATCATTCTCTTACACAGCGGAAACATTCATCATCATCATAAAAGTACAACAATACAATATTTCTTCAAAGGGAGGGGAAACTCCCTCATTAGATCTTGCCCAACAATATATAAATATATAATTTTTACAAGTGTTTATACAACATCAACCTTTACAAGGCAACCCCAAATTTACCTTGGGAAAATTGCCAAACTTCACTTCCAATTCAGCCTTCGTTCAGCCTCACCCAAGCTTCGTTCAGCCCTACCCAATTTCTTGTTCAGCCTCGCCCAGGCTATCGTTCAGCCTCGCCCAAGTTTGTCATTCAACCCTTCCCAGATCGTCGTGTCACCTCGCCCAGCTCATTGTGCCTAACTCTCTATGTCAACTTGCCCAGCTGGTCGTTCGACCCCACCCGACTTGTCGTGCACACTCGCTCTGACTCGTCATTTCTCCTCGCCCAACGCCTTTATGTTACACTGCCCAGCTCGTGGGCAAGGGCGCCCGCACCTTCGTGCAACCTACCTGCACCTCGGGTTTGGCTAGCCCAACCTTGCCGCGCCTAACTCTTCACTCGCTTGACTGTTCACCCATATGTTCAAACTTCGGGCAGGCGTGCCCGCAACAACTCACCCTGTGACTGTCACCTGACTCGTCCAGGCAGCCTCGCCCTTCGGTTCACCCGCCACACTGAAGTTTGGTTTTTATGCAATTTCGGCCTAGTGCTTCGGGCCAACCTATTCGCTTGCACCGTATGCTCACACTTCCTTTGCTCACCAAGTTTTCTTGATTTGCTTGGAATGACTTGTGTTCTTGCTTGTATTCTCCTCCATGTGTCCTCCATCCTTTTATATGGTTCCTCCGTGGATGTCGATGGGTCGGCTTTCCCAGGACAACCATATTACTCGGCCACCAAACATGTCAGTTCGTCCATCCTCAAGTCGGCTTGCCCAACTATGGGTCGAATCCACCCAACCGTTCAATTTTTCTCCTATCATATAAACTCGTCGCAACTCGTCCCACACTTAGTCATTTTTCGACCCCCATGCTAGCTCGTCGCAACTTGCCCTCTTGTCATAATTCGTCGCACATGACTCGTACCTTCGTCGCATTTCTTCACATGTGACTTTGGCGCGTTTAACCGATCGCCCGACTCATCACACCACGACTCATCGCCTTTAACCGAGAGTCATGTCACCTGACTCATTGCACATCGCCAACTCGTAGGTGTGATAGTGATGGTAGAGTCAAAGGTGATATTATGCTTGCAGTTTGGATGGGAACACAAGTAGACGAAACATTCCCAGAGGCTTGATAATATGATACAGGAGGTATGATGAATACAAGATCAAAAATATATTTGTCCCCAAAATTATGGTATCTAAGGGTCAATGTGATTGAAGCCCAAGACTTGTAGATTCCTGAAAAGATAATTTTTCTGAGCTCATAGTGAGGGTGCAACTGGGTATATAGGTTTTGAGGACTAGAACATGTAATTCTAGAACCTTGTCAAGCCCATTTTGGAATGAAGATTTGATCTTTGTAGAAGCTGAACCATTTGAGGAACAACTTGTGTTATTGGTTGAGGATCGACCTAGTAGCAGTGGTAACAAGGATGTGGAGGACTTAGGCCAAACCATAATTGCACTAAATACAGTTGAAAGGAGACTAAATTACATTATGGTAAGCTCAAGGTGGTTCAATTTAGAAAAAGTAAATGGAGAACCAGATGTTAAGTATCATGGAAGAATTCATCTACGCTTGTGTTTTGATGGGGGTGTAGAAAGTTTGAATTTAGTTTATTACAAAATGAGTTATGTGGTGTGGTGGTATCACTGTTTATTTGTATATATGAATTGTGTGAATTTTCAAAGACACTATGTTTGGATGCTAAAATAATTATGGTTTTTCTATTTTTTTGGTTTTCTTATTGCTAAACCAAGGTAAACTATGGCAAACCAAAACTTGCTATGATGTTTTTTTTAAAATTAATTTAAATTTTACTTTCCGAAAAAATATTTAATGACATCGGTTGAATTTTTAAGCAAGATCTAAACTAAAGATTTTGGATTAATTACCATTTAATGTCCATCTATCTATCCTAATATAAGGTTTGGGTCCCTATTCAAAGTCCAAACTAATTTAAGTTAAGTCTCTATTCAAAGTTTGAAATATGAGAGAGGTGGACTATGAGTTTGTGAGGAACAAATGTTCGTGGTTTTTCCATGAATAAAAGTTATAAATGGAAAATGCTAAAAATTATTAGGCACCTAAATATTGTTAGTCTCTAAATGTATTTGTGTTTTGATATATTGTAAATTAAGTTAAATAAATTGTAGAAAAGATTGTATTAATTAATTAAATATAACCCTTAATAAATTTAATAAATATAATCTCATTAAAATGTTATGATCAAATAAATTTTGAAACAATAAATCGTGAAAGAAAGCTTTAGTGACTAAATCATTTTATTACTAAATTTACTTCCACAAAAATTGTTAGCCTAACTATAAAAAAAAAATAGATTTTAAAATATTTTATAATTTAATAATATTTCCCAAACACAAAACTAAAAAGATAAATGACTTAAAAGAAATATCCATAAATAAAAAATGATTCCACTAACAACTCATTAAATATTTCTTTTAACAATCTTGAAAATTCTAAATGAGAATATTTCATTAGTCTAATACAAATATTAAAATAATTACTCCATAATATATATGATATATTAAATAGCAAAATAAATATAAATTCAAATTAAATTATAATTTTATTATTATAAAATATTAATATATAAATAAAATATATAAATAAAATTATTTAATTATAGAAACTCATATTGAGATTGTTAATTTATAAACTTATTTTATTACAAAACCATAAACTAATATCATGATTTATATAAAACTTTTTTATATAATATCATTTTTAGTTAAACAATTTATTTTAAAAAATGAAATGGTAAATTTAAACATTTAATTTATTTATAAATATTATTAAGAATATTTTAAAATATTATTAAAAAATTAAATATCTATAATTTAATTTAATTAATAATTATTCTAAAAATTATTTAATAATTAAATTCTTTTTTTTTTTTTTTTGAGGAAATAAACAAACATCCACACAAATAAGATATATTACAAAAATCTATAATATACTTAAAAAAAATGTTACAACATTAATGTTAATCTGAATGTTTCAAGATTGAATACTTCCGGATTAAGAAATTCCTCTGAACTTTCATGCTACATTGCCGTTTCGAGTGCCACTTTCTTATCCGGGCCATCAGTTTTGCCTGCCACCGTGTACTCACAGTGGAGAAATACAGAAAACGCGTTGGTTCCCTCGATCTAAAAATTTGATTAAAAAACAGATCGGTTAAGGGTAAAACATGCTGCGTGATGCAATTAAAAGTCAGTGGCATTCCCCAACATTTTACAATTGTTGTCATACACAACCCAACGACAGTATGATCTGGTCATCTGAATCCTTTCCTACTTTCCAAGGCAATGTTGCCCTCTCCACGCTGGTGTAAGGAGCAACGCTGTTGAATCTGCACTCCAAAAAAACATCGCATTAATACACATTTGCCGATTCAATCATCTCAATTTATACAGAGAAAATATTATAGAAGATGTAGAGTTTGATTACCTCTCCTTTCGCTTTTGGAGGAAGCGTTTCAAAGCTAGTTTCTTCGCTATTTCCATATCTGCATACAGAACAAGAAACCTTGAAAACAGTGACTTGAGCTGTGGATAGTTTCTGGTTCTGTTGAGGTTGTTTATGCTTCGTCGGTTGCTGTTCTCCGAGAGTGGATACAATAGCGCAGCATAACAAAAAGAATTGAGTGCTATTGCCCAGATTGAAATCGTTTAAGATCTCAATTCATTTGAAAATAAAATATGCGTGCCCATGCCAGTTTGAAATCGAAAGCAAGGAGGTTTGAAATGGTAGTATGCGCGCCAATGCCAGTTTGAAATCGAAAACCGAGGAGGTTTGAAATGGTAAAAGGGGAGGTGGCATTGAATGCTTGTACAAGTTGTATTAATGATGAAGTACGAATGATGGACTTTCGTGAGTTGGAGCGAGAGGCCTGCGCCGTCGAAGTTGACGCTGAACGTCGCCGGAAATATGTATGGCTTTCATGGCTCATGGTATGGCTTTCATGGTTCATGGTAGCCATAAGGTACTGGCAACCAATAAATCTTATGCATTAATGGCCCAATAGCATGGGATTTATTGGTAGCCGTAAGATCTTTCGATGATGCTGTGACAATCGCATGGGCGTGGGTTACTGCTCATCTTCCAACATATAGTGGATGAATTGGGATGGTGTGAATGGCTGTATTGAGTATTCGCAGTGCCCATTGAGGTTCGCAAGCTTTCAAATTTTATTTATGCCATCACTCAGTGAGAGGTGCAGGTTTTCTGTGATGGGGCATGGAAAAGAAAAGCGGCAGCTGGAGCTTCTTTTTTTCAGCAGGACAATACCCTTCTTTCGTCTGCTCCAAATACTTGTTTAGATGCCCCGTCTTCTTTTTCTGCCACTGCTAAAAGCTACTGGTAATATTGTTTAGACGCCGTCTTCTCTTTTCTGTCACTGCTAAAGCTGCTGGTAATACCAACGCTTCTTCTCCCGCAGTTGAAATCCAAGAAGTCGATCTAGCGCTGCATGATTCCCGAAACCCTTCATTATCTTCTCACCTCCTCTACTTCCTCCTCTTTGGATTTCCAACTATGGTATCGCAGGGCAACGTTCTGAATCTTCAGATGCTGCTGCTAATAACAATGATGTTGCAGAGGATGATCAATTTCAAGGGATGCCCTCCTCTGTCAGCGTTCAAACAGTGTCAGCCCTCCTCTGTCAGCGTTCAAACAGTGTCCGTGCTGAGGGAAGGGATATAAAATATAATAATAAAAGCAGCAGAGATGATAGTGGAAGCCTCTATCATGTCCTCCTGTCAAATTGATTCTTCCAAATTTATTAGGTGAGCACTTCTAGAGTTTTACCGTCGGGGATCATCTTAACCTTATTTCAATCATTTTAATCTAGAAGATATATCTTGGCCCTGGAGATTTGTTTCTTCCAAATTTATTAGGTGAGTACTTCAACAGTTTTCCTGTCAGGGATCATCTTAATCCTGCTTCAATCATTCTAATCTAAAAGGTGTATCTTAGCTCTGGAGGGGGGTTAAAAACACAGGCTAGAAGATCTATATGGAGAAGGATATAAAAAGCACTTAATCTAAAGCCTGATATGATACAAATGGTATAAAATCTATTGAAGTGCGAAATACTGAGTGTAGAAAAACACACAGGCTAAAATATATATACGATTTACATCTAACTCGTTGAGTCGTCTAGCCGGTCTACATCCATAAGCCTCCTAGCTAACACGGTACAGGCCTGGCCGACACGCCATTTACCAGTTGTGCAGCTTTGAGTCTCTACATAATAATGGCAAATACCAAGATTGCCACCAGTTCGAGGTACCCAATGTTGTAAATCAACGGTGCAGCCCAACACACGGCTTGTATGTGATGATTGTTCACGGGAAGTGCAGCACATTCCATGGATTAAAAACGTAGAATGTCTCGATTGTTATCTGGTAGCGCAGCGCAACACACAGATATGTGAATACTGGTTTTTCCTTTCGAGCATTTTCGTTCTGGAGTCGGCTGGCATCTGGATATTTTCTTAGCTCGGAGTTGTTTGCAGGATCTTCGTGTCATTACAGCTTCCCGTCACAGCAGTCTTCGTGAGGCTTCTTTGAAGAAGTGTACACAGGATTCTATATTGCCCAGCAGGCAGCAGTGGGGTTCCGGTTCTAGGCACCGATTGCAGACAGCAACAGCATAGGCACAAACCAGGAAAGGAAGAGAGGATGCACGCTAAGTGTTTGACGAATCAACTGTATAACAATTGAAGTTACAGTGCTTGTTTGTGCAGTGGTTTTACAGGACTTCTGATGGACCTACATATGGATGTTAACCAATTCCTTGACATCTTGTCAAAGCCTCCAGCATCGCTTGAACCTGCAGTAACAATGGCTGAAGGTCAAGGGGTACAGCTTGAAACTAGGGTCTATGAAAAAACCATGGAGTTGAATTTTTCATTTTGGACAGCCCAAGTAAAACAAATTTTGCTAATAATGGAATTTCTGAAAACTGAAAAAACAAGCTCCGTTCTAAAATACACACCCTCTCTACCAGAGTTTCGGAGATGGAAGGGGTTAATTTATCCCTTAAGAAGATATTACATGAAAGCAAAGAGTAGGAAAATCCTCCATCCATAATACGTTGCATGTAGAAATTCTTGACCTTAAAAGCAAGTAGGAAGAAATCCGATCCCAACAGACCATCTTTAAACAAGAAACTGAGACACGCATCAATTCTTGGGTACAAGTGGCTCAGGGAAAGGATAAAACTCCTACCCCTCTTGCAGCAGTTGAGGAGGTGGTGCAAGCAAAACTTGTTGAAGAATGCACTAGACGAACGAGAAAATTGAATCTCAACGTGAGAGGTCTCCCCTTACCTCACCCCTCTTCGGATCCTATGCAACTAGGGGCTAGGTTCTTTCAGGATACCCTTAGCCTCTCTGATATAGCTCTGGGCAGAGCCTAGTTGGGCTACGACTCCACTCTCTTCCTCAGGTTTCTGACTGCATCTGATCGACTCTGCGCCCTCAGGGCTAAGCGGAAGTTGTTTTCTCTCCCTAGCAAGATTTTTTGGATGAGGATCTCACTCGAGCACAAGTTGCAGAACTTCAACAATTCATAGAATAGGTTATGGCAGCATGACAGATAGGGAAATGGGCAATTATCAGGAATCTTTAGGCAGTTATCGGGACTCCTTCCCACTTGGGTGGGTACCCCGAACTGGAGGTTTGAAATGATGGGCCTACTTGGGGAGATGACAGGGTACAGGCATCTCTATCCGCTATTGGAATGGCAATGGATCTTTTTGGTCATTGTCGAGACTTTTGTACGACTCTCTCGAATCAACAGACATCCTCTTTGTGACTGAGATGCATGCAAACCTTGTTCGACCTCTCCCAGATATCGTAGGTTACCATTGGTTCTCAGTTTGTAGGAAGGAGACGAGGAGCTCAGGAGGGGTCAGAGGATTAGGTGGAGTTGCTTGTTTGGCTAGTGACTCACTCTGGAACAGGGTATCTGATGTAGCTGAAGACGAGTTTTCTAGGTTTATGTGGATTCAGATTAACGTCGAGGTCTCTCGTCCGAGGGACATCTACATTGCAGTTTGTTACTTTCCCCCAACCTCTTCACCATTTTCCATTCATAATGGCTCACATGGGGACCCCTTTATGGACTTGTACACCGGCATCACCCAATACTCTATTGTTGGGGAAGTCATCCTCCTAGGTGACTTCAATGCTCGTACTAGAGATCTCTAGATCCCTCTCCATGATCGATCATAGGATGTATTTTGTACCCAAGGGATAGATCCAGATTCAATTGGGTTTCATCGGATATCAAATGAGGCTTTGGGGCCCACAACAGTTTATGGTAAGCATCTATTACAGTTGGGGGAATCACAGGAGTTGTTAATTCTAAATGGTCTTCCTTGTTTCCCAGATTCTCGCTTTTTCACGTGTCAGCCATATGGTTGGGGTGCGAGTGTAGTTGATTATGTCATTGCTAGCCAAAACTTGCTCCCTTTTATTCGCCATCTCTTGGTCTCCCTCATCCCCCATGCTGATCACGCACTTCTTTTCTTCTCTCTGGTGTTGTGGGGGAAAGTATCCAACTCGGAATGACCCTAACCCACTCTAAGGGTGACAGTTCCTTAGCAACAGCTGAAAGCAAAGCTATCTAAAGTTACTTCTTTATGACATGCAAGAGATAGAAGGAAGAGATCCACTTACCGATGTCTTGCGCAAATGGTCGATCCAATCTCCTCTATTCGCCGCTTGCTCCCAGCTCCAAGTCTTTTCACGGGCCCAGCTACACGAGATCCTGCAAACAAGACAAAGAAAGGACACTACAAGAAGCATGCATTCATAACTGATTCAAGGATTAGCATAAATCAAATACGCAAGTAAGACAATACATCATTGAAACACATGCGAATAGAAGAACCTCAAATGCTTTATTAATATATGGAAGTAAGGTTCAGGCGGTGATACAACCATGAAAGGTCCAATCCAGCATCACCTTCCCGACGGAGAGAAATCTCTTCTTCACCTCCCTCAAGCAATCACCCAATGCTCACAACTGTAAACCAACAGCAATTCTTCGCACTAAATTCCGCCCTCCTCAGATCCCATGGGATGAGATCCTTATATAGAGTTTTGGAGTGAAGATAAGTCAGCTTGATGTGTGACTTGTTGTCCTCTTCAACTCCAGTTGTTCTTCAATCATTCACTCGGAGTTTCTACCTTCCACTTGGAGTTTTAGAACCTCTTTACTCATCATTAGGCGAATCTTTTGATCCAAGTGTCATTTTGGAAGCTTCCTGGGCACTGGCACATTGAGAAAAGATTCCTCCACATGTCAAAGTACGCCCAGCGCAGGTAGCCTTTGTTGCACTTGCTATGCAGCGCAGGTACACCATAGAGCTTTTGACATTCAGCGCAGATGCTTAGTGGAGCAGCTGCTTTGATCCAAAATTGCCCTGTTTTTGAGTGTTTTTCAGTGGAGAACTGATTTGCAGTGCTGTGGTTTGCTGACCTTGTTCCTCTAAGGGTAAGAACAACATGTTTAGGGACTTTGGATCCCTTAGATTATTGACATTTCATGCTCTATGCTGTAAGGCACAAAAATGTCTATAACAGTTGCCCCCTAAAGTATGAGGTCGTTTATCGGGTGAAATGCTTTATTAGGAGGATCCGAAGTTCATTCAATCGTCGGGAGGTGACCTGTAACAAAATACAATACAATACATTATCTTTTCATACTTTCTTTTCATGATCTAGCTGATGCGGGCATTTCCCATGCTCAGCTTTATAAATACATTTGCTGTACATAAACAGACGATCGTCTGATAATTCTCTGCTTTTAATTATCATCCTTTTAGTAGGATGATCATCTGCTGCACATGTCTATGTTTTTATCTCCTGAATATATATCGCAGCCCGGATGGATGAAACTAGATCCGGGGTCTTCAAACTTGTCCGATCTTCACTCTAGTACAAGTCGATCCATGTGAGAATTTCTTGAAGTCGAACATGGAAAGACATCGCTTGATTACCAGTCAATAATGTAAACTGTTAACAAGCGTGAGAGGAATCACCGATAATGATGATGACCCTCAAGGTACTGCAGCACAATTCACGTGGCGTGAATATAGGATCTGACGTCGAACACCACGCAAAGTCTCCTGGTCGAAGGTCATTAATGTATACCTATCGCCGGGAGTGAGAAACTTGCCATTGAGGCATGCAAGCTTCAAAGTACTGAGGGGGGTGTTCCTAGATCAACTTCTTGGATAATGAGCTGATGTCGACAAGAAGTGATCCGTCAAAGGAGGGCCTTAATGAATCCCACATCAGTGACACGGAACGGAGCTAGTGATGATGGTGAAAACGATCTGTGAAATATGATTCAGGGTGGCGGTCATGGAAGGATGAAAGATGACGTACGGTAGTGGATGGGACCCGGTTGACATTTTCTGAATGACATCTCTTGAACATATAACGACACTGATGTGATGGATCGGTAGCATTACCCCATGTATGGATGGTATGGCGAGACCATGGTGAAGGGACCGGTGAATGATAATAACCCAACCCGATATTTACGGAGGCAAAAGTGTCATGTTCAAGAGCGACTTGCTACCATTAAGCTTTGAGGTTCTCCCAATTTTTCCCCAGTCATTTCTGACCAGTACCTCTTTATTTTTGTCAAGCTTGAGGAGGATAACATATGCTTGTTCTATAACCTGCGCTTCGGGTAAGCCCATCGCTATGTTTTAACGAGCCTAGCGATAGGGAAACTTGTTCTCGTCTAAAGACAAGTATGTCGCTATCTAATAATATTTTTAATGAGCCCAGCGACAAAGACAACTCGGTCCTTTTCATTTTTAGAGAGTCTGAAAAGGGTACATAAAGTGGAGTCCAGGGGTCCTTTTTCGTCATCTAATCCCTTAAGTCCGAAAAAGTATAAAACAATACAGAAGGGATGAATGTTCGATATCTTTATCGAGCCGAACTAGACAAGCGCTCGATCTTTTTGTGCAATAATCCCTCAGGTCCAAAAAGATTAAAATCTAGAGGAGAGATAGCTCTTCCGGTCCTTTTAACGAGCTGGAAGGCCAAAACTTGGCAAACTTTTCATTTTTTACGAGTTAGTGAAAAGAGCTCAAAGAAGACTCGTATTTTGAGGAACGAGTGATAAACAGGGATAGCAGCAGATTCCAGGTACAGGTTGGAATTTTCCAATCACGGCAGTATTACAAGGATGGCTAGGTGGGATCACTCTTCGCAGCTGTTCCTCAAAATAGGTAAACAATCAAGTGGATGTGAATGATCGGCCAAATGAAAAGTGGAGGTGACGGTGCACAAACACGACCAAGGCTTTTATGGCTGATGAATTTACGGTCTCAAATGGTTATTTACCGGTTCATTTTTTCTGAATGAGCTTGAACTCTGGGGGAAGCTTGCTCACATGCTTATGTTTATTTTTTAACGAGCATGAATTTCCGCATCAAAATTGCTTGGATCTTGCGTTTATTTTTTAACGAGCATGAACTTTGCCAAAACTGCTCGTTTTTACCAGTCATAAAGCAGGAAGGTCTCATGGAAGATCGCTATTTTTTAAAGAGCTTCATCTCCCTACGTATTGCTCTATATCCTCTCTTTGTGCAAGCTGGGTATCGACTTATCTACGGGTTAGCGGGGTTAGTCCTACCTAAAATTAAAAAGCCGCCCGCGCTTGCGTTCCAAGAGGTTTGCATGCCCCCAGGTGTAAGTCTAATTTCAAGGTCGCCCCTACTTTTCCGTTAAAAACCTTTGTTTTCAACAGGTGAGGCTTACCTCTTTCAGGTTACCCAAAGATCGTTCTGCTAATCCTTTCAAACAGAAACTTTCTTTAGCGATGTCTATCATTAGGTTACGCAAATATGGTTACAATTTGTTGCAGCAATAGAATCTCTTTCTTTGGAGGCTGCCCCTACTTATCCTTTAAAACGTTTGTTTTAATGGGTGAGGCTTGCCTTTAATCCAAAGATGGTTACTACTTGCTGCCGCAAACGGATCCCCTTCTTTGGCAGAGCCTACTTATTTAGACAAAGGTGAGTAACGGGCCCCCGTCCTCCCACATAACTTTAACAAAAGAATCTTTTTCCAGAACAACCCCATTCCTAACTGCCCCTTCTTCCGCATGAGAGCTCTTGCCGGCTCTTCTGTTTTACGAAGAAGAAGGAGGGGACGGGGTACGGACTAGTCATATTCTCCCGCGGAAATTCTACTTTACACCCAAGGTTTTTTCTGCCTCCAGAGCAGACCAGGATGCATGCCCCCTGGGTTCCGGCCTTCCTTTCCCGAATTACTCGCACTCATCAGGAAGAAGAACCGGAGGTAGAGACCTTTCTTGATCGAAAAGACCATTGAGGATAGGTATGTGACTACTTGCGATGCGTGATCCCGGAAGTGAAAGTTGGTCTACGAGCTTGACCATTCTTCCTTCGTATGGAAAACACATTATTCGAAAGAGTGAGGAGACTATTGCTTCCATGCAATATATGTAGTCTCGTCCAAGGAGTAGGTTATAATCCAAGGGTCCTTGGACGACCATCAAATTCATCTTGACAGCCTTCCCTTTCAAGGTAATAGGCACATTAGGTAGAATCCCTAATGGTCGACTGGTTCCTTTGTCAAAACCCGAGAGATTTCTTGTCTCAGGCAAAAGCGCCGGGCAACCCAGTGCTTTCCAAGCAATAGAGGACAGGATACTCACAGATGCCCCTTCATCAATGATAGTTCCAGCCATCACCATTTTGTATATTTGGACTATAATTCTGAATGGTATACTGGCTGGTAACCAGGGTCTGCCTAGTTGGTTCCAGTCAAAGGACACAACCAGGTTGCTTGGTGGTGGGACCGAATATACGGCCGGATATGATCCTGATGATGCTCCTTCCTGCGGTAAAGGAGTGGGCGCATTGCCCAGATGCTCATCAGAATCGGTGTTGATGAAAAGAATCTGGATGGTGTCATCCTTACTCTCTTCGGTAGGGGTGTCAACTGAAGATGAATCCTCAGTGACAGTGGTATTTGAAGATGAAACTTCTGAAGGGAGAACCGGGTCAACTGCCGTTTCGACCTTTGGACTTTCGTCCGGTCCGGATTCAGTAGGTTCACTTTCAGTGACTGACACTTCAGCTGGCCCTATGAGCGGGGCAGCTGTATTTTCGACCAACGAAGGACTTGGCGCGAGTTTTTGGTATCCAGGAGGAAGTAGCAACGGTGCAACCGGTTGATCTTCCAAAACTCTCTTTGCTTCGTCTAAAAAGGGACAACGGCGGAGGGTGTGATTGCCTTCACACAGTTCGCAGGGGAATCTCATTCCCCTTCGTCGTCTAGAACCTTCACTTTCGCTGGTCGATGGTAAGCATTCAACCTGGTTGTCAGAGGTTGACGCTTCCGAACTGTGCAAACGAGGGGACCAGTCCCTTAGTATCCGGGGAATACTGGGACAATCACGGTGGAGGTGGTTCCCTCTACATATGACACATGGCGATTTGGGCCCGGTCCGTGCTGTGTGTGGATTTTCGTTAGATACCTTTTGCTTGCCCCCAGGCGCCTTTGGCTCCTTCTGCTTCTTTTCTTTCTTCTTCTTTTCCTTCTTCTTTTCTATGGGAGCTCCGCTTTTGGCGGCTTGACCTTTCGAAGAAGAAGGATCGGAGGAAGGCTTATAAGAAGTGGAAGGCTGGAGGGTAGCTCTAGACTGGTCTAACTGTTGACTCGACTGTTCAGGAACCGTGGTGGTCTGAACTACAGCGGTTGAGAATAGCCAAACTGGCAGGCCAATTGTCAGTCCTGGAAGCGACAATGTGGCCATGTGGGGCGCACCAACTTCTCCCCAAGAGGAGAAAGGGCTAGGGGTCCCATCACGTGGAATCCCTTGGTTGGTGTGTTCCATGTTCTCAACCTAAAGATCAACGTAGGAATAAGGGGTGATTATGTTCCGTTTAAGATGAATTTTATATGACGACGCTTTAGACACAACTTGCTTTTTCACTTTTTAAGAGTCGAGAAAAAGCTAAAGATGACTCTAGTCTCCTTCGATGTATTAACGAGCCCGAAGTGACAAATGCTCGGATGGACTTTTTCAGTTATAGAGTTTGAAAAAGGCCAAAAGAAACTACTCTGGAGTTCTAGGCAGAGGGTGTGCCAAACCTTTCGCGAAACCACAGAATACGTTTTACGGTACGAGTGGTCGATCTTCGTGAATGCTGTGTTCACTGCATTGCGATCAGTAGGGCGGCCGACACGGCTTCGTATGGATAAAGGCTTTCTTCCTATAGGGGTCCCCCAATATACGCGACGGTACGCGGGGGCACAAGTCCGTATTAGTGCTATCGTCCCTCAGGAGGAATCACCCACCTTCGTAGAGATCGACAGTCACTATGTTTAACGACGCCGGTTCACGTCTCTACCTAGACCTCTACTGTGTTTCGTTATGTTTCAAAGCGTTGTTAGATAAATTCAGTTCTTTTTAGGTTGATCTTGCTTAGCAGTTTGCCTTTATGGATCACCACGTGATGTATGATACAACTCCTAAATGCAGTCTAAGAATGATAAGCAAGCTTTTTCAATTCTTTCAACTTATGAAAATCTTAACTACTGAAGGAAAAGAAAGACATCATCTTTTCAAACAGATCATAGAGCACACACTGATGCACTTTTCCTAAATCGACATGCAAACTGTCAAAATGCACATGCACAATGCAAGTATTTCTTTTCTTCTTCCTTAATGTTGATGTATTACAAAAAGAAAGCTGTTGTATGATTTCGAATTCAATTTCAAGCGAAAGCAAACAAGTTTTGTCCAATAATCAAAAGAACACCTTAAGATTCACTCGTTTCAACACAAGAAATACTGAAATTCGAACCATATAACGAAAGCAAATGCTCAAGCAGCTATGAACAGCAATAAACTAACTCTTAGAATCACCACGACACTTTCTCATAGGTCTAGATCCAAGAGGTCATAGCAAGACTAGTTCACTTTCGCTATGGGAAACTGTGAATGACAGCAAGAAATACAATAAGAACAATCACGGTTTCTTCATACAACTGAGGCGGAATGAAGGCAAAGAAAGGTAAGTTCAGCTGGGTATACAGGTTGACAACAGGCTGCAAAAACAATACTGAAAACTGGGCAACAGACAGTGGGGAATCCCAGTTGCACAAGGCAAACTGGATCAGCGCAGGTGTTGCACTGTCAATCTGACATGCAGCGCAGGTAGCCCCTTCGGGACCTGCGTTGCAGCGCAGGTAGCCTTTGCTGCAGCTGCACTGAAGAGACAACTCTCGTCTCTCTCAGATTCTGGGTCACAGTTTGCTCAAAAATCAATGGTTTTTGGCCAAATCAGAGGCTGTCAGTCAAGTATACACTAGAGGATGATTAAAGGAAGATGAACACTATCACAAAGAGCTAAAAAGAGTCCTTGTGGATCAGCTCTTCAAATCATAAACATGCCTAGCACTGGGCTAGAGTAGCTGCCCTCTACTTTGCATTCGAAGGACTCGAATGCAGTTCGATTCGGTACTCCCTTTGTTTAAGAAATGAATAGCAAGAAACACAAGCTACCAACAAGACACGATCCCCAGCGGAGTCGCCAGTCTGTTGTGGGGGAAAGTATCCAACTCGGAATGACCCTAACCCACTCTAAGGGTGACAGTTCCTTAGCAACAGCTGAAAGCAAAGCTATCTAAAGTTACTTCTTTATGACATGCAAGAGATAGAAGGAAGAGATCCACTTACCGATGTCTTGCGCAAATGGTCGATCCAATCTCCTCTATTCGCCGCTTGCTCCCAGCTCCAAGTCTTTTCACGGGCCCAGCTACACGAGATCCTGCAAACAAGACAAAGAAAGGACACTACAAGAAGCACGCATTCATAACTGATTCAAGGATTAGCATAAATCAAATACGCAAGTAAGACAATACATCATTGAAACACATGCGAATAGAAGAACCTCAAATGCTTTATTAATATATGGAAGTAAGGTTCAGGCGGTGATACAACCATGAAAGGTCCAATCCAGCATCACCTTCCCGACGGAGAGAAATCTCTTCTTCACCTCCCTCAAGCAATCACCCAATGCTCACAACTGTAAACCAACAGCAATTCTTCGCACTAAATTCCGTCCTCCTCAGATCCCATGGGATGAGATCCTTATATAGAGTTTTGGAGTGAAGATAAGTCAGCTTGATGTGTGACTTGTTGTCCTCTTCAACTCCAGTTGTTCTTCAGTCCTTCACTCGGAGTTTCTACCTTCCACTTGGAGTTTTAGAACCTCTTTACTCATCATTAGGCGAATCTTTTGATCCAAGTGTCATTTTGGAAGCTACCTGGGCACTGGCACATTGAGAAAAGATTCCTCCACATGTCAAAGTACGCCCAGCGCAGGTAGCCTTTGTTGCACTTGCTATGCAGGGCAGGTACACCATAGAGCTTTTGACATTCAGCGCAGATGCTTAGTGGAGCAGCTGCTTTGATCCAAAATTGACCTGTTTTTGAGTGTTTTTCAGTGGAGCACTGATTTGCAGTGCTGTGGTTTGCTGACCTTGTTCCTCTAAGGGTAAGAACAACATGTTTAGGGACTTTGGATCCCTTAGATTATTGACATTTCATGCTCTATGCTGTAAGGCACAAAAATGTCTATAACATCTGGTTTGACCCTCCCCTTCCACCCCATTCTTCCCCTTGGGGCCCACCCCGCACCACCTTTCGATTTGACGAAGGCGACCCTAACATCTTCTCCTCTACCCTACGCAATATGCTCCCATCAGAGACACAATTTTCCTTGCTTAATTATGCTTCCACTAAATACACCCATCTTTCATTTGCCATTTGGGAAGCAACACTCAAATTCTTCCCTCACTCCACTCGTTCCACTTCCACCTCTTGAAAAGTTTGATCTTGCTCCATGAACAAATGTTACGATGATGAATGCAAGACTCTGCATCGAGAACTTAGATATGCTTTCACCCACTCTCAACCGTTCTACCCTGACCTCAAAGCTTTTTACCATCGTCTCCTTCGTCGCAAGAAACAACTCTTTGTCTCTCATAGAAGACGAGAACTTTCTGCTCTCCTTGCCCACTCCCCTAAACAATTCTGGCATACCATCCTTCCCCGACACTCCCTTCTTCCATCTGACCTCGACCCTACATCCATGTTCTCTCACACTTCCAACCTTTATGATATTCTGGGGTAGGGCCAAATTCATGTTATATCCCCACCCCCTTCTTGTTACCTATTCTTAGACAAAGATATTAGAGAGGCCATTTGGGTGATGAACAACAACAAAGCAACCGACGAGGAAGGCTATCAAACAGAGTCTTTAAACATTGTTTCCGTGCTTTGTTTAGTTACTTGGCTAATCTCTTCAACCATGTAGTCTATGAAGGTTTTCCACTGGTATGGTCACACCACATTATCCATCTGATCCACAAATCAGGCTCCATTTCAAATCCCAATAATTAGAGAATGATCATGGTGGGCACACGTTCTTGAAGTTGTATGCTACTGTTCTACATAGGAAGCTATCCCGTGACCTTGCGCAAAGACAGCTCAAAGCTAGGGGACATGCATGTTTTCGACCAACTCATCAGACCATTCATCACATCTTCGCCCTCCGCGCTGTGATTGAGGAGGCACGACATTGCTCTACCAAAGTCTATTGTTGTTTTGTAGATTTTTGGAAAGCTTTTGACTCTGTTTCGAGGGAAGCCTTACTCCAAAGACTCAGAGATATTGGCATCTCGACGACCCTATTGAAAACTATTACGCGCCTATATGAGTCCGTCCTTGGTCGTCTTCGCATGGCTCATGGGATGTCTGATTTCATCCGAAGCACTATTGGGGTTAAACAGGGTTGTCCATTGCCCCCTACCCTGTTTGGGATCTACATTGATGAGTTGGAGGCTTTTCTACACGAGCATATCCATGACACTGATGGCTGCCTTTTTCACCAGGTCATGATATCTATTCCACTCTTAGTTGATGACGTGGTCCTCCTATCCTCATCTCTAGAA
Source organism: Pinus tabuliformis (assembly GCA_031772625.1). Lineage (NCBI taxonomy): Eukaryota > Viridiplantae > Streptophyta > Pinopsida > Pinales > Pinaceae > Pinus > Pinus tabuliformis. The sequence continues at coordinate 1,702,519,770 of CM062817.1, read as the reverse complement.
GGATTGCAAAGGCAGGCGGATGCCTTAGCTCTGTTTTTCAATCTTCGACAATTGATGGTCAACCTGGGTAAACCAAGGTTATGATCTTCAATGGGGTGAAAAAAACTTCAGATCTTCACTTCCTATTGGGGGGGAGGTTGAGATGACAAGCACGTATACGTACTTGGGGGTGCAATTCTCAGGTCCTCGCTTCAATTTGCGATCAACGCTTCAACCTCAGATCAACAAAGGATATGGATCCTTAGCCCTTCTCGAGAGACAATGCTTTTGACATCACTTCCAGGACATTTCATCCAAGATAAGCCTCATGGACACCTTGATCTGTCCCACTGTTCTATATGGCTCAGAGATTTGGGGACCGTCTTTACTTGAGTCAGATTGTGCTTCAGTTGAGAGAGTCTAGACTCTTCTTCTCCGTTGCATCATTAGATGCAAACAAACAATACCTCAACACATCATCCATATAGAGTTTGGAGCTCAGCCCTTTCGGTTTGAAACAATCTTCAGTTTGGTCTCATTTTTGCATTGTGTCCAGGTATTTGCAGACTCGATAAAGAGTAGGGACCGTTACCCTTACTTGGCATATTTCTCTTCTGAGACTATTGCTCATTCTACTCCTTCGGGTCGAGCTAGGTGTTGGTTTACAGGAGTTTAAGATCTCTTAAAGTCAATGGGCATTTAGTTGGATCGTCTCCCTGCTTTCCGATATTCCCTGGATGTTCCTGGTCACCTTCTACCTACTAGATAAGAGTTGAACAAGATCATCAGGGAGGACATCGACAAGCAGTTCGTCTAGGTCACCCGAGTCAATCCTCTAGGAAGGTTGTGCCCAAAGATGGCCTTCTATGATGAGCACTTCTTAGAGTTGAGAGACGGGTTCATTACTTGACCCCAGTAAATGTTTCACCACTAGATGTATGCTCTTTGCATTTCTCTAGGCCAGTTCAGAGTAGGTTCTCATAGACTTCGAGTAGAGACGGATCACCAGATTGATAGACTAGACAAAATCTGCTAGGTATGTCATTTACAGTAAGTAGAGACTGAGGTACACTTCATTTTTGGATACCCTATCTACTACGAGATCGGAGGAAGGTTCCATTTCTTGTTCAGAGACTCTCAGACCCTCGCAGACTTTTTCATGTATCTTGATCATAGATGTTTGGCTCTATATATGCAGGAGGTTCTCAGGGTCCGAGTGCATATTCTTTAGCCTCCCATTAGACCAGACCCCACATAGAGGATCACGGCATTTTTCAGGGTACTACCTTCAGACAGGGGCACAAAAAGAATGATTGATACCATTTCATATCTAGACTCTAGACCAATGAGGATCTGTGAGACTTCAGCAACGAAACCGTCTCAGATCCATCCCTGGGAGACAGACTGGGTCCTCTAGACCTCAACAATGTGTAAACTCCCCCAGACAACGAGTTAGTGGACAGTCCGCACCTTCCATTGACCCTTCATCAGGCCAACAAACTTTGTGGAATTTTTTCAGTGTTCTTTGGTCAGCGTCGGATGCTAGGGGAGATGGGTCTGATCCTCAGACCCATTAGCCCTTGGATCTTCTCCGTCAGGGCATTCCATACATTGTATCTTTTATGTTCTTGCATTGTACCTTTTATATTCATGCATTGTATTTTTTATAGGAGACCATTTGGTTCTCCCGCATTTTATGGACATCATTGTACTCAACAGTCCCTTTGACCTACTTTGTGGTCATTAGTTGGACATAAATATAATTATCTTATATATTCATGAAATTTTGTGCTATTTTAGAAGTGAAACATAATTTTAAAAGTGAAACATTTCTTTTGCCTAAGATTTCTTTTTTAAGTTAACTAGTAAAATTTGAAACATATCGAGTATTATCATATTGAGAATTGATAATACATTGGAGTGATTTGGGTTGGGAGTTTATTGAGCTGAGAGACTCATTCTACAAACCAGTATGATGTGTAACGTTGTCTGTCCGTCATCAAAATTGAATTGAAATTTTGCTCATATCTGCCAAAATAAAAATGATAAAAAATCTAAAAATACAAAAAATTAAATAACTATACAAAACATTTAAATAATGTGGTCTCATAAAAAATTTTACACGTGAAGAAGTTGGATCCCTCTCGGCTCATGTTAAATTCATATTTAAAATAAGTCTATGCTAATAATATATAGAATGATTGCGAAGGATCCTCAATTTTATGGGTTGTCACTTTAATTCAATCAACTATCCTTATAATTAAGAGTATAGGCTCATTCAATGGATTGTCGATATCAATAACTTGTGATAGCAAGGGCTAAGAAGTCTGAGGGCACATTGTAATGAATTTGAATGTCTATTCCAAAAGGACATTTACCTTATCAATGTTATCTCACTTCTTGAAATTAAATTAAAATGGAAAAAACACAAGCAGTACACCTACCCATTAAATTTTTTTAAAACGTTAAAAGTTTTATATCCTCTTTACATAATTATTAAAAGATATTAAAATCTTAGTATCTTCTTCATATATCTCTTCGGATAAAAATGTTAAAATACTAAAATTTCCATATCTACTTGTATATCTATTAATAAATATACACATGTTTTATTATGCTTTAAAAAAATTAAAACGATCTTTTTATTCATATGGTTTTCCATTTCATAATATTTCATAATATTTTGTCTTTTATGTTATTCACGATCGACATTATCTCTTTTCTCATTTCTCTTTTCAATTTTGATGTTTAGGCTTCTTTGTCATATTAAATTTATGTAGAAATTTCTTTTTAGAAATCCACTTGAATAAGTTTTTTTTTTTTTTTCTTTCTTATCGTATTTAAATTTATATTTCTTTTTAGAAATCCACTTGAATAAGTTTTTTTTTTCCTTCTTATCGTATTTAAATTTATATGGATAGCTTTTTCCCTGTATGTGGGTTTTATGGTAGCGGTTCAATTTATATTGACAATGTTTTGCACAGAGATCCGCTTGAACAACTTTTGCCTAAAGATATAAAGAAGGTAAAAGAAATGAAGTTTCTCATCATTGCATAGGATAAAGATGTGCATATGGAGTGCATAATAAAAACAAAAGTCATCTGATAAAGATGTGCATATGGAGTGCATAATAAAAACAAAAATCTTTGTGATGAGATGCATTCTCCATAGAGAAACAATGGATTTTTTAATAAAAATGTACCATGAGACAACTCAGAGAAATGAACAAATGCTTTCAATCCAAATTGAAGAAGATATTGATGATATGTGAAAATATTGATGATATTAAATGATGGAAGAGAAAGACAAATAGAATGCTAGCCCTTAGTTCACTGCCTTCTTCACATAATGAAAGATCCATTTTTAGACATTTGTTCATTTTGAAAGATCCATTTCTAAACATCCGTTCATATTTGAACTTTTGATGTCTTAGTAAAAAGATCACTTGTCACTAGAGATCAGGTATATGAAAATCGGTTACCAAAAATGAAAGAAATGAGTCAAAAGACTGTATCCTATTTTCCATTCAACATGTCAAACTTGAAGGAGTTGAAATACTTGAAGGAGCTGAGATACTTGACTTTATAGTCATGAGTTGGTGGATTTGACCATGCTTGTCTGTTGTGTTCTCATCTATTCAGGTACAAACGCAGAACTGAAATTTACTCCACAGGGAGATCTATTTCGCATAAATATGTAGCACCCTTCTTTTTTGCTTTTATTTTGAGAATTTGAATCCATATTTTTTTTTTCTTGAGAATTTGAATCCATAAGGTAATATTTTGTTAGTTTTAAATTTTTAATTATCTGATTATGATTTGATTTTCACATATAGAGTGTATTATATGCAGATGCGTTACAATATCGAAGACATGGAATTAATGGAAAGTTACTTTCCCATGTCTCTGAACTTCTCTTCCAATGATCTTTTGCTGCTCCAGAATTTGCTAATAAGCAAGTATTGAGAATGATCCACGTTGCTGAGTTAAAAAACTGTTTGAAGAGTTATTTGATCTAAGAAATGGTTTACATTGGTGTTGGAGTTTGAGGCAATTGCAAAGATTTGGTTCACTGAGAACAATAAAAATAACTTATTTTCAAATAGAGAAACTACCAAGGTCAATTTTGAAGTATCTTTAGAGGGTACTGAGCTGTTCCACTTTGAGGATGTGGAATTTGACAAAATATATGAATTTTCATTATAGTCTTTTCGTTTTGTTGCATCTTGATCTACTTAAAAGTGTAGTGTCAAATGTTGCATCATTGGTCATTCCACGGGTTGGTGGTGTACTATGTATGGTGTAATATGTAACCGCTGGTTGGACATATCTTTGTCGTCTCTCTATCTTTCTCCTCTGCTGTTGTTAGCAGTATTTTCTGCTTTGATGGTAGTCTGTCTGGCCAAGAACAGCGAGAGCAGAACATTCTGAAGAATAAGAGGGGGCGTCCTCAATGCCAGGGTTCCCTCACACCGTGTTAGAAGATATTTTTGTATGAATTGCAACAGAGATCTTGGGCCTTCATTATTTGTTGAATATACCCATGATAAGTTGATTTTATTGTAATGAGAATGTTAGTGCTTCTTCTTGAGATCTTGTGTGGAAAATACAAATGCAAGTCTGTATATTGATTCTTTACGGGCAGGAATTTGTTGATATGAATATTTGTGCACGAATCCTTGATTGATTTTATAAAAGCATATGCTTTGAGTTAAGACTTTGTTACGACAGTCTGAACATTCTGTTTGTTTCTACTTAAAAGAACCCAGGATTCCAAGGATATTTATCCACAAATAAAAGGTCTGGAGGTCTTAACCCTGCAAACAAACAAGGATGCCCGTTCCAGAGACGGAAAGTATGGAGGTCCCAGCTCTAAAAGCTCTACAGGTAAACACCACAAACATTAAATTAAAAAAAAATTAAAAAACAATAACATTATAATATAGGAATAAAAAATGATCAATGATGTGGATTTCATGGAGAATCAAGGATCCTAATTCCATATAAAAAGGTACAAATGCTGCATCCATTTTATGAAGCTTATGATTCTTGTTGAAGTTAAGCCCTTGTTATGACAGATCGAACATTATGCTGGTTTATGTAAAATTAACGAGATTAATGGTTCTGGATATTGTTATCTACAGATGTTAGGTTTTGAGGCGAAAACTCAGTAAACAGGGAGGAAAAAAGATCAAAGACGTTATATAAAATTAAAAATGTGTTAATGATATGTCAATGCTCTGATGTGAAAACTTTGTAAACTTTTATAAAAATAACATTATCCATTGGTTGGTTTTATGGTCTGAAGATATATATTTCGATATGAGTTAGTGTTTAAGAATAAAAAACTAAGCACAAGTAACTTAATTCTTATCGTTAAGGGTGACAATCTTGGTGAATGGATCATGAAAAATATGAGTAGGATGACAACACATTTTTCTTGTGAAAGGTTCACAAAGATAGCATTTATCAACCACTTCAACACAATCTTTAAAAATCGAAGACTAGAAATTCCCTTATTCCCTTATGAGCGTGGATCATTTTTCCATGTGAAAAGTTGACAAAGATGGCATTTATCAACCACTTCAACACAATCTTTAAAAATCGAAGACTAGAAATACTCTGCTCCACCATGAAAATTATTTAACACTTTTTCATCCTCCTCATAAGTCAAACAATGACATGGTATTGAATCAATCTCATGATGATACAAACCAAAGCTCCACCATGAAAATCATTTAATACTTTTTCATTCTCCTCACAAGTCACCAGAGGCTCCCCCATGAAAATCATTTAACATTTTTTCATTCTCCTCACAAGTCAAACAATGACATGGTATTGAAGAATTTTGGAGGGAAATTCAATGTATGGAGATATATCAAAATATCCCCATACCAAGGGTCTTGCAAGATGAGAAAAAGGTGTTCATTTGGAAACGAATCCTCATCATTAATTTTATCATCCTCTCGAGGTAGCTCCAAGATCAATTTTGTGAAAACCAAAGGATTTTATTGGCTTGGGTAACATAAGGTCATGATCAAATTCTTGCAAAACAACAATCCATTTATTGAACTTGCCCCTGATCACTCCCCTAGTGAAGATATATTGAAATGGATTAATGTAGGCAATCACAATGGTTTTCTTGAGAATAATATAATGTCAAAGCCTTCAACAATAATAATGTCGAAGTCTCTGAATAATGTGGACATTTGCTAGTGCTAACTTTTTGACATGAAACTATTGAAGTTCAGGATTGTTCAAAGCATGATTGAGGTAATAGATGACATGTTCTATGAGAAAATCATCTTCCTAAACTAGAACCATACCAATGGTAAATTTTGTCGTTGCAAAATACAAAAGTTAGTGCTTGCCATAATCAAAATACAAAAGGAAGTCCTTGTTGTAATCAGGTGGATTGAGTAATGGAGCAGAGGTCAATGCCTTTTTCAAAGCATCGAAAAATCATTGTGCATACTCATCCATCCCATATGAATGGGATTTTATTTTTCAACAAATGCATAAATCCTTTAGTAATTTCAGGGTTATTTACGATGAATCTCCTTGAAAAGTTACTTTTTCTTTGAAGACTTTGAAGCTGATGAATACTAGCTAGGGGAAGCAATTGAAATATTGCCTCAACCTTTAGAGGATTGATCACGATCCCTTGTTCGAAACTACAAATCCCAACAATTGACCAAAAGTCACAACAACAATGCATTTGTGTAGATTCAACCTAATATTGTAAAAATGACATCGCTAAAAAATCTTTTGAAGGTGACTTGGATGATCATCATCCAAGTCAATGTTTGTAATGCGTTTAATGTCATGGAAGATGTATGGCATAGTTGACTTGGATGATCAACATCCAAGTTAGCTTTTGTAATGTGTTTAATGTCATGGAAGATGTATGACATAGCCCTGTAATGTCTTTAATGTCATGGAAGATGTATGACATAGCCTTGTGGTACGTAGCCTTAAAATTTTTAAATCCAAAAGGATTTTTGATATTGAGAAGTGCCCCATGCACATATAAAGGTTGTCTTACGCTATGTATTTTGGATGGATTTCTATTTGGTTGTGGCCAAAAATTCCATCTAAAAAGGAAATAATTCCGCTCCCTGCACATTCATTAATAAGTTGATTAATAAAAGGTGTGGGGAAGTTATCTTTTGGACAAAGCCTTGGTAAGATCTCGAAAATCCATGCATACCCGAATCATTTTTTGCTTTTTATCACTGAGAACATGATTTGAAACCCATTCAAGAAAAGGAATAGGGTAGTTGAAGCTAACTTTAAGTAATTTTTCTACCTCAACATTAATAGCAACTACCTTCTTAGGATTCACTGGTTGAGGCTTCGAGCGAATAGCTTTTGCATTTTCATAATTCTTGGTCTCCTATTAAATGAAGTTGGGATCAATCCACGACATCTCCTTGTAAGACTAATAAAAACATCATGAAACTCTTTAAAAAGATCAATATAGACCTTAACCCCATCAACATAACAATATGCCCCTATAAAGACATGTTCTACATGTTGACATCATGAGAAATGTTCACTTGCATGGTATTGAAAATGTTTTCCATGTTTCCTTTTGCAAAAATATAAGAGGTAGCCAAAGGGTTCAAGGGTTGGTGAGCACTCCTTGATGAATTTGAACAAGACAAACTCGATTTAACCTTGTGCAACTCTAGGAGAAAATATGAACAATGATGCAAATCATCCCATGATTTCTTTGGACTATTCATTGCTTCTATGATAGCCTTATGAGACAGAAAAACAAAATTAAGATAATCCATGGACAAAGTTGAGTCAGTTGCTCAAATGAGTACCATACCAAAATGCATATTCTCTACCGAAGAAGGGATTGGATGAGGGTCTATAGTGTCATTGACAACAACTTGATAAGTGATCTCGACTACAGTCAATGGAGCAAACATTACTATGAATTGTCCTTCTTCAATTGTGGTTGAAGGAGAAGGAAAAATCCAAGGGTCCTTAAAAGTATTGGTACGAAAAGAAAAATTGCAAGGGATCGACATAGAAGATGCAAAAATAATGTTAATATATGCAATTGGGGAACGAAAACCAAAAGCATCCATTCAGGATGAGTACATTCCAGTCCCCAAGTTCTCTGAAGGCTTTTGGGAATTGTTTGCCAACGGGATGGTGGAATCTGCGTAGAACCTGGGTCAATATGGCTATAAGCCATCTGATCAATGGTAAGGATTTTCCCGTCACAATGGAAGCATAATATGTAGAAAAAAATCAAAATAATAGCTTACATCGTGTATACCCCATTATGCCCCAATAAAATATTGTAGTCAAGTTTTGCATTGACTACTTCCACTTCCATGTCAATAATGTTCCAACCTAACCTGGTCAGAAAGGTAGGAATTATCTCATGAGGCTTATGCGAATGTCCATTGAACGCTGTTAGTAGAGTTGGAAACAAAACCAACTCTGGAGGCCTTATAGATTTTCGACATGACATGGTTGTAGCACATGTGGAAGCTCCCTTGTCGGCCTTTGTTAGAAAGATAGTATTTTTAATATATGCTACATGAATTTGGAAGAAAACATGGTGAGAAAGTTGAGGTCTGACATTTAAGTATCAAACGTCGTTAATCGAGAATTCTTCTAGTCAATAGCTCTAATTGTTGTGAATATATGATTCGTCGCAGACTAAAGCACTTTAAATGTCGACATAGCACATGGTGCCTAGTCTAAATCTTCCACAATGGAATAATTCAGAGCAACCTTGACATTGGAATTATAAGTGGAATGTTTTACAAAGCCTTTCAACATCCGAGGAATAGACTCAACCACTTGTTTCTCTATGTGAAGAGGTTCTTATGAATCAGAGGCTTGCTTAGATTTAGAATACGTAGGGTCTCCATAATCATAGGCTTGATTTGATAAGTCGACTTGAGAATTAAACATGTAGACATTCGACGAGTGACCCCCCTCATTAAAATCAAACTGGTTGCCCCATTGTTAGGGTCCAAAGTTAGAAGCAACACCAACAACAAGTTTTTGACCCTAGGGGAAAGGGTTAGTGAGCACAACCTGCTGACTAGAGAAACCCTGTTGTGCCAAAAAGCACTAAGCATCTTGAATTTTAGGGCATAGGTGAGTCAGATAATCACCCTTACAGAGCTTGCAAGGGAACTTAACCTTTTCCTTCTTTTCATTCTTGCCCTCCCCAATGTTAACACTAGGCTTAGTGACATTCTCCTTCCCCTTCCAATTCCGTTTACTACCTCTACCTTTCTTCATTCCTTTGGATTGTTGGCTTCCTTTGGGAACAAAAGATTGGATTGCATTAACTGGAAAATATTGCAAGGGGGAAGGGGTAGAGAGTTGAGCTTTCCTAGCAAATGGAAAATGTAATGACATTTTTTATAATTGATTTACAAGCAAGCAACATGTGGTTGAATTGAGCGATCCTGCCACACCATTGGTATGGGGTCCCAGTATTAGATTATCCGGTTCTATCTTTGGTCTTGGCTAATCTGGTGGATCAAACTAGTGCTCAAAATTAAAAGTATGCGACAAAGCTCGAAACCTAAACAACTGGATAGATATCGATGATCTAAATCCAACACAATTTGTTTCACTCAAAACCGATATTGTATGCTCCCGATATCAAGTTCTGATCGAATTGGCAAATAGGTAAAATTTTGGTAAATGGACAGGTGACTGGGTATTTTTTGGCCAGTGGCAGGCTTCCACAAAAAAAGTCATATACGAATTAAAGCAGACTTTAGGGTATTAGAGAGAGGATGAAGAGTAGTAGGATGAAGAGGATTTGGGACATATAGCTCAGCGGTTAGAGCCTTTATAGGGTCGCAGGGTTCGAGTCCCGCTATGTCCATTAGTCATCATCCTGGAAATTTCCACAAGCCGGTCCCTAGTCTCATGTGTAGCAAAGAGTGATTGGTTGAAAAGTAAAAAAAAAATGTTTTAAGAAATTCTCCAATTTGCTCCAAGGTCAAATTTTTAATTATTTTACTGATGACTGGGTTATTAAGTGGCCAATGGTGGAGGGCCACGTGGGCTTGCCAGAGGTGGCCACGTGGGCTAGCCATAGGTGGCCACATGGCCTCCAAATGGCACATTAAAATTTTGCTAAGGGTGGAATGGAGGCCACGAGTGTCAAACCCACGACCTCGTTAACCAAGTGACAAGCCTCCACCAAGTGTGCTAAACATGTGCCTTGTTAACCATATGAAAAACCCACTTATAAAAATTAATAGCGCATATATGGAGGAGGGGCCAACCCACGGTCATCACATGCACCACAAGACCAGGAGCGCATGTGGAGACAGGGGCTAGACAAAGCCCCCAAATTTCGACACTTTTCACGGTCATATGGTTGCCATGTGACCATGAATTTCGAGACTGGGGCTTTAATGGCACCCTTAACGATCCTACAAATTCATCCACCGAGTGAGAATTGTGCCAGGTTTAGTGCATTGGTTCCATCTTTGGGCAAGTTAGGTTTAGGCTGAATTGTTTGATGGTTAGCAACAAAATTTGGGAAAATGAAGAAACAGTCATAACTTTTTCAATTATTGGCTAAATGAGGTGCAAAAAGAACCAAAATGGCGGTTTTTGATAGTGATGGATCCATTGGAGACATTAGTTCTTTTATTTGATCTGTGTAAATCATGTAAACACACTTTTGAGCATTTTTAATGAAAGAGGCCCTGCATTGGAAGTTAAACCAAGAGATGTAGCCCAAGAGAGGGGTGAACTCCTTTATCATGCTTTGTGTTATGTGTTTTAGATATGCTTATTCTCTCCATTTGGCTGTAAAATTTGATTAAAATTTACTTGTTTATGTGTTTAGTAAACTAATCCTCTACCCAAAACATATATAAATTTAACTTGCAAATTGTTAAAATCCTTCAAGTTTATACATTCAAATCATTGACGCATCGAGAAAGATATCATAAATGACACAAGATTGAGAATAAATCAAGTGAAAATGCTCGATCCTATAAATACTCTATCTTTCAATGTATACTTTTGAAATTTGTGGTTGGTGTGACTTAAGACACCGTTCAAGCAAAAATTCATTACAAATTTATGCTTTAATCATCCTCTTCCTTCTCCTCCATTATTAAATATGGTTGGGGATATGAGTGGCTTTATCCTGTTTGAATTTAGTTGAGAGCTTAGTCCCAAACATCATACCTCACAAGCAATTAGAAATGGTTCAAAAACACTGTCATTAGATCGTTAAACAGAGAGAACAATCCCCCTCTTAATTATATGTACCACTTTGTCACATTCCCAATTAAGGTGTGTTAGAAAAGGCTTAACCTGATTGAATAGTCAATTAAAGAGTTCAAAGAACACCAAAGATGAAAAGTGGTGATATAATCAAGAACGCCCTCGCCAGACTTACCTTCAAATGTTGGAATATCTTGTGGGATTTTAGTAGGGACAACAGGTCAATTTTGATCGTATTGGACTAGATCATTTTCCAACTTGGAAAGATCTAGAAAGTTCAATATTGCCAGAAACAGTAAATGTGTCTGAGCCACGAGGTTCCACCCCCTAAGAGGAGAGTCTCCTAACTGGCTATAAAAAGGAAAAGAACAACCCATATTTACACTGGCACAAGGTTGTCAGGGGTTATTAATAGAAAATCCCATATTAAAATTAAAACCTTGATCTCCTGAGCTAAATGATTGGAAACCTCTACTTATGTAATTCCCATGAGACGAAGAGGGGTCACCCCCTGACAACAGACCATACGATGAGGAAACACCTCGGTAAGGGTTCCAAACATTCTGAAAAGACATGAAACTTGTCATCATCCCAATAAGAGGGAATACACTACTCCCTAGCTAACCAAACATTAAAAAAGGGATACCAGCCATCAACCCACTTGAAGATGGAAAAGTTCCTCCACTCTGACCTGAGAATCCTTGGAAAGGATTAATCCTAAAAGAAAATTGAGGGAATGGAAAAGTCCCACTCCCAATAATGGGGTTCAAAGGAGGCACATGTCTGTGTTTGAAAGAAAAACCTTGTAAAAGGGGTCGAAAAACAAACCATGTTGGGCATAGATGAGGGGATAATAGACAAGAAAACGAATGAGATTGTAGGAATCCTGATCGAAGGCATCCCAAAAGAGAAAGAACCAATGTAAGAACGTTGGGTACCTCCACTCGAGCCAGGAGTGGAGGTAGAGTCAACAACCACTGAAATTGGTATAGAGGTAGAGATAGTGGATAGAGGAGGGACAAGTCCTCCACCACTAATAGCAGAAGACAAGATGTGGATACCCCTATATTTAGTAGTTGTACTAGTGCCACTCATATTGGCCATTGTGAAAGAAGAAAAGGTCAGAGGATTACTAAGAGCTAGAACACCTAAAAATATACTACTAAATGATGGTCCCCTAGGAGCAAGGTATAAATTTCATTGGCTCTTTTGCTTGTCAAGTAAATTTTTTATGACTAGTTTTTTTTTTAAGTTTTGGGGTTTAAATTACCCTTTGTGTGATGTTCGATATTTATTTTTTTCCCATCATTTCAGTAATATATATTAGATGCATTTTTGTTTATTTTTGTCATTGTTGTTTGGAACCGTCATCGAGCAAGTTCTATTACAACCCTTGAAAAGGACATCAATATGTTTTTCAGCGAAGTTGGAATATAACGAAAAAATTGTGGATTGCTTCGTAGTAATTGCAAGCTCGTAAAAATTTAATGGAAAAGTTTTGGATTGCATAGCGGATCCATTAATTTGAAGACTAAAATCATCAGATCTTACTCTATGCAATTCAATCAATTACCGTCAGTTAATGGAGATCCATTAGCCACAATGACTAAAAAATTCCTTCATGAACTTTCACACTATTTCTAACTATCCCACCATAAAACGTCCTTAAAGTTATAGCATGATAAAGACTTCTCCCATTGCATTTTTGGTTTATAATTAGTATTTTATAATTGAAGAATTTTGACCAATACAATTTGTTCATTTTAATTTTATAAGTGGACCTCCACTTCGGAAAATTTAAGATAGATGTAATTAATTAAGTGATGTTAATTGTTATTATGAATTGTACTTTAAAATCATATAATATTTACTATTTTAATTTAATTCAATCTTTGATATATTTAAAGATTATAGTGGTAAAAATAACGCGTGAAAAAGAATAATCAAACAACCAATAGATCTTTGAGTAAAAAGGAAGACTCAATGTTACCAATCTACATATGTCACACACGTAAGTGCGCGCACACACACGTGTGGGTTATGGATTAAGTAATTAAAACTGATTAAAACAAGAGCTATGTGAGGCAAAGTCCATTTTTTCCCAGGTATCCATTATTCTTGAGTGTCTATGGCATCAAGAAAATTGTAAAATGAATGAGAAGGAATATATTTTCTCAAATTACTTACAAACTAGGAAGCTCTTAAATGTGCATGTGAAGAGATCTTAAACCAAAGATCCTCCTCTCCTCTCCTCTCATCTGGCTACACCTTTCGCATTGAATAACTTCATAACTCCATAATTACAAACAACCTTCGAATAATAAATATAATTCATTAATATCAATTTGAAACAAAATAAATGAATCCTTGGAAAAATCAAATTGTATTAAATAAAATCTAAACTAGTTGAAAAGATTATAACTTATATATTTAGCATCAAGTTGGTGTGTTGTTCTTGACTAGATTGATATATAGAAATGGATTATGCTTCAATAGAATCATCATATGAGATTTATAGTTTTCCATCAAGTTTGAATGCATGATTAGCTATGAAAAGATCAAATTTTCTAATTATACCTAATGTCAGAGAAGCTTATATTGTTTTCGTTTTTTGGTCAAAGTTTTTTGACCTTTTTGTTTTGCAAAAAATTTCTAACGTTTTATAAAGTTCATCAAAAAATATTATATTAAATGAATTTTCTAAGATTTGAATATATTTTTAAATTTTTTGAAATTCGAAAATTCTATTTTTTAATTGGTTGAAATTATTGATTAAACTATTTTTATGGGGTTTATTTATGAATTGTATTTATAAAATATAAATTTGAAAAAATATATAAAATTGACTCTTCTACTATAATGATAACAATTTGTACCAACTCTTTTATTGTAATGTATCATCAAATCTTACAAATCTTGGTTAATGATTTTTTTTTAATAAAATAATCCAAAATATAAATGTATAAATAAATTATATAAATGAGTTGAATTATATATATATATATATATATATATATATATAACATATATATATATATATATATATATATATATATATATATATATATATATATATAACTCACCGATATTTTGAACTTTGAATTTCATGCTTTACATATTATTCATAACAAGGCAATCATTAATTGAGCTACACCCCGTGAGCTAGATGAATTATATTATTAAAATGAAACACACACATATATTTTGATGATGGTAATTATTTATGCAATTTAGTTTTGATATTTAATGATCAAATTTTAAATATTAATATTATGAATTTAATTTTCTATTTTAGTTATTTATTTAATTTAAAATAATTAATTTCAATATATAATTAGGTAAATTTATTTTTTGGATTTTCTATTTACTTATCAAATGCGCTTGAAATTTGTAAAAATTGTAGTAAAATTGAATATCATGCAATGAAAGTGTTATTATGTCTTAGGTTAAAGTTATTTGATTCATATTATCTCTATACTTTATTTTAGTGAGTTTTAATTGACATAACTTGAGGACTTGAATTCTTTGATAGTATTTAATTTATTTCTATATCACCTATTTTAGATGGATAAGTTAAATTTTTTGTTAATGCTTATTATGATTAAATTACATTATTTTTTGAACTTTTTCTTTGGAAATTTGTTAAATAGTGATTCAAGTGTGTAGATTTATTGTTTTTTCTCATAAAGACTTTAATTTTGTAGTAGAACATTACACATTTTATTATAAATATGTAATTTAAAATAAAAGATCAATTTTAACATTAAAAATATCAAGCATCAAGAGAGATCAAATATTTTGTGACACAAATTTCATTTTTTCTCCTCACAAAGATTTGCACATTGAGTGAATTGGACCCTCTTGATGCTTGATAATTTGAGCTTAAGATGGATCTAAATTAATTTATTTACAAAGCTAGCCTATTCTTTTTAATTTTAACATTATTTGGCTCATGTCAACATTATGCACATTACAAATTTCTCCCATTTGAACTAAAAAATGCATCTCTTGACAAAAAATGAAGAAAACTTAATGTTTTTTTTGTAAGTTAGTAGAACAACCTTATATAACCATATAACAAAAAAATACATCATATACATCATATCTTGCTGGTCTACCATATTGGAAACTAGACCAGCTGCAGTAAAATATAGTCTTGAGCATAAATTTAGCTAGACATGCCATAAGGTTTTTTTTTCTATGGTATCTCCTAAGCATATCTACAAAAATTTCTGTTCTTCTCTTGCTACTTAGCCAATTACCATTTGAAGGCAAGTTTTCTGTAAATCTATCTTTCTGGTTTACACCTACAAACCTACCTATGTTCATAATACTATGATTTGTCATATGCCGCCAATCAACAAAACTAAGAAAAATTAGACATAGAATTGTGATCATTTATCTAGGTACATTGCAGGAACTTGTGCCCCACCTGATTCAGATGCAAGTGTGGTCTTATCTTTCGATTTGTAGTTGTAGCCACCCCCAGTCTATACGTCGCTGGTTTCTTGCCACTAGCTCCACTTACTTCTCTAACCCTATATTTCATTAGTCTAGTTGACTTGTCTTGTCACTGTCCCAGTGTGATATCCAGGTTATGGATATATTTTAGGTAAATTGAGAAAATTTTGTTCATATCTCCAATTCTATCATCTTGCAGGCGTTCTATGTTAGCCACCCTTTGAAGGGCCTCCTCTATAGCCCGCCCGCTACTCAATTGCCTTCAATTGTAGCTGGTGTTCTGCTTGCCTCTTGGTCCTTTATTACGTCACCTTTGCCTTTAGCTTTCCCACTAATGTTTTAACGTGCCAAGTTGTCTCCAGAGTTCTCTGATAATGTAGTGTAGCTTCCGGATACATCGCATTCAGATTGTTTATAGTCGACGTTTCGAACCAGCAACGATGGTTAAAGACAAAAAAGTTCTCTGATAAACCGTCTACCTCATTCAGGATTTCCTCGTGTCTATGATCCAGTCAACCTCTTCCTCAATTTTGCTGTCCAGGACGCTCCTTCACAGGCTTCTCACTTTGTTTTCCCAGATTTTGACAATTTCTTTGCCTTTATCTGGGATAATCTTGTGATAGATTAATGTTTCCTCGCTTGTCGCATCCTCCATCCTAGTCTGCTTACCATCCACAGAGCTTTGAGCATATGCTCTTGGTCTCCCTCACGTCCGACCACCAACATTTCTCCCCTTAGCCATATCTATCTTGGAGGCCTCAATTCTTTGATGAACAAACTCTCTGTTACTACTCCAACTTGTAACCTTCACCCTTAGAAATTTACAGTCGCTGTGTTTTCCATATTTAACATATAAAGGAAACATTCAACCCATATCCTTCCGCCTTGTCCTTTGAGCACCTTCCCTTCCTATTTTTTCCAACTTCTGTGAACTGATGTAGTTGTAGTACATTTGTGCGAGGATGGGGCTATCTTCCTCCTCATTCGCGTTTGTAACAAGATTTGTGCAAGCTCATTATTGTCTTCATCCTGTTCCAGTATAGCTCCACATTGGGCATTGTCATTCTCCACTCCTTAAACCATCCTTTCCAATTAATGTGACCTCCTGATGGGCAATTGAGTGATCCAGGGTGCCGCCCCTTCCCATCAGCAATCGTCATGTCCTTCCTGTCCCGACATGTACCTCTTCGATCTTCCCTAACAACCACAACTTTTCGTCTCATGATAATTGTTAAACACTTGTCTCACCAGGTGGGTCACTACCCTCGTCCTAGCCCACTCCGTGTCTGTTGCCTCGTTTATCTGACATGGGGTGATCTTTCTCTACCAGCACTCGACAGTCTTCCTTTGGATGCCCATACACCATGTCCTCCCAAGTCAGCTTGGTGATCATCTTTGCACTCCTGACCCCTTCGTTTTCCACTATGTCCACCAATGCATTAGCTGAGTGTTTCATTATGGTAAACTCCACCATTTTTAATTCCTCAAGGTGTTCCTTAATCCTTTATCTAAGTGAGGCACCAATTCTTCATGACCTTATTCATATGAGAACCACATTGCAGTATACGTGCCGCTTGGATAGCTAATGTAGGACCCCCCTCCACTATTACATTTACCCTTCTCTCTCATCACAGGTTTCCAACCCTTGTTCTAGGGCTTGGAATTCAGTTGCATTATTTGTGGCTTGGCCCATGTTGATGAAGTACAACCTTTGACTTTTACCTGTCCAGTCCCAAATGATTCCTCCAGCTCCAACCTTGCCTAGGTTTCCCTTGGACACTCCATCAAAATTCAATTTCCAGAATCCCTCCAGAGGAGGCTGCCAGACTGTAGATCCCAACGTTATATGACTTTCTCTAGGTTTATGGATCGTATCACTCAGGTATTCCAGGTCGAAAAACTTTAAAATTCTTGTTTCCTGAGGGGATGGATGTTCCTCTAAGGTTTGAATTCTTCTGCTACTAATGGTTTTCTTAATTTGACGACAAATTCCTTCCATTAAGTTTGTAATTGGAAGCTTGTTAGATCTAAGACTTTTGTGATCCATAATGTAGATATAAGTCTTTCGGATTAATCACATTGTTAGGATTTGGTCGACGTTTCGAACCAACTAATGTGGTTCATCCTCAGGACAAGGTGAGAAATCAATCGATTTGTAGGTATAAATAGCATGGATGCATCATTGCTCAGAGTTAGCCGTTGGTAAATAAGTTTAAAAAAAGAACAAAAAAAATAAGAATTGGTGGTAGGGAAATATCTGTTAAAATATTATATAATTAGTTAAAAACTAGCTGTTATGAAATAATTAGATATAAATATTATCTTTCAAAATTATCGATTTATATAAAATAATTATTTAATAATATTACTTTATATAGTATTATTCGTTAGGGGTTGACTTATTCCCATTAAATCAAAAATATATTTAGTTGAAAACTAATTGTTGGGAATAATTCAATTTAAAATATTTTATTTCAATATATTTTAATAATTATTTATTAATATTATTATTATCAATTTTATAGGATCATTGTTTGTTAGAGGATGGCTTATTTCCCTTAATTAGAAATATAGCAATGTTAAATTATATAGAACTAGAGTTATAGGTTAAGAATTGTTACTAGAAAAATATTAATAATCTATAAAATAAAAATAAAAAGGAGGTTCCATCATGTTATATTTTTAGTTATATTAACAAATTTAGTAATATTGCAACAAATAAATTTAGAAAGAGGAAGGTCAAGAGGGGAAATAAAATAAGAACTAAAACCTAAGGGGTCTCAAAAAAGCATAATTTAAAAGGGGGGAGGTTGCTAAAGAAAAAAGAATAATTTAGAGAGAGGCTGCTAAAAAATATACTTATTATGTTTTTTTTTTTTTTTTTTTGTGTAAGTCAGAAGTTTATATTATAAAACAGAGTATAGTACAAAAAATCTGCAGAAGCAGATCGAAAGCAGGGATGTACAATAATCCAAAGCTAATCACCTGCTCAAGAGTTCAAACAAAAAGAAACAAGCAAAAAGCACACCGCGCAGGGTGGCCCGAGCTGAGCAAATTCCTTAAAACCGATACTACCGACACATTACAGTAAAAGACAGCAACACAGAAAGACTAAAGCCGAAACAGAGAGAAAGCCGAAGAGAGCAACAAAGGTGCCGCCCTAGATATATTTGCCCATTTGGCTGATGGTATCCAGCCCTATCTCCCGAACATGACGGTCCACCTTCGCTTGCATGGCTGCAAGGGACTCGGGCTCCTGCGCCTCAGTGGTGGCCGGCTGTGGGGTCAGGGGAGCCGAGTTGACAGTGTCTCTCAGAAGCCTAATGAGCAGAGTCAGCATCCTATTGAGTGTCTTAACCGCCTCATGCACAGTGGAGATCCGGCCATCCAGCGAGCTGTTGTAGTCAATAATTTTAGCCATTTGAGCCTCCGTGAGGTTCACCTCAGTCACAATATGCTGCTTCTCCTTTTCAATCGACTCCAGAGCCTTGGCGATGAGAGTCTTGGTACGCCAGCTCTCCGCCTTTGTTCTAACAAACTGAGTTGCCCTTTTCGAGGGGGTTCCCGGGTCCTTCAGCCAATCCACCTCCTCTGCAACTTCCTCCTCCGTTCGCCCTTCCTCCTCCTGCTTGGCTTGTGCTTCCAGTTCAGCGATTTTCCGTTTGATCTTGGCTGCTGTCCGGGTTTCATAACCTCCCTTCGCCTCCTGAAGGTCCCGATTTGCAGCAGCACAACGGCTTCCTCCCGCATCCATAACTAACGCTTCGTGCTCCTCCCAGCTTAAGCAAATCCCGTTCACGGTCTCGTGCTCGACACTAACATGAAAGACTGTGGGGAAGACAGGGCGACTGCCCGCTGCTTTATAGCGATTTCTCTTGTGAATCCTCATGAGGATGGTATTAATGTCGTTGGAGGTGGGAGTACTATGACAATAAGTATGAATGAAGATCGCACAAGCGGAGCCGAGGCAGGTCGAATTGGAATGAAAATGGCTGCACCCAATCCGACTGACATTGTGCCATGTGTTTTGTACGTTCCAACGGTGGCGATGGTGGAAAGTTGTGTTTAAATTGCCCCGTATGCCTGCATGCCCGACCTTCCTCCGCGGAGCCTCGATCCACCCCTCCTCATTCAGAATTGCCATAAATGTAATTGAAGCCTTGCTATACGGATCCCCTCCAAGTGTTTTGATTGTGTTCTTGCTGATGCTGTGAATTCTGTTTCTCGATCTGTAATGATCGCTTTTCTGATCAGCCTGCCGCCGCCAGGATCTCCACCGCTTGAGACGTCCTATCATTCCGTTGTCTGGTTTGTTCTTACACCTATTACCGGTTTCCTCAAAATTCCGGTGCCAAAGCCTAATGCCGTCACCAATTAGGATTGGCTGGCCTGGAGTAAGTCTTTTTCCGCCAACTGGGCGCATGTTACCTTGATGATTGGGCAAGCGACCTCCTGCCAACACCTGTCCATAATATTGTTCGGGTTGTCAGCACCATAGTTTGCCAAAAAATCAGCCAATCCATTCGCCTTTCTCCTTACGGTCTGGAAGACTATGCCTCTCATCCCTGTAATTAGCTCCGCTATGCTCTCCGTGGCTTTGGCTAGCCTCCAGTGTTTGGTGGCCTTGCTGACGCTTGTGCCTGCTTGTAGGCGTTTAGCCGCCATGATGGCCAAGAGTGAATCCCCCTCGACTATTACATTTCCTCGCCGGATAGTCCTTAGAATTTTTAAACCCTGCTCAAGCGCAGCAAACTCTGCTTCATTGTTCGTGCTTTCACCCAGAGCCCTGCAATAAATATGGATGATTTCCCCAGCCTGATTGCGAATGGCACCTCCGATGCCTGCTGTGCCTGGGTTGCCCCGCGAAGCCCCGTCAAAATTCAATTTCAGGCCACCCTCTGGAGGGCACTGCCATCTTAGAATTTGCGATGAAGGTTGAGAAGAATTTCCCCCAGTCGGTTGATTGCTGGATGCCTCCAATTGAAACACCTTTAAGATGTGTAAGTCCTGAATCGTGGGTTTTTCATCCGCTTCTACCTTACATTTTGCCTGTATGAGCTGTTTGATGTTGATTGTTATAGAATCTTTTGCAAATTCTATGTTTCTGACTTCCTCTTTGAAAATTCTCCGATTTCGCTCTTTCCATATTGTCCAAACAATAAAGCCTGGGGCAGATTTCCAGATACTTTCCACTCTTCTAATTCTAGAGTAGTTTCTCCTCCAGTTGGTAATAGTCTCCTGAATGGAGTCCCTGTTCCGATCAGAAGCTCCAAGAATGTTTTCCATCCAGTGCCAAAGCTGGGAAGCCCAATCACAGGAGTTAAAAAGATGATTCATTGTTTCCTCCTCCTTTGTGCACATAGGACATCTGGAGGGTCCCCTGAACCCTTTTTTCAATAAGTTCTCCCAAGTTAGAGTTCTCTTCTGCATAAGTAGCCAAAGAAAAGTTCTGATCTTCGGCCATTGAAGGCTGTCCCAAACTTTATTGGCCCAGGGCATTATATCAGGCTGTTCTTCCCCCTCTATGATGCTCCTGGCTTCTTTCAGGGAAAAATCCCCGTTGCCTTTTGGACCCCATCTGAGCTTGTCATTTTCAGCAGCAACTCGAATTTTCCTTTTTAAGATTTGTTGATTTAGATCTTGAATGGTTTCCTGAGTGTTTTCATTGTGGGTGGAGTTGAAAACCATCCACTCCCTCCAATCCGGGTCTTCACTGTTAGGGATCCAGTATTGATTCACTTTGAATCTGCCCTCATTTTGATGGTTTTGCTTCAGGGGTAGGAGTTGAGGGGAGTCCAGTTTTGGAGACTGCTGCCAGGCATCCTCCCAGAAGAGTGCCTGAGTACCATTTCGTATCTCCCAGAAGCTATAGTCTTGGACAATGCTTCTATTGTCTTGAGCATGATTCCATATCGGTGATCCGTTGGGGGTGTCCTGCATTCTTACTAGGTCTAGATTGTTGCTATTCGGCATGTACTTCTCCTTCCAATGAGTGGCCCAAGGTAGGCTCGTTTCTGAGATCCACTTCCACCATATTTTGGCTCCGCAGACTTTGTTTACTGTTGAGGGATCAACCAAATTCAGACCCCCCCCTGTTCTTAGGTTTACACAGTTTCTGCCAGGCTACCAGAGACCACTTTTTCTTCTCGCTGCTTCCACTCCATAAGAAGGAGCGTTGGATGATTCTTATTTGGTTTAAGATTCCTTTCGGAGCCGGAAGAATAGATAGCATATATTGAGGGATGGCCTGCAAAACCACTTTTGTTAGAATTAATCTACCTGCAAAATTCAGAGCCCTGTTGGTCCAATGTTTACACTTCCTTTCCATGCTGGCTAGGACTTTCTCCCAATGGACCTTTTGCCACGGTTTGAGAGTCAGGGGGGCACCAAGGTATCTTGATGGTAAGGAGCCAATTTTAAACCCCAGAAGTCTAGAGAGATGAGATTGGATAGCTTGATGCGTGTTGAAGAAGAATATGGTGGATTTGGAGAAATTAATCTCCATGCCCGAGGCTTTGCTGAACAGATTGAGGATGTCTCTATAGGCCAAGGCTTCTTTTACTGTTGGGGAACCATGTAACATAGTGTCGTCCACAAACTGTTGATGAGTTGTGGCTGGACAGGCTCTGATTGGTTGCAGACCTCTAATTTGACCTTCTGCTTTTTTCCTGGCAATTAATCTGCTTAGGCCCTCCATAAGAATGACAAACAGGAAAGGGGACAAGGGGTCTCCCTGTCTGATGCCTCTGGTAGGGCAGAAGGGAGCAGAGGGTGCGCCATTCACCAGGATGGAGTATCTAGGCGATTTGATGAGGGCTAGAATCCATTTGATCCATTGTCTACTGAAACCAAAAGCCTCTAACACTGCTTCCAAGTAAGACCAGCTTACCTTGTCATAAGCTTTGGAGAGATCTAACTGCATAAGCATTCCGGCTTCTTTTCGCGAATGAAGAGAGTGAATCATCTCCTGAGCAAGCAAGATATTGTCCAAAATTTGCCTGCCCTCCACATAGCCAGACTGTTCTTGCGAAATGATGCCAGGGAGGATAGCCTTCAGCCTGTTAGCTATGACTTTTGAAATGATTTTATAGATGACATTACAGAGTGCTATGGGTCTGAATTTTTCCGGAGTATTAGCCTCCTCCACTTTGGGAACAAGAGCGATGAAGGTAGAGTTTAGAGATTTTAGGATAGTTTTGGAGCGTCTTGAGTCTTCCACAATCTCCCATATGTCTTGCTTAACGATGTTCCAGCAGGCTTTGTAAAAGTTAATGGTGAAACCATCCGGACCCGGAGCTTTATCATTGGGCATGCTTCTGACTGCCTCCTCAACTTCTTCCATAGTGATTGTTCTTCTTAGGGCCCAGTTCTGATCTTCTGTGATTGTTCTAGGTATAACATTGGTGATTTCTTTGATGGCTTCCTCCCTTTTAATCCCTGGTTCTTGCGCTATGAGGCTAAAGTGGTCTGTAAGGGAGGCTGAAATCTCATTGTGGTTTCTGAGGAGATCACCCTCACTGTTTTTTAGTTCCAGGATTTTGTTGGCACTTCTGTAGTCCATGGCTGATCTGTGGAAGAACTTGGTATTTTGCTCCCCTTCTTTCAACCAAAGGATTCTAGATTTCTGCTTCCACAAAGATTCTTCCTGCTTGCATCTGTTGTGCCATTGTTGAGTTAGCTCGTTTTCTTGTTTACTGGTTTCCTCATCTCTGCGTCCTACCACACCATCCTTGTGAATCTGTTCCAACTTATTCTCGATGATGGCCTTCTCCTGAAATATATTTCCGAAAACTCTTTTGTTCCAATCCTTCAATTTCATTTTGATGTTTTTTAATTTCTGTTGAAGAATATACATTTTGGATCCTTCCTCACCTAAGGGCTCTGACCACCATTTTTCCACCATTGTTAGGAAGGTTGGGTGTTCTATCCAGAACTTTTCAAACCTGAAGGGTTTGTTTCTGGGGGTGCCCTGTATCTCAACGGCTAGTGAGATCGGCCAATGGTCCGAACCTCCACTTGGGAGGATGTTTGATTCAACTACCGTCCCATCTAAAATTAGGCTTTCCGAGACTAAGAAACGGTCCAGTCTGGATGATATGAGCCTTTCGCCCCCCCTTCTGTTGTTCCATGTATATTTACCACTCTTGGGATAAACATCAACCAGTCTTGCATTGTCTATGAAACTTATGAAGACCTCTCCATCCCTGTGTAGTTTCCTGAGGCCTCCTTTTTTCTCCAGGAGGGAGGTTATCATGTTGAAGTCTCCCCCCAATATGAATTTAGCATCATGGTGCCTATCTATGATTTTGGTTAAAGACTCTAGGAAACTGATCTTATCTTCTAACTTCTGAGGACTATAGATATTGATGCATATAAAAGATGAAGAATTACCTGTGGGCTGCACTTCCAGTGCCAGGTAGTTTTTGCTAGCTTCAGCTGTTATAATCTGGTATCTTCTTGTATCCCAGAAGGTTGCTAAGCCTCCTTCTCGCCCTTTACTTTCGATCTCTAAAACTTCAAAATTTCTTCCTAACTTAACTCGTAGCCTGTCTATGAGAGCACTGTTGCATTTGGTTTCTTGTAGAAACAACATGTCCGGGTTGTATTTTTCCATCTGCCGTTTCAGAATCCTCTGTTTGGCCTGACTGCTTATCCCTCTTGCGTTCCATGAGACAATCTTCATATTTAAACATTTGGTTGGAAGGACGGGTAATCACTTAGCTGCCTTATCTTACCGGCGTTGATCAGCATCTCTCCGAGCTCTTGCAGGTGTTTTATGCTTGACTTGCGGCCTCTACGGCATTTGTGCCTCGAGCCCGAGGTTCTTCCTAGTATTATTTGGTAGTGTGGTGTGCCGCCCTTGATTATACCTAACTTTCTCTTCTGTGTTTCCATTATTTCCTTCTGCCGCGCTATAAAGAGGTCATTGACCTTCCTTATTTCTTCCTCCGGTACTGCTTCAATCCCTTTGGCTTTCCAGCTTTCTACAAGCGCGGTTAGGTCCATCCCGTCCATAGCTAGGGTTTCTTCTAGCTCCAAATCCTCACTCCCTGCTTCACTTGTTAACATCTCTGTTTCTTCTTCCGTTTCTGCTGTTCTGTCCTGCATGTGGATTTCTCCAGTGAATGCTCCTTCCGCCGTTCCTTCTCCTGTGGGTTCTTCCTGTCCCTCTTGCCCTGCCTCCCTATTGGGTATGTTCTGCTTTTCCTCCGAGTCAGTCTCCAGGTCTAGGATCTCAAATGGATTACTGAAGTAATTTCTTTCTGTGTTTCCTTTCGTGTTCCTTCTCCTGTTGGCACGCTGCCTGTTCTTTGGTTTGGTGAAGTTGTTCTTGTCTCTGTTGTTCTGTGTTTTCTCTTCTTCTGCCTCCTTTCTGTTCAAAGGACAATCCCTTACCAGATGTCCATGCTCGTGGCATTTCCGACATCTAAAAGGTATTTGCTCATAGTCTAAAGCCTGAAAGTATTCCTCATCTCTATATTCGAGCCATACACCTTCATGTAGAGCGCCTGATACATCCAGTTCTACACAGATTCTAGCATAGGTTGTGTATCTTTTCTGCATGGTCGCCTCCGATGCTTTAACAAAGGTGCCGAGCTTATCCCCTATTTGCTTTAGGGCATTCAAACCCCAATAATCGATTGGGAGAGAGAAAAGTCTAATCCAGACCGGCACTTGAGTGAAGGACTCCTTCTCCGGGACGAAGTTTGGCTTCCAAGGTCTCATGTATAAGCCTGCTGCTGCTAGGAAATACGGGCCGCCTTCAAACACTCTATCCTTGTCTTCTAGACTTGTAAAGACAACTGTAAAAAATCCTTTGGCTCCCAGATGTAACTGCATGTTGGGTCCCTATAATACTAGTGATTACCCCATTACTATTGTAGTTATACCCCTTATTTATATTGATGTACCCATGTAGTGCCCATATTGTTACTATTGTGCCACATAGAAGCCCACTATTGTTATTGTTGTGCTCTACAATATTATTGTTATGTAGGCTTTGATTGTATTGGGACCACTTAGACTCCTATATATAGAAAGGAGGTATTTTCATTTGTATCATCCAAGAATTGTTCATTTATGTAATGTAAAGGAGGTTGCCCCCTCGAAGAGGCTGAATTCTAAGGCGTGGATCTCTCTTTTCTATCTTTTTGTGAGCTGGTTTCATAACATTTGGTATCAGAGCTTTGGATTCTAGGGTTTCGCTGCTCCAAACAGGTCATCGTGGAATTTTCGCTATAACTTTTTTTCTGTGACGTTTCAGAAGTCGCAAAAAAAACCCATTTGAGAAGAATTGGCGCTGAACCTTGGGTCCGAATTTCAGATATTTTCGCGCGATATTTTCGGAGATATGATCTGAGGAAGTTGGCCTTTTTGCAGACTCCTGAATTACATTCAAAACAGGTGACCTGGGGAAAATCGTCATAACTCTCTCTCTGAGGATCGGATTGAAATTTCGTAAAAAGGTACAGAAAGAGGATGGACTGTAGTTTCTTGTATGTGTGTTTTAGATTCAAAGGTTGAAACAGTGGCTCGTGGCACGTCGTACAAGTTCGCTCTACTGAACCAGTCTAAAAGCAAGTCACTGTGGGAGATTTCACATAACTCTTCCTTGGAGAATCCAATTTGGCTCAGACTTGTGGCATTGGAAAGAGGACGCAGAAGGCTACTACAGGTAGCAATTTCAGAACTGGATGATTCGAAATTACAGAGATACATCAGATTCAATATCAGGCTTCTATAAAGTGAAAAAAAGGTGTGTAGTTTTTTTTTTTAAATTTTTGTGTAAGCTTGGTTTAAAGGAATTCAAAGGGCATAGTAAAGCATTATTATCGGTAACTGATGCCCCGAGGAAAGAAAATGCAAACACCTAGTAAGGAACCTGAAAGCTCTAGCATGACTCATGAAGAAGAAGAAGAAATGCTACATGATATATCAAAATTACAAGAACAAGTGCAACAAATGTCACGCTCACAAAAGCTAACAGAAGCTAAGATAAGTGGCGTGGAATCTAAGATAAAGGGCATGGAAGCTAAGATGGATGATTCAAAGACAGATTTGAAGAGAGACATGGCAGATTTGAAGATATATTTGAAGACAGATTTGAAGAGAGACATGGCAGATTTGAAGATAGATTTGAAGACAGATATGGAAGAATTGAAGAAGTTGCTACAAGAAAGTGTCACTAATGGTGAAAAGGTAGTAAAGGAAACTCATGATGAGAACAAAAGAAATGTTAATCATGATACCATAGATGCTAATGTTGGATCGAAGACTCACCATGTTCCAAAAATCGATATGAGGAAGTTTGATGGCAAGGATCCCGCCACATGGATATTACAGATGGAGCAATTCTTCGATCTCAATAATGTGCAAAACACACAAAAGGTACGTATGGCAACTTTATATTTGGAACCAAATCAGTTTGTATGGTATCAATGGCTTTGTTCTCGTAAACAATTTATCACTTGGGCAATTTTTACGGAAGAATTGATAGCACATTATGAGGATACAAAAAGCAACACTTTTTTTAGCCAATTGATAAGTCTCAAACAAAAGGGTTCAATAATGGAGCACATTGAGGAGTTCCAAAAATTGAACATAAGGGTAAAAGATATTCCAGAGGAGCATAGGATTGATGTGTTCATAGGGTCTTTAAAGGATAATATCCAACATGATGTGCGCCTTTGGGAACCTGATTCATTAGAGAAGGCATTCAGGTTAGCAAGAAAAATGGAAAGCAAAATTATGGCAACTAGGAAGCATACCATTCACAACTATAAAGATGGAAGTGTTGTTGCCCATAGTCTTCCACAACCTACAAGGTTGACACCACAACAATTGGAAGAAAAAAGAGCAAAAGGGCTTTGTTACAATTGTGATAGCAAATACACAAAAGGTCATAAGTGTGCTGAGAAGAAATTATTCTACATAGATTGTGAAGAGGAAGAAGAAAAGGAGCAAGAAAGGTCAAAAGAAGAGGATATATTCCAGGAACAAAGCCTAGATGAAGAACAAATAAATCCGACCATATCTTGTAATGCATTGGCGGGAATTACCACTCCTCAAACCATCAAGATAGAAGGACAAATCAAGAAGAAAAAGGTAATAGTGTTGATTGATTCAGGAAGCACCCACAATTTTATTCATTGTAGGGTAGCAAAAGAATTGAATTGCTTCCTATATCCAGCACCAGAGTGTCAAGTGATGATTGCAAATGGAGGAACAATAAATTGCTCTGGAAAGTGCCATAATATCAAGCTATCCATGGGAGAATATGTATTGACTAGCCCAATGCTTTCCATTCCAATGGGAGGTGCTGATGTTGTACTAGGAGTCCAATGGCTACAATCCTTGGGTACAATAGCTTTTAATTTTCAAGAACTTTTCATGAAATTTTCTGTGGAAGGAAAGGAAGTTGAATTAAGGGGTATTGCAGGGAAACCAGGAAAGATAATCAGCTCTAATGGTATGACAAAGCTTCTAAAAAAGGAGCAAAGAGGTGTAATTGCACAATTATGTTCGCTAGATGTTTCCACATTGGAATCATCTATTTCTCCAGATCTCCAAAAAGTCTTGGACAATCATTCCAAGGTATTTGAGACTCCCAAAGGTCTCCCACCTATGCGTGATCATGATCATGCTATTCATCTGATTCCAGGAAGTGTTCCTCCAAACATCAGGCCGTACAGATATCCCTATGTCCAAAAAAGTGAAATTGAACGTATGGTTGCAGAAATGCTAGAGGCTGGTATAATTCAACCGAGTCAAAGTTCTTTCTCTGCTCCAGTAGTATTGGTGCACAAGAAGGATGGATCATGGCGCATGTGTCCGGATTATAGGGAGCTCAACAAGCTCACTATTAAAGATAAGTTCCCCATTCCTGTCATTGATGAATTACTGGATGAATTGCATGGATCAATTTACTTCACCAAGTTGGATCTTCGTTCAGGATATCATCAAATCAGAATGAAGATTGAAGACATTCCGAAAACGGCATTTAGAACTCATGAGGGTCATTATGAATTTTTGGTCATGCCTTTTGGCCTTACCAATGCACCTTCAACATTTCAAGGTTTGATGAATTCAATTTTCAAACCATTCCTTAGAAAATTTGTGTTAGTATTTTTTGATGATATACTAATCTACAGCAAGTCTTGGAAGGATCATGTTGAACATGTTGACAGGGTGCTACAACTATTGGAGGAGAAACAATTATATGCAAAAAGATCCAAATGTTTCTTTGGAGTCCAGGAGGTGGAATATTTGGGTCATATTGTATCTCATGAAGGAGTTAAGGTAGACCCTAGCAAAATTAAAGCCATTAAGGAATGGAAAATCCCCACATCCATAAAGCATCTGCGAGGATTTCTTGGGTTGACAGGGTATTATCGCAAGTTTGTTAAGAATTATGGGAGAATAGCAGCACCTCTAACAACATTATTGAAGAAAGATGCATTTTCATGGACTCCGGAAGCAACAAAGGCCTTTGAACATCTTAAAGAGGCAATGTGCCAAGCACCGGTCTTAGCTACACCGGACTTCACAAAAACCTTTATTGTGGAATGTGATGCTTCAGGAAATGGAATTGGTGCTGTTCTAATGCAAGATGAAAGACCCATTGCTTTTGAAAGTCGTCCAATCAAGGGAAAGTTTTTAAGAAAAGCTATTTATGAGAAGGAAATGTTGGCAATACTCCATGCACTTAAGAAATGGCGACCCTACCTAATGGGAAGACACTTCAAGGTAAAAACAGATCATGATAGCCTTAAATACTTTTTAGAACAAAGATTATCCTCTGAAGAGCAACAAAAGTGGGTCACAAAGATGTTGGGTTATGACTTTGAAATCATCTACAAAAAAGGGAAGCAAAATGTGGTGGCAGATGCACTCTCAAGAAAGGATGAGGATGTGGAAGCATTGTTGTGCGCCATTTCTATTATCCAACCAGATTGGATAAATGAAGCAAGGGAGGAATGGAAGAATGACGAAGAAGTGTGGGCACTTATTCGAAAGCTACAACAAGATTCCAGTACGTCTGATACATTTAGCTGGAAAAATGATTCGTTATGGTACAAAGATCGCTTATACCTCTGTAAGAATTCCCAGCTAAAACAAAAGATTCTTATGGAATTGCACACTTCTCCCTTAGGAGGGCACTCAGGATTTTTAAAAACTTACCACAGGGTTAAGAAGGAATTTTTTTGGGATGGCCTTAAATCAGATATTCAAAAGTTTGTGGCAGAATGTTTGGTTTGCCAACAAAATAAAGTTGAAACAATTAAGACACCGGGTCTATTACAACCTTTATCCATTCCAAGCCAACGTTGGGAGGAGGTTTCAATGGATTTTATCACAGGTTTACCCAAGTCTGAGGGAAAGAGTGTCATCATGGTGGTAGTTGACAGACTTACCAAGTATGCACACTTTTGTGCATTATCACATCCATTTAAAGCCAGTACAGTTTCTACTGCATTTATGGAAACAATTCAAAAGCTACATGGAAACCCAAAGATTATTGTAAGTGACAGAGATCCCATTTTCACTGGAAATTTTTGGACAGAATTATTTTCTTGTCTTGGTACTCAGTTAGCTCATAGCTCATCTTATCATCCTCAATCTGATGGGCAAACTGAGATAGTAAACAAATGTTTGGAAGGATATCTTCGTTGCTTTGTATCTGATAAACAGACACAATGGGTCAAATGGTTGCCTCTGGCTGAATGGTGGTATAACACTTCCTTCCATACAGCAACAAAAATGACCCCATTTATGGCACTTTATGGGTATCAACCACCATCCATCACATCATATTTAAGAGAAAATTCTAAGGTTCAGGCAGTGGAACATCACATCGAACATCAACAACAAGTCCTCCAACTCTTAAAGGATAACCTCGTGTTGGCACAGAATAGAATGAAACAACAGGCAGATCAACATCGCAGTGAAAGAAGTTTTGATGTAGGTGATTGGGTATTCCTACGGCTACAACCATATAAGCAAATGTCCCTCAAGCAAGCTAAGAAGGATAATAAATTATCACCAAAGTATTATGGTCCGTACAAGGTGTTGCAAAAGATTGGTACTATGGCATACAAATTGGAGCTTCCTGCAGCTTCTCGATTGCACCCAGTTTTCCATGTTTCATGTTTAAAGAAGGTTATAGGCGACAAGCTCCCAGTTCAAACAATATTGCCAGAACTTGACGAGAAGGAAAAATTATATTGGAACCGGAAGCAGTCATAGAAACAAGAACTCGACAGCTACGAAATCGATCAATTTCAGAGTATCTTATCAAGTGGAAGAACTTATCCGCTGAAGATTCCACATGGGAGGATGAGAATTTTATGCAGAAGTATCCAGAACTACTCAAGCGTTGAGGACAACACTTTTTTGAAGGAGAGGGGCATGTTGGGTCCCTATAATACTAGTGATTACCCCATTACTATTGTAGTTATACCCCTTATTTATATTGTTGTACCCATATAGTGCCCATATTGTTACTATTGTGCCACATAGAATCCCTCTATTGTTATTGTTGTGCCCTACAATATTATTGTTATGTAGGCTTTTATTGTATTGGGACCACTTAGACTCCTATATATAGAAAGGAGGTTTTTCATTTGTATCATCCAAGAATTGTTCATTTATGTAATGTAAAGGAGGTTGCTCCCTCGAAGAGGCTGAATTCTAAGGCATGGATCTCTCTTTTCTATCTTTTTGTGAGCTGGTTTCATAACACTGCACATCTCCTTTTGGCTTCCACTGCTGTCTTATCCATTGGCACAGAGTCCTCTCAGATGGCCAGATTCCCATGAATTTACAAATGATGGCATGTTCAGCCATGTGTTCCCTGTAGGCCTGGATTTCAGGGTCGGTGATTGTCACCCGCAGGCTATCTTCTTTCTTTGGCTTACATGCATTGCTGGTCACATGGGTTCTGTTGGGGGTCGCGCTGGTCTCCCCCTCCTTCTCCGGTTGGATTATACTTTTGTTTTTTGGTTCTTTGTCTTTTGTTGGTTGTTCCTCCTCATTTTCTGAGGGCTGCGACTTGGCAGCAGTTTTGTCTTGTTTATCTGCACGGTTCTGCTTCTCTTTATTCCTGTCTTCTGAGGTCTTGTCTGTCTTGTCAGACATTATTGGTCTCTTTTCCTTGTTTTTCCTGCTGCTCTGCATCCTGCTGTTCATACCTTCGATTCTGACTCCTTCTTTCATCTTCTGTAGCTGTTTCTGCATAACAATCTGCTTAAAAGTTGGGGTCCCACTGGACCCCTCTGCTCCCATCCAGTCCGACAGCAATTGCCCCTTTCGAAACAATGCTGCCAGTGTGATTCTGTGGAATTCCAGGCCTGTTACAGCTGCGTGAACGCATAAACCCTAGCTCAGATCCTCATCTTGTTGCTCGTATTCCTCATGTATATGTACTTATTATGTTAAACACATGAAATTAAAGAATATTAAAAAGGAAATTAGGGGATGAATGATGAAACCAGAAGAAGATAAAGGTAAATAAAAAAGAATAAAAAGAGAAAGGATAAAAAAGAGAAAGGGGAAGAAAGGGAGGCAGAATCATGAAGAGAGAGTCAGAATCCAACTCTTACTCAATTTCCAACCATAATCCCTATTAATATTTCTGACATGCCTCTCAATCTCAATTGCTTCCCTAAGCTTCCTATGGTGGAAGTGATCAACCCTCGCAATGACTTTGGATTCTTCAATGCAGACGTGGTGTTTCAATTTCTCTGCATGCTCGACTAGGGTTGATGCGTGGGAGCGATTGTGTCTAATATCAACAGCATGCTCATTGATCCTCTGCTTAATAGACCTGCCTGTTTCCCCAATATAGGGGATACCATAGGAGCAGGGAACAAAGTAGATCCCCTTTGTGTCCTTAGGGTCAATAGGGTCTTT
The DNA here is from genome assembly GCA_031772625.1 of Pinus tabuliformis. Taxonomy (NCBI): domain Eukaryota; kingdom Viridiplantae; phylum Streptophyta; class Pinopsida; order Pinales; family Pinaceae; genus Pinus; species Pinus tabuliformis. The sequence goes on along the minus strand of CM062817.1, from coordinate 1,702,487,179 downwards.
AACAAATCTAAGAGAATTTTTAATGGTGTTGAGAGGTTTGAACGAAGAAGAGACATTAATATTCCTAAGGATAAGGGAAATCATATCTATGGTTCCTTGGATATACGAGAGATGAACCTTAGATATAGGATCAACCTGAGTAGGTTTAATTCTCGACACTTTGCAGGATTTGTGAAAGGCCTTGAAGCTTTGAGATATTTTATACCCATTATCTTTAAAAACTTCAAGAAGATGAGATTTCTCCTACTCAAGGTGGCTGTCATCAAAGATTCTTAGAGCATAGGTAGCAAGAGTGCCAAGGACCCCGAATTTCTGAGTCGTGAAATGATGAGAAATGGCATGGAGATACTGTTCCATGTGATTTTTCTTTCGAGAAACTTGGTGACTAACGGAACCACCATCCATCCTAGAAAGGAGAGTGTCAAGAAAGGGAAGGCGCCCATTCACCTCAACTTCCATCATGAACTTGATGGATTCTGATTACGAATTAAGGTGGTTCAGAAACAAATCTAGCTTCTCCTGACCATGAGGCCAGATGACACAAGTATCATCAACAAACCTCTTCCATTTTTTAGGGTGAAATTGAGTTCCGGCTAAGGCCTTGGTCTCAAAATCTTCCATAAACAAGTTTGCGACGATAGGGGAAAGAGGGGAGCCCATCGCAACACCGCAAGTTTGCTCATAGAACTCACCTTGGAAACTGAAGAAAGTTGAGGTGAGGCAGAGGCCAACTAACTTGGCAGTGTCTTTGTCAGTGATGCGATTTATGATATCAATGGCCTCTTGGATGGGGATTTTGGTGTATAAGGATACAACGTCAAAACTCACTAACAAATCTCCAGGCTCTAATTTGATATCTCTCCACTCTTGAACAAAGGAGGCAGAGTCTTTGACAAAAGAATCAGTGCGACCAACAAGAGGTTTAAGCTTTTGAGCTAAGAATTTAGCAAGAAGATAGGTGGGTCCACCTATTGTGTTAACAATAGGTCTTAAGGGAGCCCCAGATTTATGAATCTTCCGTAGGCCATAGATTCTAGGACATAGAAGCTTGTTATCTCGAAATATTCGGTGGTTGGGTTCCTTCCATATTGACCGGAGGATAAATCTCGGGATCAAGCTCTAGGTCATGTTCACCACTTCATTTTTATTATATTGCAACCTCCAATGTTTAATTGTTTCTTGTATGCTTTCCTTGTTTCTATTCATTTGCCTGTAGATAATGGCTAGCCAATCCCTTAGATCTTCCATGTATCTATAGGTATTTAGAAGGTGGTTAGGGATTTCTTCTTCCTTCTCACCTAGGCAGCACCATGATGGGCCAATAATCCCTCTCTTCACTAAATTCTCCTAGGTTAACACCTTTCTATGCGAAATTAACTACATAAACATTTTAATTTTTAGCCAGTGAGAGGCTAGCTAGATTTTACTCCAAGATGGGTCAATGAATTCGAGATGTTCAGCTTGAAGGTAAGCCTTGGATTCCTTGAGGTTGAAATATCCCCCTTCTCATTGCCCCCATATGAGTTGGTCCTGGTCATCATTCGTTAGGATTTGTCTTTGGTTAAGTTCCTCTGTGATATATTGAATGTCCAGATCACTCAGATTTTCCTAGTGGAGGATGTTTAAGTTCCATCATCTCCATTTATTATTTTCGATATCTTGAGCCTAGAATTGATGGACTTACCTATTCCCCTGTCTCTCCGTAGCTACATATAGACCCTATCATTCTGGTTTGTTTAATTTTGGTTGTTTTTAAAAGGAATTCTCTGAGAATAAGGCATCTTTTCCATTTATTATTTCCCAAAATCTATGCTTTTGTACAATATCTATGTTAGTCCATGCCAGGTTCCATATAGTCGACCCTTGTATTGACCCTGTGAGCCTTACTAGGTTTTTTAGTTGGAAATTAGGGGCATATTTTTCTTTCCATAATCTTGCCCATGGTGTATGTCCTCCCTTTAACCATCTCCACCACATTTTGGTCCCATTTAATCTTTTAATTATTTCAAGGTCTTGCAGCCCAAGACTTCCTGCCTGCTTGGATTTACAGATTGTGTTCCATGCCACCAATGCCCATTTCCTTTTTTCCTCTGCTCATCAAAACAAGAAATTTCTTTGGATATCCCTTATTTTTTGAGACACTCCCTTCGGCTCAAGAAGAACACACAACATATACCCTAGAATATCGTGAAGCACTGCCTTTACTAGCACCAATCTCCCCGGCAAATTCAACGCTCTCACCGCCCATGTTTTAACCCTAGCTTCTAGGTTGGAGATTGATCTCTCCCAGTTGGGTTTCTTCCATGCTTGCACTATTAGGGGTACCCCTAAATACTTAGAAGTGAGGGATTTCCTTTAGAGACCTAGAATAACTGATAGGTTCCAATGAATAGCAATGTGAGTGTTAAAAAAGAAAATCATAGACTTTGACTGGTTTAACTCCATACCTAATGCCTTCATGAAGGTATCCATAATTTCTTTAAAATTACGTGCCTCCTTTACCGTGGGTATGCCATGAAGCATGGTATCATCCAAAAATTGTTGATGGGTGGTCGCCTTAGCATCCTCATGTAGCTTAAGTCCTTTGATGTCTCCTCCTCTGTTGGTTGCTCCAATCACCCTCCCAAGTCCTTCCATCATTAATATAAATAGAAAGGGAGACAATGGGTCCCCTTGCCTAATCCCTATGGATGGGATGAAAGGTTTTGATGGGGCTCCATTTATTAAAATCGAATAACTGGGTGATGATACCATTGCCATAATCCAATTGATCCAGTGTTCATCGAAGCCAAATGCTTGTAGCACCGCTACCATGTATTCCCAGTTGATCTTGTCATAAGATTTAGATAAATCTAATTGCATAAGCATACCAACCTTTTTCTGAGTCTTTAGAGAATGCGCTACTTCATGCGCCAGGATTACATTGTCCAAAATATGTCTCCCCTCCACAAAACTTGATTGTTCCTCTGAGATCAAATAAGGAAGAATTGTTTTCATTTGATTTGCTGCCACTTTGGATATTATTTTGTATAGAACGTTCCGCAAGGCTACTGGCCTGAACTTTTCATGGGTACTAGCCAATTTTTGCTTAGGAACGAGGGTTATAAAAGCCAAATTCAGGGCTTTAAGGATTGATGTTGATTCTTGGGAGTTTGCCACCACCTCATGTATGTCATATTTGACAATTTCCCAGCAAGCTTTAAAGAAATCTATAGTAAATCCATCTAGTCTAGGGGATTTACCATTAGCCATTTCATTCACTTCCAATGCCACTTCCTCCATGGAGACCGACTTGTTTAGATTCTTATTGTGCTCTTCAGTGATCAACTTTGGGATGTGGCTTATAATCTTTTGGATTTCTACCTCTCTCCACTTGGGGATCTTCAGATATCTTTTGGAAGTGTTGGACCCAAACCTTATCAATGTCTTGATGAGCCTCAAAAGTTTCCCCCCTCTCATCCTTTATGCATAGGATTATTTTGGAGTTTCTTTGTGCAATTATTGAACGGTGAAAGAATTTAGTGTTTCTTTCTCCCTCTCGGAGCCATAACACTCGAGATTTTTGTCTCCATAGAATTTCCTCTTGTTTACATCTATCCTCCCACTTATTTAGTAACTCCTTCTCCTCTTCTTTATTTTCCTCTAAATAACCTTCAGAAATCAATCGTTGTTGCAATGCTTCCATTTTCTGTTCCAATTCCTTTTTTGCTTGAAAGATGTTGCCAAATTCTATCTTGTTCCATTGTTTTAATTTTGACTTAATATGTTTTAACCTAGCCCTCAGGATGAACATTTTCGAGCCTCTGACTGGGATTCCTTCCTCCCACCATCCTTTGATATTCTCCATGAAGGTAGGGTGATCTAACCAGAAGGCTTCAAATATGAAAGGCCTATTTTTGGGGGTACCTACCAACTAAAGCATTAAGAGCACTGGCCAATGATCCAACCCCCATAGGGAAGGTTATTTGTTGTCACATCTATCCCTCTCATTGGTAAATATTCTGAGATTAAGTATTTGTCCAGTCTGTATGCCACTTGATGTCCCTCCCCCCCACACTTATTACTCCAGGTGTAACATCCATTCATCGTTTCCATATTAATGAGGTTGGATTCCTCAATGAAGTCCTTAAATGCTTCAACATCTATATCTACTCTTCTTTGTCCACCTTTCTTCTTCGATAGAGAGGTTATCATATTGAAATCTCCTCCCATAATCCATGGGATATGCCCTTTCCTAATATTTATCTTTCTCACATCTTGTAAAAGTTTAATCTTCTCCTCAATTATTTGAGGCCCATAAACATTTGTAAACATGACTGTGCCTGGGGATCCTATAGGCTATAACCTACACTCTGTTGATAAGTATGATCTATTGGATTCAACATCCAATAATATCAAGGATTAGGGGTTCCAGCAAATGGCCAACCCCCTTTCCAAGCCATGTGCTTCCACCTCCACTATGTCATACCTTCTCCCTAAACTCCTACTTAACTCCTTTACTTTCATTGTTGAACACTATGAATATTGCAAAAGGAATGATGTCTAGTTGTTCCATTTGGATATTTTTCTTTGACAACTGTTGTTTCCTAAGGCTACTAATGCCCCTTATGTTCCATGATAAAACTTTCATGATTTAATTATGGTTTAAGGAGGGCGAGCCTAATGCTCTCATATTACCTGAATTTATTAACATAGCTCCCATATCCTTAAGGGAAACATTGTTTGGCTTCCTCCCTCTTTTCTGTTGGCTCTATTGTGCCACCAGAATCGTCTGGGAGCCAAATGTTTTTATTCCCAACAGGGATTCTTTCGGAGATCCCATTGATTTTTCTGGATACGGTCTTTTATTCCCTTGTAATCTCATCTCTTCTCTCATTAGGTATAGATATTGGATTCTATCCATTTGATCCACATTAATTTCCTCTATCCCCTTTTTCCTCGCCTGTTCCACCATATCTTGGAGGTCGATTCCTTCCCACTTGATTATTTCCTGCAATTCTGAATCCTCTATTCCTACTTCTCTTGGGGTCATTTCCACATCTCCCTCAAAATATTTTTGGGATATCTCCTTGTTGTTCATAGTCCTTGTTTGACTGCACCATTTATTCCTCGTTACCTTCTCCTTTTTCCTCACTATCCTCTGCTTCCACGCCTTGACCCTTTGGGGTTTCCTCAGCTAGGACTTCAAAGATATTTCTCCGAGCATTTCGTCCCTAATTTCATTGTTGTTGTCTTCTGTTAGGTATGACCCTTGGAGTGGGTCTTAAAAAACCTTCTGCATCCTTTCGTTTTTTTTTCTTTGGTATGTTCCTCCATTTTCCTTAAGGGGCATTCTCTTATCAGGTGGCCATGTTCATGGCATTGTCTGCATCTAAAAGGGATTTTCTTGTAGTCCACCAGTTGTAACAAACATCTGTCACAAAAATCTAGTTTAATAGCTTTAGGTAGAGCCTCGGAGACATCCATTTCAACACAAATTTTTGTATATGTTGTGTATCTACTTTGTAAAGTTGCTTCTAATATTTTAATAAATTTTCCAAGAGAATCTCTTATTAGCTTTAAAGTTGTAGGGAGCTTATAGTCCAGGGAAAGGGAATACAACTTGATTCAAACTGGGATGCATGTAAATGTTTCTCTTTATGGTAAAATTCTCCATCCATGATCTCATGTATAAACCAACTGAGGAAAAAAAGTAAGGCCCACCATCAAAGATTCAACCTTTATCTTCCATATTAGAAAATACCACCAAGAAAAAGCCTTTTGACCCTAGATGTAGCTCGATTTCTCCCCACGATGTCTAGTGATGTTTGATCCAATCACACAAAGCTTTTTTGTGGGCCAGTGACCCATGAACTTGCATATGACAATATATGACCTCATTTGTTCTCTAAAGGCCTGGGTCTCGGGATCGGTGATCAATGCCACTAGGATCACCATTTTTTTTGGCTTACATAGCCCTATGGATCCTTTTGACTTCTTATGTTGTTGTTGGTCCGTTTGCTTCCATGTTGGGCCTTTGTCTTCATTTATTCTCTTTCATTTCCCACCTACTTCTGTAGACCCTTGGACATTCTCTCACATACCCTCTCTGTTATGTTCCTATACCAATAGGTGTCATAAATTTTGAATGACTGAGGTCAAGTCTGTAATATGTACATACCTTTGCTTTCTGCAAATGTTTTCCATATTTGTAAAAAAATAAAATAAAAAAATGTAAAGAGGGTATGTCCTAAAAGAAAAATCAAAGGACAAAAAGAATGAGAAAAGGTAAAAAAAGTTGAAAAATGAACCCCAAGAAAAATAAAAAGACCATGAAAGTGTGCAAGTCCAAATTCCTCTGCTATTTTACTTTTTGTATAATAAAGATTGTGTGCAACTTGTTGTTTATGCCACAATCCATGGTAACCAAATAGTTTAAACTTGGTTGTTCTATGTTTTGAATTTCATGCTTAGAGATAGAGAATAAAATCCGACCAAACTGTTTAATCTTGGCATATAAGTAGATAGGTAGAGTAAATAAAAGGAGCTCAACTGTTTAATCTGAGCCCTTGGATGTAATAAGGATAGACTTAGATAGATTACTTTGTAAAAGAAAAGAAAAGTTTTGATAAAGGGTTTGCCAGCGTAAGTGCACCCTAATAAAGAGTAGAAAAAATGGTAGGATGAGTAGATGGGTAAGTAGTTGGATGGTTGTAGAATTATGGTGATTGATTGGATAAAATCATATCATTTAATTTCAGCATAAAATTGCTTAGAGTATGGATGATAATGGAACAGTTACAAAGTCAAGCAATTAATTTCTCCATTCATTTTACCTCTAACTTCACTAATTTCCCATAAGTAAAGTCAAAAGTACCTAAAACCTTAAGTTAAAGGGGCTCAGAGCATTTCTCTGACTTCTGGAGGGACCGGACCCTCGGCCCAATAACTTATAATGTCTAAGTACTAAAACCCCTTTACCAATATTCACCCCTCCATAATTCATCCATTTCATCTAAAAATCCCTTTTCCTAAGGTGAAATCATCATTTGCCTAAGGAAAGTAATTAACCCTACACACAAAACCCCTTTTTCACAAAAAACCCACAAAAAAGCTTTTAGCCTAAGTTATGATGTGTAGATGTGGATATAAAAATAAATATCAATACATTATACTTAGCGCAAAATCCATTTTTCCACTTTCATTTTCATATTAACTTCTAATTTTAATTATATTTATTTAATTCCCAAAAATAAACCCCTTTCCCGTATTATTTATTTAACCCATGTGATAAATATCCTGCCACGACGGTTTGAAATATAAACCTTATTAGTAAATTAATTAAATGGATTAATTAGTCGATCTGCGACTAATTAAGAGCCATAACCCTTTTCCAAACAAAAAGGGGTTAATTAATCAAACTGTGATTAATTAATAACCTGTTCCTCCAATCATATCGCCCCCAACGTCATTAAGCCGCCCTAACCTGTAGTTAATAACCCATCGGGCCCCTCCATTAACTCCCCGATCAAATCACACCCCTGATCACCGTATGATCTGACTCCTTCAGATCCAATGGCTGACACTCATATCAGGCGGCCTTTGAAGACCGACCTTTCCTCACCTGATGTGAGCGGTTTCACTGTTCACCCTGCCGCTACGTGGCGCTTGATGAATGGCATCGGGCGGCCTCCCCCCAAAACCACTTTTCCCGAAAAGTGGTGCGATGGATCCCGCTTACTGCCTCTGCTACACGACAAAACATCACATCCTCCGATTGGCGCCAACTGTCGCTTTGCCATTGTACCTGCAAATATCATTGACTTTACACATAAAGCCAAAAAAATCATTGTTTTTTGTTTTTTTATCATAAAAAGGACGTTCTAGTTTCGATGCAAAGCACAGAGCATGTTCAACTGCAAACCTGCTACCAATCATCAACTTTTCGAAGCTGCTAAAACTCCAAACTACCTTGCAGACCTATGCGCTTCCTGCAAATAGTGCACAGTCACCATTTCACTGTTCAAATAGCCAAAACCAGGTATTTACCCCATTTCCACTGAGAAACCCTGTTTTCTTGCCAAACCTGAGCTAAATTGCTTTAAAAATTAAGTAATTTAGTAAATTAATCCACCTGGTAGTCCTGAAATACTTTGAAATAGACCAATTGTTCCCAATTTCCATGAAACCCTTTGCCCCGTCCTTGAATCCACAAGAACCAAGGATGGAAACCCCAATTTCACTGAATGTCATGCCCATTACAACTTCGCACAGGGATTTAGACCACCTTCCCCTTGTAGACAAGGACTTCCAGATTAAATATACCTCTGTCTCAAAATCCCCTTTAAAAATATTTTGCAAGTATAGAGACCAGTACCTGAACAAGGCTGACTCCATTGGACTTTGCGAATCAGGTTTGCCTAAGTACCAGTTCCCCAGAGTGCATGTATTCCTAGAAATTGTACATTACTGCCACATGAACTATGATCCTATCCAAATGGCAGTAAGAACCCCTAACCAGTCAGTTCTGTTTACTATCACTGCTGAATCCATTAATCAAATGCTACAATTACAACCAATCCAAAATCTGGCTCCATTCTCTTTTGGAGATATGCTGAACAGATACCCTACACTCACTTCGATCAGACTAGCCCAGTTATTCTAGACTTTTATCAGAGAATAACAATATATCCCAAAGGACCCTCCTCCTTATCTATGGACTATATTCTCCTGACTTGGTCGAGATATTATAGATATGATATCCGGTATACTAGGCTGCACCACTAGTGAATTTCTTGATGAGATCATAATATCCATCATGTTAATCTACTCTCCTGGCCAACCACCAGCCATCATATTTGACTATGCAAAGTTTATTGCTGACAGAATGCATGATCAATTCATAAGGTTGGAAAATGAAAGAGTATTTAAGTATTCCTCAGTTCTGTATCATTTATTCTTGTACTACCAAGTTGATAGATTTCGAATTGGCCTCCAAAAGCTAGATACTAGAGGAAACCCCAGACCAGTGATCTTTCGAACTTATTTGATTCATCAGTTTGATTCTCAATACTCCTATACAGACTTCATAGATCTCTTTGTTTATCCTGTGACAACCATGCTGTTAGGAATCCCTCCACCTAGAATCAGTGCAGACATCAGGAGGGTCCTGCAGTTGTCAAAACAATACAAAGTAGGGGATTGGTACTTGTACCAAAACCATACTGAAATCATAATTTATGGATGTGAATTGCCACCTTACAAATTGCCAAAGTACCTCCCCATGAGATTATTTTCTCTGGAGTACTATAGACAAATATTGAAACTTAAACAGAGTTTCATGTGGAACTATGATCCATATAGCTTCATTTGTAATAGGAGACAAAAGAATAAACTATCTCCTTACATCCAACACAGAATCCTTGAAATTGAAAAATATGCTAATCAATCTGAATGGGTGGAAGGCACTTTGATAGATTGAGATAGTACAAAGGTTGTTGTGGATAATGTATTAATGGACTTAGACAGAAGACTTGATGAGGATTCCTTTGTACAGGTTCCAGGAGAGTCTCAGTCTCAGAGACAAGCAGGACCATCAGGGCAACCAGAGTCTTCAGAACAAGCAGGGCCATCAAAGCAACCAGAACTGTTAGAACAACAAGAAGAATCTGAACAGCCTGAAATTTCAGAGGAGCTTGCTCAACCTAAAAAAATCATGAGCAATCCTCTTATTTTGTAGACTCCTCTAAATGAGGAGAGGAACCTTAAGAGAGACAAAGATGAGGCTACTCCTTCCAGCAAGCCTGCTGACCAAACCTATGCTAAGAGGAAAAGGTTAAATCCATATGCAGAGCAAGAATACACTGAAGAGATAGCAGGGATTTCAGGAGTAGAGAGGATAGAAAGCAGGCACAACACTCCTTTAGGAGGGACACAAGAACCTTCCACCTCTCAAACTCAAATGTTAGAAAGGCAACAAAGTGTGGAAGTATCCTCCTTCAGGGCTCCCACAGGACAGAGCCAAGACATCAAAGAAAAATACAAGGAAATCAAGGCAAGGAATGAAAGGTTGAAAGTGAAAAGCTATGCACATTATCTGAGGATGGCTCCAACAAACCAAACAAGGCTAATGTCAGCCTTTGATATAAAAGAAGGCAAGATGCAGATGAGCTTTCTCAAGCCAACCATACAACAACCAAAATCAATGGTAGATTACCTTAAGACATATTTTGAGGTCATGGCAAAGGATATCCATCCTATTGACCAAATTGAGTTGCATAAACAAACTGGAGAAATGGTCTATTCCACACTGACCAGCAAGGCCATAGCAGCTCACCAACTTCAGAATTCACTGAACAACATCTCAGCCCAATTCCAGTTGGAAAAGGCCTCTTCTCAGGCCAAGGACACTAGAATAAAGTCCTTAGAAGACTTGGTCATAGAGCTGGGACATGATCCCAAGGATGTTAAAGCAGCAGAGCAATTGATAAAGAAGAAAAATGATGACATAGTTGCACTGAAGAAGCAACTCAAGATTCCTTCTCTTCATTATCCTCAAACAGCTGAAGTTTTGGAGACACAGGAAGGAGGAAGAACTTACAGACCTAGTCCTTAAGTTAAATCACCAATTTAAGGAAACCAAAAAGGAATTGGATAATTTGATACAGTCCAAGCAAAGTGAGTTGGCCACCACTCTTTAGACTATAATACCTACCGTTTCCACAACAGTACCCTCCACCTTGGCAGCTGCCTTAGCACCAACAATTTCACGAGAAACAACATTGCCAGTGACAAGTACTACATCAGGCACAAGTACATCAACCAGCACAGAGACACCCATAGAGAAAACTACAAAGTTGATCAAGGCCATGGAAGAAATGAGTATCGAGGCCACTGAGCTTAAGAAGCTCAGAGAACAGGTGTCAAGTTTAGAAACCAATTGTGAACTTGTAAAAACACATCATAAAGACGAAACTCAGAGGAACCTAAGGATGGTAGAAAGGATAAAAGCCCTTGAGAAGATTTAACACTACAAGAACCATTGGGAGACATGAGAGAAATCCTTTGGGCCAACATCATTGATTCCATCAATGATGTTTTTCCTTCTATTTAGATTATTTTTGAGCAAACAGAATTGGCCAAGATGGCTATAGAGACAATCCACAAGACAGTGGAAGAATTGGGAAATAAACCAGAAGAAGCCAATCAGTTGATCACCTTTTTGAACAGCAAAAATAGATATCAGCTAGATGAATTGGATATAGATGACAAAACAACAACAATCATAGAAATCAAAAAATTTCTCACCAAAAGGAACTTAATGCTTAATCTGGAGAAAAGATGTCAGAGCATCCAAATAGACATTGATAGCTTTATGCTAAAGTATGGCATCTTAAGAGAAAAAAGGACTCCCCAGTCCTATGGTGATCCATGATAAGTTTATGACCCAGGAAGATTACGTTGACAAGTTAAACAAGCTGGCCAAAATCCAAGCTAGTACTTCAGGGGTGAAATCTTTGCTCACTGGAAAAGTGCTTTATGATGGCCTGGAGAATCTGTTCTACATAGAACATGAAGTCAAGCACTTATTCACAAGCAAACCAAATTTTGCTAAGTACACAGAAGCTGATGAAATTTACAGGAAGATGATAAGAACAAAGTTACCTGACAGTGAATGGTGGACCAGTTTGACTGATTTACTATAAGTTACTATAGTAAATCTATAAGATAAAAAGGTAAATGCCAGGTAAAACAGGTATGACAGGATCAAACAGCACAGGTAAAGAGTATCAGTAGGTCAAAGATAAAAGTGATTCCAGGACATAACTACAAGGCAAACTGTAAGAGCCAAATCTGAGCAACAACAACCAGCACAGTCACAATTAAAGGGACATCAAACAAACAGTTCTCCATCTGTCTCTATCTTCATGTTGAAGATATTGTCTATTTCGTAGAATAATTGTCATATAGTTATGAGATATTTTGTATCAAATTTTGTATAAATACTTCACAAATTGAAGTAATTAGGATGGATTAAAAATACATTTCTGTAGACATATTATTTGTGAGCCAAGGAGCTATTGTACTCAAGACGAGACTGGTTTTGCTGGAAATGAAATAAAGTTGAGGATATTTCACCGGATTCTTGTGCATAGTTGGAACAAAAGTATCATTTTATCATGTTTAAATATCTTTTTTTCTTTATGTTATGAAATATTCACATGTGTTTCTTATAAAATCTTAGAAGAAAACAAGGAATGATATCATCAAAATTAGCTTAAATGCTCTTTGTTTTAACTGTTTGCTTTCTTTATGTTTTATACTAAACTGCCTTGGTCTGGGAATTCTTAGTTTCTCGCTTAATTCCATAGTTTATCCCCCTTTGGTCCATAGTACAGGATTCTTCGTTGCCCTCTGCTACTGGCCATCCTTTCTTTCTTCATCCTAATCCTGGTTAAGGATTCTTCATTGCCCTTGGCCTTGGTTAGGACTTTCCATTCTTTGAAACCTGCAGATTTGTTCTTGATGTGTTAGCCTGCCATGTGAACTCTTATCTCAGTGATAAATAAAATCCACTTAAGCCTTTCTTGATTGACTCCATAGCCCAATGGCCTAAATATTTGCTCTGCCCATCTATTTTCTTAATTCCACCACCAATCAAAACAAACAATCCTGAACATTAAGAAATATCCTGAAATCTTATTTAAACAAAGTTAAATTATAAAGAGAGAGCCCTCTCTGGACTTAGGTTGGCTAGAACCTAAATCTAAAAGATTGGTTTGTGGTTACCTCGAGCTATTCCTGGCGACCATACTGGGGATTCAAAACCCTCAGTTTTATGAACCTTTGAGGAATTCAAATTTTTATTTTTAAGCATCTTAAAGGGTTGTTAGAAGTTATTTCCAAAATTTCATAAAAAACTAAAATAATCATAAAAAGCTCGAAATCTGGCTTCAAGGAGAACTCACTATACCAAGGCCAACCCTGATCCAAATCCTCCCTTGTATTTGAAAATCCCAACCTTATTTCGAGAATAATCAGAAGACAGGAAAGTTCAGTAAGCCCTAGACCTCTTTTTAGATCCAATTCATGCCCTGCTGAGTGGTTATTCATTGAAGACATCCCTTTTGACAAGTATTTTGATCTATCTCTGTTTAGAACCAAGTTTGAGAGTGAACTTGTGATCATAGTCCTAGATCCAGAGTTTACCAGAGAACTTGAAACACAACGAGCCAACTTGTCAATTAACCAGAACCTTCTGAACTCCCCTCAGCCATCCCTCACCACTGATAGACTCCTTGAACTTTCTGAGTCAACTTCAACATCTTTTAGCTCACCATCGTTTCCCCACACCTTTAAATATCATCCCTCATTTCCATTCATACCTTCACTTCCCCATCAGCCCATCATTACCCCTCAAACACCCATTACCCCTGTTACTCCAACTCCCCTTGTTGTCCCAAATCCTCCTATTACCCCAACTCTTGTTCTCAATGCCCTCTAACCTAGAGCCATGGCACTTAGATATGCCTCCCTTATAATGCCTGCACCTCAAGGTGTCTTGCTAGCAGATTATCAGAGTAAAATTACCTTCTTTGGTGGCACTGGAACTTACACAACATAGCAGCACACTAAGAAAATGAAAGATTATTTTGAACTTCATGAGATTGACATAGGAGATGTCCATAAGAGAATCTTTGTCCAAACTCTAGTTGGAGAAGTGAGAAAATGGTTTAAATCTTTGCCCCCTCAGAGGATAGATAGTTTAGAATTCCTTTACCAACAATTCCTAAATAGGTGGGAGAATAAAAAGAACCCCCTTCAAATTCTATCTGAATATGAAAACCTTAAAAGGGGACCAAACGAAACTATTCAGGACTACTGCACCAGGTTTAACAATGTGTATAATGCAATCCCACTTAACCTTAGACCTCCACCTGGTTTAACCCTGCTTAAGTTTCCAGACAAATTTGACACAGATATGGCTCTTCAACTTAGAGAAAGGAATCCCCCTACACTTGAAGATATGCAAAGTGTAGCAGTTAGCGTAGAAGCTAATCTGCTATCCAAAAGAGCTAGGGTTAGAAATGAGAGAAGAACACCTCTGAAAGATGAAACTTCACCCTTTGATCAGAAAATGGATGCTTTGGCTAAAGGAATGGAAAGGTTGATGGATAAAATAGAAGTCATTGAAAGAAAATCTCACTGGGATAACCAACAGGCTAATCCAGTAAGGAATGCAAACTTTAGGAAAAACCAGAACCAAAACATGGGTAAAAATGGGCCTGATCAGAACATTAGACCACCTTTCCAGGAAAATTATGCTGAGACTTCCCATCAAGAAGACCCTGAGATAGACACCCAAATCAACCTTATGGGCTTAGATGATGAAGAAACTATTTTTCTAACTCAGGATGATCAAGAATTATACATGCTTCAACAATTATAGACTCAAACAGGAGAATCCTTTGACTATAAGCAGGGGTATGGCTCTGCTATTTTTGAGGTACATAAAAAATACAACTTAAGAAGCAAAAAGAACATTGATGTTCTTGATCAGAATAAAAAAGTAGTACCTAACCAGCTCAAGAAAGTAAAAGCTGCAAATCAGAATCCTCAAGTTACAAAAACCTTACAAATCCTTTCTAGACCACATCAAAATCCTCCCAGTCCCACCATTGAAGAAGTAACTGATAACCAACCATTTAATGAACAAAATTCCACTCCAGTCCCCTACAAGGGAATAGTGGAACAACCTCTAGAATTATATTAGAAAATCCAAACAACGAAAAAGAAGAAAAGACTACTTAGAACCTTGGTGCAAAAATTTCAAATATTCAAACAGATAAATCCGCTCTGCCTTTCAATTTGGGAGCAGTGGTGACCAAACTTAAAATCTCAGTGCCTCTAACAGAATTGGTTAAACATGAAACTTACAAATCTCAAATTAGTAAATCTTTGAACTTCATTTAAAATGAAGACTCTGTGAATCTATTTGATGACCAACCTGAGTTAATTTTTGGACCAGATGTTAATGGAAAGCTAGTTGAAGGAGGGATACCACCCTTCTACATAAGCCTTAACATCCACGATAAAATCCTACATAATTCCATGCTTGACTCTAGGGCCTCACATAACCTTATGCCTAAGTCTGTAATGGAAAAGCTTAACTTGGATATCATCAGGCCTTACAAGGATTTGTTCTCCTTTGATTCAAGCCAAGTTAAATGCTTAGGTCTCATAGAAGATTTGTGTGTTTCCCTAGTTCAATACCCTGCAAAGACCATACTTATGGCCATAGTTGTTGTTGATATACCCCATAAGTATGGTATGTTGTTTTCTAGATAGAAACTGTATAGAGAGACTCTGATGAAGTATGTAGTGAGTACTCAGGAGAGACCTCAGAACTTTCCCATATATTCAGTACATTCTGATATTGATTCTTTCATACTTTACAATGTTGAAACCAATCAGGAAGACACTTCAAACAACATAACAACATAACCAAAAGAAATTGTAGTATTAAAAGAAAATCAAAATGTCCAAATTCATGAGATTTCAGATAAAAAATATGACCTAGATACTTTAGTCAAGAAAGATCTCACTACCCCAAATGAAAACTATGAGCATGAAATGCTATGGAATATTGAATTTGATGGGTCGTTAACAAACTAGGTGTAGGAGCAGGTGTATGGATTTATAACTTAGAAAACGATCATTTAGAGGGTCATGCCTACAGGTTAAACTTTAAATGCACAAACAACATGGCTGAATATGAAGCACTTCTGTTAGGTTTGAAACTAGTCAAAAGGTTAGGAGCCATAAGAGTCTCTATCATGGGAGATTCTGAGTTGGTGATTAAACAAATTAATGTTGTTTATATGACTAGGGATCCTAGATTAGGATTTTATAGAGGAACAATGATAGAGATACTAAATACCTTTTTAGAAACAAAACTTGCTGTTATTCCAAGAAAACACAACATGCAAGCTCACAACTTAGCCATGTTTGCTAGTACTTGCAAGTTGCCATTTCAGCCCAACCATCAGTACACTGCTGAGGTTAGGCATAGACCTTCCATTCCTGACAAAGAACTGGAAATTATTTGAGAATGATCAACAAATTAACAATTTTTTGACTTTAGATAATGAATTTGTAAATACCACATAGACACAGACATAGCAGTAGATTTTGATTGCTTTGATGAAGTAGAAATTAACAAACTAGAAGATGATCAGATAGATAGATTTCGCCCTACAAAGTTTACAAAAGCAGAAATTTGAAACCTAAAAAAAATGGAAATTGATGAAGCCATTGATGAAGAAACTGAAGTCATAAACCTTAAAGATAATATTTTACCCAAAGGATTAACTCCTTTAGAGGACTTATTTGATTCAAACGATATTCCGAAAAAGCCTAAAATGGAACCCTTGAAATCAGACATTGAGGAATGTAATATAGGATCTGAAGAAAATCCCAAACTGATAAAGTTGTCAAAATCGTTACCTCCCAATGAAAAACTGAAATATATGGAACTGCTGAAAGAATTCCAGGATGTTTTTGCCTGGAGTTATGAGGACCTGAAATCCTATGATACTAGCATAATACAACACACTATTCCATTAAAAAATAAATCAAAAGCCTTTTAGACAGAATCTTAGAAGAATTAAACCTGTTCTACTGCCTTCTATTGAAAAGGAGATCAAAAGAATATATGAAGCTGGGATTATTGTACCTATCAGGTTCTCAGACTGGGTTTCCAATTTGGTACCCACTAGAAAGAATACTGGTGAAATTAGGTTGTGTGTTGACCTAAGGAATTTGAATAAAGTTTCACTTAAGGATAACTATCCTCTTCCTAAAATGGATCACATATTACAGAGGGTAGTATGCTCCTCCAGAATCTCACTGTTGGATGGGTTCCTCTAGTCCACCCAGATGATCAAGCAAACACTGTATTCACAACTCATGGGGCACTTTCATGTATGTGAAGATGCCATTTGGGTTGAAAAATGCAGGGGCCACCTTTCAAAGAGTAATGAATATAGCATTTTCTAAGGAAATCCATGATTTCTTGGTAATATACCTTGATGATCTCACAATATTTTCTAATTCATACCAACAAAACCTAGAACATCTTAGGCAAGTCTTTACTAAATGTAGGAAATATGGAATTTATCTGAATCCTAAAAAATCCTTTTTTGGGTTGGAAGAAGGGAAATTACTAGGTTACATTATCTCCAAAGATGGTATCAGGATCGACCCAACAAGAATTGAAGCCATTTTTCATATACCACATCCCAGGAACATCAAAGAACTTCAAGCATTTTTAGGTAAAATAAACTTTTTGAGGAGATTTATCTCTAATTTAGCTTAGTTGATTAGATTACTAAACAACATGTTAAAGAAAGATTCGACTATTAAATGGACTCTAGAGGCTAAAAAGTCATTTTAAGATATAAAGTTAGCCTTAACAAAAGCACCAGTCTGCATCAGTCCAATGTTTGATAGGGAATTCATCATATTTTCTTTTGCTTCAGAACACACCATTGCTGCAGTCCTCTTGCAGAAAAATGATTAGGGTTTTCAACAGCCAATAGCCTTCTTTAGTAAAGCCTTGATAGATTCACCTTTAAAGTATAACATAATGGAAAAGCAGGCTTTTGCTCTGGTTAAAGCTATTAAAGATTTCAGAGTTATATCTTGTACTCTCACATAGTAGCTTATGTTCCCAATGCTGTAGTCAAGGACATTCTGACATAGGATGGACCTGATGGAAAGAGAGGGAAGTGGATAGCTACAATATTAGAGTGTGATTTAGAAATAAAACCTAGAAAATTGATCAAAGGCCAAGGTTTGGCTAAGCTCATGGCCGAACCAAACTATCAGGCCCTAGACATAAACCTCATTGCAGAACTGGATAACGAAGAGGAGATGGCGACTCCACATATTAGCCAAATTTACAGATTCACCATGGTATGCTGACATAATATACATTCTACAAAATATTCAAGCTCCTCCAGAGCTATCCAGGACTAAAAGTAGATTCTTAAAGATGAAATCTTTGAGGTTTTGCATAATTGATAATGCTTTATTTTGGAAAAATCATGAAGGCATCTTTCTAAATTGTTTGTTAAAGGAGGAATTTGATAAAATTTTGCAAGAGTTTCATGCAAGTGACTGTGAGGGACATCTCTATTGGAAGACAACAACTGATAAGATCTTAAGGGTTGGTTTTTACTGGCCCACTCTGTTTGCTGATGTAAAAAAGTTTGTAACCTCATGCCACAAATGTCAGATTTTTGAAGGGAAAAGAAAACTATTGCCATTACCTTTGAAACCTATATCAACTAAAACACCATTTCAATAGTGGGGTCTTGACTTCATTGGTGAAATTCATCCCCCTTCCTCTGCCAAGCATAGATGGATCTTAACTGCCACAGATTATTTTACAAAGTGGATAGAAGCCATACCCTCAAGACAAGCCACCGATACTATCATAATAGGTTTTCTTGAGGCCAACATTCTGTCCAAATTCAGTTGTCCCACTAAAATCATCACAGACAATGTTGTAGCCTTTAAATCAAAAAGGATGGTTGATTTTTGCAACAAGTATCACATAACCCTTGGCCATTCCACAATGTACTATCCCCAGGGATATGGACTTGTAGAATCATCCAATAAGAGCCTAATGAATATTATCAAAAAATTATTGGAAGACAATAAGAAGACCTGGAATAAGAAACTAGTGAATGCTTTGTGGGCAGATAGAATAAACACAAAAAAATCTATTGGCATCAGTCCCTATCAGCTAGTCTATGGAATGGAGGTTGTCTTCCCATCTTCTTTGGGAACTCTAGTGATGAAATTACTCCAAGAAGCATAGGTTGAGCCCAATGATATTCAGAGAAGGATCAACCAGACTATTCATTTGCAGCAAACCAGGGAACAAGTCTACATCAGGTCCCAAGTTATGCAGGAGAAAATAAAGAAAGCATTTGACAAGAGAACCAAGGCAGAAGATTTCTATCTGGGAGATAAAGTCTTGAAATGGGACTCAAGAAGGGAAGATAAAGGGAAACATGGGAAGTTTGACTTCCTATGGAAAGGTCCTTACATTATTTATGCTTTTTGAGGAAATAATGCTTATTTTCTCACGGAATTGGATGGTGCAGAAGTAGAAGGAGGACCAGTCAATGGTCGAATGCGTAAGCACTATATAGATCCTAGTCATTGATTCTACTAATCACTTGTATATACTATATCCTTCACAAAGTTTAGTTTGGATTGGATGGTAAATTTTCGAGTTGAAGCCGGAAGAGAAGGCCCTAAGCATCAAAAGTTTCACTGTCAATAAGTATCAATAAAGCAGCAAAGTAAAAAGGGAAGTTGCAGAGTAAAGTCACACCAATTCAGAAGGCCATTGATCTACTAGTTCTTGACATTTCACCAGGAAATTCCATCCCCAAGTGGAGCCACTCTTATGTTCCTATACCAATAGATGTCATAATTTTTGAATGGCTGAGGTCGAGTGTGTAATATGTACATACCTTTGCTTTTTGCAAATGTTTTCCATATTTGTAAAAAAATTAAATAAAAATTAAAAATGTAAAGAGGGTATGTCCTAAAAGAAAAATCAAAGGACAAAAAGAATGAAAAAAGGTCAAAAAGAATGAAAAATGAACCCCAAGAAAAATAAAAAGACCATGAAAGTGTGCAAGTCCAAATGCCACTGCTATTTTACTTTTTGTATAATAAATATTGTGTGCAACTTGTTGTTTATGCTACAATCCATGGTAACCAAACAATTTAAATTTGGTTGTTCCATGTTTTGAATTTCATGCTTAGAGATAGAGAATAAAATCTGACCAAACTGTTTAATCTTGGCAGATAAGTAGGTAGGTAGAGTAAATAAAAGGAGATCAACTGTTTAATCTGAGCCCTTGGATGTAATAAGGATAGAATTAGATAGATTACTTTGTAAAAGAAAAGAAAAGTTTTGATAAAGGTTTTTCCAGCTTAAGTGCACCCTAATAAACAGTAGAAAAAATGGTAGGATGAGTAGATGGGTAAGTAGTTGGATGGTTGCATAATTATGGTGATTGATTGGATAGAATCATATCATTTACTTTCATCATCAAATTGCTTAAAGTATGGATGATAATGGAATAGTTACAAAGTCAAGTGATTAATTTCCCCATTCATTTTACCTCTAACTTCACTAATTTCCCATAAGTAAAGTCAAAAGTACCTAAAACCTTAAGTTAAAGGGGCTCAGAGCATTTCTCTAACTTCTGGAGGGACCGATTGCTCGACCCAATAACTTATAAGGTCTAAGTACTGAAACCCCTTTACCAATATTCACCCCTCCATAATTCATCCATTTCATCTAAAAATCCTTTTTCCTAAGGTGAAATCATCATTTGCCTAGGGAAAGTAATTAACCCTACACAAAAAACCCCTTTTTCACAAAAAACCCACAAAAAGATTTTAGCCTAAGTTATGATGTGTAGATGTGGATATAAAAATAAATATCAATACATTATACTTAGCGAAAAATCCATTTTTCGGCTTTCATTTTCATATTAACTTCTAATTTTAATTATATTTATTTAATTCATAAAAATAAATCCCTTTCTCGTATTTTTATTTAACCCATGTGATAAATATCCCACCCCGACGGTTTGAATATAAACCTTATTAGTAAATTAATTAAATGGATTAATTAGTCAATCTGCGACTAATT